>CM057933.1:7127640-7726843 GCA_030141595.1 Chydorus sphaericus
TTTTTTTACGGAGGAAGCTGTTACTTGAAAAAACTCGATGATCCTAAGGTGGAAATGTCAGAGTTCATGGCTCGTTGTGGTTTCATAGTCAAACAGGTATATATCACAATTCCAATGAGCCAGTTTATAAAAGAAAGTATGATTTCAATATAAGCATAATTTAAAATAGACTTCAACATCAAGGCCTACCATTCCTTCTACGACAACCTCTACTACGCAGACAAGAACTACTACTACGGCACCCACGACATTTAGCACCACCACCAAAAAAATTAACTACCACAAGAGATGACAATAAACGAAAACGACAAAGAAAATAAGTAAACCTATGTCCTGTTTCCAGCATCGTCATCAAATTTGATGGAAGAAGAACTCATAGATTCGCGTAGGCTCTCTCAAAGTAAACAGGTAAATGAGGCAATAGCATAATGTATAATGATAAACAAAAAAAAAACTTCTTGGCGAGTGATTGATTTAAATATTTACTGTTTCTTTTACAGTTGGAAATTGAAGCTACAACAATAGTTCGAGACTATTACCCAGAGATGAGACAATCAACACCACCCTACAACTATTTCATGAGAAATAGGGAAATTGATACTACGACCGTAAAGAATGTAATACCCAACGGTGGTTTAATGTGGTCTGACGAGTTCTACGATTTTAACATGCAAAAGTGGAAAACGCACCGTCTCCCTAAATAATAGTGATAACTCATTCCAGTATTTTTCCAGTCACCAAGAAAATAGGTAAATCTGATAAATTGAAAAGTATTATTACACGTATAAAATAACACAGTTTTATTCAAATATTAGCTTTGTAAGGAACGGAATTATGTACATCAAACCAACGTTGACGGCGGACCGCCGCGGCGAGCATTTCTTGCGTTATGGTAGGTTAGATCTCACCAGAGAAGGGTGTGACTCTGAAAAGGAAAATTGCGTTGCGTAAGTATCAAATAAAACTGACTAGTTTCAAGACAATAAATAAATTGTGTGTATTTCATTCCAAAGTCAAGGTACTGAAAGGAACATTATTAATCCAGTGGTATCCGCACAGATCACGACCGAAAAATCGTTCAATTTCACTGTTGGAACCATCGAAATCAAGGCAAAAATGCCCAAGGGGGACTGGATTTCAGGAGGTATAAAAAACTTAATTTAATTATTCTATTTTAATCGAGTAAACATATATTTCCATTTCATTCGAAGGAATCTATTTGAAACCGTCAAACTCTCGTGTTGGTTTGAAACCTGGTTCGGGCGAAATCAAGATTGCCAGCGTTCGCGGAAACGAGCGTTTCGACTGCCGAGGTATCCATTTCGGTCGACAGATGGTCACCAGCGGTCTCTCCTTCGAAGCTCCCCTGGACGACAAATTGAAGCCCTTTCTTTAGGCCATTTTCAAGTTCAACAAGACGGTTGACTTCTCGTCCGATTTCCATCTCTACCGAATCAATGTGACGTTGGATGGGATCAAGTTTGTTCATTGATGAGAAAATGGCCGGTGAAGTTGAGGCTCACAGCGATGGCGATCCTTTCCATATTGCTATGAACGTCAAGGTCGGAGGTACGTTTTCCCTGCCAATTGCGATTATGGTCCATTTATAAAGTCATTGTCGGAGCATGCATACCGCGATGAGTAATTTCTGGGATATGCAAAGCTATTGGGTTCGCACCTGGATATGACTTGAAGATGACAACGCTATGCAAATCGACTACATCCGCGTGTATTCTTCTTCATCCAAGCCATGAAGATCAATGTGACCTATTCTTAAGTAAAAAGAAGTTCTCTTATGACCATATTGCAGATCCATTTGAATAAGCTTTGAGAAAATACACTAATATGGTGATGGGAGGGAAAGATTTCCCTATATATATCTAATAATACAATGAGCAAACTAATTTGTATTGTTTCATAAATTATCTCTGGTAAATGAGTAAAAATAGTAAATTATCCTTAAAAATAATATTATCAAATGAATATGTAGCAGATTCCATACTATATTTACTTTAATTGTTTGTTCACTGTACCGTTCATTGTACTGTTCATTGTAGTTTGGTTCACATTATTTTTACAATTATGAGCGTACACAATGCTGCCAGTGATTACTGTAGTGATCAGCTTCAATTTTTATGACATGTAATTTATGATACTGAAGCCTCGATTAATAGTTCAATGCTGCCACCATTATATGAGGAATCATTCGAGCTCTTTTTATATAAGAGTAAATATGCACTATTTCCGTATTCGATTCGATTTTATTATTCGTGTATTCCAACAGAGCCAGCTCCTATAAGCGCACTTCTCTTCCCATGTTTTAGTAGTTGGCGTCCCAGGACAACACAAGGTAAGAATAAGCTACATGCAGCTAAAAACCGTGTTATAAATATATATATACATTTATATAATTAATTTTAAGTTAGAGATATATTCTTTATATCGACTTGATTGAATAAGTGGTTGGAAGTTTTTGCTATTGAAGATTGGTTTACAAATTAATTTTTATATTAATTACTTCACCAATGTTTAAAATAAAGTAAAAAATAGTTAAGAAGAAGTTTTGAGTAGCCTAGCTTAACGTTCGGTTTGATCATAGCCGTTACGTATAAATTCCTTAATTAGTCTTAGTTATCGGAACAGTTATTAGCTCAGGTCTATAAAAATGCATATAATCATGATTGACATGTAGCATACTACTCTTGGGTAAAACGGGATTAATTTTCCAGATAAGTCTGTCATGATAAGCGCTAAAAGTAACATCATAAGGCTTTACTTCGAAATTTTTTTAGCATCGTCATCAAAGTTTTTCGATACTACAAAATAAAATCGGTGGTGCCAGCATACACGATAGATATTATGCGAAACCAAAAGTCTTCTTTTGTTAGGGGAGGGAATTTCTGATTCAAATGAGTATTCTAAAAAGCCATGCGATTATGGAAATATCACTTAACGATGGGAAGAACATAATTTTTTGTTTCGAAAGCAATTAACTAACTATAATAGCAAGGAAATTATTTTAATAATGTTACAAATATAAAAAAGCTTCATTCTTTTGTTAACACCGTTCTTTTAATAAGCTACTATAGATTTAAAAGAGAAACACAGTAATACGTGGAGCATCCCGCGCAAAACAACTTCCCTAACCTTCCAGTACTTATTTGCGGCTTGAATCCCAGGACGATAGGAGGTGAAGTAAAATCTCGAGTGAAATCTTTTTTGTTGCCACGTAAGCATTTTAGTTATAGGTTTGAAAAATACTGAATTACTTATTGATTTTTTATTTGTTACAATAAGTCAATATCGAACAACTTCTATTATTTATTTAAATCAATTAAGGGTGATTTCTAAATTAACTAACTATAAATCTGTTCCTTGAGTTCCCCTATAAAATGGTATGAAGCTCAGTTTTAAAAAGCAACAGGGTTAATATTTAAAATTTATTACATCTCTTGGGGTTCTTTACATTTTTAACGGTTCATCTCATGTTAGCATCTAATATGATTACTTAATTTTTTTCTATCCATTCGACTATTTGCTTTAGCATTTTAGAACTCGGTTTATTCAATAACCAATCAGAAATTTTTAGATGTAAAAATATGCATCTTTTGTTATTACAGCGGGGAATGAAATGCATCGTTCCATGAAAAAGAAATTAGTTACCACGAACGGCCATTGTATTCGGTTCCTCACCATTACTTTGGTCGTTATTGTGAATCTAT
This sequence comes from Chydorus sphaericus, assembly GCA_030141595.1. Classification (NCBI taxonomy): domain Eukaryota; kingdom Metazoa; phylum Arthropoda; class Branchiopoda; order Diplostraca; family Chydoridae; genus Chydorus; species Chydorus sphaericus. The sequence goes on from CM057933.1 coordinate 7,131,363, forward strand.
CTGCGTCAATCGGTCGAGATTGGAACCATCACGATCATAAAAATGGTGAAATCAAGTGGGCACCCAACTGTGACTTCTCCGAGGGCCATGTAATCAAAAAGCAAAAGACGTCAAACAGGAAGAGTGTGGGAGTCACTGTTTGGATCATCCCCGCTGCACTCACTTCACTTTCATGGGAAATAAATGTTTCCTTAAAGAAATCGAATTAGAAGCAAAGGTTATGAATGAGGGGGGTTCTTCCCGTTGTGGATTCGTTTCTAGAAGAGTAAGTATTAGACCTATTACTATTATCGTGCGCTTTGAAAGATAATTTTCCAGCAAATAAAAGGTAGTTACCTAACATTGTAATATTCATTATTTTTAGGGAATAATAAGAGAAAATTCAAAATCTACTGCACACAAATATAATTCAACCAACCAACATGATGAAAATCGTCAACCAAAACTTACTGAAAATTCAGTAGATGCCTCTTCTGCTCCCCACCACATCAGTAATAATAGCTATTCTTCGGTAATAGAACATTCCGTTCTACCCTCCACACTGAGTCCTGCTGAGTTGTCTTCCACCTCTCACGAATCGACCATCGGGTCCTCTGCTTCAATTAGTAAGGTACATGAATCATCCACTGAACATCAGAACTCGACAACCTCATCAGCTCATCTCGACCAAATTAGCATTAGCTCTTCTTCATTAAAAAAGGAAACTTCTAATTTACAACCAACACGAGACAAAGTCCCTTCTGTTTCTGGACCAGATCAACACGAAATTTTCTCTGCTCATTATCAAATTGGTAACGGTCCTTCAAGGGCCGTCGAGAAGGGGGGCCAATGGGGCCAATGTACCCAGGGCACCACGAACCAAGGGGCGCCCGGGCGGCCATATTTTTACCAAACATGTTTTTGGTCGAAAATGGGCGCCAAGTTGGGGCGAGCCCCAGTCAAAAAAAAAGGAATCACGACGGCCCTGGATCCTTCCCAACTAAGAGATGACAGTCTGAATGCTTCCTCAACTGCTACTGATCCTGTTCGCGCTTCCTCTAGCCTTAACCAAGCAAGTAACGGATCTTCGTTACAAGTTCACTCGACTTCACCCACGATAGCAAAACCTACCGAGGCGCCACATTTCTTGGGTGAAATGGGTACCAGCCAGCATTATTCAACACCCTTAAGCAACCATCAAAAAGGAACTTCTAGTCTAAATTCTATTAATAGTCCCTCTATTCGCCACGATCAACTTATTGAGCACTCCTCGGAACCCGCATTGCATCCTATTGAAGCAAATAATTTTACCAATCAATCTGATAGCAGCTTTTCTTCTCTACTGCACCAATCAAATCTTCCCCAACCTGTAAACTTTTCTATGAATTCCTCCATCCATGAACAGATAAGTAGGAACCACTCTACACTTAATTTTAATGAATTGAATGAATCTTCCACTGTGGACCCAATAACCATGTCCGCTCCAAATAAAAGCAGCAGTGACCACACTTTAGCAGGAGATCATCATAGCATAACATCGACAATGAATCCTATTAGTACAACCCATTCTTCTATTGATCACCAATCTAATCATTCTACCACTGCTAAGCATGTAGTTAATACTTCGAACTCCGACCATCCAATAAGTAATAGCCATTCTTCCTTCAAAGAGGAATCGAACGAATCTTCAAAATTAAACAAAACCACGAGTGTTTTGATTGAAAAGCAAGATGCTAGTACCGACCAAATAACTTTAGCACCAGATCATCATAATAAAGAATCTACGATTTCTTCAACCCATTTTCAAGCTACTAACGACCATTCTTCAGTGACAGTTCAACAAAACATAATACCTACAATAAATCCATCTCAAACGTCTTATGACACCAACCAATCTAGTAGCACCCATTCTTCTACAGATGGACATTCGAATGCCTCAAATTTTGATTCTTTGATCCATCATAATCCAATACCTAACAGTCATTCGGCATTAAATGAAACATTAACTGCACCTTCTACTGTGAATCCAGCAACGATTTCCTTAAACCATAATCAAGTTAATAATAATCATTCTACAATGCAAGGCCATGATTCTAAAACTATGACTACAACACAACTTATACAAACTTTTAATGACCAATCTAACACCATCATAAATCCTTCTGTAGATGGGCATCAACTAGATCTACATCCCACTTCAAATACTACAATGAATTCTTCGATTCAAGAGCTCATTACTAGTACCCTTTCATCAATAAAAGATAATTTGCCTCGTGCATTCTCAACTTTAAGTCAAACGACGAAATCCTCTGATGCCCATGATCAACTTGAAAACAGATCTTCTTTGGAAGAAAAGGGAAATCTATTTTCTATTGGAAATCAATCGGGTACTTCCTCTAACCTTACTGATCAGACCAGTACCAGTAAACATTCTTCATCCCAGGATTCAGAAAATCAATCATCCACAGCAGCAAATCTTATCGATTCTTCCTATATTCATGAAATCGCTAGTAGAACAACTTCTTCTTTGCCAAATGAAAGAAATCATACCGCTATGAGCACCAGTAGCTCTATAGAGCTTTCCTCTCCCTCTAAGCAAGCTAATGATAGTAGCGTGAAATCATTTTCATGGGACCAATCGGATACATCTTCCACTGGGATTCCTACAAACACATCTTCTACTCTCAATCAAAGCAGCACTAGTGCTTCTTCTTTGAAAAATGAGCCAAACCCAGCCTTCACTGAAAATAAAGTGGATATTTCTTCTAATGCCGCATCATCCACTGACAACCCAACAAAACTAACATCTCTCTCTGGTCTAGTAAGTAATAAGGATGAATCATCTATATTACAAGCTCAAACGAATCGAATCTTATCGACACCTTCTGTCTCCGGTCAAATGTTTACCAACCCTCAGTTATTGGAAGATCATTTAAATGTATCATTCTTTAATAATAAAATCGATATTGATTCCTCTGTTCCCCCGCAAAGGAGTACTTCTCGCTCACAGCCCAGTCTATCTTTATCATCATCGAATAATCCTATTGAGACTTCTTCTGTTTCTCAAGAACTTACCAACCAACCACAACTAACCTCAACCATAAATGCATCAAAAGATTCCTCGATTCTACACCATGACGAGACCAAAACTACATCCTATGCAGTCAGCTCTATTCGAAATAGTTTAATCTCGAATCAAATTGAAATCAAAGGACAAACTCCATCCTTGCCTGATCCAAACAATGCTCTTTCAACTTTGAATCCTATGTCAATTTCTTCCAACCCTGATCAAATTAGAAATGATACATATTTATCAAGAAATGCGCCAACTCAACTGCCTACCATAGATTCTTCAAAGATTTCCCTTATTTATGAAGAAACTAGTAAGCCTAATTTAACAACTACTGCTGCGTACTCTGCAAAGAGTGTTTCTCTCCCTGAACAAATAATTAGCACCAGTCAATCAGATCTATCAACACCTATCAATCCAACAAACAAGAATCCGTCGGCTGCAAGCAACACAATGGTAAGCAGCCATTCAGACTGGAATATAGATGAAAACGGACAAATCAAATGGTCTCGTGAGTGTAACTACTGGGGTTCCGACATTCAAGAGAAGGAAGGAATACCAGAAGAAGGTTGTGGAAGAATTTGCCTAGCCATTCGTAAATGCACCCATTTCGTCTGGGTCGAAGAAGGTATCTGTTTCCTTAAAGAGTTTAAAAAACCAGTCAAAGAAAAAAGGATTCAAGGAACAGTAGCTCGTTGTGGTTTCGTTGTTCATCGGGTAGGGTATTACATAAATTCGCACATATTTCTATAATTTCAATTGATTATTTATTTTTAAAATTATATTTCAGCAACCTCTGGAAAATCCTTTACAACTATCGACTGAACGAAGGCTAATCGCCGATAGTACTAGCACACCAGAAGTGTCGACTCTTTCCTCTTCGCCTTCAACCTCTTCAACACCTATTGTAAGTGCATAGACTCTTAGCACTGGTAAAGCATTAGAAAAGATAGATTAATTCATAATGGATTTTTCCTGGTTAGATTTTAACATTAAAAACTTGTTTCAAGACAGTTTCAAAAATTATAATTCATCCTTTTGACTTCAAAAAGCAATATTTTATTTCCCAGGAACACCCCACAAAACATTTTACATCCACTGTTTCATCGACGTCAACTAGTACCAGTAGTATTCCTTCAACGACAACACTTCCTTCAACCACGCAGCAAATTATGGCTTCTACTTTACCAACCTCAGTGATGACCAGCAACACATTTTTTGAGAGCACGATCGCTGATGATCAGCAAACACACCCAACTTCAAATTCCCATCGAATCATTGACGAAGATAGTCACGATCCTTCTTCGCTGGAATGGAATATTGATCTGGATGGTCAAATTAAATGGGCCAAAGAGTGCGATTTCAATGGTCAGTACGCTTACGACGAAGAGGCGGATGTTTTGGAGGAGAATTGCGCCAGTGTCTGCCTGGAAGATCCTAAATGCACTCACTTCAAATGGATCGATGATTTTTGCTTCCTTAAAGAAATAAAGAAGCACGCGATAGCGAGGCCAAATGATATGATACCTCGTTGTGGATTTGTTGTCGAAAGGGTATACAAAATTAGACTATTCCCAACTTAATGAGCATACTTTTAATCTTTTTATTATACCATATGTTATCTCATCTTAGAAAATGACAGAAAATCCTCTAGTAGAAGTTACTTCACCAGCCACTTCCACAACTTACAAGACACTTTTTGAGAATAAAATTGATGATGATCAGCAAACAAGTTCAACCTCAAAGGCACATGAAACCATCACCGGAAAAGTTATTCACGATCCTTATTCGTCGCTTGACTGGAATATTGATCTGGATGGTCAAGTTAAATGGGCTAAAGATTGCAATTTCAATGGTCACTACGCTTACGACGAAGAGGCGGATGTTTTGGAAGAGAATTGCGCCAGTGTCTGCCTGGAAGATCCTAAATGCACTCACTTTAAATGGATCGATGATTTTTGCTTCCTTAAAGAGATAAAAAAGTACGCGATAGCAAAGCACAATGATGTAGTACCTCGTTGTGGATTTATCGTCAATAGGGTAAATAAGATAAAATATTTTTCAATTATTATACGTAGTTTTGGAAAAAAAAATTCCGTGTGTTTTCTTATCTCAGCAAGTGACAGAGAGTCCTCTGGAAGCAGCTATTCGATTGTTTAAACTTAATTCTACGACGTCAACTGTCAAACCATCAACTTCTTCGGCATCAACGTCTCCTCCTTCGACACCTGAAACTAGTACACATAAGACTACCCCAGTTGCAGAGACAGTAAAACCAACATTTACTACGACCATACCATCCACTAGCTCTACCGCAACATCAATAGTACCGTCTTCAACGTCGACCTCGACAAGCACAACAGAAAGTACTACTCCTAAACAGGCAACACTTTATAAAGGAGTTTTCAGCTCGAAGACTAGAAGGACTCGCAAACCATTAACAGCTGTAATTACAATTCCAGTATTAAACCAAGATCAATTTTTTTTCTTTAAAAACATCGCATAAATAATTTAATTTCTTTTACCTAGAATCTAGGGAAGAAACTACAAGAACAAAACGGGCAATATACTACAACATCAAGTGAACAACCGACAACAGCATCTTCCACGACGACCTCCTCTAGCACTTCTCCTACAACATCCACAATGTCTCAAGAAATCGTTAAATCTAAGACTACGAAGCATGCCCGTACACATGGTAGCACTCTCCTTAAGTTATTCGACACAGAATTATCCACGTCGACCTCTACAACACCGAATGCGAAAAGACATAACTTGGAGATAGTTTGGAAAGATAGTAACTGTCAGATTCCAGGATATTACAATCCTGCACGCACGATAGAAGCCACATTTATTTATCGCAGAAATGACTGTGCTAAAAAATGCATTGATCATCTCTCATGTGTATACTTTCTTTACGCAAATTATAATTGTGATCTATATGAATCTTCTCCTTGGAACACTTATGCCATATTTGAATGGAGAAGCGCATACTATCAGGAATGTAGTTGTGGTATCGTTATGAATCGCGAAATTATTACGGTTAGTTGTGTTTCTTTTTCGATAAAACAAATTTACACATTTAATATTTTCTAAAATCTTGTATTTAATTATCAGGCTGCATCTACAACAAGTAGTACCACCACATCATCGACTTCTACATCAACAGAGCGCACGACTATTATCCCTTCGACGTCGACTTCTACCATACCCAAAAGTACCGTAACAGTAGCTACTTCAAGTATCCCAGCTTTAGGATCTTCTTCATCATCTGAGAGTGGGCGGGCGATAAAATGGAAAGATGGTGCAGACTGTCGAATGCCACGAAATCCCAAAGCTGCAAACCAAATAACCATTCCAGACATAGATGATTGCGCTGAAAGATGTCTTGCTCGTGCTTCATGCCTGTATTTTAACATGCTTGATGATCCCACTGATGTCTGTCTTCTATATGAATCTTCTCCTTGGGAAATTCCTCTCAAATTTGAATGGAAGGAATCGCGTCACAACTTGAGATGTGGCATAATCGTTTATCGCGATATATCGATGGTCAGTTAAGTTCCTATAGCCATATCAAACGGTAAAATTAAATAATTAAGCCAATTTCTTCGTTTTTATTAGCAGAGCTCGAAACTTGTTCCATCGTATGGCCAGCGTTCTACTGACCCCACGACATCCGTAAGTAGTACCACCACGTCATCGACCTCTACAATAGTTGCACGCACGACGACTACCCCTTCGATGTCGACTACTACCACACCACCCAAAACTACAATTACAGTTACTACAAGCCCCTCATCTACTGGGACATTACGGAGTAATGACCTGGAGATAAGTTGGAAAAATAATAACTGCCGCGTCCCACAAATACCCAAACCTGAAAACCGAATAAAAGTCACAAGGGTCTCTCGCAGAGATGAGTGTGCTCAAAAATGCCTTGTTCATAATTTATGCGTGTATTTCAATCACTTTGACTATTCGCCAAAAACTGCTAGTGTTTGCCTCCTGTTTGATTCTTCCCCTTGGGATATTCCTCTTAAATTTGAATGGGTCGAACCAAAACCTATCGGTTACATCCTCAGTTGTGGCTTCATCGCGAATCGTTCAACAGCAACAGCGATGGTATTTATTTTAAAGTTATATTTCTTAATTTTTTTTATGATTTACTTTTCGTATTCATAATGAATACTTTCAGGCTGCAAAACTTATACCATCATATGACCATCGATCCAATGGTTCTGCGACGTCTGCAAGTAGCACTACCGTGCCATCCACTTTTACATCGTCAACTGAACGAAGTACAACCAGCACTATCCCTTCGACGTCAACTTCTACGACACCCAGAAGCACTATTACAGCTACTACAAGCACTTCGGCTCCCGGAACATCCTCACCTACCGAGAGTAGGCGTAATGGCCCGGAGATAAATTGGAAAAACAAATGTTACATTCAACGAACACCCAAACCAGAAAATCCAATAGAATCCATAGATAACATACGAAGAGATGAGTGTGCTCAGAAATGCCTTGCTCATTTTTCTTGCGTATATTTTAATCACAATGTACATCAACGAGCTACTACCCTTTGCCGTCTGTTTGATTCTTCTCCTTGGGATGTTCCTCCTAAATTTGGATGGATCGAATCACCGTTTGGTCTTTTTAGTTGTGGTATCATCGTGAATCGCTCACCAGTAATGACGATGGTACTTATTAAATTAAATATTGTTGTCATGATCAACTATCTTTATTCTTATTTATCATTAGCAGACTTCAAAATCAGCATATGACCAGCGGTCTGCTGATTCTACAACATCACAAAGTAGCACAACCGCATCAACGACTTCTACATCAACTGAACGTACGACTAGCACTGCCCCTTCGACGTCGAGTTCTACTACAATGCAAAGTTCCAGTACTTTAGAACCGACGCTTTACCAAGGAAAACTCAAAGCTACGACCAATAAGAAAAGAAGAGGGAAACTTATAACTTTTGCGGTATTAAAAATACTTTTTGTTTCGTTTTGTTTCTATTATTAGTCACTTAAATTCTATTTGAATAATGTGCAAAATTTCTAACTTAAGAAGTGGTAAATGAAATGGGAAAAGTGTTTTTATTAATTACTTTCATTTACCACTTATTTCTTAATTTTAAAAAAAGGAGTATGTATGCTCTTTTCTCATAAATAAATATATATAAATAAATACTAATTATCACATCTTTTGCAGCCTGGTGTGATCACCACTACTCCTGAAGCCCAAGCTCTGCTGCTGGATCCCGTTGATTTATTCAACGCTGTTAATGCCCTTTCTCAGAGCGCTTATGGAGGACAGGTGAAATGGTCACAAGACTGCATCACCTACCCGGAAACCCAATTGAGAGCCTTGACAAACTTTTATGAAGATACCTACGGCTGTGCTGATCGATGCCTCGATCACCCTTCCTGCCTTTTCTTCAAATTAAAAGATTTTCAAATAGAAAAAACTTGCTTCCTCTTCAAATCTTCTCCAGTGGACTTGATAACGAGGACGATTATAGCAAACCCAGTTTGTGGTTTCATCGTTGATCGTATAATGGTAGGTTATGAATTATATAGGCATCATACATTGAATTGTAATCCAATCAAACAATTTATTCAGGAACAGGCACAGGAAACTACACCGACATCGACCACGACGACCACCCCTTCAACCACTTCTAAGGAAACAACGACCACTAAAAAGGAAACCAGGATTTACAACTCGAATTATTTTTCACCAGCCTCGTCATACAATAGCTATTACTATGGACATCAATATGAAAATAAGAAGAGACTGTCACCAGTGGGACCTTTCATGTGGCATGATGAATTCAATTCCTTAAATCCACAGCGATGGAAACAAACAGTTTCAGCATCCGCCCATATCGATAATTCATTCCAATATTTTTCCAGTAACAAAGAAAACAGGTATATATTCATAACTATACCTATGCTTCAAGTTATATCTTTAACCATATGGTTTTATTATAGCTTTGTCCGGAATGGCATGTTGTATATCAAACCGACTTTGACGGTGGACCGATACGGGGAAAATTTCCTTCAAAGCGGCAGATTAGATCTGTTCAAAGAAGGATGCGATTCAGAAAAGGAAACTTGCGTTGTGTAAGATTTTTTACATTGTAATAGATAAGTTCAAACTACATCATTCTAACTTTAATTTTTTTCCTTCTCAAAGTCGAGGTAGTACCAAAGGAATCATTCATCCTGTGGCATCCGCTCAAATCACGTCCGAAAATTCGTTCAATTTCACCTACGGTACGATTGAAATCAGGGCCAAAATGCCCAAAGGTGACTGGATATCAGCAGGTATAAATCTCAATTCCTCTAATTATATTCATATTTAACTTGGCGATTTATATTTGAATTAAGGAATCAATTTGAAACCCTCTAACTCTCGCGTCGGTATAAAACCGGGTTCTGGAGAAATTAAGATTGCCAGCGTTCGTGGAAACAAACGATTCAACTGTAATGGTCTCCCTTACGGTCGGCAGATGGTCACCAGCGGCCTCTCCTTCGAGTCTTCTTTGAATGATAAAACATCAAGTCCGTCTCTATCCCTTTTTGAGTTTAACGAACAGGTCGATTACTCTTCTGATTTTCACCTCTACCGACTTAATGCAACGGCTGATGGAATCAAATTTTTCATCGACGACCAACTGATCGGAGAGGTAGAGGCCCATAGTGATGGAGATCCCTTCCATTTTGCAATGAATGTTAAAGTCGGAGGTAAAGATTTCCCTACCGATTGCGATTATGGTCCTGCTATGAAAACGCCACTATTGGATCATCCGCATCCCAAGACCCATTTCTGGGAGATGCGCGATAGTTGGATTCCGACTTGGGATATGGCAGAAGATGACAGCGCTTTACAGATCGACTACATCCGCGTTTATTATTAAAAACATAAACGTTGGTGCCTCTTTCAAAATTTAATTTCTTCACATATAATGTTAACATGTCATCCGCACTTGATTTAAACAGGTGAAGGAAAAATAAGAATATACAGCAACAATACAATGAGCAGCATACATTTAGTTTCTTTAGTTGATTAACTTCGTGGTATTTATCATAGCACATGTGAAATACCCTGAACTCGTAGTTGCCAATAATTATGTTTTGCTTTCATTATGAAACTATTATAGTGAAATGTTATTAAAATTAAAATATTGACAATTAAAAAGGAAATGATACGGTTGTAATTATATCCACTTTTGAAAATCCGTAATCGTCCGTAAAATTAATTAACATTTCGTTGGTAACATTAGACTATACTACGATTATTTCACTAGATAACAATAGAGCGACCAAAAATTTATTTCAGATGGAGATGGCTATTGGATGCATTAAATTCTGACGTTGGTCTTGACAAAGGACTATTCAACCGTGTATCCTGAAAAACATTGCCGTTTATCACACAATAGAAAAAGACATTTAAAATACGGTTCTAACAATTAGTTCCATATTTTAAAAAGCGATTTAAATTTTAAATAACAATACAAAATATAAACTTCCTTTCAATCTGGTTTATGTGTTTTAATATAGGGCTATTAATATTTAAAAAATAATAATAATAATGAAAGAGTGGCTATAATGTGTGGTATGTAAACGTATGAAAATATATTTTGCCTCAATTCTCTTCTCATATTAGAGTGATTCTTATCAAGAGTAATTCTCATTTGTGGCGCGGGACGACAGCAGCAAGGTAAGATTACAGAAACTAAAAAAATATTTAGACTGCCACGAATTCCTACTAAAGCTCAGATAATTAATTTTAATAAAGCTTATTATTTGCAATAGTTTTTCTTCAGTTTGTTGCATCATAAGCACACATAGTTCGTCTAAAGAAACCATAATCGCTTGTTAGAATTGAAATGACATAATTCACAAGTGTTACAAACTTCATTCATTCGTGAAGTTTATCATTTCTATAAAATATTTTCGACTTTTGTGCGTATTATAATCAAAATTCAAACAACTAGATTCTTAAAAAAAAAAAATCTCGGAAAATGATCCAAATTAAGATATAACAAATAAGGGGAAAAGTGATGAAAAAAAAGTAACTTTATGTAGGTGGGAAGAAATGGCGCGTTCAGTCAAACGACACGCCAATATTTTGAAAAGCCAATGTATTCGGCTGGCAGCCATTACTGCGGTCGTGTTGGCGAATCTATCCACGTCAGTCGGTCTTGATTGGGTCCTCGATAAGAATGGCCAAATGAAGTGGGCGTCCAAATGTGATTTTGATGGTGTTCACCTCATCAAAAATTTTAAAGTCCTCAGCGAGGAAGAGTGTGGGAGTCGTTGCATCGCTTTTGAACGATGCACCCACGTAAATATGATAGGAAAAACATGCTTCCTCAAGGAAATCAACACCAACGAGCAATTTAAGGAGAGGAGCGATGACTTTATGCCTCGTTGCGGCTTCGCTGTTAATAGGGTATTTCTTAAATATACAGTATATTATAAAACTTTATTTATATAATTTAATTACATTTTTCAAACAATTCTGTGCTTATGATTTTAAATGTTATTGTTTATTTAAATTATTACATTACAGGTTACACTAGAAAACCGTTTGAATAAACTTTCCAGCCAAAAGATCGCAGATGCTGCTACATCAAGCAGTACACCATCGACTACTATATCGTCTACCACTTTATCTTCTACATCTACGTCTACCACGTCAAAAATATCCACTAATTCTGTCAATACAGCGACACCCGGAACCATCGCCACCCTTAATGCTTTTCAAAATCTTAAAGGGGAGATAAAGTGGGCGGAAAATAGAGCCCTCTGTACAGTAGCGGATAACCCTATCTACTCTACACCAATAATCACCCGAACCCCAAAAGAATGCGCAGAAAATTGCCTTGCTCACATTTCCTGCAATTATTTCCAATCTCAAGAATTAATTCGATTATTTTTAGAGATGGCGGAGGACGGCGCTACTTATAATTGCTACCTATACAATTCCTCTCCAAATATTACAGGGGAATTGAAACGGAAAAGCAAAAGCGTGAATTGTGGTTTTATCACGAATCGCTTACTGGTTAGTTATGCAGTGTTTTTATTAAAACCCACTCACTTGAAAGGCCCCTTATTTAAATTTCAAATATTGTACCTTTATTCCTCGGGAATAGCCTAGTTTATCATTATATCATGTGTTAGTGATACTTACATATTCTGCTTCCGTGTAGTTTCATTTAATTAAAACTTTTGTTAGGAAAAGAACTCTAAAAGACTACCATAACGAAAATGATATTTGAAATTGATTAATTTCTTCTCTAGCATGTAATTAATAATGTGTAGTGATAATTCTAGTTTCAGTATTATTTTTCGAACGGCTAGTGAAAATCTGCCCTTTTATTTCATTTGATGATTAATTTGGTTTAGTAATATCCACGACGTATTGTTCTGTATTTTTGAGCGCAGACCACTAAACTTGAGAACGGTTTGACCAGCCCTTCTTCCATGCCATCAACCAGCTCTACTGGCAGCACGATAACAACCACTATCCCTTCGACGTCGACCAGTACTACAAAACCATCGACAACTTCAACAACAACTGAACGTTCGACCATTACTACAAAACCATCGACAACTTCGACAACAACTGAACGTTCGACCATTACTACAAAACACTCGACAACTTCCATTACAAATGAACGATCTACCAGCCGCCCATCGACTTCTATTCCACCGCGCATTTATTCGAAAAAAGAGTTTAGCGGGAAATTGATATGGCAAGAAGAATTCAATTCTTGGGATCAGCAACGTTGGACGCGAACTGTTTCAGCCACCAATTTGGATAATTCCTTCCAATATTTCTCCAGTCACAAAGAAAATAGGTATAGAGTTTATAAGAAATATAGATTTTCATTCAATTTTTATTTTTCATAAACATCATTATATAATAGCTTCGTTCGGGACGGAATTTTGTTCATCAAACCAACTTTGACGATAGACCGATATGGCAGTGATAGTTTTTTGCGTAATGGAAAACTGAATCTCTTCAATGAAGGGTGCTACTGGCAAAAGAATAACCCATGCACTGTGTAAACTATAATTTAAACATTTAATCATCAACTACTTTTTTAATATTCAGTATCTTTTTCACCATAGTCAGGGCAATGAACAGAGCATTATCAACCCAGTTGCATCAGCTCAGATCACGTCCGAAAAGTCGTTCAATTTCACGGCTGGTACAATTGAAATCCGGGCTAAAATGCCTAAAGGTGACTGGATAACGGCAGGTATAATACTCAATTATATCAGTTATATAATTATTGAGATAACTAATTGAGTGATGTCAAAATTTAAAGGGATCTATTTGAAACCCTCAAACTCCCGCGTCGGTATAAAACCTGGTTCGGGAGTAATCAAGATTGCAAGCGTCCGCGGAAACGAACGATTCAATTGCAATGGCGTTCCTTATGGTCGACAGATGGTTACCAGCGGCCTATCTTTCGAAGCTCCTTTAGATGACAAATTAAGTCCCTCTTTAACCCTTTTTGAGTTCAACGAACAAGTCGACTACTCTTCTGATTTCCACCTCTATCGACTCAATGCAACATCTGATGGAGTCAAGTTTTTCATCGACGATCAACTGACCGGCGAAGTAGAGGCTCAAAGTGACGGAGATCCTTTCCATTTTGCAATGAATGTGAAAGTTGGAGGTAAAGATTTCCCTGCCGATTGCGATAATGGACCTGCTATGAAAACGCCACTATCGGGAGGGCAACCGCATTCGATGAAACGTTTCTGGGAAATGCAAGATAAATGGCTCCCTACTTGGGATATGGCTGAAGATGACAGCGCTTTACAAATTGACTACATTCGTGTCTATCCTTTGAAATAATAGCCTCTTAGCCTTGTTTAAAATGGAAATGCCTTATCGTCTATTGAACTAAATGATTTTCTAATTCTTTAAAAGGTGAAGGGATATAATTAATAATACAATGAGCAAACTGAATAATGTTGATTTAAAATCCATATTTTACTGGGGTTTTTTTCATTTTTTGTTGCTTGAGTTTAGTGTGGCTCACATCTTGAGTTATCACAAAAATAATTATTTTCTGTTAGCACGTCGTCATGAATATGATACAATAGCTAAGTAATTTTAAGATTTTGGGGTTCAATAAAAAATTTTATACCAAATAATATATGAGTAATTTAACACACAAATGCAATAAACAAATGTATTTATTGCTGACTGGATTATAAAAACAAAAGAAATAAAAAATGAAGCAAAAGAAAACATTCAAGAAAAAAATACGTTAATATTCCAGGTTTAAGTGACTCAAATGATAGCGTTCAAAATGGAAATCCGCGTCTAACCCTCCTCCATCGGTTGGTAAGACCGAAGAGTGATGGTAGTGAAGGATTCATCGACACAGCCGCACTGCACTTTGATAAAGACGGCCAGCATGCAAGAGTTGCAAGCAAAGCGAACAGGTTTATGAGGGCATGTGCGCTTGTGGATGGCTGGCTTAGGGCAATTCTGACCGCAACAAATGTAGCCCTCTGTAATGCTTCTGCTGAAGGTATCTTTCTTCTTCTTTTCGTTGAAGCGCATTTGGATCCCGTGGACCTCATCGGCAGTGAATCCATTGTTGATCAGAATCTCCGAAGCTTTCAGACCGTTCTTGTTGGCACCCTCCCAATCACCTCCTTTCTCCACGAAGAATTCTATCAGATCCAGACTTTGGATTGAGTTTCCCTATTAATGAAATCAAGAAGGAATAATTTAAATAAAAAATGTATGATTAGTTGTAGGGAAATAATTTCTTTTACGTTGTCGATGGAAGCAGCTAGGATTATGGCCGTGTTCCCATTTTGATCGGCAGCTTTAACATCAGAACCGAACTCTAAGAGGAGCTCAATGATTTTCTTGTCCTTTTTCAAAGAGGCAATGAAGAGAGCAGTCATGTCGGTCTCATTTCTAGCCTCTAAGAGCTGGCTTTTTCCGCCATCATCACTAGATTGGCTACATTTAAAGTAATCCAGCAGCAATTTGGCAACCTTTGATGATAAAATAAGGAAATCAAATAAATATAATAATATGGTTAGATAATTTTAACTAGTCATCACCTGAAATTTTCGATGTGTGCAGGCGTAATGAAGAAGAGTTGATTTACTGTTGGGCATACATTCTAGGGCAAGATCTTCATCCTGGTCGTTTTCCAAAATGCATTGAATCGATCTTTTTAAAAATATTATTATCGTAAATTAAAATGTAATTCAAGTTATTTATACTTCAAATCATCCTTGAGAACTGCTGATTGGAGGACGTTGTGACCCTTGTTGTTGCACAGTTTCCAATTTATCTTGCCGGATGTAGCAAACAGTTTGATCACGTTCGGAGCTTTCCTTGTAGATATAGCGTTGTGTAACAGTGTCTCTCCATGACAATCCTATATTTAAATCATTACCGGTACTACATAACTCTTAAAATTAATTTTTTTTTATGTCGATCCTAATCATACCTGAAAGGTAAGATCACATCCATGATTGATGAAAAGGCGCAAGACATCATATCATATCATAAGACATCATCAGAAAAGGGCAATATCAAAAGCCGTCTTTCTGGAATGAGATGGGCTGTACAGTTTGACGCCCTTACTGATGAGCAGTTCCAAGACTTTCAAGTCTCCTCTGCATTAAACAAGAAAAAAGCGATTTTAATTAATTATAAATATGAAATATAGGAATATAGCTAGATGTACCCTTTGGCAGCATGGTGGATGGCCCGGAAGCCGTTATTATCCTCCTCTTCCAGGTCCACTAGGGCTTCTTGAAGGATCCACTGGACGACTTCAAAGTGGCCCTTAAGGCACGCAATATGCAATGCTGTCATGCCATCGATACTGTTCCGGGTTCCAACGTCGACTCCGTACCGTTGAAGTAGCTGAGCAACCCGAAGATTGCCTTTGTCAACGACGTCGAAGAAAAGCCTTAATTGCTTGGCTGCTAAGGCGTCCATCTCATCGTCGTGAGCGGGATATGCCGATTCGAAAGGCTCCATCCAGTTATAGTTGGCAAGGATTTGCCCTTCTTGTAGAGCCATTTGTGGATCTTTTCGTTGTCCATTCGAACGAAAACTCTGTCGGCATCTGCATGATCAATGGCAACAACGCGGCCAATTGCTCCTTTAATTTTCTCGTAGTCTTGACCCATTTCTTTCAATTCAAAGTCTCCTTTGATCTGTTGGATGATGGAATCATCGGTCTTTATACTGATGAGCTGCTGCAGAGAAAACTTGTTGATTTTCTTGAGAACGGTGGAATCTAAAAGCACATTGCTGTCCCTGCCTTATTTGAATTTGACGGAAGTAGCACTTCCGTTTCCGATTTTCGTGATTGATTGCACGATTCCAATATCTCCAGTCAACTAAAATTCAAAAAATAATTATTAGACTCTTGACATATTGTCGTTTAACGAAGATTAAGTCCATACAATGTTCGACGATGATGATTCTAGTGGTTGCTGAAGGTAAGGATTGATTTGGACCCTATCTCCAGTTGAAAAGAGAGGGCGACAGATGTTTGATGGATCCTCTTTTGTAATCCGGCTAGCAAGAACTGGAAATCCGCACGGATAGTAAAATCCGCCAGTGCCAGCTTCCTTTATAGTGAGCGACAGTTTCCCTCCTTTGCTGATCCTCGCGTGACTGCTCTGCTCTTTGGTATCGTCCCATTCAACGAGGATGTCGCCAGAGACATCCTTAGGATTGGGAATCACAACACCAGTCCTTTCCTTAAATTAAAAGAAATATAATTTTTTTTAAACTTTAATTAAGGCTTATTAATATTCAATACTTCTTGATGACCATCAAGATAGACGCGAGCTCCTGGATAAATACCAAGTAGAGCGATCCTACTTTCAGGTCCGGAATCGTCAGCCCAGCAGGAAACTTGGCAAGGATAAGGGTCATTGTTGAACAAGCCTTTCTCGTATCGTTGAAACTGATGATGATCCTTGTTGTGTGGGGTCTTGTTAATGTAGCAATGGGTACACAAGTTGATGTTGCAGGTAGCACATTTCCACCTTATTCCATGGATCTCTTGGATCCAGCAGCCTTCTCCTTCGCAAGGAATGTTCTGGTGCTTCACGTCCGATGTAACGTGTACCACCTATAAAATAAGATATATTAAAGAAGGATACTATATTTTTTAAACGTACCATCAGATAATAGGCTTACACGTAGGTCATACGATCCTTGAGGACCGCACCGGTATCTCCCCGTAAAGCCTGAATCCCAAAGAACTTTAACCGATTTCGGCGTTCCCTTCATATTGAAGTCGGAAGTAATAACGGTTCCGACATTTCCTTCGCCGCCGTCTTGGTCTCCATATTTCCATGCGGGTCCACGAACGACACGTAGTCCTTTTAAGGATGACATTATTTCCTTGAATGAAAAAGAGAGCTTCAATACAAGAATATTTCTCAATATACTATATGGGTATCTCTATACACTGTTCCCATTTAAGTGTAGAAGGCAGAGTTGCGTCACGTAAAATGAAAGCGAATAGAAAAATTATATCACCTACTGTTTCGAAAATTGAATTTATTTGTTAAAATTATAATCTATAAACATATATCAAGAGTTGGGAAAATAATAAAGCAGCACGTCTAATGGTCATCAATAGCTCATAATATTTAAATAATTACATCGAAAGTGTACTCGAATATACCTACGTAACTTGTGGTCACCATAAAGTATAGTGGTCTATAATTTGGCAAAACAATAGCTGTTTTTATTACCTTATAACTGTTGAAGTAATATTACGTATGAAAACAGCTATAGCAAGCAGAACATTTCCAAGTTATGAAATTAGATTAACCCAACATTCTTACCATTAAGATCTAATAGAAATAGAACCGGAAACAAGTGTTTCATATTACCTTCTGATATAAAAATTGTCACGATTCACGAAAACACGACACTAAACACTTATCTATGGAAGCAACTTGTCGAATTAGGGTGAGATGAACGACTGACTAAAATAAGCTCTAAAATTTGCGAGAGAGGGTCGAGAAGGGGAAAATGAGAATACAGGTAGCCCAACTTGTTGCCCCGAGGATTCAAGAAAAAAAAAAGCGAAGAAAACGTTTGAGAGCGGGTGGGTGCGAAAAAAATGGTTTCCATAAATTAATGATGCCACCTGTTCTAATTAATATCGATACAATAACAAAGTAAATTTTTATACCTAAAATGAATTTGCACGGGGAAGGAAAAGCATGGACTAGTCGAACAGAGATATAATATGATTCCTTTCTAAATTCCAAAAATATACACTTAGATAAGAGATTTCTCATAAACAATAATAATAATTAATATTTTTAATGTTTGGAAATAGTTAACCTTTTTTAATCGACACAATATATTTTCCTTTAAAAAAGAATATGTAATTTTGACGATTTTGACCGTTCATTATGGATATACGTAGATCCGCGGTATGGTGATGACGTCACCTTGAATCTCCTATAATATGATAGGTATAAGGTAATGGTTATATATAGCTAGGTTCACATCTGAGGATTCTTATAACGTTATCGTGTTATAGCGCGAAATAGCAGTCAATAAGAAAAAATAAAATAAAAGTGTTGTACCGACTTGGAATAGTCGTTTAGAACTATAATTTTGGTAATGTGAACTCCCTATATAAGGATTTAAAAAAATGCATCACAAGCTAAAAAACCACCAATCAAGGACTGATAAAGGTAGTCTCTCTTCAACTATCACGGGGAAGGGGGGACAATTTTTTCTGAACCACCTTTTTTTCACCAAATTAATCCTTCGTCCCAGGTTAATTGAGGGGGAATGTGGTGATATTACTTTCCTACCTGGAAAATCCGACCGTCTCATTGGTCACTACTCGGTTACTAGGGGTTACAACCGACGATTATATCTTATGTCTTAAAAAGGTCTCGACCCCTTTATAAGAAAATGACTGTTGGAGGATGATTTCGTGGTGATTAGAGCTCTTATTCACCGAAAATTGATATCATATCATAAAGGTGTGTAAGAGCATTCACATCAGGTTTTTCAAAAATCGAATATAACAGCGGCAATAAGGAAATAAGCCACGATAAGAAATAAAAATGTCCAGATGTGTACGCTGCCTATCATATGCAACCTGTGATGTCTATAGTGGCAGAATTGATACGAGGTGTTAGGGATATATACACCAAAGATTTTCAGATTTTCAAATCGAATTTTACCGTTATGTATTCCTGTTCATTAACTCTTATTATGTTATGCGCGCAGGTTGTACCATCAGTTCAACTAAAAACATTACTTTATCCTTAACTATTTCTTTTAATAGGCTAATGACTAGTGATAGGCTACACAGGTTGATGCAATTAACCATACCTATTCCTTTAAAAGCTACTTTGCTAGCGCCGATCTATAAAATTTAAGGCATATTTGCGTCCTTTTCCAGATTAAAGGCAACATTTTGGATTTTCAATAGTGTGACGAAAAAATTTAATAAAATACAACATGATCGCTTCCTCAATCTATTCCTTCTCAAAACGACTCTTGATGAAAACCTAGTTTTTCTCGTCTCTAAAGGGATTTGTTCCCAACTCGGCTAGAATGAAGGAGAGAGCATGCTTTCGGTTTGTATTCATTTCTTTCTTGGAGCTGCCAGTATAATAGAAAATCAACATACCCCTTCATATCCAATGGATAAAGCCGTTCCTTCTGTATGAACCAATTGATATACACTCTTCCAGTAAGACAAATAATATTTTCTGGAGTTCGCCACAATTATAGGTTCCTTTACAATACAAGGAGGATACTGAAATTTAGTTTTTTAATTTGTTTCAAAGTAGACTTTAAATCTCTGAATAAAGGAAAATAATTATTCAAAATTGAGTTTTACAAATTCCGACAACTTCTTAGTACTTACAACCTTTAATGATCGATCTGTATTCATTTCTCACGGATATCTGCGTCACACTTAATTCAGGTATGGCATTGATCGAAAAATTCTTGTACAATTTTATCACAGTGACACAATATTATAAAACAAACGACGATTTCCAATTGACCCTGACTTAATTTATAGTCAGTACGCCAACAGATTAAGCAATTTTTTAACAAAAAAAAAATTCTTCTTCTTGTTATTTTATCTTCAATAGTCTTGATTATTTAAAAATTAATTAAATGGACTCTTTTCTATTCAATCAGTTGGCCAATTTGATGACACCCCAGAAGCTACGGCCATTGCTCATCATAACAGCCCGGTTCTTTTCCATTTGTTGCAAAAACAAACGATCTCCAGCTTGCAAAACCTAATATTAAAAATAAAGTTGTATAAAATAATTATTAAATTTGTATATATTCTGTTGTATACCTGAGCAATTGATGTGTAGCAGGTGACGTCATTGCCTAGCATCGAAGATCCAGCGCTGCATTGGGCGATAATCTTCGAATGGGCCTGAGAGTTGATTCCCTGGCTCATAAGCCGAACTTCAAAACTGTTGTTTTCCTTGGTCGATGCGTAACATAACTGCGTAAAAAATATAAATGTTACTATCTAAACTTATGTAATAAAAAAGTATAAATATACTTGAGCGTAAATGAAGTAGAGACCAGTTGTCTGTATGACCAGAGATGAATTTTCATCTTCGAGTTGAACAGTTTCGGCGAAAGGAGAAGCCCACGGCTGAGTCTGCCAACGAATGAAAATTCCAGAGGGGCCCGTATTGAAGTAGCTAATATCTCTCTCAAGGTGAACTCCACTGACTGTAGATAAATATAATTTATAAAATATTTTCTAAAGACTGAAATGTTCAAGTGGAAAAAAAGAACCCAGAAGAGAAGAAAAGGACACCAAAAGATACCATGAGAATGATAAGAATGTTGCTGCTTGCTAACTGATGAAGATTTGTCTGCCGTAGCATTCTGCTTCTTGTGCTTGGGAGACTTGAGATCCTTACTTTTTCGTCCACTATTGGGCTTGGCAATGCTACGCTTGGCTCTGCCACCACCAGAAACATCAGTCTCATTCCCAAAAGAGATATTCAGTTCAGATTCCTCTCTCATCCTCCTCAGTTCATCCTGCATTTCTGACTGGATCTTGAGCACTTCAGATCGAGCCTCCTGAATCTCTATTCTGGCTTTGCTCAGTTCGGCAAACTGCATGCCGAGTTGGATGAAGCCAGCAGCCAGGAAGAGGAGTAAGGTCACTGCAACTGCCAGTAGACACACTGAAATTGTGTGCAGGTTGATTTTCCAGTGCCATTTAGCTCCAATCTCAAAATCTCCGATCGTTCCTGTGTGTGTAAATAGAGTTTAATACATTTCAAACTTGGATCTCGAAAAAAATAAATCGCATACCAATAATCGCTGACTTTTCGCCTTTGAGCATCTTTAAAAACTAGTTATCATAGACTAGAGAAATCAGGTGTATAACGGTGTTGACGAGATAAAAAAATTGACGAGACGCAGAAATATCTTATGGAGATAAAAGGGGAAAGATGATTTACACGCGGATTCTGGGAAAAACAAAAGACTTTGACAATGGAGGAGAGAGAGAGAGACGATAAAAACAGGTTGCCAATTTGCTGTCACTTGACGCAGGTGGCACCTGTTGCAGAAAATAGGTAATTAAGGAAAAAAAATTGTGCGACCTTGGCGACACTGGGAATTATATGGTTTGATATTTATCGCTGTTGTGATGCAGCTTATGTACAAAATAACAAATTGAATATGGCGCCAAACGTAACTTCCAACAGCCGATGAGCTAACAATTTGTGCAACGGGTCTGCGCGTATGATATGAAAAGTGTAAAACTGACAACGTTGCATAGAATTACAGTTTTTCCGCGAAAGATAAAATTCCCAACGGCCAAAGTTCCAATGATGGGGATTAATGTACGTTGGGTAAATTCCCTGACGTACAAACAGTTTTTCATGTATATTTATTTAAAGTAAACAACCCCATTTTCAATGTATTGTATTTAAAAAAGTGACCACTCGGAACACGCTGATTTCCTCCCGCCAGACTGTAAAGAGTGGCGGGAACGGTCATCAATGGTAAAAGAAAGGCAGCGAACGCGTGGTTCATTGGCGTCTCTTTCTTGACCTGCTTCACGCTCAGAAGTCAGCGTCGTGTCTCATCATCGTGATTGGTTCGAGTCCAAGTTTCTGGAAGGAAACTCGTCAAGATATACTACAGAAAAGATCCTGTGAAGTATGATCTTAATTAATGGATATCAAAATTCGAGAATTTAAAAATAATTCATTTTACTGGTGACCTGAAAATTTTAATCGTGAATCTTAAATCAATTTGAATAGACCAACACTGTTTTGTAAAAATAACTCATAGCCAAATAAAAATTAAGCTCAAAGTGCATACAGTTCATTACTAGATAAATATTCAAGTTGAGTCTACCGCAATCGAATGAGATAAAAATGCAATTAGATTTGTATAAACACGCCGACAATATCACACCTGTCGTGATTAGATTCGCGGGAGTGCAGCTGTGCAGGTGAAATAATTTTTCCATTTTCGAAATGTTCAGCTCCCGTTTGAGCGCTCCCACACTCCGCAAAAGGATACCCGCTGTACAAAAAAATAGCAGACGACATAGTGTGTGAAAAAGGTAAACAAATGGAGGTCCTTCGCGCTCATCTTTTCAAGTTTTTCACGAACGCTGCATTTCACGCAACGAAATGGAATGAAATTCTTCGCCAGGCAGATGCTACGCTCAAAACTATTTCTGGTTTGAGTGATCAACTTGAATGCATCCACCGGACACAGCCTTGTCCATTGACTGAAAGTTTTCCTCACTTGAAGGGCCGCCTTGAACACGTCGTTCAATCTCTCATGGAGGAAGAAATGAATACATTGCGTGCTTATCTGTTAGTATTATTTAAATTTAATTATTTAATAAATATCTATATATTTTTTTAACTTTAGGGAGGAACTGGCCCAACTGAATAATAAGCTGAAATCTGGGCTTGAAATAGTGCAAGCATACTGCACAGAAAATTTTGCCACCTTGCAAGCAGATTTGTCTTTCTATCAATGTGATAACTACCTCCAACCTCCTCTCTCATCAATGGTTGAATGGACAGAAGATATCAACTCTTTCTACTCTCAAAGGTATGGATATGACATATTGTATAAACTATTTTTTTATCCAACTCATTTGTTTTTATAGATTTGTGGATCTGAAATTTGCCTTGGAATGCTTTGACTGCAGCACTGAATCTAATCACCGTCTAACAAGTTATTGGGACAACAAGAGATCCTCATCTTCCATTGATTCTATTATGGCCAAAATGTATCCCTTACTCAATCATGAGAAATAAATATGGGCACAATTATAATTTGTCTTAATAAGGGTAATATTTTAAGAAATATTACAATAACAGAATAAAGTAGATTAAAAAATTATTCAAATTTAAAATAAAGCTTCCTAGACGGTTTAATTAATTGCGATGTTATGTGATACAGATAAATGCTCTGTTTTCTTATTATAAAATAGCAATTGAAAAAAATTATTTTTGAAAACAATTTCTCTAGATTTTGAATTCAAGATTATTGTTAAGCACAATTTAACTTAGAATTTTTTTAGTTTTTTAAATTCTAAGTATGGTAGATTTAATGAAATGTCTGTCGTTATTCTGAATCAATTACAATTAACTGGCGATAAAATCGTTAGTAGGCCTATGCGTTTCAGCGTTTGTCGCGTGCTAACTGATAACCGATGAGAGGCTGTTAAGTAATCTCAAAAGGTAGCGTCGCAGCCGCAAAAGCATTTAAAGGATAAAGTATTTTTGTAGGAAACAGCGGTTAAACCGTTCAACTAGTCGAAAGCGGGAATTTGCATACCGCCTAATAATTTCCACAATTTAAAAAAAATTATTTAATTTTAAAACTTTTCAAAATGTATCCCGAAAATAAAGACAAAAATGTTATATTAACATAAAGCTGCCAATCCCAAATAATAATTTACTGTTATTGTTACTGAACAGCTTGCTTCTGAAAGCAAAATCTTTTTAAAATGCAAAAATACGAAGCAAAAATCGTTTTTGCGGTACCATAACATGCGGCAGCTTTAGCGGTGTTTTATGATTTTTGTCTCGTGTTTCCTCAAAATATTTCTAGGCTTGTATTAAAAAGGGATTCATCATTTATTTTTCTACATTTTGCTAGTAAGAATGCTTACGGCACCACTAGGCGCTACTGCGTTCTACAATGGAATGGAAGTATGCAACAGATTCAACAGAAAGGACTCAAGCAGACTAATTATTACGCAGGAGGTAGGATGAGCTCACTTATTGCCCTGACGTATTTTTCTGTCATTTCTTCATTTTCTTACTATGAAGGAATAACTTTTAAATTATTAATAATGAACATCTCTAGTATTTGTATTGTAATTCGTTTGGTGCGTTTACATTGCAAATTGGATCCCCCATTGCAATTCAGCTGATTTTCGTCATTTACCAATGTTCCTTTCCGCAGTTTTTGCGAGGTATATAAAGCGAACAACTTGCACTCTTACGGTAGGAGTGCTTGTAGCGCAACCAAACCAATCGAATGATATCCCTGATGAGTGACGATACGGAAGGGTACGATACTGACAGGTGAGGGTTCGAGGCCCGATCCTCATCAGTCTGATTCCAGGATAAATCCTGGCAAGCACCCAACTTTTTCACTTTTTTTTTTACTTAATTCAAATGCTAAAACTTATAACGAGGAATAATACTTTTAAGATGAGTTATAAAATATTTTTGGATTTTACGTAAGCAATTATATTTGACTAATGTTTTGAATAGTGTGAAAATGTAATTTAAAAATTAAAAATTAAAAAAGGATTTCAGCACACAGAGCTTCAGGCAGATTTGTCTTTCTATCAAAGTGATCCTCTTTCATCAATCGTTGAATTTCACCTTTGTTTCAAAAGTGGATCAATAATATTTGATCATGGCATTTTTAAATAGACCTACGTTTTAAATTGAATGAATGTTTCGATACCGTACAATTGGAAAATCATACGAGAAAGATAAACATCATACAAGAAAAATGTCGTAATGCTTAATTGCTCGCAAGTCGCAAGCGAGACTGACATGGTATATAAAGTAAGAATACATCAATATAATATATTGGTTTATATACTCTCCAATCATAGTCATTCAATTATATCTCACCACTTCGGCTTGACGTGCGTGGTATGCGCCGGTTCTCACCTTATATGCTATCCACTCTACGTCTATAAGATTCAGACACCTTCGGGTAGATTATCGATGTGGGTGAATTTGTTCTCCATCATGTAGTCAGATTCGCGTGAGTGTGAGATTGACTTAAGGCGTGGTGTTTAGTCAACCGTGTTGTTGATGACAAGCCTGCTTATTTATGATTAATCTGCAGAGCAATCAAATTTTTTTTTAAACCTTTGGCATTTTGTCATTCATTTAATAATGGCATTTTGTACGTGAGTCCATACGTAATGTATATTTAAAAAAGGACATGTAACATTCCCAAAATATTTTATTTTAAAATGTAGTTTTTATCTACATTCTTGCCGTTTTTGTGGCACTCTTATTGTCTATGGCGCTCCGGTAAATGTAATTATGTAAATACATTGTTTTAAGCGCATGCAATTGAATTCGGTTGATTAATCACATTTGGGAGCACAATTTAAAATATTCTCCTTGCGAATATAATAGATACAAAAATTACTTACTAAAATTGAAATGCACAAACTTAAAAACTATGCGTAATAAAAATTACATTTATTTTTACATTTATTTTTATTATAAAAGGAATCAAGAAATATGTAAAAATTCTAAAAGTAAGCGCTTTCGCTGCTGCGCCGTTGCTTGGCTCATTGCAGAAATAATTACGGAAATAAATTGGATAACGAGTATTGCTTTCATGTGACAAACTAGTTTTGCCCCATATTTTTTGTAAAAATTTTCCTGGGATTTATGTTGGATTGAATTTATTAAGGGACAGCGCGAACGCAGTCCCCCACTACCAAAATTTACACTCCCGAGCTATCCGCATTTGGGATAATCGCAAGGGTCAGCCCAGATCGAAGTGCAATGACCAGGCCTCACCTTGGTGGTACCTCCTTCATGATCAAGGTTGCCTATGAGCCAGGTAAATATACTTTAAAAGATTATTGAACCCTCTTTAAAGAAAAACACATTTCCAACTGTTTTTTGTATTTTTTTTTTTTTTTTAGAATCTAAATATATTATTTTAAATACGATATTCTTTGAAGTCGAAATTCATCCAAACAAATTACGAAAAGCTACCATCGGAACTTTATAGTTCATAATTCAAAACATTACATTGAAAAAAAGTCAGTTCTGATTTTTGATCATCAATGCCACAGAGTGTCTTCCCACCGTTCCATATACGAATCAAAGGGCGTCATAATTCACAGCATTTTGAATCATAATTACGTATTACCCATAGAGCCGAGTTTTAAATATGCAATGAAAGCCACCCAAATATGCGATGAGTGAAAAACACCTCATGTTCTTCTGATAAATCTGATTTTATGATTTAAGAAAAAATAATTTGCAATGTACCAACATGAACGAATGTAATAAAAAAAAATATGTCAATGTTTTGCGTCAGTAGGAACAAAACTGCCGCAAAGTCAATAATGATCGACAGGCAAATACATTTGTTTATTGTTTTCCACGTGCGAATTGTGGTAAATAATTACATTAACATATATTTGAGTTAATTGTTCTCGGTATGTGGACAATACATCGACGGGGCAGTACAAGTCCGACACCCTTTCGACATAACGCCGACAATCGGTAGACATACATATATACCACTCAGGATTTTCTTAGGTATAGAAACTTATTAAAATGATAAAATTTCTATTGTGGTTCTATGGTGTAATGGTTAGCACTCAGGACTTTGAATCCTGCGATCCGAGTTCAACCCTCGGTAGAACCTGCATTTTGATTGCAAGCTGTATTTTATGTAAATCTAAACGTTTTTGATATGCTTACTATTTTAATATAAGGTCTTAGACAAAAATACAAACAGAATTCTATTGTTTTATGGATGATAAAACCTCATAACCTCATCGCCTATAACCTCGATACTTTTGCTGCTTAAACTCGGTTCAATTGAAATAACTTAGAATAAATTTCCCGTCTGCTCTTTATGAGATGTCATCCCGAATTTAAATTCTTTTATCTTTTTATTATCAAATAACGGACTGAATCGGCTTATACTGCCCGAATCATTAAAAAGAAACGTGACCGGTTTTGACAATCCATTCAAATAATGTATTACGCAATAGTCCCATACCCACTAAAAAAAAGGGGAAGTCTTTCATTGCAGGTTCATTGGCTCGAGCATTCACCAGCACACAACAGTTTGTTTCTTTGACGTAAAAAATCATCACATTGCTACATCAAAAGAATCTCATAATAATATAGGTTCTTAATGATGACATTTCTTCATAAGCTTAAGGTACATAATCGAATGTATATTTAATTCTAGGCAGTATAAACTAATTAATTTATGCAGAAACAGGGTTATTCAAAATATATAAATACCGTAGACCATAAGATAGTAGAAATAAGTGCGTTCATTGCGTTGCTGTAATCTAATACATTTTCCAACTGTTCTTTTAAGTTTATTATAATTTATATGTTAAATTTGTAATTTTTTAAACTCTTATGTTATTTATGATATTTATGATTTTAATTTTTTAAAGTGTAAGAAATTTTAAAGAGATTTAATAAAGTGTAAGAAATTTTATAGAGATTTAACAATTTTGCAGGGGCGTCGAACAGTGCTGAACTTTGGAATGATACTGCTTATTCTGATTCTCTGCTGGGTTCTCGTCGTCTTTACAGGTTTCAATATGAGAAGCCAATTTCAGTTCCGCCGTTTCCATCTCGTGTTCCCCATAACTATGGGTATTGAACCTTTATTTTTAAGTAATCACTTTGCAGAATTTTTTTTCGAGTTAACTTCTTTTACATTTGGATAGCGTAGACTCGATCCAGTTTCAGTGGGCAAATAACTTGGTCGATACCAGCGGCGATCTAGTTGGCATTCAGTGGACGAATCAACAGCAGGAGCCGCGCACGTGCGGGCCCTGCTGGAATCTGGTCAAAAGCAGTAGAGTCAGCACGATTAATGGTAAAATATTATGATTTTACCCACTGTGTATCAAACGTTGGCGATCTTTTAGCAAAGTTTAGAATGCTGTACTTATACCTATATGGTTACTTTCGCCAAGAATACTAATAATATTATGGAACGTTAATATGATATTAATGAAACGGCTTTAGAAAAACGTGCAAGGCACACGATTGAGCTAATTAAATGACTAGTTAACGACGTAATGGATGCCACAAGCCTATATATCCATGGAATTGCTATAGTATGGTATAACATATTGTATTTTCGTAGTTTTTGTAGAGTTTCCGGTGATTTATATCATAACACCAACATACCGCCGACCAGAGCAGATGGCTGAACTAACCAGGCTCGGCCAGGCACTTCTTCACGTTCCGGCTATTCACTGGATCGTCGTTGAAGATGCCAACACCATCTCTAGACAGGTGGCTCAACTGTTAGAAAGATTGGCCATACCTTACACGCATCTCTCAGGTATGTAGAAGGTATTTCATAATCAATATACAATCATCATACTATAATGAACAAAAAAATGTAGCTCCGATGCCCATCGAGTATCGGGCGGACAGGTTTTATCAGCCCCGTGGAGTTTCCAACCGGATGGCTGCGCTAAATTGGATTCAGCGCAACGCCATAAAATCTGGAGTCCTTTATTTTGCGGATGATGACAATACTTACGATATCCGAATATTTGAAGAGGCATACATTTTTAAATATTATTTGTTCATATAAATCATATCCATTTAAAAAAGCCAATTAAATGAATACAGATGAGATACACAAAGAAAGTGAGCATGTGGCCGGTCGGCCTGATCGTTCGCTATGGCGTCAGCTCACCTGTACTGGATTTGGATGGAGTGGTTGTCGATTTTTACGATGTGGCGTCCGTTGGAAGGCTCTTTGCCGTAGATATGGCTTCATTTGCAGTCAATATTGAATTCTATCTTCAGGTTTATGCTTAAAATTATTCCATTTATTATTTCTAAGTTTATAGTTTAAAATATGTAGCCTATATTAATTGTCACCAGAAATCGAATGTTTCGATGCCTTATGTAGCTGGCTTTGAAGAGGACGGCTTCCTTCAAAGTCTTGGGATAACTTTGCAAGAGATTGAGCCAAAAGCCAGCAACTGTACTCAGGTATAGCCGTACAGACGATATATATATGAATTGCAATAGGTGATGGTTGTGATTATTTGATGGAACACATATGCAATATAGATTTTGGTGTGGCATACAAAATCACAAATCTATGGTCGGACAGATCGTCGAATGGTTAAGCGTCCCCGATTCAGAGGAACTAATATTGAGAAATTACAAAACCAAATTGTGTAATAAAAATGCATGTTTTTAAAAAGTCTTATAATTAAACGAATCTTAATCGAGATTAATCTCAATTATAAATTGTAATGATCGAACCAGGGACAGGGATTACTTATTTGAATGATCAAAATGCTTCCATTTTGATTTAAATATTTATAAATTACAGAGAACAGTATTACAAATAAACAAGTATAAACAAAGTTTTTTATGTCTCTATAATAATAGGCATTTGCGTAATAGTATTAAACACATATAGACTGAAAAAACAATATCCTACATAATTCGTTAAAGCTGAATTTTTCTATGAGAATCGAATATAGCGGAAGTTGGAGAAATAGGCATCTGTTCCTGTTTGAACCCACAAACCAACGGGACCAGCCGAATTCGTCCCGAGCAAGGTCACCTGGTTGAAAAAGATGTCCCCATTCGGCCACTGGCCTGTGGAAGCTGTGATCTGATTGTTTCGAATCAGTATATTGAGACGAAACCAGGACCCTTCTGCAACTTGCGCTGGGGCGCTGTACGTTGAATTCCCCAACAATGTGTTGAAAGTGATGCTTGGAGGTGCGCTCAATTGGGCGCAGAAGTTAGTCAAAGCCGAGACCGGAACAGGATTGTTTAACAAGCCATTAGCTGTTCGAATAGCTAAAGCGTCGTATTGGTCGTTCCCCTGGATTCGGAAAACGAGCCCGGCATATCCACCGACAACCAGATTGCTGAAAGAAGGGACCGTATAGTAATAGCTGTTGCGGACGGCGGCGATATCGACGCTGATGAATCCTTCGTTGAGGTACACATTAGGTAGCTGGAGGTAGCCATTGTCCTGCTGCGTTTTGTTGACATCGTAAGCGAGGAAATATTCCTGATAGCTTTGGGTTAACGATAATTTTAAGGCTGCCCTACCATTGTAAATCGTCCTCGAGTATTGGACATTGTTTCCTAACGTTGTAAACTGTAATTTTAATTGAAAAATTTTAAGTTACATTTTCATTTGATTATTTTTGTTTCTTTTTACCGGAATTCCTGGAGGAACTAAATTCCAGATGTGATAACTGGCCTATAAAAATGGGATTATATGCGGCTGATTTATTAATCAAATAATTAATTAATGTTACTCAACTTATCTCATGCGCGAATTATTATGGGGATATATTACCGACACATTGTAACTCAGAGTGAAAATTAGTAGACAGTAGCACAACAAAGATTTAATACAAGGCAACATTGTTGCTATTATAAAATAAAAATTCTAATGAAGGAGATCTTATTTACTCCCGTACAGATTGACGTCTAATAGTCTCTAAGAATCCCATACATACCCCTTTTTATACATTTCGCAAATGTAGACCAGTTTACCGTTGTATTCCATATTAACATACATCATAAGGTTTATGGTGATGTAACAACGATAAATTTCATGAATCGCTGCACTTATTCATACAATATGTGCCACCTTAGTAGTCCTCTTGAAGGAGCTGGACTTATCTATTATAACTGCGGTGAGAGGAAAAACGTGCAACATTTGGTTACACAATAGACCTCTTTATACCACCTGTTTTCTTTATACATTTGTATTACGCGTAGTAACTTTTAAAGGGAATCTTATTTGAACGTCTTATACTCAATTCCAGTTTGCTGCAAGTTTCACTGCTGACAGGAAGGAAGACGGATGAAAGTAATGATACGCTCTTGGGCGCAGCATATGGCAATTCTAGGCCTCATACCTCTGTGTATAGCGGAGATGACTGTACTGTATACAGCGCCCATAGCCCTTTTTCTATAATACAGTACGCTCTCTGCTGACTCCTGAGAAATGTTTTTTTTTTTAAACGTAAAAATTAGCCTGCATACCTTTATTTTGTCCTAATTAAGGAGATCACTTTATTTTTGTGACATGATTGTATTATGACAAAAAAATTTGGAGACGTAAATATGTCTCATCATAGTTTTCACATGAAGCGCGAACCATTATACCTCATTCTTCTATACGAAAATTCATGCATCAATTATCAGTCCATGAACGGCTAAATTATGGGTCGTCTCATTTCGCTACGTTAGCGAAGTAACCGATGTTACACCTTGCTCATTGGTTAGCTGACTACTCTATATAGGGTTCTTGGTTAGCGAACGCACAGGCTAACCAACGCTCATTAGCGAACGCACTGGCTAATCAAAGGCATTAGCCAAGACACAGGCTAATCAAAACATTACATTAGCGAATGCACAGGCTAACCAACCCTTTGGTACCGCCGACCGGAAAAAATTCATTAGCCAACGCACTGGCTAACCAACGACATTAGCGAATGCACAGGCTAACCAAAATTCTATATTAGCGAATGCACAGGCTAACCAACTTTTTTTAACTAAAAAAATATTTAAAATCATAATATCTTTTAATGAATTTATTTTTTAAAATTCCAAAATTTGGAATAGAAAAATCTAAAAATTCATGAAAAGGAAAACAAATTTAAAATAAATAAATCTTGAAAATCCTTTAATCTTTTTAGAAATCTGGAAAAATTAAACAAAATTTCAAAGATTCATATAAAAAAATCAAATATTTGAAAGAGAAAAATTTTAAATTCCAAGGAAAAGAAAAAATCCAGACAAATTTGATTTTAAAAAAATTGCAAAATCCTTAAATCTTAAAAAAATCAGGAAAAATCTACCAAATATTCAAAGATTTACATATTTCAAATTTTAACATTTAAATATTCGTATGTTATAATTATAATTATGAAAGTATGGTATTTAGTTTTTAAGTATAATTTTTATTTTTAATCGTATTTTTGCGGTCCCAATTATTTACTTTTGCACTATAATTAACGAAAAGGCTTTAATTTAATCCCGGAAATGTTAATCGATTTTAAAAGTCTTACATCACGTGCTTACATCGGGCGTGGATTCTTTTTATCGATTGGGATTATGGCAAATTAAATTTTATTGGCGCAGACCAGCATATAAGGATTATATTAATATAATTTATTTTGTATATTTCTAAACAAAGAATTTTTTTTAGGGGAGAGTTCAAAAGGGCCACCAATGCATTTTAATGACATGATTCGCATTATACATTTTTTGGGCATTAAGATATATTGGGTCGTCAAAACTTTAAGTATGTTAACATGCAAAAAGTAGATTTGATATTTTAGTACAACAAAATTTAAATCCGAAATTGATTGGACCTTGGAAAGATTGTTGGATTTTTCCAGGTTGTTAAAAAGATTTTAGGATTTTCAAGATTTTGTTTTATTGAATTTTTTAGGGTCTTTCCCTTTTTCTTTAGATTTGAAAAAAATCGGATTCTTTTAAAGATTTATTGGATTTTTAAAATTTTTTGCACTTGTATTGTAGTTTTCTTAATTTTTTCCTTTTCATGAAACTTGAAATTTTCTCTTCCAAATTTTGGGATTAAAAAAATTAAATAATAAATTCATTAAAAGATATTATGACTTTAAATATTTATTTAGTTAAAAAAAAGTTGGTTAGCCTGTGCATTCGCTATAGTGAAGGATTTTTGGTTAGCTTGTGTCTTGGCTAATGTCGTTGGTTAGCTTGTGTCTTGGCTAATGTCGTTGGTTAGCCAGTGCGTTGGCTAATGAGTTTTTTTTTTGCTCGCGGCGGTACTAAAGAGTTGGTTAGCCTGTGCATTCGCTAATGTCGTTGGTTAGCCAGTGCGTTGGCTAATGTTTTTTTTGCGCGCGCGTGGCGGTACTAGAGAGTTGGTTAGCCAGTGCGTTGGCTAATGAATTTGTGCCGATCGGCGGCACTATAGGGTTGGTTAGCCTGTGCATTGGCTAATGTAAGAATTTGGTTAGCCTGTGTCTTGGCTAATGTCGTTGATTAGCCAGTGCGTTGGCTAATGTGCGTTGGTTAGCCAGTGCGTTCGCTAACCAAGAACCCTATATAGAGTAGTCAGCTAACCAATGAGCAAGGTGTAACATCGGTTACTTCGCTAACGTAGCGAAAAGAGAAACCCCCTAAATTATAGCACAAATATCTCTATATTTTTTTCTATTTCAATATTAATTAATTAGCGCACCTTGTAAGGCGGGCATACCCCAAAAGTGTTTGCTCCAGTATACCCTAAAATATATTCTACTCCTTCAGGCCTCCCATATTACCTCTACTTAATTTTAATTTCAATATTAAAATTTGAAAATTGCATTCATGGGCAAGCCTTTAAAGTTTTTATCCCTTT
This sequence comes from Chydorus sphaericus, assembly GCA_030141595.1. Classification (NCBI taxonomy): domain Eukaryota; kingdom Metazoa; phylum Arthropoda; class Branchiopoda; order Diplostraca; family Chydoridae; genus Chydorus; species Chydorus sphaericus. The sequence goes on from CM057933.1 coordinate 7,165,119, forward strand.
TGAAATCGAATTCCCCTCTTTTTCCCCTCTTATGAGCAAGTATGAGAACTTTCAATTCACTTCTCTTTATGATGATGATTATAACGATTATACTGGTGTTTATCTGATTATCTTTTTTTTGTATCACTGATGAACATAACTTAATGCATTCGATTTGACACCGCAACAGCCTCCATTAAATTAATAAATCCGCCCTATCAGATTGATATAAAGAACAGCTATTTTTTAAAAGAGATATAAAACTTTACGCCACAACTTATTCTCTTTGGCTGGAATGAGGCTTGAATAAGCTTTATACTGAGGCCGGCTGTTGCGCACTCCATCCCGATCTACACTGGGTCAAAGAAGACCAATAAGGTACCATCGAAGCGTACACATTTTCATGCTGATTGTCTTGATTCAGTTTAGCGCAGAGATCGCAAAAGGCATGACGGGCCATCTGCTCCACACCGGCCTCAACCCGATAGGAAGATTTCCACTCCAAGTAATCCATGTAGAGTTCGTCGTTTCCGTCTAGTAAATGGAGTTATTCAGCCAATTTAGCCGGACTAGTGAATGCCAGGGCGTCGATATAGGAATGTTCCGGAGCTATGGACCTGTCGAAAGCGACAGGAAAAAAAAAACTGAATAATTTTTTTTAGATACGTAAAATAAATAATAAATCAAGTCGAGGCACTCGCTTTTGAAAATCTTTTCGGGAAGAGAGATGTCTTACAGTTTGCTCAACTGCTGCTGAACGATATTGATAAATAATTTTTATATTTTTATTTTTTTGTTTAACAAAAATAAAGAAAGTAAGTAAGAAAAAAATAAAAAGAGGAAAAAATTTGGTGCATGCCAGGATTTTTCCTGGAATCAGACAGGTAAGGATCGGGCCTCGAACCCTCAACCGTCAGTGTCTCATTCATCCGAGTCGGCACCCAATAGATGTTATTATATGATTGGTTTGGTTGCGCTACAACCACTGCTATTGAAAAGGAGCAAATATTTGGCTTTATATACCTCGAAAAAACTGCGCCAAGGAACATGGGTAAATGTAAAAAATCAATTGAAATGTAATAGGTGATCTGATTCGCAATGTAAAATTGCCAGCAGAATTAGATACGACAAATAGAGATGTTCATTTTTCATAATTCTAAAAATATTCCTTTTAAAATCAACTAATGAAGAAATAATTGAAATAAATGTCTGAAAAACATCACATTTTTTTCACTTAAAAAAATGTTTTCAGAAGCAAACTGTATTACTATACTCCACTGAATAGTCGACTAATACTCCCTTCAAGTCAACTGTAGAGTCGACTAAAATCCCCGTAAGTCAATTACTTCCTAACTGGAGTTACTTACCCGCTCGACAGAACTATCGTTAACCCGTGGATAGGTGTGCACTCACACACTACTACACTTGTAATAATCTTAGCGAAGCCTTAGTTTGTTTTTATGTTTTTGAATACCTTCCGTTTACTTAATTTTGTATTGATTTGATAAATCCATTGAAAGCTGTTCCATTTCTTGTCAAGTTCTGTCTGACAACACAGCTGGTGAGAAAAACACTAGAGCACATTTAGCATGCTTTATAGGGTGTTTGGTGTCTCCTAATTCTTAAACAATTAGACTTGAAAAATTGTCACTTAACATTTACACATTTAACCAATTACAGGATTTTGCTTTGACTAGCAGCCAATATGGGCCAATACACTCAAGAGCCCATGTACGATGACCCAAACCTCCCTATAGGCTGGTACAGGAAACTGGTCCGTCGTCTGACTGGTGACACTGCTGGCAAGTGGGATGTCTATGTCTTCAAGTACCACTTGATTTTTAAACTTTAATTATTTCTCATGTAGCTAATCTTTTCCAAAACAGTCCTGAAGGAAAGAGATTCAGGTCGAGGGTAGAGCTGAAGGAGTACTTAAAGGAGACAGCCTCCTCCCTTAATTGGGAAGATTTTGACTTTTCTGTGGATGGCAGAGGTAGAACCACCAAAGGCAGGCCTTCCTCAAAGAGCCCAAAGAAGAAGAGTTTCAAACTAAAGAGCAGCAGCCACCCGAGAACCAAAAAAGTGGCACCTCCACCACCACCACCACCTGCCTCTATCAACAATGAGACCACCCCATTCAATAATCAGAGCAGCAGCCTCTTGGAAAACAAAAAAGTTGCAAATCCTCCTGCCTCTAAAAAACGGAAATCTTCAACATCCAAAGCAACACCACCAACTCCACCTGGCCTTCCAAAAAGGTGCTGTCTGGAAAAGCAACTAACACCACCCAAATCTTCATCATCATCAGAAGATGAAGAAGATCTCTCTGACAAAGAAGAATCCATGATGAAAGGTCAGCCCCAGTTGGAATCAAAGACGATCGCACGACCGAAAAGAAAACAATCTTTTGCAAAAGGAGCCATCGTGAAAATCCATTTGAAAGATTTTATGTAAGATTCTCTCCATTTATTACCACTTTATAGCTTCTACTAAATTTTTTAAATGTTACATAGGACATACAATGATTGTGACTTCAACCCTAATCCCAACTTGAATTTGATTATCGACCCTAATGGCTCAAAGTCTACGATCGTGTCAGCCATCTGTCTGGGGATGAACGGGAATCCTTCGCTTTTGGCCAAAGCCACAACTGTGAGTATAGCTTGTCTATGTACAGATTTCAATTCATATTGTTGCCTAACCATTCAGTTTTCTCCAGCTTGGAGCCTATGTCCGCCATGGAGCTACCAAGGCCACTATTGACATTGAACTTCACAATCCTGATGGCCCAAACCACAAGATCACTCGCAAAATTACTGCCATCGACAACAAATCTACTTGGAAGTACCAGGGCAAATATGCTACTGAAGAACAAGTATTTTCCCTTTTTATTTTAACTTAATTAACTAACTTTACAAATTAGTAAATTTAAATAATTCTTTTAGATCAACCAGCTTATTAAAGGCTTATGCAGTAAAGTGGATCAGTTTATTACACAAGAGCAGGTGCAGAACTTTTCGCGCATGAACGATAAGGAGCTTTTGATCAACACGATAAGAGCTGTTGGTAAGTTAACTTAAAGACCTCTCGATATTTTGACCTCTTTACAAATTCTGATTCTTTATAGGAGACCCTCAATTGGAGCAGGATTTTGTCGTCTTGAAAAAGATGCAAGATGATTTAGATAGAGTGGCTACCCACCAGGACAAAGATGAAGAAGAGGTTCTCAAGCAGCAAATGTATTGTTTAAAAAAAAATTCTATTTTTCTTATCCAAATTTAATTTTAAATTTTTCTCATAGTGAGCAAAAGAAGAGTGAATTCCTTCCTGCGATCCTGGAATTTGTGTCGCGCATCAACGACTGTTTCAGCCGTTACTACGCCAGTATGCGCTGCGCCGGAGAAGTGATGCTCTACACGGGTGAAAATCAGGACGATTTTGAGAACTATGGTATCAAGATGCGTGTCCAGTACAGAAGCGAGGAGCCGTTGATTGAATTATCCGCCAATCACCATTCTGACGGAGAGATATCCCTCGCTACCGCTCTGTACATGTTGGCCATGCAAGAGATCAGTCACGTCCCCTTCTGCTGCATCGACGAGATCAATCAGGTAGTTGTTCTAAATTTCTAACCTAGAATATGTTGAATTCTTCCTTAACTTTCTCTTTCTTTATGATCAGGGCATGGGCACCTTCAATGAGCGTAGAGTCTATGACGTACTGGTCAAGACAGCTCGTCGTGAATCCAGTGCTCAATACTTTCTTCTTACTCCCAAGGTGATACTAAAAAACAACGCCCCTCTTATTTTTAAAACTATTATTATTTTTTTTTTTTTAGTTTGAGTGGTAGTTGCTTCATGGTCAAGTACAGTATAGAAAAAGAAAGAAGATTAATTTTGTTCAGAAAGGGGAGATGAGCCTGTCTGCGATAAGAGGAAGTTCAGCGCCACCCATATGTGATAATAAGAATTTTTGTGTGTGTTTCATTTAAAAAATGTTTTATTAATTTCCAAGAAGTGCGATAGTAAATTACAGTAGATTTATATTGTGTGTGTTTCGTTTAAATTTTTTAAAATTAATTATTCAACGACATTAGATTACAATTAGTGACCCGAAACTGTCACCGAAATTTACAAGGAGGATCTCAACCACCTACCATTTGATCAGCGTATAATCGAACCAAAGTACCATACATCTCATATCACTCATCGGTCCTGACGGCCCTATATTTTTTGATTGTCCATTTATTCATCCCAACTTCTAGAAAGTTAACCCATAGCCAATTTCTGCGGATGATTTCCATGAAATGGATGAAGCAATAAATTTTTTTTTCAAAGGACCCCATTAAGGATTAATACCAACTATTTTTTTTTAAGTAGTACCGTACTAATTTGTTATGCGAGTGCTTCATTATGTTTACCATCGAAATGATCGAATATTGTTCAAATTTTATGCAATAGTCAAAAGTGTGCGAGCTGCTTTGGACAATATCAAGTAGGTTGCTGTAAATTGAAATAGTAAAAAGATTATAAATTTTTTTCGAGTTGAACAATATTGAAACACATTTTTTCTTGTTCAATATTTGGTGTTTTATGGTAACAAAAAAGCGTGTATAATGTAAAATTCTGAAGGAAAAGTGTATAATATTACCGTTTTAACGACAAATATACGAAAGTTGCAGAACAACATTCAGGAATAGGGTCGAATTTCGCTTGAATTGCGTTGACATTCACTATAAATATAAGCAAAGTATTAAAATAAAGAAATAATTCAAATTATGTGCTATTTTAATACTATTTGGTCAAAATCCGTTTTAAATAAGCGAACGAAAAAATAACTTGTACAATTCTTGTAATAAGGGTCAATACGTGTAACATGCACTATATAGGTCTGTACCATTTAAAGGATAAGTGCTGTAATTTTTTTATTATGTTGATTACCGGTACTTTGTTTTTAAAAGTAATAACGACTCTTGACAAAAAAAAAAATTAATATCAGTCTAAATTTATTTGTGTTTGGTAGTCAATAGCGAATGAATAATCATCTGAGAAAAAAAAATCTTCATATCTTCATTGTGAGGAATCATCATATTCTCAAAAAAGAGAAAATAAATTAAGAATTTGAAAAATTGCCTAATTTAATGGCGAGTATTTAAAATTTGAGTTCATATTTGAAAAATATATTTAAAAATGAGTAAAAAAAAAAAAAAAAAAAGAGTGGTGCTCGCCAAGATTTATCCTGGAATCAGATGAGTGAGGAGCGGGCCGCGGACCTTTTCACATCAATACCATTCCACCAAGTGGGCGGGAAATGGAGTCGGTAGCGCTACGAGCACTCTTGTGTTTGGATGACACGCAATTGGCTTTATATACCTCGTGAAAAATGCGCCAAGGAGCGTTGGTAAATGGCGAAAATCGATTGAATTGTAATGGGTGAGTGGTTATGAGTTTTAAACCTACAAAAAAAAATTTTAATCAGCAAATTAGAGATGTTCATTTTGTTGAATTATTCCTGGGAAGGAAATTGATGAAGAAATTATTAAGATATTTCAGGGCAATTAAGTGAGCTCATCGGCTCATCCTGCGTAATTTTGATGACGACATCAGCTTTGAAAATTTTGAATCATTCTAAAGCTGTTTTATAAGTGTGCGATGGCAAAATTTAAAAAATGTAGATACTATTAAGCATGCGCTAGAGAGATCTAAAGAAGCTATTACCGAAGCTAGGTACCCGGACGTTCCTGTTGGAACTATTTCCAACAAGGATAAAGAGCAACGGACGATGACGTCACTGACAAGAGGGGCCGCTGCGCCCCTCAACAGATGTCATCACCATCACTGAAGCAGACGACCAGAAATCTTTCATTTTAAATGTTATTGTATTTTAGCATTTAGTAGTCATTAAGTAGCGGAGAAAGAAGGAGCGGAGTGCCCCGACTTCCCCTAGATTACTCGACGAAACTGACAGACCAAAGAGAGGTTGACCCAGCCTCCGTAGGATCTGTCAGTTCATTCATTTTTATGTGATTCTTTTGACATCCCGTCTTGAGTGGTAGACCTACGGGTAACTGCCATCTTGGCGGGACATTTCTTTTATTCTCTTGTAAATCAGAACTGCATGATAGTGTAAATATCGTTAACTCATCATCACCAATACATCTATTTATATCACCATCCCCAACTGTCTTGGTAAGTCCAGTTTTACTTGCGAGCGACAGAAGTTTCGTTTCGGGTTGACTGCGTAACTGTCCCGGTGAGAAACCTACGGGTATCGGGGTAGCAGTTGTATTACTTAACTGGGAAGTTGGGGGCTTAGGATCTGTCGGCGGAACGACCCCCGCGTCAGATTTTACAGTTCCGGCATCCGGCCTATACTACCGTGGCTGCTGGCCTCTGCAGTTAATGGTCCTGTAGGTCCTAATAACGAGATTCTCATCTGTTCTTCGTTCAGTACTAAGTACGCCCCTCAAAATAATTCCAAAACAGGCTCTTAATAAAGAAACACGTACCAAATTTGTTATTGCTCGACATATTTCCTTATACTTAATAATAATTTTAAAAAACAATTCCTGACATACAAATTTTAGTATATAAAAAAATGTGTCGAAGCCAAGAGCTCACATAATGAATATTCAATATTTGAATGAAGTTCGATTAAGTTTGTCATCCAGTTAATCCGTGTCTCGTGATCGCCTGATCGGTGATTCTAAATAACCGCAATTAAGCAAATAGAAATTATAAATATGGCAATGTCTCTCCGGAACCCGGGGAAAAAAAAGTAAACACTGCAACTTTGTAGAGACATGAAATAACTGGAAAACATAAATCTACTGATCTACCCTAGTCCCTTGTGTATTTTCTGCATAATAATTAATATCGTTTTACCCTAGAGAGTTTAGAAGAGAAATAGCATAGACGGAAATAGTTTCACTACCGTCGGTAATTGTTTAATTTAGTCTATAACGATTCTTGGTATATAGGTAATAGGCTTTCATATAACGAGTCTTTATTTTCTATATTATAATGTTTATTTAGAAAACAGGTTTCGCCATGGAGAAATTGATCGTCCCTGCTCGGCTAGAGCATCTTGCCTTTGTAGCCTCATTTGAAGAGATTTTGAGCAATCTGGCTTTTTGTCCTGATCATTGTCCTGAGGGTCAGCAGCCACCAACTGTCAAATTTTCATCTCTGCTGCTCTCGAAAGGTCAGGTGCTCCAGACCAGCCAGTGTGTCATCAATTATACCAGGAAACGTCTGGACCATTATCTTATTGGAGTGATGAATGATAAATTAAAGTATTATTAAATCTAATTAATTATTATGCAACACTAATATTATATGTTCACTTTTTAACTAGGAAAAAATATGTTGAAATGTTCTACAACAGTTTCTCCAAATTGGATGACAACATTGTTGATCCCTGTGTTTTCTTGGAGACTTTGCTGGATGACACCTTCCAGGAGCTTGAGACCCATGTATCACTTCCTGGTTCAGCCCCAAACTTGAAGCTTATTTCATCCATCACAGAGCACTCAAGTCTGCTCCAAAAGTTGAAGCTGGATTTTAGCATGATTATGGAAGGATTAGGAGTTGAAAAAGTAGCTCCTCTTATTTGTTCTTTGGGCTCCCTTCAGCTTTTAACCAGCCTGCACCTCTACCAAATGGACCCATCTCACAGATCAGTTTTGAAACTGGTTGGTAATTGCTGTCCTCTTCTTACCCACTTGAGTATCAGCGGGTTTCGCCCCACCACCAAAGATTTATTGGCCATCATCTTTGGTGAATGCGTTGATGACCTCTTTCCGGATTCCAGCGACAACAAACGATTGGACGAAGAAATGCGTCTCGTGTTTGAAAGCACCGCCTGAAATTCTCACTCCCATATGCTTTACTCTTCGTCATTTGCAACTAGGCGATGTTGATTGGGGTAAGAAAACGGATGAGTACTGGTCCGTCACATCATTCGCTCTTCATCATCTTCCTTTATTGGAGAAGATGGACGGACACTCGACTAGTTTCGGTGTCGTGTATCTGAATGGTACTTGGGGAATGAAATCGCAACAGCGCCCAGAGGCATCAGTATTTGTGAACGACCTTGTTGAAATGCTCGGAATTCCACTTTCCCCTACTACGCGGATGGAAATAGAGAACTCGATTAAGGAGCGTTTCATCAATGACGATACAAATATTAAGGAAGAAATGGAAAAGTTCGACAAGTCCTGCTGCAAAGTCCTCGCTAGTCGGTCTTGCTCTTCGTCTAGCGTTGAAAGTCACCTCAATAATCGGATAACATTCGCAGGTAATATAATTCTAATAATTCATTTTAGCGTGAATATTTCTTAGTTATCGTTTTTTTTTCAAATTATAGGTTCTTTGTCGCTCACCAGTCTGGATTTTGTTTGTCCAAGTTCGTTTTTCTTAATTATTATTCCGAAATGTTGCCCACGATTGAGGGAAGTTGTCTTCTGGGAGAAGATGCTCTTTTCTCCGGAAGGAAAAAGTGCATTCCAAGTTTCTATCTCTCTGGATGATGTAAAAGAACTTTTAGAAAAGTGGCCAAAAGTAAGAACTTCATGTCAAAAAAATTATTTAAAATTCCCTACAATAACAAAAGTCTTATTTACTTTAAATATATTCAGCTTGAAACCATCACCTTCATGAAAATGTCTCCGGATTACGTCAGAGTAATTTTAAACGCCTTCGCTCCGTCGTTGAAATCTGTGACGTTCAACTCTTGCCAAGACATTAACGCGATGGATCTGATTCCCTGTCACCAACTGGAAACTTTACGAATTTTGAAGTCGTCCAGCCTTGCTGAAATCAACATCGATCCTGGTCGACTCTCTCCCAGTTCGTTCTTGCCGCATCTTAAGTCGTTTGAAAGCGACATCTGCCTTGATCGTTGGACCTTATGGCTGGAAGGAAAAGCAGAACTGACACACATCGTCCTTAACTGCTTCCACATTGGAACTTCGGTAATTCTACATTTAACTGAATTTTAAAAACTGATTTTTAATATGAAACTCTTTTTTTTATAGGGAAGTATCCATTCCAATTGGACTGGTCTATCAAAGATGTGGCCTAAGCTAGAAACCCTGAGTATTCGGCGAAGCGCGGGACTGACCATGTCCATGGTGGCCAACATCGTTCCCCAACTTACCAAACTGAAAGAGCTCTCTCTTTCTGAAAATGTGATGAAAAATGATCCTTTGGCGGCCAAAGTCTGGGAGGATTTGAGTTACCAACCGGCCCCAATCCGTCTTTGGTTCTCTAAGAGCCGTTCTGCTGGACGTTGCTCATTACTAGTGGACGATGAAATGATGGAGTGGGATGGAAGTGATGGATCTGAGGAAGACTCTTCGTCCGATGATAGCGACGATTGGGAAAGCGTTGATTCTTCGTCAAGTTAAAAATATCTTTGTGTTATGCAGCTCATGTAAACCGTTTGTTCTCAAAAGCTGATCTAAATAATAAAGGTTTGTGCGAGGAAATAGGATTGTTTTTATCACTTTATTAACTGTTCTTTAAAAAAAATCATCATTTAAAGGTTTGATGGAAAAAAATCGTTGACTAAACAGTATAGAATATTTCAATTATCTCGCGAGTTTTAATTTATTGTTGCGTAAAAAATAATATATTTATTTTATGCGAAATTCAAATAACAAATGATTTTTTTTTGTTAATATGACGAAAATCGTTTTAAAAAAATACAAATATTTTTGCAGAACATCGTCGATGAGAAGGAGGATCGCCGGCTTAGTCCAGATCAGATCCGCCAGTTGCGAAGGAAGAAGTGGATTTATCAGTCACTATGGAAGACTTAAAAGCCGCATCGGAATAGTGTAAAACAAGTGTTTCAATAAACGATCTGGAGCGCTATGAAAGCTGGATGCCCTAGTTTGGCTCTTCCTGAAAATACAAACTAGAATAATGGCGCATCCAAATGAACTTGTAGAACAATGAGTATTTCTTGCGAATACATCGAGAAAAAATAATAGGAGAAAAGAAAGAAAAAAATGAGAAGAGGATATTTGGAACTCTGATGTTATGAAAGGAAATAAAGAATGTATTCGTTGATTCCGTAAAAATTCTGTTGCACCCACATATTCTTCTTCTATCTGGTTTTCTTTTTCAATATGCAATCATGTGTGAGAAAGATGAAAATGTTTTCATTTATGCCCGACCAACATATCTAAATGTGATGCAGAAAAGAAACATTAAAAAAAATATATAATCTTGGAAACTGATACGTCTCATGTCCATTATAAATTTAATTTCTATCGATTTTGAATCAAAAATAATGTTTGGACAATATGGCAAAAAAATACCATTTCCAAAATAAATGATAAAGACTTTTTGGATGATATCTTCGTTATGCAGGCTGTCATTATACATCCATGGTTATGTAAATAAGCTCAGAAAAGGAAAGATTTTTTAAAATTTGGAAACTTTTCTTCATTACGTTTTTTAAAAATCAGTTTAATTGTGAATAATACAAACTGATTTGCATGTGCTATTATTTGCTTGTGTATTCCAAAATTGCTAATTAGTATTACAATCAAATCAGTTAAACAAACCAATATTATCTGCCTTTATTTTTATTCGTTATTTCTAACCACCATTTTAAATCAGCTCTTTCAAATGAAAAATCTGTCTAGCTCATATTAACTCCCCGTAAAAATAGCCAGTAAAAGACATATTGGTACAGGAAATTTTGATCCCCGGTGATCCCGATACAAATATTGAAATCATGTCTCGTAGATTTCCTCTCACTAATTTGCCAAACTCGATGTAAGAGGATTCTTTCTTAGTATTAACCGACTCCGCCCCTAGGGTTACTAAAGGAAGATTCTTCTTCATAAAAGAAATATTTACTAAGTGTATAGTCTTAGAACTTTTCTCCTGTGCTGATGGAAAGATCGCCATTCCCTTAAAGAAAAGAAGGTACAAGCCGGATTTGGGGATGGTAAAAATTCCCATAGTCGCATTAAAGGCATTTTCTAAATTCAAATGTTTAATATCGAAGGTGATGTACGGATTTATCGGATCGAGTTCAAAATCTGTGCTCCTCTCTACGTGGAATACTATTTTGTTAGTATCGCGACGAGAAATGATTCGATTTTCGACCATAGATTGATTGCGGTTCACTTCGGGTTGTGTAAAAGCGCAAAAGACGGTATCTAGTTTTGTATCGTTATTGATTCCGATACTATTACTAGATACGTTAGATTTGACTTGATAGAAACCATTTAAAGTGTAGCCCAACAAGGATAGATCGGAGCAACCAGTCGGTGGGCCGTAGAATCTTCCAGGACTTTTTGCATTGTTTTCAAGCAGAGTTTTATACTTGAAAACACCGTCGTATACCCTAATACAAAATTGGATCACATGTTATAATTAAGGTATAAAAATGTATAATTAGGGATCTTACATCGTTGTCAAAAGTCGACACTTGCTCGGCACTGCAGAACTGGCGCCTTTATCAAAAATTAATGGAATCATTCGGAAAGTCTGTTTCTCTTGAGACGAATTCTCATCGCCAGTCATTGCGCAATCCTTCAGTTTCTTGTTCAACTCTTGAACTATTTTCTGATCGATTATTTTACTCTGTGCTTCGACCGTATCTTTCAGAAGTGTGATTTGATCGCTCTGGTTCTTGTTTTCAGCTTTAAGCAGTCCGATATCTTGACGAACAAGGCGCAATTCTATTTATTTCAAGAAATAGTTCAATTCGTTAAATACATATTACAAGTAGATAACTTACCGTCTTTAAGTTCATCAATGGTAGTACTCGTCGACTGTTTAATTAATAAAATTAAAAGAAAGAAACGGAGCAACATGTTGGAGCTGCTTGAATCTAACCTTGTCGGTAGCTATAATTAACCGACCTATTTGCAGACTATAATCTACACTAATATAGTCGCATAGTGAACACGTATTAAAAATATATATATATATATTAATAGAAGCGATGGTGAGATTGAATCCTCTCATTGGCTGATTTGGCTTACACGCAGATCGCCGATTCGTTTACAGCAACGGTTAGTAGATTTATGTTCACGAACAACTCAAATGTTTACATAGTGAGTAAAAAATACAATCATCTTTAGTATTTTTTTAAATACCTTATTGATCCGTGCAAACTGTAATGCCGTGCGCATTTAGTCATAAAATCACACTATTGATTATCTTTATTCGAAAAATTCAAATTTTTTTATAAAATTTTACATGCTACTAGTAAATACATCTACATATTTAGTGGACCATAACCTCATAAAACATTCATTGATTTCTATACCATGCAGGATATATGATAAAAGCTCTCTCTTTTCGTTATTTTTTAATATTTTTTAAAATATTTTTTGGCTGTCCTTGGGTAACTACAATCTTAACAATCTAATTTTTAAAACTACCATATTGAATTAATTTAATTTAAACATTTTAGAATCAATAATAATATTATATTTAAACATGTCAAAGCTGCAATTTAAATGAACGAAATAAGCCGATTGGATTTTTTTATTTTGGAAAAATTCTTGATTCGAAAGTTTTTAATTAATTTGTTTGAAATCAGTTCGATTGATTTGCATGTGCTATTTTATTGTGTATTTACCTTTTGACCGTTATACAACGTGAAAAAGTGCGAAAAATGATAAAAAGTTGCCAATTAGTGTTAAAATAATTTTTTTTTGTCTAAGTAACAATATATGATGTTCTGCATTTCTTAAAATTCGTAGTGCCCAACCACCATTTAAAAATTGGCTCCTTCAAATAAAATATCTCTCATTACTCATAATTACTCTTCGAAGAAATAGTCAATAAACGTCTTAAACGACACGTTTCTACCGAAAATAGTGATGCCCGGATGTAAAAAAATTGCCAATACCGAAATCTTGTCCCCTCGATTCACTCTCACTAGTTCGCCAAACTCGGTGTAATACGATCCATTATCGATCAGAATTTTCCCGCTGTGCTGATGAAAAGATAGTTGTTCCCCTATAGAAGAATAGGTACAAGCCAGATCTGGGAACGGTATAAATTCCCGTTTATGCATTAAAAGCATCTCCGAAATTCACATGTACTATATCGAAGGTAAATGTTTCAGTGGATTTGACTTTAAAATCCACGCTCCTGTCGACGTGGAAGACTATTTTGTTGGCATCGCGACGAGAAACGATTCGATTTTCGACAAACCATGGATTGCGTCAGATCCTTTTGGGTTGATCAAAAGCGCAAAAGACGGTATCAAGTGTCATTATTGATTTCTATGTTGGCAAATGTGGTAGATTTTACTTGATAAAACCCATTCAAAGTGTAGCCTAATAAGGGTAGATCGGAGCAACCGGTCGGTGGGCCGTAGACGAGGGGTTCCCGACTCTTTTTCCCCCGGTTCAGTCCGCGGGAGAAATGGGGGAAAAGGGGGGAAAATTCGCCTATCTCTTACATGTAAAAGGGGGAAAAGGGGGGAAATAATGGGGGAAAATGTTTTCCCCCGGTTCAGTCTGGAAAAGAGTCGGGAACCCCTCGGCCGTAGAATGATCGATTTGATGAGATGGTGGTGCCTTTTTGGTTACCATCATCATCGGACGCATCGTGATGTGGTGGAAGAAGCCGAAAAGGTTGTTTTGTCGATCACGTTCCGTCCAGTTAGTTGACAATTTTTCCATTACTGGATCATTAGGTTGTTCTTTCGGCGTTTTTAGAAGATTCTTTTTGTCTTGAAACCCGGCAATTTCTTTGAGAAGAGCGATTTCCATGTTTTGGTGATGGTTCTCATATCTGAGCGAGTCGATTTCTCGATGAATGAAAATTTAAAATTGTTTCAAAATTATACAAAATATTAGAAATACGAAATCTGCCAAGATTTGTTTGTAAACAATACTTCACAGACTTACCTTCTTTTAGTTCATGATTTATCGCACTCGAGGTATCTATTGATATCAATAGAATGTAACAAAGAAATGCGACGCGTTAAATTGAATTCGACAAGCGTTTAAGCTTCTTCATCTTGCTGATGGTTTGCCGTCGTTGCGTTAAAGAAGTAATAAGTTTATAGGAAGAAGTATGTTTAAAAACAGCGAACGTATCCATTCTTACCTCAATCATGTTTCAAAATGTTGCTCTCTCTAAAAACAGCGTCATAGGATACTTAAATAAAACCTGTGATAACAATCATATGAAACAATAATTGGAGTACAGGGGCCGTTACAATTGGAGTACGGTTGAGGCCGGTTCAATTCCAATCCGATAGATACAGAGAAACTAATCCTTGAGCAATATCTTTAGAATTCAATACGGTAAATGAAGTATAAATGGGATTTTCAATACTACTCGCTGCTGTTATTAAATTTTGGTCCGCGCCCGCCGTTTAGTCTGCATCCCTATTCGGATGAATATGTTTGTCCGTTTGTGATTGACATGGCGGCAAAGATACGTTCATCTGATAATATAAAGTAAGACTAACTTGTAATTGTGTGTTATAAACAGCCGCCATGCAAGTCTTATTGCTTGATTATGGATTGAAAAGGCATTTAACTTTCTTAAATACGCCATGGGATTCCCGAAATCCCCGAAATAAGAAGAAACCATGTTTGCGATTGTTTTCATCTATACAATGTATTTTTAAATTCCGGTGTAAGTTAATTCAGTGTTATGGTATATAATTCTCACGTATTTCTTGAAATTAAACGTTTTTTTTTTTACTGTGAGCGGCTCGATTTTTTTGGGTGATCCTATTCTGAAATTTTCGGATCCCTTAAATTTTGATTTTCAATATTATAAAAATAGGAAGACCTTAAAAACCTTATTCTTTTCGCATTTTCTTGTTCCTATAACTTTATTCAATTTCTAGCAGATAAACTATAAAATAGGTACTTTAAATTTGATTTGATTGTATGTAATTAAAATTTATATAAAAAGAATAAAGTTCGCGATTTGACGACATTAAATTGTGGATTAAGAAGAAATAAAAAAAAGTATTTAGCATTATAAATATATATGGATATTTGTACCGAAAATTATAATTTTTGTAAGAAAGAAAATTTTGAATTCAGATACACAAAGAATAACATTTAAAAATACATAAAGAAATGAAAATACATAGCGAATAACATGAAGAATGGTATATTGAGAATACATTTCATTACCCCATTATTTGGAATTTAATTTTTTTCTCACATTTTTTCAGACTTTTATTTTTTTTTTACCATGAATTTTTCCGAAAATAAACATACATTTTACAAATCATGAAATTTAGTTTCCACCTTCCCCGTGGCCCACCTTTTGAAAAACGAAGAAGAGGTAAAGAGAAAAGACCTCAAACTCCTCAGTCGAAAGATTGTAATCTGACACAAGATCCCTTCCTCGATTCTTTTCCTCGGCCATGAAATCTTCAAAACGACACTTCTTGACCAGTTTCAGTCCGTATTTCGCGGCAAGATCTTCCAATGTCGGGAAATCGACAAGAAACTCCGGGCAGTCGACTGCACCTTCCAGGTGAAAGTCATACTTTGCTCCAAATGACGGCGGCGGCTCCAGAGGCGTTTCCAGTGGGAACTCGACACTGAAAATCGAATTACCAAATTTTCTATTGTTGTGCTCTTTATCCCGTCCTAGTCGTTTGATGATATCGCATGCATCAATTGTGGTTCCGATGAAGTATCCGCCTGGTGCTAAGTTATCCGTAATGTTGGCTAACATTCGTTCAGCTTGGGGTTGAGACTCAAACCCGTAATGAATACCAAGTTGGCAGCTAGCTAAACCCAGTTCCATGTTTGGATCCTTGAACTTGCTTTTGATGCTTACACTGGAACAGTCGGCAGCGATGAATTCAGTTGTAAACCATGTGTTCCTCATCTTAGAGTATCGATTCTTGCAGTCTACAATCGACTTTTCTGCGATGTCCGCACAAATGACGTGGTCGACACCTCCCCGTTTCCACTTGAATAGGTCTCCACCTTTACCACAACAGAGATCAAGAACATTAAGGGCTCGGTATCGACCCTTTTTCTCTCTAATCTTGTCGATGGTATTCTGAATTAGTTCACTTTTGACGTGGTTATTCAGATTCCTCATGTTGATTATCTCACTCTTATCTCTATGAGCGAATCCCTTGTCTCGGAGTCCGTTGTAATGCTCAGCTACCACTGCAGCAATCCCTTTTGGCTCTTCAAGTTTGTGTGATGATGGTGGTATGGGGGAATTATCGGACTTGACTCCTAACAAGGTCCGTTTGACTTCTTCTTGGTCTCCCGCCGGGTGTCCAGATGTGTCTACGTTGGTATCCTCGATGGTTCTTAAGGAATCCCAACATTTAAGCTTCCACAGAGGATGCTGCTTTGTCGGTTTACGGTTCCTCTTTTTCGTGGGTTCTTGCTCAGCTTCGATTTCTGATGATTCGTTGAAAAACGAAATACCCCAGGCCTCATGATCCGTGAACTTGCTTTCAGTCGGTCGACAATCCACTCCTTTCTCCGCTTCGATCTCTGATAGTTCGTTCAAAAACGAAATTCCCCAAACCTGCCAATCAGTGAATTCGGTGTCCATCGGTCGTCGATCCACTTCTTTCTCCGCTTCGATTTCTAAGGATTTGTTCAAAAACGAAATCCCCCACGCCTCCCAATCCGTGAAGTCTGTTTCACTTTGGCGATACTCCAAATCTCCCTTTTCAGCTTCTGATGGCTCGTTGAAAAACGAAATACCCCAGGCCTCATGATCCGTGAACTTGCTTTCAGTCGGATGTCGATCCATAACACCTTCGATTCCAACTTCGATTTCTGACGATTCATTCAAAAATGAAATTCCCCAATCCTCCCAGGCAACATCGACGTGGTTTGCAGAAGATAAAACTGTGTACTCCATTTCAGCGATAATAGTTGAGACGACTTATAAGTAACAAGATCGCTTCGTTATATACGTTTTACCTCCAAAAAACTCGTTTGCAAAGTCGAAATGTGCAATTCTTTCAAATCAATTTACTTAGATAATATACGGCAACGTTCAACAACAGCTTTCATACAATGATACGTATATAAATACACTTTTAGCTAAAGAACCTCGTTTGCAACGAGGTATTATGCATATACTTATATCAACTTTTAATGTTACTTCTTACAGTATAATTGTGCTATTCCATTCATTATAATTTATTTTGGCCATCAATTTCAAATTATTCGGATTCGTATGATATTAAATTATTTTGCACGTTAACATTAAACGTTCCATGAAACTATAATTGCTAATTGGTCCTAGCAATTAGAGTGAACGACAAAACATGTAAACTGAGATGAAGCATAAAGTAAAATTGCCCTTTTCTTGAATGTCTAACCATGAGAAAAATGTTGATGCTTCAAGGCATCTCATTATCTTACTTGTTTGCCAGATCTAAATCGCAATATGTTAATTAAAAATATTCATTTGCATTTACTAAGAAAAATAAATAAAGAGTTCGGCGTTTCCAGGAGTTACCTTGTAATCAACGAGACAAGGAACGGGCCGCATGAATCATCCGTCATTATCACATCTGAACGGGTCGTCACTCAGAATAATTTTTCGATTGATTCGTGCTACAGGTGCTTCTATTTGCGAAGCACGAAGTTCGGTTTATATACCTCGCAAAAACTGCACAAAGGAGCATTTGTAAATGGCGAAAATAAATTGAATTGTAATGGGTGGGGCGTTATTAAATTTAAACATACCAAAAGATTTGCATGAGCAAAATAGAGATGTTCATTTTGTAGAATTGTACAAATTTACAATATAGGATGAATATCCGAAAATATAGTCGTTTACTAACAAAAAAGTAAAAATGGGGATACAACTGAAAATATTACATTCATGGAATATTTCTAATTTTTATAATTAAATAATTCAAAATAGATCGAATGCGCTTTCTATAAATGACTTTTTATTCCCATTTAGACATTTACCTGAGCACCAAACAAATAAGAACGTTGAGCGCGCTTCTTTTATAATTTAAACCGCCAATAATAAAATTTTAACTTATTCGCGTAATTCCTCGTTTATTTCTTACGGCAAAAAATATCCAATTAAATTATCAAATATGTAACTCTCTCGTTTAAAAAAAGGCAACGCAAGCAGTCTTAAGAATAACCTACGTAATAAAAAAAATAGGCCCATCCGTAACACATTAGATAACTATAAAAGGTTATCGACCAACTTTTACTTTAATTAAAAAAGAACCTTGGAATGTGGCAGAGGTAAGTGCGTAAAAGAATTTATGCAATCATCAAACGAGATTCTATTATTTATACTTTCCAGCGTATTTCTCAAACACAAAATACTCTCTTCAATAAAAAATGACCGAATTATCTGTGTTTTAGTGTGGCAAAATCAACGGAGATGTATCCACAGCGGCCGCGTAGTCCTCCGCCACCTTCGCATAACCTCTAAAACAAATGTCAAAATATATTATCGCTTTTTTCTGCCGCCTTATTTTCTTTAATTTTATTATATCGTAATAACCTTTTTTGTTACGATAATATACATGAATAAGATTTTGATCCTGAATTCCTAATATACGCGTAATTAATTAAGTTATCACGGTTTTCAAATAATTAAAAAAAAATCTTTTCTAGTATTTTTTAAAATCAAATATTTTTTTAATGGATTGTTGTCCAGTGGTGGTGGCTTATTGGCTCAGTTGTAAATTTCGGTTGACTTGCGCATTTTAAAATACTGTATATTTAATAGTTAAACATGAATAAATTCAATTTTTTGGCAAAAAGTCGTTGCCCATATCCTTGTTGTATAGTTTAATACCGAGCATTTATTTCATAATAAGTAAACCGACGTACTAAACCATTCAAAATTTCGTCGAACTACTTTAATAAATTTTTTATTTAGAAGTTTAATCCGAGGTTTAAGTGGGATATCGGTTTGCGGCTAAGCGCTCATAACAGCAGAAAGTTTTTGTATACCTTTTTTTTTAAATCAAGCAGGCATTTATTTTTTCATCTGCCAATTTTAAGTGTTTGTAACTTAAATTAGATACTAAATATTTTGATGCGTTTGTATGTAACAGTATTTGGTAAACGATAGAATTGAAAAATTAGAAAATGTGATTAAATATTTTTGAATAACTAGTCGCAAAAGCGGGGATTTCACATAATAATAAATAAATTCCAAAAAGAAATATTTTTAAATTATATAACTCTTTTCAATATGTATCCCGAAAAAAACACGAATTTTAAAATAACAGAAAGCCTTGGCGCTGGCCGAAATACCTATATTTTTTTTTGTAACTTCAGCTTGCTTCTGAAAACAAAATATTCTACTAATTTACACACAAATGTGGTGAATGTCATTTGAAGAAAGCCAATTCATCAAGATTCATCAAGACCGTTTCTAAAGCTTTTGCTAATCCTTTGTACAAGCCGTGATTCTACATTGAAACAGAAGGGATTAAAGAAGACAAATAATTACCGGTACGCAAGACGGCAAGATGAGCTCACTTCTTTCTTACATTTGTTTCAGTCATTTCTTCATTAGTTTATTCACAAGGAATAATTTTAGAAAAAAAATGTACATCTCTAATCTTCGTTTACTACACATTTATTTCGATCATTTCGATCATTTGTTGATTAATTAGCAATAATTTTAAAATTAAAAAAATTAACATCTCTAATCTTTGAAAGCTCCGACTATATGTTATTTAATTTACGCAACTAGAAAAGATTTTATTCGAATTAAAAATATATCGTCGTTTTCATCATTTAAAAATAAATCAGCATTTCGCATCCATTGTAAATAAATCCAAGTATGGCAATGTTTCACGTTGTTGTGAACGATACTAATCAGTAGTCCTTAGAAAAATAAACGTCTCGTGAAGTGTGAACTAGTGCAGTAGTGCTGCCGGTCGGTGTAGACAAGTGTAGTCAACTAAACAGTCGACTAAATCCCCCTGTAAGTCAACTGGATAGTCGACTGCTTCCTAACTTAGGTTTCTACAGCAGTCACAACTCACAGCACTATCGTGAACCCGCGATTGAATTTTCACACACTCTAAAACATTGTAATAATCTCAGCAAAGCCATCGTTTGTTTTTATATTTCTGAATATCTTCTATTTACTTAGTTTTGAATTGAATTGATAAATCCAACGAAAAGCTGTCCTATTTGTTGTCAAATTCTAATTGACATTACAGCCGGTGCCCGGTGAGGAAAAGACACGCGTTGAGCACGCTTTGCATGTGTTGGGCATTCAGTGTCTCTTCATTCTTTGACAATTGAATATGAAAAATCATCACTAATCTTTCAAACATTTTACCAATTACAGGAGTCTGTTTCAGCTAGCAGTCAATATGGGCCAGCAGTACAATATTGAAAACCCAATGCACGATGACCCCAATCTCCCTACTGGCTGGTTCAGGAAAGTTGTCCGTCGTCTGATTGGTTACACTGCTGGCAAGTGGGATGTCTACATCTTCAGGTACCACTTAATTTATTAACTGGAATCATTTCTCAGATACTTATTATTTTTTTTTTTTTTAAGTCCTGAAGGAACAAGATTCAGGTCCAAGAAAGAGTTGAAGGTATACCTTCTGGGGACTTCATCTTCCCACAAATTGGAAGAATTTGATTTTTCTGTCAGAGGCAAAAGTCAAACCATCAGAGGTAGGCCCCCATCAAAGAGCCCCAAGAAGCTTGATAGCAATGACAAACAGAGCAACAGCCTGCTCCAGAAAACCAATCAAGTGATGGCACCTCCACCACCGGCCTCCAACAAACGCAAATTGTCAGCATCACCCAAAGCCGTGCCACCAGCCCATACTCTCTTTCCAAAAAGGAGCTGTGTAGAAAGGCTTACACAACCTAAATCTTCTTCATCTTCAGAAGACGAAGAGGATCTCATGGATGACAATCAAGAGCCCATGATGAAAGGTCAACCCCAGTCGGAATCAAACACGATCTCACGACCTAAAAGCAAAAAAGCTATTGCCAAAGGAGCCGTCGTGAAAATCCATTTGAAAAATTTCATGTAAGTTCATGTCACATCCATTTACCACTTTAGTTTTAATTTAAATTTTTATGTTACTATAGGACATACAATGAAGTTGTCTTCAGCCCTGGTCCCAAATTGAATTTGTTTCCTGGCCCTAATGTCACTAAATCTACGATCATGTCAGCCATCTATCTGGGGATGAACGGGAAGCCTTCGCTTTTATCCGGAGACAAAACTGTAAGTATAGATTGGCTAGATTTAAATCCCCTTTAATTACTTAACATCCATTTTTCTTTCAGCTTGGAGACTATGTCCGCCATGGAGCTACAAAGGCCACAATTGACATTGAACTTTACAATCCTGATGGTCCCAACTACAGGATCACTCGCGAAATTTCTGCTATCGACAACAAATCTACTTGGAAGTACCAGGGCAAATATGCTACTGAAGAACAGGTATTTTCTTTTCCTTTTTTTTTAACTAATAAGGAAAGTTACATTTAAAATTCTTTTAGATCAACCAGCTTATTCAAGGCTTAGGCACCAAAGTGGATCTGTTCATCACACAAGAGCAGGTGCAGAACTTTTCGCGTATGAACGACAAGGAGCTTTTGAATCACACGATGAGTGCTGTTGGTAAGATAACTTCAATTGCTCTCAATATTTTAACCTGTTTTCAAGTTCTGATTCTTTATAGGAAACCCTCAATTGGAAAAGGATTTTGTCGAGCTGAAAAAGATGCAAGATGATTTAGTCAGAGTGGCTACCCACGAGGAAAAAGACGAAAAAGAGTCTCTCAAACAGCAAATGTATTCATTTAAGTGTTCTCTAGTTTTATTAAAATCTAAAACCAATTTATATTTTTCTCATAGTGAGCAAAAGAAGAGTGAATTCCTTCCTGCGATCCTGGAATTTGTGTCGCGAATCAACGACAGTTTCAGCCGCTACTACGCCAGTATGCGCTGCGCCGGAGAAGTGATGCTCTACACGGGTGAAAATCAGGACGATTTTGAGAACTATGGTATCAAGATGCGTGTCCAGTACAAGAGCGAGGAACCGTTGTTTGAATTATCCGCCAATCATCATTCTGACGGAGAGATATCCCTCGCTAACGCTCTGTACATGTTGGCTATGCAAGAGATCAGTCACGCCCCCTTCTGCTGCATCGACGAGGTCAATCAGGTGGGTATTCTAAATTGCTAATTTAGAATATTTTTAAACTTTCTTTATGAGTAGGGCATGGGCTCCTTCAATGAGCGTAGGGTCTATGACGTACTGGTCCAGATAGCTCGTCAGGAATCCAGTGCTCAATACTTTCTTCTTACTCCCAAGGTGATAATAAAATTAAAAAAATAACGCCTCCTCTTATTTTTTAAAGCTATTAATTTTTTTATTTAGTTTGAGTGGTAGACTGGTAGTTTCTTCCATGGTCTCTGATCTCTCCTACAGCAAGAACAGTTAAGAAAGAAAGGACATTTTTTTGGTTCAGAACGGAGAGGAAAGAACGTCCGCGACGAGTGGATGGTTCACAAGAATTTCAATTTTTTTTTGTTTGTGTTTCATTTTTGAAATGTTTTTTATTAACTCAGATTACAGAACAATTTGTTTGTGTTTTCATTCGAAAATTGTTTTATTAATTCTCCAAGAAGTCCTAAAATATTAAAAACTTTGACCCGAAACTGGCCACCGAAATGAGGGAGGATCTTAACTTCCGCTCTGTTCCAGTCCGTTTCCCTTAACTAAAGGCCGCCATGGTAAGCGTTGCGCTTTACTCTGAATCTGTGACGACACCGAGGAGGAAAGTTGTGATGATAAAGATGAGGACCCCATCGGTGATAAAGATCCCTCCGAAGATATCTACTTTGGAACCCAAGTCTTATTTTTGTAATCGATTCTTGTAGAGCTATCATATTAATGATAATTATGGGTTTAATCCTAACAAAGAAATACAGAAAATTGCTTGTTTCTTTAAACGCGTTTAAAAATGGTGCGTAACCGCGGGCTTTTCCATGTCTATCTGGCAACGTCGGCCACCACTAGGACGCTTGTGTCGCATCGTCGTTCCTTGTCAATCTGTCGCTGCAATCGTTCCCCTCTTTTCAACGGTTTCATTTCTGCCGACGTCAAAACAACTGTCAGAATTTCCTTCTAGTTAAATCTCGTTAAAAAAAAGTTTCTATTTAAATTAATCAACATGGATGCTGAAGAGTTCTGCCTTCGGTGGAACAATCATCACCAAGTCCTCGTCAATGTGCTCGACAAGCTGCTCGAAAAGGAGTCAATGTGCGACGTGACACTCGCAGCTGATCACCAACTTCTGCGTGTCCACAGACTTGTCCTCTGTGCCTGCTCTACTTATTTCGAGGTATATTTCATTTCAACTTTACATCTCTCAATTTAAACTAATTAAAATGTATATCAGGATATGCTGAGCAAGCAGAGTGACAAGCAAGCTTTCATCTTCCTCAAGGATGTCAGGTTCGCTGACCTCAAAGCCCTAGTTGACTACATGTACAAAGGTATGCCCCTATCCAACCAGTCTTAACTCTTCAAAACTATTTTAATTCATTGATTTAACTAGGTGAAGTTAATGTTGCCCAAGATCAACTGTCCAGTTTCCTCCAAACTGCAGAAGCCCTCGATATCAAAGGTAATTTTGAAAAAAATATTCATCCCATAATTCAATTTACTAATTAAAAATTCTATTCAGGTCTAGCATACAAAGATGATGGGGATCAAACGGGTTCCAAGGGTAAAAGCAATAGTCAAGCTCCTCGGTTCGGCGTCAAACGGCCCAGTGAAGCCTCTAATTCCACCGCTTCGGGGCAGAAACCGGACAACAACCAACAGACCGGTCCCAAACCTAAACTGCCCCCGGCTAAAAGGCCTCACGTAGCCGCCGCCCCAGCCGAATCTCATAATGACCAGCAGGATATGGTGGACGACCATTTTGTTGCTGTGGAAGCCAAAGTTGAATCAGAAGACAACGAGCATACTAATCCAGAGGATAGGCTCGGTGATGATAATAACGGACCTGATTGGGCATCAAGAGTAATTAATTTAATTTTAATTAATTTTTTTCAATTCTAATTTTATTTTAATTTTTAGGATGGTGAAGATGATTGGAGTACCTCAGACCCTGGTTTAATATCCATTCTTCCAAACTCTTCCACCACTCTCAAACCTAATTTTGGTATAACATTTAAATTAAAATATAAATTGTGTAACGTAATTAATAAATTAATTATTTATAGACGGAGGCGGTCCATCTAGCGGAACCAAAAGCAAGACGACAAACAGTACCAATAATTCAGCCACTGCATCAACATCAAATAGAGGTAGGCGTCTTTATCCTCCTCCCTCGTTTTCGACGCCCTGTTAGGCCCCAAATCCCTCTTTATTATTTAAAAATCTCAGGCTAGGAGAGCGCAGGAATCGAGGGAGGGTTATCTATTAGAAACACGTCTCTCTGACATTATGTCATCAAAATTAGGTTCACCGGATCCCGACTGCAGTGTGACGGAGGCCATCGCGACGGCTCTATCGGCGGCGGCGGTGGTGCCAACGACGCCGTCCACCGTCTGCCCCATCTGTAGTACGCGCTTCTCACGTGTGGGGTCGATGCTCGTCCACCTGCGCTCCAATCAGTGCGGCTCTTTACCTCAATTCACCTGCCCGCTCGCACCTGTTTGCACTTTTATTACCAGGCATCAACGCAACATTAAACGACACGTCGTCCGTTTACATCCCGAGCTCGATTACGATTAGATTAATAATTAGGGTGCGCTAGAAATTCCCCTCAAAACTTTGCCAAATTTATTTTTTCAGTTTTTTTTATTTTATTATTTTTATTTCATTGTAAAATTAGGTGGGGAAAGTTTACCACGAGTAGGATGCCCCAACTGCCTTCGGACCTATAAGCATAAGAAACATTTATATCGACACCTGCGAGCCGGTTGTGGTGAATTAGCCGCCCCCGATGTATCCACCTCCCTGCCCATCTTCAACTGCGATGCTTGCTCCTATTCGACATACACCAGGGGTTTCCTACAGCGACACGTTACCTCTGTTCATGGCGCTCGATCTTTTGATTGGTCCAACAAAGAATCTTGATAATTTAAAATATAAAATTGTACAGACTTAGAGGAATACACTTCGTTATAAATCCTAATAGGGCGTTGAAAAAAAACCTGTTTTTCTTCTTTTAAAAAATGTTTTTTTCTGTAGTAGATGTAATAAATCTTTATTGATAGGTTCTTTCTCAATGGAATGCCCACACTGCTCTAAAAGATACACCCACCCTAATTCGTATCACCGGCACGTACGTAATGAGTGCATCGCCGTAGAACCTAAATTCGCCTGTCCAGACTGCGGCTCACGCTTCAAACGAAAAGCATATCTCAGGGATCATCATTGTCCGGTTATATCTGCATAATTCATTCAACCGTTATCCTAATTATAAACTCATTTTTTCATTTAAAAATAACAGGCAAAAAGAGCAATGCTACACTTTCTGAGTTGAGCTACTGTCCGGCCTGTGGACGTGCCTACTCATTCCGGTCCACCATGCTGCGCCACTACCGCTACGAATGTTCTGCCGTATCTGGAATCCCGCAGTTCCCGTGCCCCTATTGTCCAGCTCGTTTCAAGAGGAACGAAAGGCTCAGTTATCATCTAGAAAACTCTCACGCCGTCAGCAAGAATCAGCTGTACAACTTGGCAAATCTTGGAACTGGAGGACGACTTCGGAGGCGGAGCAGACAGCAGAATAAAAGAGGCGAAGAAGTGGTGCCGCTCGGCAGTGAAGTTTGAACGACCGTCCCAGGCAGACACGCAATTTTTTTTTGTTTAAATGTCTCTCTCTTGATTTAAAAAAATAAATAACAAAGTCAATTTTTGTGTGTTGATTGTAACAATTCAGTCTGAATAAAAAAAGAGGTAAAAAACTTTCTTATAGACGATTTCTTGGTAGGAATTTTGAAAATCGTGCCACTCGAACGATTCCGGTTCTAGCGTGAGCGTGTATATAATTTCCTTTTTCGTATATGGAAATCATACTTGAGTCAGTCTCGGTCACGAGCAGTTGAGCTTCACAAAAGTTCCCGTTTCTTCTTCATCGTGAGAGATTCCAGTGCGTGAGTGATTCCAACAACATCTGTATACATATATTGTAGGTTACTAGATTAAAGGCCCTTGTTTTTTTTCGTATGCCGGTAGGGGGCTCTGAAGATATTATTGATCTCCCCTGCTGTTGTGGTTACGACAGTTCTTTCTCTCTCTGCTCTCACCTGTTTTTTTTTCTAACATTAATCGCAGTAGTGTCCGTCTGCCCTGCGGGATACACCTTTTAATCTGTTAGGCCCATTAAAAGTCTCACGCGCTATCAAGTGGAAAGCTTTCTTTTGTCAGATTATTTTTTTTTTATATTGCCATGCACCCTGGTTTTGGTAAGTCATTGCAACTGTACTGTTATTTTCTTGTGATCTAAAACAAGAGAATATTTTATAGTTTCCCATTGTATTTCTATATAAGAGGAGGTTGATGACAGCAGTACTTTTTGTGTACAGTTAGATACACTTCTAAGACTTCTCTTTATACACAGTGGTGTAATATATAATCTTGAAACCTTATTAGTGTGTTATTCATTCTTTGTTCTAATCAGGTCTGCCGGGTAGCAGCAGCAACCAAATGGGCAACTGTGTATCGTCACAGAGCCAGGCTGGAGCCCTGGAGAAGCAGGCAGCCGGGAGCAGGGGAAGAGGCCTGGTAGCCATGAGAAAGGTAATATATATATTTCTGATAATAATAATGTGAATTTCATACATCGTCTGCTTCTGTTCCAGAAATAGTAATTTCAACACACTCCAATAGTTTTCAAAACTAATAATATAATTTATTATTTTTGCTCTGTTAAACTTTGAAAAATTAATTCCATGAAGTTGTAAAAAAAACAATAACAATGGGAATTAGCATAATGGTGATGTCATGAGAGCGTGAAAATATCGTGATTTTTCATTCATTGACTGACCGGTAGTTGCGTGGGTTTCTGCGCATGCGTGATAGTCACCTTTCTTTTTTAAAAAGAGGCTTCCCCTCTCTATATTATATTGATCCAACCAACGCTATTTGTCGAGCTCCATCTTGTGACATTCACTATCACAGTGTCGTCGCCCACGTTCAAAGTGGTTTTCAGTTACATAATTCTGCACTCTAACCTTCAATTACAATTGACCTCACGACTTCTTTTATAATTATACAGGCAGCTATGGAGAAGTATCCGGTTCCAAACAAATATCTCGTCGGATCAGCTGAGCCAGAAGTAGCACAACTCCGTTCCAGATTGAGACCTCCTTCCGTCAGGCCGCTGAGCATCCAGCTGAATAGCAGCAAGCAGACACTCAACGGAAGTACTTCAACAGTAAATGGAGCTCCAATTGACACGAATGGCAACATTCCACGACCTTCCAGCCTACCCAGACTGATTGTCAACAAACCGGAAGCCAATGTAGCGGCCAAGATCGAGTCACTCTTGGGCAAAACTCCGTCACCTGTCAATAGAACCGTTATCAATCCACCTCCAGTCGGCTCTAGCAGTTCTCCATCACCTTCCAACAGATCTGTCGCTTCTAGTTTGGATTCTAATCGAGATTCCGGCATTATTACGTCATCTTCGACACATTCCGCTGCTAGTTCAATTTCAGAACATCATCGACCTACAACTTTAAACAAATTCGGTTTTCAAGGAATTATTAGAAAGCCGTTAGGGGCGGTAGAATCGCTCAAGAATAATATAAATAATAGTAAACCACAACAACCTTCGGCTAAACGTACTGCTCCCGCACGAATACCTTCGGCTCCAGTTCGAAGAATCCAGCCGACAGTTGTTCCCAAGGTAGCTCCACCTGTTAGCAGCACCTTGGACTCGGTCAAGAGTCGTGCAGCCAAGGTTTTAAACCGTGTTAAACCGGTTGAAAATCGACCTATAGCAGAATCGAAACCACGATTGAGTGTAGAAGCTATTGTAGCTTCACTGGAACAAGAAATCCGTTCTCAAATTGGACCGGAACATCCTCTACCACCTAAAGAAGAAGAGAAACCTGTTCCAGTCACAACTTTTGATGTAGAAAGATTTCTAGCAGAGCCAACAAATAAAGCTGAAATTACTTTCCTGGAATCTGAATCATCGACAACTGATGGAGATTTTATCGAAGATATTGAGCTTCATCTCAATACACCATCCAGCTCTGAAGGCCAAACTTCTCCGTAATTTATTAAATTTTTTACTAATTAAAGTTTGAGTTTAATTCATTATTATGTAATAGGAGAGATTCACCGGATGATGGAACAAAAAGCCGAGATGAAGGTCATCCAGATGAAGAAGATTCTGCGGCAACTTCCATATCTGATGACGCAATGATTGATGATGAGATTGCCGATCAGCCCGGATTGCTCATGCTCGGCCAGGTAACTCAATTTTCAAATTTGAATTTAAATTAAGATAATGACGATTTATTTTATTAGTCTGCTTCTGTACCTGCTTCGCCGATGATGAGCCGTTCGTGGCGCTCTGATCTGTCCGGTTACGGGGACCTATTCGCATATAGTCTACCGGAAGAAGAGCCGGATTCAACAGCATCGTCTCGCAGGTAAAAATAATGGAGTCAAGAACGTTCCAGTCTAGTGATCCAAACGTCCGGCAGGTGGTCCAAGTGACCACATCAAATCATCCATCCGGATCTGTTTGATTAGGTAGAATTCTAAAAAGTTAAAATAGTAGTAGACGGCCGGATCGGTGCCGTCTGAAAGGAAGCTGGACTTTTTGTGCTGTTTGCGCTTTCTCACATTCAAGTAAATACTACAACTATTATTTACGTAACGAGCCGTAACGAGTCTGCCATTAGTCTTTGTTCTATAGACTTTTCTTATTTATTTTAAAATCAAATTTTTAAAAAAGAGAGCCACCTGTTGTGTGAATTTCTTGTTCGAGTCGAATGAATTTCCAGTTTTTTTTTAAAGAACCACATAGAGGGAGCAGCGAACTTTCCGTGAGTCACGGTTAGATCTTATAGGGCTCTCCCCCCTTTTCCGGCTCGTTTCTCACGCTGTGTAATGAAGGAAATGCCTCAAGGGCTCTTTTACTCTCTTGCTGTCTATGTTACAAGTCGGACGTTTTTCTTTTGTCAACTGATCGATTATTGTTTTATATAGGAGAGTGCGTCGACGCGTTGCCAGTGTCAGCGATATCGAAGACAGTCTGAAAAAAGAGGTTCACCAGGGATCACCATCCGCCGGTGCTTCGGCGATGAGAGCAGACTTTCTCGGTTGGTCGTCTACGACATCCGGCGGCAGCATCGTAATCGACCTGGAGGACTATACTGTGATGGCGGACGAGCTGGCCGATATCAGGGCCCAGCTGATTACTTTACAAAATCTTTTGGTATTTTCAAATTAATTTCTTTATTAATCGACAATTTAAAAGAATTATTTTAAAAATAGATGGAGTCGGAAGATGGAGTAACTCCGGATGGAACGGCTCCACTTTGGGATTTGAAAAGAGATCTAGTTTTGTTAAGAGAAGAACTACAAGAGAAGAATACAACAATTCGTACTCTGAAGAGTGAATTGAAAGCTGTAGGTGGTCGATCATCCATTCCGAGAAGCAAAGAAACGTTGACTAGAAGTGCTTCTTGCAATGTAGCCACTCAAACGGATCGGGTAACTATTAAAACTGTTTTTTTATAAACAACAAAATTCCTTTTGTAATCCGAGTTTTATTACTTAATAGTCACGAACCACTTTAAGTAACGGAGCTTCGCCAACTGATAGCAGCGAAGAAGGCCACTTATTAGTCAGGTATTATTATTTTTAAAATCATTTTATTATGATATTTTAAAATTACATTGTGAATAAATTAAATGCAGCTTCAGGATTGGACAGGTTGATATTTATATAGAAAAAAGCAATTTGTTCATGTCATAACTTTTATTTTTATTTTCTGACAGTACTAAGATGAAGCTGTCATCATCAGGATTACCCGTTCGTTCACAACAACCTCCGGCTCGGTTGACGAAGACAACACCGGTCGTGTTGGCAGCGACAAAGTGATTGCATCATAATATTAATAATTGATTCCCCCCCGAAATGAACTAGTCATTTATTTCTGAAGATGGAAGAAGAAGCGTTGAGTGAAAACTTGTATTTCCTTGAAAACATTCTGAAAGAGAAAGAAAATCAATTCCTGCTTGTTTCTTTTTAAAAGTCACTTTTGAGTGTTTTTCTCTCCATTCCAACCCACCGATCTTTTTTTGTTGTTATCGATTCACGATTGACTTATTATTTGTCATCCAGAACTACCTGCTGTCCTCTTTTTTTTTTTTTTTTGTTTGCACACTAAGTAAAAAAAACTGGTTGCGTCCGAGTGTCTGTATTAATTTCCCATTGATTTTCCCACTTGATTTGCATATCCCAGTCCAATAATTTCTCCATTCAACAAATACAGTGCTCGTTCCAACGCTAATGAAAAAGATTTTAAGATTTATTAAATTTATTCTAAAAAGCGAAGTTGAGGTTGGAAATAAATAGACTTGGCAACGTCCGGCCTCCATGTATGGCGTGAATATACATCGGCAGGCTAGAAATACATTAAAATAGTAGGGGAAGAAAACTTTCTAAAACAATAAGCCGTGTCATATCTAAGAGGAGTGCCCTGAATTTTCGTAACATACTGTTACAAATGTGCTCAAGTGGAAAATTAGATTAGACATCATAATTAGCAAGATTTGCATCAAGGCCCGCCCCTCGGCGAAAATATAAACAACTCAACGCATTGAAAAATGGCCGATGAAGAAGGCAGGCGTGGTGATTTGAATGTGGCAGAAGCCGCTGTCGATACGCCGGCACCGGCTCTTAATGGAGATACAATTACTTCTCTCGTAAGTGTACTGTTGAATACCTAATATTTTATTCAGTGTAAATTATTTTATCATATTATTATCTCAGGATGATGCAAATATTGAGCCCAAAGCTGCTCCGGAGAGTGTTAAGACAGAGGATTCAACCACACCGGCAGAAGATGCTGCTCCTTCCACTCAACAAGCCAAGGACTCTGAGGAGGCCCGGGAGAAATTGGCCAGAATGAAGGAAGAGCTCCTCAGAGCAAAAGAGGAATCAGCCAGAGCCAGAGATGAAGTTGAGAAAGCCAAGAAAGAGCTCGAGGTTGCCAAAGACATGCAAGAGGATCAGGCAACTGTTAAAATAGAAAAGGTTGCTGATGAAGCTCCTCCTGCTGCTGAAGAACCCAAAGCAACTGAAGCCCCTGCCAAAGAGGCTTTAAAGACTGAGGAAACTCCAATCATTGAGTCCAAGACTGTTGAAGCAGACACAAATCAAGTTAAAGAAGAAGAACCTGAAAAAGTTTCTCCTCCAGTAGAAGAAGTAAAAAATGAAGCTCAAGAAAAAGAGGAAGATGTCAATCAAGTTAAAGAAGAAGTAAATCAAGTAGAACCAGAAAATCACGAAGCACCTCAAGAAGATGTTAATAACGAAGATGCCGGCATTGAAGAAGGCGAAGAAGCCTCTGAATGTCTCGATGAGGAGGAAGAAGAGCTCGCTCACTCCGACGAAGGAGTCGAGATTGAAGGAGAACGAGAAGAAGGCGATGGAGAAGAAAGTGAAGGTGACGACGCAGCTGCAGCTCCGGCTAAACCTTTGGATGACGATGAAGATAAGAGGAATCCTCAGTACATCCCTAAAAAAGGTGGATTCTACGAGCACGACGATCGAACTCGTGAAGAAGGCGAAGAGCCATCAGCTCCGTAAGTTTTTTATCTATTTTTTAAATTTATTAATAATTTTACTAATTAATCTATGATTTAGGAGTGCTGAGGAACCATCAGCCACTGAAGAGAAGCCTAAAAAGGCTATGAGGAGCGAAGGAAGTGATCGATGGGGCCATGACATGTTCGACCCGGATCAGCAAGGCCCAAAGAGCAACGACGAATTGGTCAACATGTACGGCTATGACATCCGTCAAGAAGAGGGCGCTCCTAGGTAAAATTCTAAATCTTATTTTATTAATTGAATTTATCTCTTAATTCATTTTAATATTACAGAGCTCGACGTCGTAGACGTTATGGCCGTGGTCCCAACAAATACGACCGGACCTGGGAGGACGAAGAGGCTTATTCAAGGCCCCGTGGAGGTGGAGGTGGACGTGGTGGAGTTGGCCGTGGTACTGGTCCACCAAGAGGTGGAGGACCAAGAGGAGGTGGTGACAGCACCGGTCGACCCGAACGAACAGATGAAAATCCTGCTCCCCGGCCTAGAACTGTCCGCCAAGACGCACCTAGAAGGGAGGAATTCCCTCCTTTATCTGGTCCACCACAACAGAGAGAAGAAAGAGAGAGTGGGCCCAACACATCGTCTGGTAACTGGAGAGATAATGCAGCTGCTAATAACGCTGGAGGAAACCGTCGGGATCATCAGTCATCCAAAGGACCCGTTTCATTCCGCCGTGGCGGTGGTGGCCGCACTTTTGAAGAACGCAATAAGCCGGGTGGAAAGGTTAGTTTTTATTCTTTTAATAATTTATACAAATTTACCTAAATTATTATTAATTTTTAGGGCCCTAGAAGAGATGCTCAAGATTCAGGTGATGCCGAATCTGCTCCTAGAGAGTCTACGAGTCGACCCCGAAATAATCATCCGTCCAGCGGAGACGATGGTGGCCAAAGAGCTCCTCAACAGCGTCCAAGTCGAGGTGGTCCATCCGGTGGAAGAGGCTCTTTCCAGCCTCGTGGTGGAGGAGGACAACAACGACAGAGCGGTGGAGACAGCAACAACTGGGAGAGATCGGAAGGAGCTGTTGGAGGCTCCGAACCTCAACGACCTAACCGCGGCCGTGGACGCGGTCAGCAGCGCTACGGAAGTGGCCGCACTATGGAAGGTAATCGCGGAAGCGATATCGTCTCTGGCATGGACGATGTGAGGATTCACGATGACCAATCGTCCAAGGATCCTGCCCGATCTAAGCGCTACTCTTCTCAGCGCCAACGAATCACTACGCCTCCGCCCAGCAGCGCTGCTCCAACGACTCCTTCTTCTGGAGCTGTGCCGGGTAATCCGCCTTACGGTGGCAGCGCTGCGGCCGCTTATTACGCAACTTACAATGCCAGCCCTCCGCCAGGATACGTTCCTCAACCGACAGCCCTCTTACCTCTAGTTGCTGCTCAGAATGCTGGTGGTCCAGCTTATGGAATGGGATATCCGGCTGCTCCACCCACTCAGGCCGCTTTCTCTCCGGGCCCTTATCAGCCCTATCCCGGCCCTGCTCCGCCACCGAACGTTCCAGTTGGTGTCCCTATTGGATCTCCTACTCAGGATAACCCCTACGGTGGTGGAATCATGTACTATGATCCAGGACGACAGGTAAATTTCAGTTTAAAGTTATGTAATGGACTAGTTTAATTTGAATAAATGTTATTAATTTTTCTAGCCGATGCATCATCATCATCATCCAGGACCGCAGCCTACCCGCAGAGCTAAAGCTGCCATTCCCATAGTGGCCCCTGACAATGAGGCTATGGAAAATTACATAATGTCAAACCGACATCCCCAATCATAATTGATGAGGAAAGATTCTCATTCACAACAAAAAAAAATGTGGAAAGATTTCTTTTGATTTTTTTTTTTCTCTCTAACTTTTCCTTGTGTTTTTGTTTTTTGGATTAACTTGAACTTTTTTTCTTTTTGGTGGGTCTGAATTTGACAAATAAAGAAAAAGGCTTCTTTCCGAAAAGACTAGGTTATGTAATGACTGCAATAATCATTGAATGAGGACCCTATTTGTAGGGTGATTGTAAGCTAATAGAATAGGACAGTGAAGAAGAAGCGAGTAGGTGGAAGAATCGACATTTGAGGATACGGAGAGCCATTTGGAGAGCCACTTTGCCATGTCTTCGGTTCGCATGCTGGTAGGGTTAAGTCCGCGTGTAAAACAGGCCTATTAAGAGATTATTTCAATATTTAAATCAATTTGTGTTATAGAATAAGTTTTACCGATCTCAGCTCATCGAGAGAGAGCGAGGAAACTCCTTCACGCCGGAGAGCGTAATCTTTGTTGAGGATCTCTTGAGCTCGACTAGATAGTCGGTGTCGTTGGAACAATAAAGGAAACGTACCGTGATGCACTTTCAGCAATTGTTTCTGTATGATTAAACGAGCATAAAATGACAGTTTTTAATTTAATTTTTAGGAGAAATATACTTTATGAGGAGAGTAGAGGCGATTTAAATGAAAAGGCTCATCATGAAAGAGGACTTTGATGGCCACAATCTCGCTGACGGTCGGGTGAACACCGCTAGCCAGTTTAGCCAGGATTCCCGACAGCTTTTCACGCAGAGCTTCGTTCTCAACGGAAGCGATTCTCGCTTGCATTGAGCGGAAAGTTGGCCGGAATGATTGGACAGCTTTCCGGTGATCTTGTAGGGCAAAGTCGTGTCTCTGTTGGAGTGACCAGAAGTGTGATGAGAGCAGTAATTTCGGGAGACAGTATCTAAATTTAAATGTAAATTTCCAATGAATAATATAAATCCTTTTATAACTAGAAATTAGAAATGTAATTACGCCAGGGGAAAAATTAAATATTGAGCTAGAGGAAGAGCGCCGATAATGAGGACTGGAGCAACTCTGAACATCTCTCTTGGCATTCTGTAGAAAGTGTCTAGATCTTTGTAGGAGAGGGAGTTGATCTCCAAACCATTTTTCCGGGCAGCTCTCGCCAGTCCTTTGACTCTGACAAAATCTTTAGAGTCCTGGTAGAAATCTTTGACTCCCACTGAGAACACTCTGTAGACTTTCATGGCCTTGGGGAAGCGAGTCTCAAGCACCTTCTGATATCCGCCAACATAGTTGACATACTTGGTGAGGACATATTGCTTGATTCCACCAGAAACTGCTTTTCCAGCCTGCTGAATTTTGGTCTTGGGGCCACTGCTGCACTTCCTATGAATATAAGATGATAATTACTGTATAGATGCTTACATAAGAACTATTAAAATACCTTATTAAGAGGTGATGGGCGGGGATCAAACTGACACTGTTCGTGACTAGCCGACTCGCGGGAAACATTTTTTAATGCAACTTAAACAACAGATGAGAATCTATCGGAAAGCTTTTAAGTATTCTACAACAAACACGTCTAAATATTAAATTTTTAAGGTGACATAACAATTTAGAAATAGTCGGTGACTTAAATCATTCACGCAGCGGTACTATACAGCAGACGAACTTTTAGGCATTTGTTTTGATTCGTTTCATCATATTTTTCAGCGCGCGGGAACCCCGGAGCTGGGAAAATCGGCGGAAACGACATAAAATCGAACGAATATCTTTCTCTAATTACTTGAAAATGGTGCAGTATTCTTATTAATTGCAAAACGCAAATGAATACATATTCTAATAATCTATTTTACGAATCATAGATATAATTTGTTGTTCAAACCTTTAGATATAAAATATAGATCTAAGAATTTCTTTTACACGGAATTTACCTACTAGTTTATAATGAAGATAAGAAGATTTAACGACATAAATTCTTTATTCGAATACTAGCCATTAGCCCGGTGGGGATACCCATAATTCTAAAGCGTGTTGCATTTCGTTGCTTGCCATTTGATTATTTTTGGGAAACCCAAAATATCGGATGTGAAAATTCAACACGATTTTAGAGTGTATAAAATTATAAGTCTTTTATTTTCTTCTTTAGACGAACCCCGAGACCCATTCACTTTTATATAAGCCTTATTTATAATGATTTTACATAGGCCTATATGTACGATTCCGTTGCCCAGTCTTTCGTTCGATTATTTTTTGCAGGTTGTTAGCGAGATGCTACCCGATACGAATTCACTATCCTTTTTCCTTTTCTCGCCCACTTCAGCCGAAAATAAGAGTTCGGATTTGGTTTGTTTCATATTCCAGTACTTAAGTCACTCACCATTTTGCCCGGCCGTTGTCACTTTGCAACCCTCCGTTATTGATGCCCCTATATGGTTTATGTAACTATATTTTAGCTACCCGGTTCCATTGCCTCGTTATTTTGAATGATATTGTCCGATTATTTGTCAATGATATTTAACAAAACATAATTGAGACGCAAATAGAAATGAGTGAACTTCCAATGATCCGGTCTGTCCAAGACCAACAATAATATTTTAGTATTTTAATTGTTTTCGCAGCAAACATTATATCTTTCGATCATTCCATCATCTCCTTGGCTCATTCTTTATATGGGCGGACTTCGTAGATTTTATGACCATTATATAGCCCTACCACCCGGTCTACATGCTAACATTCAATGATAACTATAGGGATTCGTCATAACGTTCACTTATCATGTATAAAATCGCAAGTTCACAACATGCGCCATTTGCCATCAAGGCATCAATTAATCATGAATAGTCATTGCATTCCGATGCCTAAATATTAGGCAATCGGATTGCCCGATAAGATTAGCCCCTTTTGATAAATAATCATCTCCTTCTTGATATAAACAGCCATTGCATTCCAGATTATTTTTTTGGTGCCAAAAGATCCTACCCGCGTGACTTTTTTTCTGTGAAAAAAAGTTAATGGCGAACTTTTCATCTAAAGCATAAAATATTGCATATGATAGGTATAAACTTATTTCTTTATGAATGATAATTTTTTTTTTAATTTTCCATCAGTAGTTCTATAAAATTTGAATAACTATCGATGATATACTGTTATTTAAAAATCTACTTATAAATTACAATTAATAAATCATCCTTGCTAATTAATTTAAAAACAGATGTCCAGAAAGTGGCCCCAATACAATTTTAGTCCGCATTTTCCTACCGCATATATATTTAAAAAATCAAGCATCATGTCGGAAAATGTGGACGAAATACGTACGTGCTGGAGCCGCTAATAAGACACTGGGAACTTAAAATGCGGAACACACTTTTTGGGCTGTAAAAAAAATAGGCTAATATATTAGAAAACACTCAAAATGTGTGTATCTATAACTTTTAGAACCTATACCTATTGAGGGCCGACAGAGAGCGACATGATTGATTTTTAGAAGTTTAACTAAGACTTGATGTTAAAAACCTTTAATATGATTGATATTAAGGTAGGCCCGATGAGAATAATTAAGTCACCAGTCTAATATCGCGGTTTGAGTTCAGCTGAGCTATATGGTAAGTTTCGGTGAATAGTGGAATAAAGTAAGCCAACTGTGGCTATGCGGACTTGGATCTCGCAGAGCTGGGATAACCACTGTCAAGACCACGGTGAAGCGGCCTTTTTATGAACACTTTAGAGTTTATCAGTTTAATTTGGCCGTGGCAAATACTCCCTTTTCTCCCAAGAATTACTATTATTACTACCTAAACTTTAAAAGAGCGCCCGTTTTAATTTAAGAAGAGCTCTTTTTTAAAAGTGTAAATA
Organism: Chydorus sphaericus; assembly: GCA_030141595.1. Taxonomy (NCBI): domain Eukaryota; kingdom Metazoa; phylum Arthropoda; class Branchiopoda; order Diplostraca; family Chydoridae; genus Chydorus; species Chydorus sphaericus. The sequence goes on from CM057933.1 coordinate 7,202,527, forward strand.
TACCTTGTTTTTGGCGTTTAAGTTCTAATTAAGGGGTATTTTGATCACGTGTCCGTAAAAAGCACTTTAAGAGAGCACAAAATTCTCAATAAATTTAGACCTAAGTAAAAAAAAAAAAATTAATGCTTCTGTTACCATTGCGTTTATGAGGATAAATGAAGTGCGGAAAAATAAAGAGCTAAATTTTCATATTTATATTTGTGCAGGCAATAAACCGCAATTACGGCAATTAATTCCTCTGTTCTCTGTAATATAAAATAGAGCTTTTTTATCCCGGATGGGATCGAATTTATTCGATACCGGAGGTTCTATACCGTCTTATTCCCCCCTCTGGAGCGAGTCTGAAAACCTTTATTTCACTCGGTTTGCTCTCTCCTGATTGGTCCGCCTTTATGGTGTTCATGGTTCTCTTGGTGTTCATGGTGCTCTTGGTGTTCATGGCGCTCTTGGTGTTCATGGTGCTCATGGTGATAATGGTGCGTTCTACGCCATCTACCGTTCATTTCGAATACTCTATACTTCCTTCCTCTTTCATCCTATTATTTTAGTTCTTTCAATCATCCATCATATTCGATAACAACTACTAAACTTTATTAAAAATGATTGCGCCATCTATTAATTCCAACTCCGTGTTGTCTTCTTTTTTTAACGTGTAGGAATTAATGAAGCTGCTGCTGTCATCATGTCTTTGTTATGAACTTATAAGAGTTATTTATTATGATAAAATCTTTGGCAGTGGGGATTCGTATCTCTCCATTTCTCCGGGCTCTGTTCTTTTTTATCATTCATAAATATTTCGAATCGACTAGACACAGCACATTCCCTTCCATTAGGTCGATTCGATGAGCAGATCTAGTTTCCACTCTCCCTTTTTTGTCCAACTAGTCCTAAAAAAAAAATCAAAACCCATCCGGTCGATACGAGGAGCGGATCTTGTATTCATTTATGATTTCAATATTTTATCGTGTCAAAATTCTTGACAAAGAAGGATTCTTCCCAATTAAAGCAAGCAATCATATCACTATTACAGCCCTGAACTGCTCGGTATATCTAGTTAGTGCGGTATATACATCAGATATACAGTAAAAATGTCAAATACAGTAGGCCTTGTTGCCTGCATTTGAGTACTATGCGCGCCCGATCGCATCTCAGCCTCCCACTTTATATAGACTGAGACCCCCAGGTCACGTGACGTCCGGGGCCAATCAGAAACGCCAAACCGGACGGACGGACGTTGGGAGGAGCCATTGGCAGGCAAACCGCCGCGGGCCAAACGCGTCCGGGGATTATTAGTAGGATTGCTCAAAATCCAACTCACAAAATGACGAGGTTCACAGAAATTACCACACACAAAAGAGGATTCTTAAAAGATATCCATGGAACTTTCATCGCTTTCTTCCGAAGTGTTATCCTCTTCCATGTCATCATCTTCTGAACTCTCATCTTCGTCGTCATCCGAGTCGGTAGATACTTCATCTACGCCCCACAATAAAGAGCAACGTTTACCACGGCCTTCCGTAAAGGAGAAACAGACTGGTGCCGAGCGATAGTTAAGATCCTCCCAAGTTTTGATCGCCAACTCCGGATCGTTCTCGACAATCTTTTCGGGAAGAGAGAGGTCCTTAAGCTTGCTCAGCTGTGGAACGATGCTGGACACTGAGGACATGGGCAATCCATCGCATCGTTGGATGTGCAAGGCTTCTATCTTAGGCCACATTTTGGGAATATTATTCCAATTGAGGTGGATGCTGGCCTATTAATAAAACAAATCAGGCATTGGTAAATAATTTCTGTAAAAATAAAGGAAAATCTAGAATTACTTGGGTATCATTATTGCAGCAGTTAAGGACGACGTGGGTCAGTTCGGACTTTGCTTCCAGCCACAAAGTCCACAGATTCAAACAGATTTCGCTTTCAAAGAATTTGAGATGAGGCAAGATAGCTTTGGGAGAGAGTCGACCGTCAGATTTTACTTTGATATCTGTCAGGCTGGAGGATTTTAAAATACGCAAACTTTCGAGTTGACTACAGGGAAGCAAGTCCAATAAGTTGATGTTTTTGCAGCAGTTGAAAGTCACGCGTTTCAGTGACGGGGCAAAGGCTTCCAGAATTACTTTGACATATTCCGGCGACATTTTCATGAAGGTGATGGATTCAAGCTAATTTATTTCAAAGAAATAAAATTACTATTAAGTATATAACCATAAAAAATGTTCCATGAATATATACTGTTTTACCTTAGGCCACTCCTTCAAATGATCTCGAACTTTATCTGAAGAACATTTAACTTCGAAGTTACGTCCACGGCCGAGTTTCTTCGTCATTTTTTCATAGAAAACCACTTCCTTCAAATTAGGGCAAAATTTCGGAATAACTAGTAGGATCAAAGGGGTACAATAAACGAAATCCAAAGTTGAAAGTGATAAGTATCCTATTGTAAAAAATGAACTAGAATTAATTAGTAATTTTAGAATAAAATAAAATTATGGACACGAAGTTTACCTTTGAATTCCGGATAATTAAGAGCAATATTTTCAATGTCGACTTCGGGCGCATTGGTAGAACGAGTAGCGAGGAAGTTCTTGCAAGCCTTTTTGAATTTTTCGTTCTGTTTCTCTATTTTATTCTCTCCTCGTTTGAAAACATTTTCCATTTCAATGTGCATTTCATTGGTGGCTTGAACACCAAATAATTCAGCCAGGTCATTCACAATTTTTGATGAGCTCTCCGGCTTTGCGTCTTGGCCCCCCTTCGCCATGTCTTTCATCCCCCAAGTGCCATTCAAGTACGAGGCACCGTAAGTCGTAGAGCGTCCGTCCATCTTCTCAAGCAGAGGAAGATGATGAAGGAGGAATGAGACAACAGTCCAGCAATCATCCGAGTCGACGTCCCAATCGGAATCTCCCAATTGCAGATGACGAAGAGTGAAACAAATCGGAGTTAACACTTCAACTGGCGCTTTCAAATGTTCCAGATGTATATCTTCAACCCAAAGTTTGGTCTCGCAATTTGGTGGGAACAGATGATCGGCAAATTCACCGAGGATGATGGACAGGATGTCTTTCGGGGAGAGGCGGAACCCGCTGATGCTCAAGTGAGTAAGAAGAGGACAAGAGTTTCCTATGAATTTTAGGACTGATTTGTGGGATGGTAACATTCCATAGAGGTTCAGGCTGGATAAGTTCTGCAGAGAGCTCAGAGAGATGATCATTTGGCTAACTTTTTCCACTTCAATCCAGCACTTTGAGTAGCTGAAATCCAGCTTTAGCTTTTTTAGTTGACCCGATCGCTTGGCAATTGTTGGGATCAGTTTTAAATCTGGTTCAGAATGAAGAAGGGAAACACGAGTCTTTAGCTCTTGAAAGGTGTCATCTAAGACACAGTCCATAAACACCCATGGATCAACATTGTTGTCATACATGGTTTTGGAGAAATGACCATAAAATGTTTCTACCAACTTTTTCCTATGAAAAAAATATATTCAAGTGTGCTATAGTTTCTTTTTTATATACATGATATAATTTGATGGTACCTTATTTCATCATTCATGGTCCCAATGAGAAAATAGTCCAGACGTTTCCTGACAAAGTTGATGAGATTCTGACTGGTAAACAATGGACTCAAAGAGAGGGCAGATGAAAAGGTAATGGTCCTTAGCTTCTTCTCCTCTAGACAGTGATCTGGACAAAGAGCTAAATTGCTCAATATTTCTTCAAATGCGACATTGAAAGCAAGATTGTCCAGTCGAGGCACAATCATCAACTTTTCCATGGCGAAAACTCTTCTACCGTAGCGTACGACTCACAACTATGGTAGGTCCACGGTAGGACGATACACAGTATACATATAAAAATATAAATCATTACATAACTGACAGAAAGAATTATTACTTAAAAAAAAACAGTAAAAAGTTTGCTCTACCAATAAATATATTGTCGACACTAGAGTTGATCTCGAAACAGAAAGAACATAATATTCGACTTCGCACGTGGAAAAAATGCGCGATTAGTATTCATCATATACTAATCATTCTACGTTAATTATGAGATGCGATGAGTTAGCGGTCTGGGTTAAGTGGTTCTCCACGGGGACGGGAGGTACTCAATCAGGAAACCCACCACAGATGGGTACACCGGTGCCTTACTGCCTTGATGGGCAAAATTGGATGTCCGATACGCGGGAGTCTGAGATTTACTTAGGCCTACCTGACGATGGTGGTGTTTATTAGTCAACCGTGTTATTTATGACAAACATGTTCATGTATTTACGAACCGTATTTGAATACAATTTATTCTAGTTGCGTAAAAAACAAAAATATCTTGACAATTTATTTTTAGCAACTTTTCTTACTGTCAGCTTTTCAAAAAATCAGTCACTTGTATGCGTAACATTTCAAAAAGTTTAATAACTACGGTACAACAGAAGTACACTTCCTGATTATTTAAATTTTTTCAAAAGGATTCTTACAAGAAAAAAAGTTTAGTGCTTGCCAGGATTTGTCCTGGAATCAGACAAGTAAGAATCGGGCCTCAGACCCTCACTCGTCAGTATCATACCCTTCCGCATCGTCATTCATCTGAGCTATCAATTGATTGGTTTGGTTGCGCTACAAGCACTTTTAACTAAGAGCAAGTTGTTCGGTTTATATACCGCGCAAAAACTGCGAAAAGGAGCGTTTGTAATTAGCAATAATTGATTGAATTGTAATGGGGGGTCTAATTTGCAATATAAACATACCAACAGAATCACAATACAAAGATTAGAGATGTTCATTTTATAGAATTCCAAAGAGACTTTTCTCATTAAGTACTGTAAAACGGGGTAGTTTCGAACAGTGCGGGTAACTTTGAACAAAAACATGAGTGCGCAAATTGAGAACCAGTGTGGTGACTATTGGCACCATCTTTACAACTTTGCAACTAGAATGTAGCTAACACAATAGGGGTTGAATTTGCCATTCACATGGACTGTGTTTTGTCACGTAATCCAACTGTTTTTGCACCCGAAACATTTTTAAAAAAGTATTTTCATGAAAAAACCCAAAAAGTAAGTTGCCCTGTATTTTTCATACCGTTAATCGAATCAAATTTTATTTACGTCTATGATGTAGAGAAAATGATGTAGTTTATTAATATATCCGATATAATTAGTTTCCCGTTAGATTTGTAGGAGAAAATTTGTTGTCCAAAGTTACCCGCCAAACTCGTGCCAAAACGGGGTTACTTTGAACGTTTTCCCGTGTATTTCTTATGGGGACTTTTAGGGGGGACAGAATGCCGACGGCGTTCGAAAACTTCCGTTTCCCCCTTTTTAGTCCCATAAGAATAACCCGTGTTCAAAGTATCCCGCGTGGAGGGTAACTTTGAACACGATTTTTGAAAATTAATAACTAATTCAGGAAAGCCGTAATCATTAACTTTTTTCCGTCATTCTATAAAGAAAACACAACTGAACAAAACGCTAATTTTACTTTTTTAATTGAATTAAAATTTATTAGAATAAATAAAATTAATGAATTAGAGGTATTCATGAAAAACTAGTAAAAACACCGGAATTGTGTTCAAAGTTACCCCGTTTTACGGTAACAAATAAAGAAATTACTGAAATAAATGTCATTTTTACATTTTAAAAAGATTTTGTTTTCATAAGCAAGTTGCAGGCTACTGTTCTGTTTCTGTAATGTAAACTAACAAATATATTTGTTAATATTTATTTGCATCGACGGCTTTCTGATATTTAATTTTTTTTATCGTCAGAATAATTCGACGCTGAAAAATGTTATGCAAATCCTTGTTTTAAAAAAAGCTAAGCTGTAAATGACCAGCACTACCTCTACAGCACCTCTCTTTAACACATCCTCTTCCAACCGCGACTTTCCAATCCTGTATTTCAGGGATCGGATTCGGCAGCCATCGAACTTGAACTTGAAGAGGGACCGAATTTCCAGCGGAGCGCGGTAAAGGGATCGACTTTAATTACCAATTTTCAATGAAAATAATCCAATATAATCCATAGATTTAACCATTAAAAGAAGCTTCTTATATTTGTTAAAGGTTGATCAAATAAAACAAATATGTTGTGTTTCCAACTAAACAAACCATTTTCAAAACTATATAACGGCAGCGAGTAGTGTTGAAATCCCCACTGATACATATTTACCAGCATATCCCATTCTAAAGCAATTAGTTCTCCGTGTGGTTGGGATTGTATCGGTCTCAAGGTAATCATATCATTTTTCATGGTATTTTTTACCAAGGATTCCTTACACGGTCTCCCATGACCGCATGACGCTTTTCATGATCAACGCTAAAGCTACTGTGGCTACTACAAAATAAATGTACTGTATTAGGCGATTTTCATCACATTTTTGCATTTTACGGGGCTTTGGACAGAAAACACTTAGTCACTAACAATAATGACACCTGTAATGGACGTTATTTTTATTATTATTTTTTTATTGAAGAAAGTTTGATTTTACTACTTAAAATTGCACAGAAAATTTATAAATACGACGCAAGTATAAGCATGTCTAGTAAATTATAGATTTCACTGGGAAGCCGAACATCACTATCAGATTGCAGCTATAAAATGTTTTGATCACCGAGATCACTGAAGCGAGAACAAGGATAGAAAATTAGTTGAATTCTATTGTAAGTATTTTTAATATAAAAAAAGATTTGATTGAATGCGGAAAACTCTAGAAAAGAATTTGACAATACGATTCCTTTTTTCAGTCTAGGATGGTTTTAATATTGGTTAACATTCTGTTGCTTATTGTTTCGTATTTATTTACTCATTCACCAATGAAAAATAATCTGGAACCAAATTACGTACCATACGTTTGATCCGAGGTTTGATCACACGATTCTGTTGCCCATTTTGTCCTTTTCAAAATATAGCAAGCCACAGGAAATTCCAGCATTAGTTGTTGATGCGGTGCAGGCAAACAATCAGCGAGATGACGAAGCTTAAACGGTTATCGAATTCAATTTCAGGCGTAGCATTTCTTTGATACATTCTATTAATTTCAATAGATATTTCGAGTGCAACAAATAATGAGAAAGAAGGTAAAAAATTACTAAACATTTTAATTGCAATTTTATTTTGGCCGATATTGTATTCTTCAAACAATTTTATATCTTGCTTATACAGAGTTACTCGGCATTCATCGAGAAATCGACTCGCTCAGATATGAGAATCATCAACAAAACATGGACATCGCTCTTCTCAAAGAAAAGGCTGGATTTAAAGACAAACCGAATCTTGTGAAAATTCAGAAAGAGCAACATGATGATCCAAAAATGGAAACATTGTCAACTAGGACGGAACATGATCGACAGAAACGACCTTTTCGGCTTCTTCCACCACATCACGATGCGCTCGATGGTGATACTGATAACCGAAAAGGCACCACCATTTCATCAAATCGACCATTCTACGGCCCACCGACCGGTTGCTCCGATCTATCTTTATAAGCTACCGTAAGCTACACTTTAAATGGATTGTATCAAGTAAAATCTACCGCATCTGTCAATAGCATCGAAATCAATAATAACACGAAACTAGATACCGCCTTTTGCGCTTTTAATCAACCCAAAGGATCTCACAATCCTTCTTCTGTCGAAAATCGAATCATTTCTAGTCGCGATACCAACAAGAAACTATTCTACGTAGAGAGGAGGAAGGATTTTGAAGTAAAATCCACTGAACCGTTGACCTTCGATGTAGTACATTTGAACTTGGAAGATGCTTTTAATGCAAAAACGGGAATCTATACCATCCCCAATCCCGGCTTCTACCTTCTTTTCTTTAAGGGGATGGTTATATTTCCATCAGCACAGGAGCAAAGTTCTAAGATTACCAACATATTAAATATTTCTTTCATGAAGAAGAATCCTTCTTTAGCAGTCCTTGGGGCGAAGTCGGTTAATAATAAGAAAAATTCATACTACATAGCGTTTGGCAAACTATTGAGAGGAAATCTAGGGGACATGATTTCAATATATGTAACGGGTTCACCGGGCATCAAAATTTCCTGTACAGCATATCTTTTACTGGTTATCTTTTCGGGGAATAAATATGATTGTTCTGTTCAAGTAAAATTATAGCAGAATTTTAACTTTTGAGGCCATTTTAATGCATCGATTTTGAGTGTACTAATAATTAGCAACTTCTCTGTTGTTTTTGCACTTTCACGTTGTAACGTTAATACACAAGCAAATAGCACATAAAACTCTAATTGCAATATTTATAACAGAACTTGTCGAAATGCAAAAAAAAAATCAATAACGTTATTTTGTTCACTTTAAAAATTGCATTTTAAATCATATGGTACGCGTTCTAAAAATTAAAACTTGTTGATTGAGTTTGTATCCGCCTTGAAGGATACTTTTATTTGCATCGAATGCCCTCATCTGAATTTCCATTAAAATTTTTACATAATAGGCCCTATTACTTTTACAAATTTTCACCAAATCCAGTTTTTATTTATCGCCATAGACGGCACGTGTTATCTATTTTTTCATTGCATAATATAAAATTTCATGAAAATGGAAATAAAGAAGCGAGGATGCGATACTGGCAAGATATAGTATTTCACGTTAAAAGGAGTTACTTTTAAAAACTAAAATTTAATATTTTTTTTTTACTTAGAATGAAACATTTTTAATTATGCACCATGCAGTTGGGATAGTTGCTTTTCATAATCATATGTAACGGTATTTTACTTTTACTTGATAAGCGCTCATTTTAAAAAAATTATATAAATTAACAGTTCTAACATAAGTTAGCCTATATTAAAAAAAAAATTATACAGAATCTTGCCAAAATCCCCCTTAAGTAACTTAACCAAGTCGGAGCAGCATATTACGTGCAATTCTATACTTTAAAATCACTTTTCTGGCATGTAAATAGTTGTTATGTAAATAAATGTTATGTAAAAATGTTTAGTCCTGACTCCTGTTATGTAAATAGACCCGAGAAAATACTTTATAATATTTGAATTATTAATTAATATGAGCTGCACTTTTTCTTTTTATTTGTTTTATTCTTGATTGCTGGCGTGCTAACCAAATAATCTCAACTTGAAATACCTGCATAAAATTATACATTCCAGGGAGACTAGGAGAGTAGTATGGATTATGCCACTGAAAAATAAAACCGGAATGTTACGTTATTCTCCACTTCGATTTTTAATAATATAGATAAGTTCATAAGTTGATGATGTTACATATGAGGATTAGTTTCGATGATTCTAATTCATTTTCAAATATACGCCGAGTAAAAAAGGGTTATATAATAAATTAAGATGATAACAGTTGGCCAAGCATACTTTTCATAAAAGATCGACAACGTTGAAGCATGTTTAAACGTTCTATTCTAAATGCTTTCTACCTGCTTCTATTTTTAAAAAGATCTTTCAAAAGCTTTTTTAAATCTGTCCTGATTTCTATGGAAATCGAATTATGTTTTATGAGGGCAACTAAATGTATCTACTGTATAAATGCTGGTAAAATATAATAAAATATTTTCTAGAAACATCGAATTTTTTGGTAAAAAAATTCTAATTACAGTATGATTTTACGACCAAATACGCTCAGCAAAATATTGACAAATATCAGTAAAGCCATAAAGTTATAAATAAACATTTACTAAATATAATGGCATTTTTTTCTCGTTATATAAACATTTGGGCTTTTCATGGAAAAAATCTACCAATCGTTGCTGTAAACGAATCGGCGATCTGCGTGTAAGCCAAATCAGCCAATCAGGGGATTCAATCTCACCATCGCTTCTATTTATATATATATATATATTTTTAAAATACGTGTTCACTATGCGACGACATAAGTGTAGATTATAGTCTGCAAGGAGGTCGGTTTCAATCATAGTGAGAGCGGCTACCAACGCGATTAGATTGAAACGGCGGCTCCAACATGTTGCTCCGTTTCTTTCTTTTAATTTTATTAATTAAACAGTCGACGAGTACTACCATTGATGAACTTAAAGACGGTAATATAAAGTTATCTACTTGTTACATGTATTGATAACTAATATTATTAAAATAATTATTTAATTGGAAAATAGAATTGCGTCTCGTTCGTCAAGATGTCGGGCTGCTTAAAGCTGAAAACAAGGACCAAAGCGATCAAATCACCCGTCTGAAAAATACGGTGGAAGCACAGAGCATAATATTCGATCAGAAAATAGTTCAAGAAGTAAACAAGAAGCTGAAAAATTGCGCAATAACTGGCGATGAGAATTCGTCTCAGCAAGAAAAACCAATTTTCCAAATTACTCCATTCGTTTTTGATAGTGGCGCCACTTCTGCAAACTGTCGACTTCTGACAATGACGTAAGATCCCCAATCAAATGCACTATCCGACCTTAATTTAATTATAATATACGATCCAATTTTAATTTAGGGTTTACGACGGTGTCTTTAAGTCGGCGTTCGAGTCTAAAACTCTTCCTGATAGCAGTAAGACAAGCCCTGCAAAATTCTACGGCCCACCGACTGGTTGCTCCGATTTATCCTTATTGGGCTACACTTTGAATGGTTTCTATCAGGTAAAATCTGAAGGATCCGCCAATAGCAACGGAATCACCAACGACACTAAACTAGATACCGTCTTTTGCGCTTTTAAACAACCCGAAGTGAACCGCAATCCCTCGTTGGTCGAAAATCGAATCATTTCTCGTCGCGATACCACCGGTAAAAAAATAGTCTTCCACGCAGAGAGGAGTACGGATTTTGAATTAAATCCGATGAATCCGTTTATCACCTTCGATGTGGAACATGTTAATTTAGGAGATGCTTTTAATGCAAAATCGGGAATTTATACCATCCCCAAATCTGGATTGTACCTTCTTTTCTTTAAGGGGATGGCGATTTTTCCATCAGCACTGGAGGAAAACTCCGCGAATATAAACGATGCATTTCTTAGCATAGTAAGGCTGAATCCTTATGAAAGCATAGGGATGGAAATGGTAAATACTAGAAAAAAATCATATTACATCGAGTTTGGCAAAATAATTAGAGGGGATCGAGGAGACACGATTACGATATCGACAATGAGCTCACGACCGGGTACCAAATTCCCTAGTAGAAACATGTCGTTAACTGGCTATCTTTTTGAAGAATAATATATGAGTAATGATAGAGAAATTTATTGGAAGAAGCCAATTTAAAATGTTGATTGGGAATGTTGAATATATAAAAATGCAGAACATCATTATTGTTTAGAATTCCCAACTTTCGGGTCATTTTTTGCACTCTTCACGTTGTAACGGTTTAAAGGTGAATACACAAGCAAATAGCACATGCAAATCAATTGAAATGATTTCTAAACATTTAATTTAAAACTTTTTAATTATGAAACCTTTTTCAAATTAAAAAATCAACATATTTCGTTAATTTTAGTTGCATTTTAAAAATGCTTCAAACATATGGAACGCCACAGCTGCAAAAAATTTTTTTATTATCGACATTTTTTTTCTTATCATTATCTTTTAATTTTTTACTCTTCATCATTACTATTCTTATTATATACCATCACTTTTTTTAATATATACCACTGATTTTCTTCTTTATCATCAGTTTTTCTCTTATATCATCAATTTTCCTTTTATATCATCAATTTTATTTTAAGTCATTATTTTTCTATTATTTTTTATTAAAAATTGCTTTCACTATATTTCTTATTTAAAATTTGCATGTATCATTTCATGGAAATCTACTTCTATATAATGATTTTATTTATTTAATATCCAGACTTTAAAATGCTTTATACCATCGTTTTTTTCTTATCATTGAAAAAAAAAATCATTTCATCTAACATTACCATCTAGCGGCTGAACCCTTGCCTTCCCTTCGGGTTTTCCGTTTTTCCGTTTTTGAAACTTTTCTGTGTTCAATCGAGGTGTGATCGAGCAGTGAATTTTTTTCATGTCGTTCATTTTTTTTCGGGACCGGAAAAAAATATATAGAGTCCCGCAGAAAAAAATCGTGAAAATTTCGTGAAAAATAAGTTTTAAAAATTATAACTACAACCATCGAGGTGGGCAATGAAATTTTTGTTCAAGCCGTCAATTTGTCTTCTGGAGCGAAAAAAAAAATTTGGAGTCTTGCAGAAAAAAAAATCGTGAAAATTGCATGCAAAAGTAAGTAAAAAAAAATATAACTACAAACATTTAAAATTAAAAAATATAACCGGTTGTAGTTACAATTTTAAAAGCTTATTTTTCACGAAACTTTCACGATTTTTTTCTGCGGTACCCCACATTTTTTTCCGGTCCCGAAAAAAAATGAACGACTTGAAAAAAAATTCAGTGCTCCCACCTCGATTAAAAATAAAAACGAAGAACCCGATGGGGAGGCAAGGGTTCAGCCGCTAGATGGCAATGTTAGATGAAATGATTTTTTCAATGATAAGAAAAAAAAAACGATGGTATAAAGCAATTTAAAGTCTAGATATTAAAAAAATAAAATCATTATATAGAAGTAGACTTCCATGAAATGATAAATGCAAATTTTAAATAAGAAATATAGTGAAAGCAATTTTTAATAAAACATAATAGAAAAATAATTATTTAAAATAAAATTGATTATATAAAAGGAAAATTGATGATATAAAAGAAAAACTGATGATAAAGAAGAAAATCAGTGGTATATATTAGAAAAGTGGTGGTATATAATAAGAATAGTGATGATAAAGAATAAAAATTATAAGATAATGATCAGAAAAAAAATGTCGATAATAACAAAAATTTTGGCAGCTGTGGCGTTCCATACAAACATGGTAATTACGGTCATTATTATTTTCAAAATTTTAAAATCAAAATAATGCAAACATATAATTCCAATAATTCAAGCTTCAATAACATATTAAAACATCACTTTTTGTTCTCTCTCTTTAAGCCATTAGTTTTCCCAAATCGAATTCCTATTTATCAAAATAGACTACATGTGTATGCTCCTGCTTTACATAATCATCTGTAATAATGGAGACCACCCGGGTTGCCAATAAAAAGTATAAAAGCTTACAATCACTGTCACTCGATAGGGCGAATAAAGTTTCCTAAAAAAATAAGCGGCTAGCATTGGTGAGGGATCGGAACGCGACCATCACTTATGTAGTTATGTCGCTGCTGGATGCTGGATACTTTCCCTCTCACAATTAAGCTCCGTGTTTAAGTAGAGTTTCGTAATAGATAGAAAATACATTGTTCTACGACAATTGCAAATTCAAAAAGAACAGGGGATCCCCGGGTTTGAACCGGGGACCTCTCGATCTGCAGTCGAATGCTCTACCACTGAGCCATACCCCCTTGTAATACGGAGGTGTTTAATCACGTGTGTATCCTATAATCTCATATTTGGATTATAGTGGATTATTTTTTTATTATAAATAATTTAAAAAAATAATCGCTTAATAAATCGGTTCAAACTTTCCAACTTGACTTGCTTCATGGAATAAAAAATAGAATGACGCTATACTTATGCTTTTTGTATCGTAAACTGTATACCTATTGATTCCCACCCACTTTACCTTAAGTGATACATGTTATTTCGCAGGCATCGATGTAACCACAGGAAAAGGATCCCATCGATGAATATTTTTAATCCGCGATTATTGAGAAAAATGAACATGAGTACGGTAAATTATTACTAGTAGAAGGTTTAAAGTTGTTTGTTTTGAATAATTTTTTTCTTTTATAGACTGGAGAAATTTAAATTTGAAATATTTTAAAACCTCTAATCGATATGTAAAATTAAGACTAATTGGAATAATCAGCATTTTTGAGTCTTTTTGTTTCAAATCTTTTCGCGTTTAAAGCGCAAACAATAATAGGTAATGCAAAAATAATTCATGGTGTACATTATGTGTGATGATACGTGATGAATTATATGTTTTGAAAACTTTGAAACGACTCTAAACGAAATTTCCTAACTCGCGTTCCATGCCTAGTACATTTCAATAAAACTAGCTCAGTCATTACCAATTTCGTTCGTGATTCAAGGTTGTTTAAATTTTCTCTTTAGAATTTCTGCAAAATCAATTATTTTATTTTATAGTAATAAAAATCCCGTTATATATGTTTTTCTATTTTTAACAGCAAAATATACCTAGATCATGGATTTTTTATGTACAGGCATCCGCATATTGATCTCCCGTTTTTTGTTACTCGTCTTTGTAACTCCCATGTTAGCCTTATGAGGCTACCTGGATCCCCCTGGCGGATGCCGGGGATTAATTCGCGGGTGCCTGTACGTACTGTATTCAAATTAGTGCAGTTAAAACATTTGCATGTTCAATGACCAACTTCCTTCCTTTTATTGCTCGGGAAGTGTAACGACTTTGTTCTCAATTATAACATGAGCTGTACTGACATAGGTTTGGGGAAGGTTAATACTGACGTCCCAAGTGAATCAGTAACATCAGCAATAAGATGATGGATATTATTGGCCACTCGTTGTGGCTAATGATGTGTTGCATTCTACTAATCTCAATAGACCATTCGAGTGCTTCAGATCATAAGCTGAAAGAAGGTAATATATTGCACAAACATTTCATCTTAAAATGTGTGTAAAAACTTACCATTTCATGCATAGAACTGCGTTTCATTCATCAAGAGATCGGTTCACTTCGAGATGAAAACCACATGCAAAATACTGAAATTGCCCTTCTGAAAGAAATGGTTGGCAATACCAAAGGTTCTGGTCATCAAAGATTGATACCAGAATCCTTACATCGTGATAAAAGACCAGTAAGGCTTCTTCCAGATCACATTCTTCACGGGGAGCGCAAAAACCAAACTCAACAACAGCAGCAATTTAATCATAGACGCTACGAACAACCAACAAATTGCTCCGATCTATTCATATTAGGCTACACACTGAATGGTTTCTACCTAGTCAAATCTAATGATAGTACCAACATCGAGATTAAACTAGATACCATTTTTTGCGCCTTCAAACAACCCGGAGGGACCTTCAATCCATCTCTTGTCGAAAAACGAATCATTTCTCGTCGCGATACCAACAAGATAGTCTTCCAGGTAGAGAGGAGCACAGATTTGAAAGTTGAATCCACGAATTCGGTCATCTTTGATGTTACGAACTTGAATACAGAAGAAGGCTTTAATGCGGAAACGGGGATTTATACCATCCCAAAATCCGGATTGTACCTCTTTGTCTTTAGGGGATTGATTGTATTTCCGCAGCAAAATTCTAATGTTCAGAAGCAAATGTGGGTTTACATTACCAAGAATGGTACAAACATAGGAACCGAGGAAATAACTACTAAAAATCAATCTTATTATGCCGAGTTAGACAAACTTGTGAGAGGAAATCAAGGTGATATGATATCGGTAGCGCCATTTTTCTATATTCATCAGCGGGGCGTTAAGTTTGCCAGCTCCACGTCGTTTGCTGGTTATCTCCTGGAGGAATAAGTATGAGCAATGAGGGGTTTAATGATAATAATGAAGTTTTAGCAAGAGTTTTACTTTAAAGGAGCCATATAAAATGGGGATTGAGAAAGATGAATTATTTTATTCGTAAAATAAAGTAGAGCATCATATTTTGTTGGGTTAGAAAATTGATTTAAAATGTACTAATTGCAGTTGCAACCTTTTTTACGTTTTCTTTTGCACTTTTTCACATTATAAGGATTACAGGTTGAATACACGAGCAAACAACATAAACAATTGTCATCATAAACATTAATTTTATTATATTTTAGTAATAGAGCGAAAAAGAATTTTGCGCTTGCCAGGATTTATCCTAGAATATCAAACAGATATGGATTTGCCCCCTTATCACACCCGGAAACCCATCGGTATCGATTGCCCTTTTCCACCTCGCCTCTCTCCAACCCCCTCAACGGTCGCCCGATCCAGTGTTTCAGGGACAGAATTCCATTGAAAAGGGGCCCAATTTACAGCGCGGTGCGCTTAAGGGGTCGACCTACCCTATTTTAGAGTAGGATACACTTTGTTTCAGATTTTTTTTTTCAAAATTTAGTAAACCGACTGTTAATCAATCAGAAGAATCAATTTTGAAATGGTTTATATGTTTCCTAGTTCCTTCAACGATTACAAAATTAATTTAAAGAAATGTGTTCTTTATCTAATGTTTGGCAAGAAGTAGTAACTCGTAAAACAAATAAAATCCCAAAGCACATTTGCCAACAGCCAACTGACCAGCTCTATTCCAACCTCTCTCTGAACCTTCTCCTCTTCATCAACGACAGTTCGATCCCGTATGTCACGGACCGGATTCGACATTCATCGAATTTACAGCGCCGCGCGCTTAAGGTATCATTCACTTGATATTAATTACGCCCCCATAATAATGACGCAAAATGGGTTAGTGAATGCGAAGTCTGGTTGAATGTAAATTATATGTTAATACGAGTAACACATGTTCTTAACATACTAAACAACCTGGAATGAGAAGAACTATACAGTTCATTTTAGAGAATGAACTTTATCCTTCATTAAATGAAAATTATAACGACCAACGATCAACAATCTTCTTGGCAAGACGTACAACTGTACAAGGACCTCAACTTGAAGTTGAAATTTTTTATGGCCAAAGTAGTCCGCTTTGACGGCGAGAACAGAGAACCGCCTCGCTTTATGGCCTACGAAAAGCGCTTCCGTGGATCTGCTCCCGAAATGGTCAAGTACATTATAGCAACTTGGATTTCGTGTTGAATCCAGGAGCGGATGAAGCTGCCCAAACTCGGGTTGATCTTGCCACCGCCTCTCACATTTCTCTCACACAATCACGGACGGTTATCTTCTTGTTTGTGACCTTCAAGGGGTCGTTGAGACGGACAAGATGGACAAACCGACACTTCTCTTGAGTCTTGACCGATCCCGCTATTCATTGCGCTAAACACATGCGCTTCGGCAAGACGAATCTGGGAGCACTCGGCATAAACAAGTTCTTTGCCAGCACAAATGCAATGGTTTCTGTATTGCTTTGGGATGTAAGATGCCCACTATTACTCCTTGATTTTCTTGTTCTCCTAATAATGTTTCCAGTATGTTTGTTACTCCACTTGAAGTTATTTTTTTTCATTTTCAACTAAGATTGCTCAAACGCAGACAATACACTTTTTTTGTTTACCAACATTTAGATTCATATTTTTTTCTCAGTAAAATGACACAAATAGTAGGAAATATATATATATACACAGTAACCGCGTACATGGTCAAGCCTGTGCACCTGATTTCGATGAGGAGGACTAGGACCCAACCCTAAGGCCCAGGAAAGCCTGTTTCCCTGATGTTTGTTAAACAACTTTGAGTTGTTTCTTCCTTTTCAACTAATGTGATTTTCATTAAATTTTTAAAATGTACGTGATGAAAGTCCTTCAAATAAAAGTATTTGCTGAAAAGTGTGTTATACTTGTAACACACAGTACTTTTTGCGGTGACTCAAGACGTCAGAGGGGTCACGTCAGAGGGGTTACGGTACACGACGGTACAGGTGTACAGCCGTTGCATTCTACAATGGAGCAGGAAGGACTAGAGCGATTATTACGGTACGAAGGATGAGCTTATACATAAATTATACATACATAATTCCTGGCAAGCGCCAAACTTTTTAATTTTAATTTTCTATAAGTAATATATGCAAATGAATAATTTAAATCAACATGTTGTAATCTAGATTTGGCAAATGAGGAATATAATGCATATATATCCTTATAGCGTACCATATTTCTAATTGATCGTTTGTTTTAATGCCCTACCCTGCTATATTAAATTCATTCCCTTATTAAATTTTACCGCAAGGTTTTTCAGTTTAGACTTTGATAAATTATTATCGATTCTCCTGGCAGGCATATCGAACCAAGGTCCATGCGTGAGTAGGGGTCATGAGGTTCATCAGAAGAATTAAGAATTCACAAACACATGTCGCATTTCCAATCCGTAAAACTTCGTCATTATTTACAGCATAGTTCAGCTTTTGAAAGAGCTGGGCTTTAACTATAGCTAGTACCTATAGTCTACCGGGACGATCAAAAATCGTCACATATTGTTTCTGTAGATCATCTAGATAAGAACATCGCGTTTATTCACCAGCATCTCCATGTCGAGGTCAGCAATATGGGCAAAATTGTGCTAAACAAAGTATATAGGCCTGCAATATTAATAAAATGCTAATTTTATTTATATTTAGTAAAAATATGAATAAAATACTGTATTCTATAACGTTTATCACAATAATTGTGACGAGAATGTCGATGGTGGCTTACGCAGCGCAACAGCAGCAGGAGAATAACGCTAGCCCAGACTCGGTCATCAGCAGCCGTAATAGTTTGGTTAATTATTCTATATCAGGCAAAGAATTGAAAGTGGTTATTGGTCATTTTGGTGAGGTATTACTAAATCCCGTTTGTTTTATAAATTTCCATGACTTCAATTTATTAGCGGTACATGATATAGGCCTATCATTTTTGTGGTTCTTTTACAGTCATCAATTTCAACGATGATATTTCGGAATGAAAGTGGTTACGTAACGGGCTATGGGGGTTCTTATTACGAACAATTGCGTTGGATTTCTGTTCTGCTCAGTTTCAGGTGATGTTTATATTATGAATTGTGAATAGGAGCATCGTATCCTTATAGTTTTTTTAAATATTTGTTTCAAAAGTCTTGACATGGAAGTATCAAAAGACAATGCATTTGGTGTAAAGCTGGCCAACGGATCTTGGACTGGAATGAGAGGACAGCTTCAAAGAATGGTCAAAGAATTTTAATAGATATTTTATTATAATACAAGCTGTTGATAATGCGTGATAATATAAATGTTTCACTTAAATAGCGCACATATTTTTACATTTTATACAGGAAGTGGATATAGCCTGTACCGTGTTTTCAGGTGTGCTGGGCTATGAAATTTTCGACCTGGCTATTTACATCGGGGGTAATGGTTTCGGGATTCTTACTCGATATCCCAACCCCGAAACCTCGAATTACGGTCATGTTATGATCTTTTCTCAAAATGTAATTAATAAGCTAATAGAACCATTTTTTTAAAATTCTCATGTAATACGTATAGCTAATTTATATTATACTGTAAATCTATGTTACTAGGTTTGGATTGGCTGGTTGATTGCCATTATAGTCTGCATTGGTTGCATGAAACTATTGTTTTTTCTAACTAACAAATATTTAAATGATGATTCGAGGTTCTTAAATAGCTTAAGTGACATCAGCATGTATATACTGGCCGGTCTTTCAAACCATGGTAAGCAATACTACATTATTCAAAATGTTGATCATTGTTTCTTAAATAACAATATCGGTCACATATAATCATAGGCTGGCAGTTTCGATTCGGTGCTAGGCGAATAGTAGGAGTGATGATTGTTACTTGGTGCTTTGCAACTTTCTGTTTTGTCAACATTTATTCTTCTTGCCTAGCATCCTACTTATTGCTTATCTTTCAACGGCCTGATATCAACACATTCAAAGATTTAGCCACCAATCCAAACTACCAAATGATCACTTTCAAAGGAGCAACTGCAGAGATAATTTTCCTGGTATGTTTTTATTTGTTTTTTGTTTTTGTTTTTTTTTTTAATTAAAGCCTTCCAGGACTTAACGAATTCGAATTTTGATAATCGTTTTAACTAGGAGAGTAAGTCAGGAACGATGAAGGAAATTGGAGATAAATTGCGGCGTTGCCCTGATGGCATTTGTGTCCTTGATGGAAAAATAGATAGGGTTGTCAAAAAAGTTATCGATGAAAAAAACTTTGTCGCCGTTCTGGTATAATTCAATAATTAAACGTTTTTGAGTGATGGCATAATATTGAAATTTTGATCAATATTTAAAAAAAAATAATTGTAAAATCAGCCGGATGTCTACATACCAGACTACATATTTAAATCAATGTCCAACAATCAATGCCGTCTGACGATGGGCCAAGAGACTATGGCTATTCGACACTACTTCATGGGAGTTCAAAAAGGGAGCCCTTTTGCCGTGGAACTCAATCAAGCGTAGGTCTTTTGTATATAAAGGACAAAGTATTGAATTCACTACCCGTATAGTGATTAATGTAGTATATGAGATTATATATATATTAAAAAATTTAAGTTGTTATTATATTTTTTAGGTCATTATGGTGGCATGCGTTCGGATTGCAAGATTATTGGAGGAAGAAATTTAATAAAGCACCCCAATGTATGCTGAAATACAACAGTCAAGGAGAATCCGTTCAAATGGTGGACAAGGCCCGACTTAAACTGAAACAATTTTACGTGCCATTTGCAGTCCTCTTTATTGGTTACGTCCTGGCTTTCTTTCAGTACCTCAGGGAGCGCTTTATCCACCATTAGGGTAGATTCAAAACAGAATGCCGCATTATCATGCCAGCACTCCTTAAAATTATACACGATGGTCTTTGTCTTACATATACTTATTCATTACAGTACTATAACGATTACTAACAAGATAATGAGATCTCGCCTAGTCACGACATATTTTTTTTATATATTGAAAGCTACTTTTTAGTCCTCATTCATTAAAATAACATGAAATCAAGAAAAAAAACGATAGTAGTTATCAGTCACTAGTCTTATTATTATGTGATTCATACGCAACGGTACATATATTTAGTCAAGTATTATAGCGAGAGTTTCATTTATCATTCTATTATTTGTGACCTTCAATAATATATTTACGCATGCATCAAACACCAAACGACTTATGGTATTATTTTGCTCTTTTATGTAAAATTTCACGTAATAGCACACAGACTTCGTTGCTATACATAACATACAGGTTGCTAATCATGTGAATTCTGTCGTCTTCGTATATTTAAAACAGGCTCGAAAAATGTTTTTATTGCAAGCAAAACATACAATCTCGTCTGTTTCATCTTATTCAATGTTATTGAAATACACCATCACAAGTTAACAGTCAACCCATTAATCATAAAATTAGAATTTTAATAAAGAGTTACAGAAAATCCCAATCATATAGTATCCAACCATATACATATGATCCAAGAGAAAATTTGTGGTTCTACTAGAAACATCTACAAACAAGAAATTTGAGGTTCTACACAGTCAATCAATCCATTTATTTTTATTACAAGGAGAATCTATAAGGGAGTAGAAGGTCGGTATCTTAATTCATACATGGCCTCAATTCGTTCTTCAAAGAATAGATCGGCATTTTTAGGGTGCATAACCAGAAGAATTTAGCGCCATCGGGAACATAAGTAGGCTCATAATCATAATGCTATGAAGCTAGTGCGTTTTGTAGTTTAATATTCATGTAATAAATATATTTCATATAAAGCGCACGCCATGTATTTCTACAAGATTTTTCCGATACTCTAACCTGCTACATTTAGTTAATCATTAAATTTCCAACAAAGTGTACAGTTTCAGACATTGGTATATTATCACTTTCCTGGTACGTAGGCATATAGAACCGACGTCAATGCGTTAGCAGGGGTTACTCGGTTCACAATAATTAAGAATTCACGCACACATGTCGCACTTCCAATGATGCCGCAGTAAAAGTTCGTCATCACATACAGCAGCGTCCTGTTTTTGAAAAAGGTGCTGAGAAACAGCATCTACAGTCCACTGGGGCGATTCAGAATTATTACATACTGTCTCCGTAAATTGTCGAGTTAAAATTTTCATTTCTCACCGTCACCGCACCGTCATGTATCGAGGTCAGTATTATCGGCATAATAATTTAAAACATTCAAGTATATGGCCTAAGTAAAATGCTATTTTTTTACCTCATGAGAAGATGAATAAGCTTCTTCGTATCACAATATTTGTCACAATAATTGTGGCGAGAATGTTGACAATGACTGATGCAGCACAGCAGCAGAGCGCCGACCAAAATTCGGTCATCGGCATCCGTATTAATTCAGTTGATTCTTTAACAGGCAAAGAATTAAAAGTGGCCATCGGCCAGGTATTAGAATAAATGTGGATTAAGAATTTAGAGGTATAAAATATTCATATACTTATGATCTCGTTGGAATACTTATTACCACAGTATACAGTTGCATCAATGATATTTCGGAATGAGAGCGGTTACGTAACTGGCTATGGAGGCTATTTTTACGAGCAATTGCAATGGATTTCAATTTTTCTTAATTTCAGGTAATCATATCTAAATATCTAAATTTAGATTTCTCATTCTCATATTTTTCTATTATCTCCGAAATTATTTGTCGTTGGATTTTAAAAGTCTTGAAATGGAAGCATTGAAAGATAATGCATTTGGTGGTGTTCTTCTGGACAACGGATCTTGGACTGGGATGAGAGGATTACTGCAAAGAAAGGTTAACAAATTGCAATAAAATATCTTTTCGAAAAGCAACTATTTTATTTACGTATTTAAGCGTTAATTAAATAATAATGATGTCTATGAATCTTATCATAAATCATAATGCAGGAGGTGGATATAGCGTGCATGGCGTTTTCAGGTGTGGCAAACAATGACATTTTAGACCTGACCGTTTTCGTTTCGGGTTATGGTTATGGTATTTTGACTCGATATCCGATCCCGCAAACATCCTATTACGGTCATCTCATGATTTTTTCTCTAAATGTAATCATTATTAAATTTAAGTATTATTGCTAAATTTAACAAAATTTAATAATAACTATTTTGTATATTGGTTAACATTATAGGTTTGGATTGCCTTTCTAATTAGCATTATGGCCTTCATCGGCTGCATCAAACTAGTCAACTTTTTTAATAAAAAATTCTTTCACCAAAACGATAAAACCATCAAGCACATGGAGTGACATCGGCATTTATATTTTGGCTACTCTTACAAATCACGGTTTGCTATTTTTAAGTTAAATAAATTCTAATGATAATCCATTTTAACAAATATTTACTAATCCATGTATATATAGGGGTGCAGTACCGATACGACGATGGCTCTGGGTGGAGTAGGCGAATAGTAGGGGTGATGATTGTCACCTGGTGCTTTTTCGTTTTCTGTTTCGTCAACATTTACTCTTCTTGTCTGACATCCTACTTGTCGCTAATTTTTCAACGACCCGAAGTCAACACGTTTCAAGATTTAGCAACCAATTCCAATTACCAATTGACTATTTTCAAAGGATCCCCTGCACAGACCATTTTCATGGTATATTTCTACAGATTATAGGCTGCTTAAGTTTTTTAAAGCTACATTTTTGATCGGATTTCTATAATATAGGAAAGTAAATCCGGAACGATGAAGGAAATAGGAGATAAATTGCGTCGTTGCCCTGATGACGTTTGTGTCTATTCTGCTGGAAATATCGATAAATCGGCCCTAAAAGTTTTGAATGAAAACAACTTTGTTGCCGTTTTGGTATACTCGATTAATATTTATTCATTAAAGTGATGTTTAAAAAAAATTCTTAAAAAACGGGAAAACAGTCGGAAGAATTGATAAAAGACTACATATTTAAAACCATGTCGCGCAATCAATGCCGTCTGACAAAGGCACAAGAAACGATGGCTTATCGCCACTACTTCATGGCAGCGCCAAAAAAGAGTCCTTTAATAATGGAACTCAATCAAGCGTAATATAACATAAATTAATATCCTACAAACTCGTAATAAATTATAATAATTACCTAATCAGGTCACTATGGTGGCACGCCTTTGGATTACAAGACTACTGGGTTAATAAGAAGTTAATCCATAGAGCGCCTCAATGCATGCTACAGTACAACAATAAAGGCGAATCCGTTCAAATGGTGGACAAGGCTCGATTAAAACTGAAACAATTCTACGTACCATTTGCAGCCCTCTTAATTGGCTACGTTCTGGCTCTCGTTCAGTTCCTCAGGGAACGCTTTATCCGCTAATAGGCTCGTTTCTAACTAGAACAATTATGCGCTACATTTCTAGTCTTTCTTTTTCAGCTGAATTAGAGGTATTATCTTTCATTTCAATTTCTAAATGCGAATTATTCATTCGCTGTTAATCACTAAACAAACAGACATGAAAACTCATACGTCATTTGATTTTTTGTAAATTTCACCATTATGAAACCAAATAAGAATTCAACCTATTAAAAAAGAATAACGCAACTAATCCTCTTTATAGTACCGTATCTAATATACCATTACTGATGTTACATTATCTAACCCTTATTATAATAATTTTTGCAATAAGTTTTAATTGCCCGCTTATTATAAACGGATTGTCGGATTCTGACTACATAGTAAAAAAGAAGTAGACCTACACCATTTCCATTTCTTTATTCGTTTGCATTGTGGATGTTAACGTGCTTATTCAAGTCAAATTTTATACAATTCTTGAATGTTATTCTGCAACTTTCAAATATTCGACATTATTACGCTATTATTCTACACATTTCTACCAGAATTTTACATTATATTCTAATTCTTGTAGTAAAAATCACAAAATTATTGAATTAGAAAAACGTATTTTAAACTTTTTTTTCCACTCAAACATGTAATCTTATCAGTATTTTACGTAATTGATATTATTCAAATACACGGTAAAAAAAATAGCTCACGAAGGTTTTAAATATGAACTTAAAATCTAATATTCGATGACAATTCGTTATTAATTTGAATTCGGTGATTATATCAACGTTTAAAAAAATGGGATTAATTACTTCTTTTCGAATATATAGTCTTCATATTCAAATTTCGTTCAAATTTCTTCATTCTCCATAGAATTGTGTTCCTTCTTCCCTGTTCGGATGAATATGTTATGATTTACGTGGCTCCGCTAACCGCGAAATAATGGGAGCGGGTTACTTTTATTTTATAATAGAAAGTAAATTGTGATTATGTGATATACCGTAACAACCGCCAAGTATGTCTTGTTTAATTAAGCTGTGTAAAGACATTAAACTTACTTAAATACGCTATAGGGTTCCTCGAAAGGAGAAATCACGTTTGCGATTGTTTTCATCTATACAATGTATTTTTAAAATTTCGGTGTAAATCATTTTGTTGTTGGTATAATTCGCACGTATTACCGTATGAAATTAAACTATTTTTTTTTTACTGTGATCGACTCTTTTTTGTGTAAACCGATCCTAATATCCTGACATTTTCGGATCGCTTATAAATGTCGACTTTCAATATTTTAAATCTAGGAAAACTCCTCCCTTAAAAGCCCTATTCTTGTCGTGTTCTTTTTGTTATTAGAGGAAAACCTATACAGTTTAAGTTTATTCGATTTCTAGCAGATAAACTATTAAATAGGTACTTACATTTGATTTGATTTTGTGTAATTAAAAATTAAATAAGAAACATTAAATTGTGGATTCAGAAGAAATAAAATAAAATTTATTTAGCTAAATAGAAAATGCGAGGATGTTTGTACAGAAATTAACATTTTGGTAAGAAATAAATCTTGAATTCAAATACACAAAGAATGACTTTGAAAAATGCACAAAAAAATGAAAATACATAAAGAATGACATGAAGAATGGTATATTGAGAATAAATTGCATATTTGGATTTTCAATTTTTTCTCACATTTTTTTCTGATTTTTTTAAAAAGAATTTTCCCCAAAATAAACATAGCATTTTACAAATCATGAAATTTAGTTTCCACCTTCCCCGTGGCCCACCTTTTGAAAAACGAAGAAGAGGTAAAGAGAAAAGACCTCAAACTCCTCAGTCGAAAGATTGTAATCTGACATAAGATCCCTTCCTCGATTCTTTTCCTCGGCCATGAAATCTTCAAAACGACACTTCTTGACCAGTTTCAGTCCATATTTCGCAGCAAGATCTTCCAATGTCGGGAAATCGACAAGAAACTCCGGGCAGTCGACTGCACCTTCCAGGTGAAAGTCATACTTTGCTCCAAATGACGGCGGCGGCTCCAGAGGCGTTTCCAGTGGGAACTCGACACTGAAAATCGAATTACCAAATTTTCGGTTGTTGTGCTCTTTATCCCGTCCTAGTCGTTTGATGATATCGCATGCATCAATTGTGGTTCCGATGAAATATCCACCCGGTGCCAAATTATCCGTAATGTTGGCTAACATTCGTTCAGCTTGGGGTTGAGACTCAAACCCGTAATGAATACCAAGTTGGCAGCTAGCTAAACCCAGTTCCATGTTTGGATCCTTGAACTTGCTTTTGATGCTTACACTGGAACAGTCGGCAGCGATGAATTCAGTTGTAAACCACGTATTCCTCATCTTAGAGTATCGATTCTTGCAGTCTACAATCGACTTTTCTGCTATGTCCGCACAGATGACGTGGTCGACACCTCCCCGTTTCCACTTGAATAGGTCTCCACCTTTACCACAACAGAGATCAAGAACATTAAGGGCTCGGTATCGACCCTTTTTCTCTCTAATCTTGTCGATGGTACTCTGAATTAGTTCACTTTTGACGTGGTTATTCAGATTCCTCATGTTGATTATCTCACTCTTATCTCTATGAGCGAATCCCTTGTCTCGGAGTCCGTTGTAATGCTCAGCTACCACTGCAGCAATCCCTTTTGGCTCTTCAAGTTTGTGTGATGATGGTGGTATGGGGGAATTATCGGACTTGACTCCTAACAAGGTCCGTTTGACTTCTTCTTGGTCTCCCGCCAGGTGTCCAGATGTGTCTACGTTGGTATCCTCGATGGTTCTTAAGGAATCCCAACATTTAAGCTTCCACAGAGGATGCTGCTTTGTCGGTTTACGGTTCCTCTTTTTCGTGGGTTCTAGCTCAGCTTCAATTTCTGATGATTCGTTGAAAAACGAAATACCCCAGGCCTCATGATCCGTGAACTTGCTTTCAGTCGGTCGACAATCCACTCCTTTCTCCGCTTCGATCTCTGATGGTTCGTTCAAAAACGAAATTCCCCAAACCTGCCAATCAGTGAATTCGGTGTCCATCGGTCGTCGATCCACTTCTTTCTCCGCTTCGATTTCTGAGGATTTGTTCAAAAACGAAATCCCCCACGCCTCCCAATCCGTGAAGTCTGTTTCACTTTGGCGATACTCCAAATCTCCCTTTTCAGCTTCTGATGGTTCGTTGAAAAACGAAATACCCCAAGCCTCATGATCCGTGAACTTGCTTTCAGTCGGATGTAGATCCATAACACCTTCGATTCCAACTTCGATTTCTGACGATTCATTCAAAAATGAAATTCCCCAATCCTTCCAGGCAACATCGACGTGGTTTGCAGAAGATAAAACTGTGTACTCCATTTCAGCGATAATAGTTGAGACGACTTATAAGTAACAAGATCGCTTCGTTATATACGTTTTGCCTCCAAAAAACTCGTTTGCAAAGTCGAAATGTTCAATTCTTTCAAATCAATTAACTTAGATAATATACGGCAACGTTCAACAACAGCTTTCATATAATGATACGTATATAAATACACTTTTAGCTAAAGAACCTCGTTTGCAATGAGGAATTATGCATATATTTATGATTAACTTTTAATATTACTTCTTACAGTGTAACTGTGCTATCTTTTATCGTTTCCATACATCATAGTTTTTTTTTTGCCATCAATTTCCAATTATTCTGATTCGCATGATAATAAATTATTTTGCAAGTTAACAGAGTAAACTATTAGGATTGGAAGATGACACTGCCACAATTTTGAATAAAGGAGCAGAGCATTGACTGGAAAACTTGGATAGAGGGGCGACCTTTTCCCATCGGTGCCATATACTAACCATTCTACCTCGATGAGATGAAGACACCTTCGGGTGGATAAGCAGTGGAGTAACTGATTCGCTGCGGCTAGATGTGGTGTCTTGACAAAGCCGCATCGGTCAAGAAATGTGCGTGTGAGATTGGTTTGCTTTCGTCTACATTACATATAGTTGACGCAAGCCTGCTTAAGAACAAATCTGGTCATTCCAGATTTTGCTTCTAGCAATAAAGTTATAAGACCTAAAATGATATATAGATTTCCAATTACTTAAGATGTGGTGAAATTGAGCCAGGAAAGAGTCGACAATGATCAACCTTGGTTGTTCTACATTAACATTAAAGAGGGTTCCAAAATTTTTAATCATACTTGCCTGGCTCAGAGGCAACCTTGATCATCAAGGAGGTACCTTCAGGGTGAGGCTTGGTCATTGTACATCGACCTCGGTTGATCGTTGCGAGGATCCCAAATGTGGATAACTCGGGAGTGTAAGCGGTTAGTACATTATGGTGTAAGTTTTGGTAGTGGGGTACTGCGTTCGCGCTGCCCCCTTAATATAAAATATAAATACATAATTTAATTCAACTTCTCTTTAAAATGTCGCCGAAAAGTTATTCTACTAGAATCAATACCAAACAATCAGCTATAGATAAAATATTTTAAAACACTGGGATTCACTAGTTAGTAAACGAATACCGTGCCATTGCTGAGATAAATCCATTCCTGTTGATTTCTAAACTATTTTATTAGTAGGTACTGGTATAATACTGGTACCTACTGTAATATGTAGTACCACTAGTATTACATTTGCATTTTGTACATTACTTAATTCGTTTTTCGGATTATATAGTAATTGTTATAACATAACCGCACATGCGTAATAGTTCATACATTTTTTAATATACACACCTTTGTTACATGTATTGGTTAAAGAAAATACTGTATAAAAAGTCTTCGTAAATGGCATATTAAAGGAGATATCCACCATCAGTTGCCGTAATATTGACTAAAATGAAATTATTTTCATCATCCTCTACGTCTATCTACATACCGACTACCGTAATAAGAAATTTTGAAATAAATTTTAAATAGTCTAAATATTCTTTCCACACGTTTTCTAGGTGGTATGAGAAATATCGACATGGTTGCAATTAAATCGCACTACTAGAAATTAAGCAGAAAAGTGATTTATTTCTTTTTGTTTTCCAACTTGAAGACACGAAATATCAAGTGTACACACAAACCATCATTGGTCATCGCACACCTATAAAACAGCTTTAGAATGATTTAAAATTTTCAAAGCTGATGTCATCATGATTACGCAGGATGAGTATATATGAACATCTCTAATTTTCTCATTTCAGATATTTTGGTAGGTTTAAAACTCATAACCGCCCACCCGTTGCTATTCAATCGATTTTCGCCATTTACTAACGCTCCTTTGCCCAGTTTTCCTGAGGTATATAAACCGAACTACTCGCCTTTCAATAACAGGAGTGTTTGTAGTGCATAGAAACTAATCAAATATAAAATTCGGCTGGGTGACGAATTAGCAGAATATGATACTAATAGGTGAGGGTCCGAGGCCCGATTCTCATCTGTATGATTCCAGGATAGTTCCTGGCAAGCACCACTCTTTTTCTTTCTTTTTTAATGTTTTAGATCGGACTTGGTTTTATATGAACCCTATGAACCCTTACTAGTTACCAATACGCCATTAAGTTAGGCAGTTTTTTCAAGTTCTTATATTATTTTTACTTCTTTGAGGAAAAAAAATTATCTCAAAATGAACTAAATATTTCTTCTTAATTTCAATACACATTCGTTGCAATTTGATTGAAATTATATCAGATTCGACTTTTACTATACAATAAATTACGGGAGTAGACTTGAGTGTCGTCTAATAATTAGTAGTTCAAACGACTTCAGTTAAGAGTAAGAAAGGTTGATTCTCTTTGTTTTAATACATCCACGTGAATGGAAGAGAGAGAGAAATGCTTGAAAGAAAGGAGTTAAAGGTCCTAAAGGGCAAGATTCCTGATGAAAGAGAGGGTTTGAGAAGATTGGGCAAATTTAATTTATACCGAAATGTAAACAAACATCCATGAAGCGGTACACATAACCAGAGCTGGCATGTGGTAAAAGCGTACGTGTAAATGATTAGGGAAAGGAAAAAAAAGACGACTCTCCAATCTTTACCGCCTCCTTTGAATAGTATTATTGATTAAGAAAATACTCTGGATTTCAGTGATCAGTATTACAGGATCAATCAGACGCGTAACAAAAAAAAACCAGACAATTTAAGAGGAATCTGTCGAAGAATTCGAATCGCCATCTTCGGAAATTTCATCGTCATCATCACTGCTCGTCGTCTCTGTCGTGGCCTCACTTTCATCATCACCGCTCTCAAACTCAGAGTCCGAGGGGTATATGTCCACTCTAAAGATAGGAAAGCGCACAAGGTTATTAGGATAAAAAGAGAGGCCAAAAGAGAACAAGAGAGAAAAAGAAAAAGTGACCTTGGAGGCCCTCCGCCGTGTAAGGGATAGGCCGCCTATCCCGGCGAAAGGTTAACCTTATCGCCCGAGGGCTTTCTTTTTTTCTCTTTGTCTCTTTTTCCTTCGTTTTCCTTCGTCTTTCTTTTTACCCCTCGTCCGAGTCCTCTGATTCTTTATCTGCGTCCCGCAGAAATAAGCAAGGTTCAGTATATAAAATGCTCCTCCTGAAGCGCAGCAGGACTGGTGACGACGGTCGGTACAAAAGATCCTCCAAGATCTCAAACGCCAATTTCGGATCACACTTTGAAACCTTTTCGGGGAGATGGAGTTCTTTCAGTTTGCTCATCTTGGGAACGATGTTGGACATGGTGATCGTTGTCATTTCAACCCATCGCCGGATATCTAACAATTCCAACTTGGGCCACATTTTTGGAATGCTGCTACAATCCGAGTGAATACTTGCCTGTTTTAAAAAAAATTAATGATCATTATGATATTTAAAAGAAAAAATTAAAATAAAGGATTTTACTTTCGTTCCATTGTGGCAGCAGTTAAGGACGATGTGTGTCAGCTCGGGTTTGCCTTCCAGCCATAAGGTCCAACGATCAAGGCAGATATCGCTTTCAAACGACTTGAGAGCAGGTAGAAATAATTCAGGAGAGAGTCGACTAGGATCCACTTTGGATTCAGCCAGATCAGATATCGTCAAGCGAGAGCTCGAAATACGCAAAGTTTCTAATTGGCAACAGGGTTCCAAGTCCATTAAGTTGATTCCGTCGCAAGTGTTGAACGTCAGGTGCTTTAGATTCGGAGCAAAGGCATTCAAAATGACTTTGACATAGTTAAGAGGCATCTTCATCAATGTGATGGTTTCAAGCTATTTAAAATACATAGATAATTAAATACCAACAACTTTTCAAATGAAAAATAGATTTTACTTTTGGCCAAGCTTTCAACTGTTCCTGAAGCTCTTTCGGGTCGACATCTTCCAAAGATCGTCCTTCAACACCTGTCTCCCAAAAAACCACTTCTTTCAACTTCGGACAAAATTTCGGGATGGTTCGAATCATCCGTGGGTTCGGGTACACAAAATCCAAACTTGTGAGAGAAAAAGAACCTATAATTACAAAAATATTAAATTATTGAGTCTCATTTACTTCACGAAAATATAAACTTTCTTATTCACCTGAGAAGGTAGGACGATTTAGGAGGCTTTCATCAACGGTAAGCTTGGAATCCTGGGCCGGTTGAGAGCGGGAACGAAGAGCGACCAGTTCTTTACAAGCTTTTTCAAACTGTTCAGCGATGCTCATTCTGCTCTCTAGTGTTGCAATTATACGCCCAAAGTCTCTCATGGCTGTTTCTAAAGAATCTATATTCTCTGAGGCCGGTGTGTCGTTCTCATTCAGCCCCCAACTGTCGTCGGAGAGATTTGTGACTCCAAAGCTCGTGGAATGCCCATCCATTTTCTCGAGTAGAGGAAGATGCCGAAGTACAAATGTGGCGACAGAGCGGCATTTATTCGTGTGCATGTCCCAATGGGCTTCTCCAAGTTGTAAACGGCGAAGAGTAAAACAAAACGGAGAGAGGATTTCAGGTGGAGCTTGCAAGAATTCGATAGATGAGTCTTCTGACCAAATTTTTGGATCTTCGTTTTCAGGGAAGAGTTGGTCGCCGAATTGACCAAGGATGAGAGAGAATATGTCGCTTTGCAAGAGGTGGAACCCGGTGATGCTTAAATGGGTGAGCAGAGGGCATGCGTTTCCGATCAGTTTAAAAACCGATCTGTGGGATTCTCTCAATTCATAGAGGTTCAGACTAGTTAGCTGCTGAAGGGAGCTCAAAGATGTGATCATTGGGCTGATTTTTTCAACCATGGTATAATGTTCCATCAATGAGCTGAAATCAATCTTCAACTTTTTGAGCTGAGCAGATCTCTTGGCAATGGTTGGGATGAGTAATAAATTTGGCTCGGCATCTGGAAAAGCTGCATGAGTGTCCAGTTCTTGAATGCTGTCATCCAATACACATTCCAGAAACACACAGGGATCAATCATGTTCTCCTTTAAAGAAAGGAAAGACTTGTAAAACTTTGTTAGATACCCCTTCCTGTTAAAAACACTCATATTAGTTTTATGTCACCAATAATTACTTTTACGACATAGTATACCTTATTTTATCATTCATTGATCCAACAAGATAATATTTCAGGCGGTTTTTGACAAAGTGGATGATATTCTCACTGGTCAATGATGACTTGATCGAGGAGTGTAATGACAAATAAGAGACAGTCTCCAGCTGCTTCCCACTTGGGCGGTGGTCTTGGCACAAGGCCAGATTGCTGAGAATCTCTTTGAATGAGGCGGAATAGGCTAAATATTCAAGGCGTTGAACGGGAACTATCTCCATGATGAAAACGCTGCAATAGAGGTGGCTCGCTTCTAATAGTAAAGAAACGTGATATTATGTAACAGTCTTAGTGCAAAAAATTCATGTCAAACAATGTGCACTTGCCTGTAATACCCTTATTCTATAAAGATTATTAATATAGATATTAATTTAAAATCAACAACGTTTCTATCAGATTTCGGCACATACAAAACACACGTGAAGTCGTGACTCGTGAACTGTGTGAATTCGCCTGCTCGTCTTTCATTTGTTTTTCCTCTCGTCAAAACATGATTGCCATATTGACTCGAGATTAATTTTTATTTTCTAATTTTAAAAAAATCCAACGAGGGATCTGTTTGCGGCTACGTCGTGAATCGAACAAACACGGTTGTTGCCCTTTTCTTATGTTTTTATTATACCAAAGAATATTTTCACTCTTGATTTACAACACATATTGCTATTGTATATTAAATTCTTTTTAAAGCAAAAAATTTAATTTATTGCGTTATATTTAGACCATAAAGTCATTAACCTTCCATCGGATATTCCAGAAGAAGTTATGCGCAAGGAACCAGGACTACCCAAAAAGACGCGGAGAAAATGCAGCCATATTATTATTTGTTTTCAATTATTTTACATTGAGATGCATGATAATTAGGAATTTTAAATAAATCTTATAGAGCAGCATTCAAGTTTTTACTTAATTATTTTGTCCATCTTTGCATTCTTTTCTGAGTACAACCACATAATTTACCGCAATATGAATTTTTTTAATCCGTTTCTTTAATTAATGAAGAATTATTACATAAAATTTCGGATAAAAATACCATAAGCATGGAATGATCCAGGTATTAAATAAATGTTACGCCAGTTACGGTTGAATAACTAAATTTTACTGCTGAAAACAAGATCCCAATATTAAAATAGCATTTTATTTATCTTCGTAGAACTAGCTACAGGCCCTACAACTGCACTTCCGCTTGTATAAAAAAAGGCGACATCGAAGCGTCGCTTAACTATTATTATTATTAATTATTATGGATATGCTTCGCCATTAAATGAAATAAAATAAACATATTGAAACATGAAAAAAATGGAGGGAGCAATTTTATTCGATTATGCGCATCAGTAGCTCCATTTTTAATTGCTCCATTTATGATTCTAAATCAAATTGAGTTTATTTCCGAAACTGCAGGGGAAATATGATACATTTTAATAATAAATTGGTGCGACGACTTTTGGAATAAGGCAGTTCTATTGGAATATTTGCTGATTAATCAGCTTTTTCCAAGTACAGTTAGGATTCGACAAGAGCCAAAAACGGTACCGGTAAGTTCTCCATTACACATATAATCACTCAGAGATAATTAAATTTAGTCCTATTATAATGAGTACGGTATAGGGCCTATGTAACTTTAGCAATTCGCAAACAGAGTATTTGTTTTTTAAAAAGAAATTATTTGGGAACATTTTTTTTTACATTTATATTTCTTTGAGATTCATTCATTCTTTGAATTTTTCATATCATTCATGAATGATAACTTACCGAGCCTTTATTATTCTTTTTTTTTAACTCAAGGAAACTATCTATTTGAAAAGAAAAATGAAGTTACATGAAAAGTTTGCATTTTTTCCCATTTTGATGAGGCTTTGGTTTAAAGAAATTAAAAACATGAATAAATGTATTGGGGTAGTTAACGTATTAACTATTTCGTGACTATATAAATTTCCGCACTCATATGATTCTTTCATTTCTTTAGTTTTTTTTGGGGGGGGGGGGGGGGTTTACGGTTTCCATTCCTAAAATAAAAATAATAAATATCATCCTTCTATGTAAACGTTAAAAGTTGATTTTTAAAATCTGTTATTTTTATGTTTAAATTCACAGAAATGAAACGTTTTTGCATCCGGTTGCTGGCCATTGTGACTGCTTTCGTCAATGTTTCATCCAGTATCGACGGGGTTTTTCCTCAGAAGAATGATCAGACGATAAATGCAGCTAAATATCGGG
This sequence comes from Chydorus sphaericus, assembly GCA_030141595.1. NCBI lineage: Eukaryota > Metazoa > Arthropoda > Branchiopoda > Diplostraca > Chydoridae > Chydorus > Chydorus sphaericus. The sequence continues at coordinate 7,237,087 of CM057933.1, forward strand.
GCCAAATTAGTTCGGATAAGAATTGCAACTATTTGGGTAACAACTTTGACGAACGAGAAGACGTTCCGGTTGAATCATGCGGCCAAATCTGTTTGAATGACCCGAATTGCACCCACTTTTCCTGGATCGAAGGGTCCTGTTTCCTGAAAGATCTTAAAGAAATAGTCGCCAAAAAAGCTAGTACGGCTGAAGTGCCTCTATGCGGCTTTGTAGTTAATAGGGTAATAGAATTCTCTAATATTAAAATCAAATAAAAAAATATAATAAATTTTTTTTTAAAACTAACTTTCGTTGATTTTCCAATCTATTTGAAAGCAAAAAATTGATGATCCAACAATTCGACTGTCGGTGGATACATCGACAATATCATCGAGTAGTTCTGTACCATCAACTTGGTCTTCAACAACAGATAGTAATGACAGTTTTTATTACACTCGCCCAAAACCCACACATCCCACGAAAAGAAGGAGAACTTCTGGACCGTTTCCTGATCTGAGATCTTTAGACGAAACCTCAACTGAAAAAACTACGACCGCCTTTACATTTGCTCTAGTAGGCCTAAAACCACAGATAATGTTTTTAAATACTAGGTCCTCATTTCATAATTTTTATTCGTACGAAGAAGGCCACACAAAGTACTTGGATAAACTGGATGAGCAGTCATGGTGGACAAGTGCAGTCGGCCAATTTCTGTAGCTTTAGGCAAATAAATAGACAGAATCTTATCCGGCATGTTTATTCGAAAAATAAGGACGAGTGCGCTGAAAGCTGCCTCAATCAGACTTCTTGTGGATATTTTATATGTAATTATTGCATCCAAGCCTTTTTCTTATAAAATATTACTATTATCAGAAATATTTTTAGTTATATTTGTTGCGTTATTACATTTTTGCATGATATTCCAAAACCTACTGTTTCCCAACAGGGGATGCACGTCAGTCTTACTGCTTGCTATGGTCTAATAGAGTAGACATGTTAAGCAATGTAACTAATAATTCCACTGGAAGTTGCGGCTACATTGTCAATCGATTTATGGTTGTTACAGTTTTAAACATTCTTTTAAATTGTTCATCACAATTAATTGGTAATTTCTGATTATTAGCAGGCCCAACTTATTCCTTCTAACTCCACAAACAGTACCTATTTCATTTCAACGATGACCTCTTCAATGATGCGCGATGCTGCGTCAAATAAGTCACAATCAGTGAGTTATTGTTTCAAGCTTACATCCTAACTATTTAATAGTGTGAGTGATTTGTTTTTCTTATTTAAATAGGCCGCAAACACTACATCGATCTTCCTTCCAACGAATTTAACGGCGGCAATTTCTTCTGAAATAACTACCGAGAATCCTACTAAAAAGACCAGGCCCAGTCGAGAATCCCTCGCCCAGTTAAAGGCAAGGCTTGCAAAAATGAGAGAGGATAAAGGGAAAATACCAGAATAAGAACCACACAAGAAACCAGACCTACCCAGACCCGAAGCAAATACATTGTGTATTTTTAAGTTGTCCATTTAATATTGGCTTATATAATTAACAAAAATGAATTAAATAAATATTACAAGCAGCATCCACGTTTGATTTTTTGAATGTAAAATTTATAACAATGGTATTTAAAGCGAGTTCCTATAAATAATTGAATTCAGTACCTACTTGTTAAAAAAATATTTTTATAACGAGCTCTGCTTGTCTGTCACTGTTACGGCTCTGGTTCACTGATGATCATCTAATGCCTAGCATTTTTATTTTTATTTTATTTATGCTTCACTTTAAGACGATTTTAAATTCAAATGAGTTGTATCCTCTTAAATGCATGCTTTAAAACAATACAATTCGACTAACACAATAATGGGACATGAAAGTAAATATGGCAGTTGAATTACTACTAATGCGTACATCTATCATGAATGAAGTGTATCGTATGTTAAAAGGCTATAAACTAAAAAAAAATTTCTCTTTTTGAGTTTGGGTTTCCCGGAGTCGTATAAAGTCCGCGGCTTTCATCGAAAAGTACGCCAGATAGGAGGTCGGCGTCCATGATCGATGGGTGCAAGAAATTAAAATAAATTATAAATAAAACTTCTGCATAAAACTCTTCGGGATACTGCCGTTTAGAATCTTTTTGGAAAACTACCGAACTGAATCCCTTCGGTAAATAATGGATGTAATATTTTTAATTTGAATGTATAAAAAAGAAATGAGTGTAGTTTCAAATTTATTTTGGGTGTAATTTTAGTTTTAAAAATGAGTGTAGCAACAACCAAACGGCTTGCCATATAATAGATCTACTAAACTGGCACATTTTTTTTTATTTGGTCATGTTTTTATAATTTTTTACTTCAAAAGAAAAAAATTGAAGAGCAATCAAGCAAATTGCGACAAAAACATAATCGGAATCAGACTTGACCTTCAAAATTAATTGGTTTCAACGTGTATGAAATTTCCTAATGCTTAATTATTTTAAATATATTAACATTTCAATAAACTAGAAACCCAATTGAAATAATTTTTCAAAGAATTTTTTTTCAGTTTCTTTAAAAAAAAAAATACCCTTATATTGACCCCTATCAATTAAATAGCTAGATTATTGTCAATGAAAAATAATAACACAAAGGATAAAAACATCCGGTCATGTATTTACCGATTCAACTCCATGTTTAATACCAGCCATAATTGAAAAAAAGGAAAACTATACAATTGTGGACATAAATGTACATTCAGCAAGTAATTTTGTTTAACCTTAATCCGTTGTGTTCCTTTTACATTTCTCTTGTTATATCAATCCAAGCCAGACACACGAACACACGGGCAACAACCATTACATAAAGAAACATCCCATTCATACAACACGCAACAAATGGGAGGGCTCCAAAGAAGAATTCATGAAAAAAAGAAAAAAGAAAAGAAAGAAAAACATGCCAACATTCGCACACCTTTCCACACAAAAAAGGTTACAAAGAGCCCCACAAAAAATGTAAGCAAAAAAAAAAGATGAAATTAATGAATAAATGAATTAACACGATTTGAGGGTTGGGGTGAAAAAAAACGAAACCAACTTCATTTTTGTTTTGTCTCTGAATTAAGGGCTTTGTCTCCATTAATTGAAATTTAAGGGAAAAGGATCGGATACGATGACAGTCGATGTTTAAATGTAATCAGGATGAGGGGCAAGCTGCGACGACGTTATTGAGATTATTAATCTTCATCCGAAAGTGCTTCATACTGAGACGATAGAACGACAACAGGCTGTTGGTGACCACCGGTAGGGCCGGAACCGCCTGCACTGCTTATGGGTATGTTCGGTGGTATTGTATAAGGATACCCCATGGTGGGATAAGGAACGCCCGAAGAAAGGTAATGAGGTACAACGGGAGATGGTCCACCTCTTTGTTGCTGTTGTTGTTGTTGTGGCGGCTGTTGATCTCCATCTCCTTCGAGTCTAGGACGTTTGTTGGGAGAAGGAGCTGGACTAGGACCTCTACGTCCGGCTGGAGAGCTTGGCGGAGCCATTTCCGTCGATCCTTGCTGTTGCTGCAGTTGACCACCACTCAATCCATCAGAATTAGTCCGCATAACTTCAACAATCTTCTTTTTGACGTAGTCTAAAGGTGAGATGGATGGTTGCTGTTGTTGTTGACGTGGATCCGCCTCTTGGCCATCTCTCCTTGGGGCTGTAGAACTGTAATCCTGCACTTGTTGCTGCTGTTGCTCAGCTGCCCGACACTTTGCGGCGAATTCGGCTGCAGCTGAATTCATTATTGACGATTCCGCTGCAGCACGAGATTTGAAGTGCTCCGCCTCCGCACGACGGCGTTGCCATTCACGCTCCCGATCTTGATCACTTGGTCCCGAACCTGGTCCTCCACCTCCTCCAGATCCCTGATGGAAGTCTTTGGCAATGATAGACTCGATGTGTTCGCCCAACGTGAAAGCGGCTTTAGTTGAAGGTGGTGGTGGTGGCTGCTGCTGTTGAGAAAGCGCAGGTGAAGATGATGGAGGCCGTTGAGAGGGAGGACCAGAAGGATTAGGAGGTCCTGGATCATCTGGATGTCGCTCCGGTTTCGATGGAGGCAATTGAGGTCGAGGCTGCTCCGCAACCGGACTGGCGTTTCTTCGGTACTGATTGAAGAGGCTGTCCACTCCACCAGATTTTGAATTAGGGGGTCCTCCAGGTCCACCAGAACCTCCGCTTGGACCACTCTCGTTAGGGTTCGATGTCTGGTTGATTTGATGCGTTATAATTGCATCAATTAAGGAAGCGGCTGTTAGAGTACAGTCGCCGCCTTGAGCTGAAGCACTGGCTGAGTTGGATGCAGCTGATGTGGGTGGTTGAGGAGGACCGCTCGCCATTTTAGGTGATTCCCGTTGGTATGGATGAGGTGCTAGTCGATCCCCTGGCTCATCTCTTCTGTCAGGATGCATCGATCTGAAAAAATATAAATGTAATAAAGAGACAATTCATTCAAAATCTTACAATATTAAATTACCTCGCGACCATGCCATGATGAACTTGTCGAGGATCCTTTTCTCTTTCTCTCATGTCCCTCACATCTCTCCTATCCCTATCGGAGTTTGGAACCGGAAGGCTGGGTTGGGCGGCGGCAGCATTTACCAAGGATGCAAAAGCGTCGTGACTGTGGATGAAATCTCCTCGAGGAGATATAGTCACGGGAGCAGGCCTTCCTCCAGCTGGACCCAAGGAGAGCAGATGCTGCCCTCCGGCAGGTGATGAAGTCCTACCGGACTGAGAATGCTGTTGATGAGGGGGTCCACCGGGTGCTGAAGGTGGTCTCGGATCCTGCCGGACAGATGGGACCGAAGAATTTCTCTGGATGACACCTTGTCTTTGCTGTTGCGGAGGTGTCGGCTGTTGTGGTGGATGCTGCAATTGTTGTTGAGGAGCTCCACTAGAATGAGGTGGATAGCCATGATGGCCTTCCGGTCCGTAAGGTAGCTTCTGGATGTACATAGGCGATGGTGGACGGTACTGGTACATGGCAGTTGGATGAGCTGGTTGCTGTGGTGGAGCGGATCGATCGCTAGCTCTGGAGCTCACCAAAATCTGAGGTTGAGGGGGCATGCCACCACCCATAGAAGGTTCCCTATCCCTTCTCACGCCGCCACTGTTGCGCTCCGCCATCTGTTGCGATAGGAGGTAGTCGTTCATCATGATGGCTTGAGAATTCAATCGCGGATCCATCTGGTACGCAGAGGTAGAAACGGGCATCCTAGGATCTATGGTTACTCTTGATGGTGGTCCACCTTTATAGTACGATTCATATTGTTCTTTGCTGACGACTATGGGAGTGCCCTGAGTGATGGAACCTGACATGGATTCCCTTCCAGACATGGCTGCAGGTCTTAGTAATCCATCGGTACGCGGCACTTGGATTTGAGACATGGCATTTGACATAGGAGTGCCTTGAATGATGGATCCACCGCCAGAGGATGGCCCCCTGTTCGAGTTTTGTGATGGTGGAGTAGATCTCGGTGGATAGGGTGCCCTCATACTGGGAGGATATCCAGCACCAGGCTGATCCAGCAGAATAGTTTGAGGAGGATTACGTTGCTGGTAGTGCTGTTGAGGATGCATATCCTTTCCAGGAGTCTTGCTGTGAGCCGGTGGAGGAGGTGCGTACGAAGATTGTGCTCCACCGTGACCGTGAGACGATCCATGAGTGCTGGGAGGCGGATGCCCGCCACCAGTATCCCGTTTCTTGGGCATTGAAAGATCGAGTGTCTGGCCCTCGACGGGAACTACATCACGGTGCATCCTGAAAGCGAGTCCTTCTTGAACGTTGTACTCGATATCTTTTGTAAGTGGTGGAACCATTCCGGCGTGGATGAAGCCTGGAGGATATGGAGACGTCCGACGAGATGGATGCGTCTAAAATAAAAACAAAGGCGTAAGTAAAAATATTAAAGTACAACCAATTTAATTGCGCCTTACCGATGAATCTAAAATGAGTATTGTTGGCTGTTTTGCTTCAGCCGGATGATGCATCATCATAGGACGTGGCCCGGATGTGGGAGCTGCCGGTGCTGTGTTCGTGACGACCGTCAATGGAGCGCTGTTCCTACCCAGGGCGTAGTTTCTTTGAGAGTCTTTCAAGATTGACTCGATAGTGGGCGATTCAGAAGGACCGGGAGGATAGATGGGAGAACCCGTTACGCCCGGTGGCGCAGAGAGGGCGTGAGAGTCTGCCTTTTTCAACTGGCTTTCGATCACGCCCGATACCAAATCACGAACTGTTAGAGCCTCCTACATAAACAAATAGATATTAATATTAAAACTTTCAGTGACATTCAAACTTTCTCAAACCATACGTAAACTACTTACTAGTATTGCGCAATTCTAACGCTCACAAAACTTTATATAATCCAATTAAGAACTTTGAACGTACCTGGCCGATGCTCCCATTTCGTACAGGATGGGGTTGTAGTGGAGGAGGATTGTCCACAGGAATGGGCTGCCCAAGTCCACCCTCATCTGCACTGTCCGTTTCCGAGTTGTCGGGCGGTTGAGGAATGCCTATCCTTACAGCAGTCGTCGGTACCGTCACTATCGGACGAGGTTCCACAACCATCGGGATCGGTCTCGGAGGTAAAAGCTGATGGGACGACTGAGGAGGGTAGTGGAGGTGGTGCTCCGGTCGGAGCATCGGCTTCTCCGTCATCGTGACATCATCATCTCCGCTTGATGTAGAAGAACCTCGCTCTCGATTTCTGTCGACACTGCCCGAGTTCATAACAGCATCCTCGGACCGGTTGTTGGAAACATTCTTATCGGTCACGAGACTCGCACTCCCGTTCCCTTCCCCGGATAATCCGGTTGAATGACCAGTTAAAACTGCTAGTTTACGAGTGATCCTGTTGCAGCACGTTGAGCAGCATTTACTAATATCTTGGCCAATCTGAAATAGTAAAAAATAAAATTGTAACAATAATTAAAACTTTTTTTTTTTAAATAGAAATTACCTGGAACTCGCTCTCCAAAGCCGTTCGAATCTCGGTAGGCAGTTCGTTCCACTTATTGGGCAAGGGTCTCAATCGTTTTACTCTCCGCTTGGCGGTGGGACAGGTTGGCAGAGGGCACTGGACGTAGCGTCGACGGACGACCCGGCATCGGCAGGCACTGCAGACGCGGGCTTCTGCACTAACGTCAGCCTCCTATGAAAGAAAAATAAGAAACAGTAATTTGAAATTCCATCAATCTTAAATAAATCCCCTATATGCGGGTTCCATGATATGAATTCCCTACCAGTATGCCATATTGGGACGCTTGATGCTTTGGTAAGGGTCGACTCTGGCCGTGGTGCTCCAGGGCAGCTTTACAAACGACGCACGGGTGAGGTCCACCAGTACCTACTGCATTTGAAGAATTCAAAATCGTCTCTTCCTCACTATCACTGTCACCCGCACTATCCGACGCACCTACAACACAATTCCAATAATTAGTTTATGAATGAATTAAAAAGACAAAGAATTAAACTTACTTAGTTCCCCTTTAGAAGATTTGTCGTTAAAGGCAGCATCAGAGTATGGCTCAGATGGCGATTGAACTGCCTCTACTGTCACCGTTGACGGGGTTGATATGCTGGATGTTGTCGTCACGGTTGCGCTCGAAGAGGTTTGCTGATTGTTACTACTCGTAGTGACTGGATCCGGCCGCAATTGAGCCTCACGCTGGAGCCGGGTCGTTACACCATCATTAGCCTGCTGCTGCTGTTGTTGCTGTTGTTGTTGTTGCTGCTGCTGTTGTTGTTGAGCAGCGGCAGCGGCGGCGGCAGCAGCTGCAGCCGCAGCAGCAGCGGCCGCGGCTGCCGCTGCCGCCGCCGCATTCGGCTTCTGCATCGCTCCGCGTGTATTCCTCTTCATCTTGGTCTTGCGGAGTAGCTGTTTGTAGTTGACAGTCTTCTTCGAGAGGTAGTAGAATTGGACACAATCGGCAACCGACTTGCGTTCTAAACAAGAGGCAGCCGCTACAAAATTCTTGGGATTATGCAGGTACTTTTCTTTGAATATCTCTTTTTCCTGTTTTAAAGAGAAAAAATTACTATTCCGATTCTTTAAAAAAAAAAACAAAAAAAAAAAAACAGAAATTGAATGTTACCTGTTCAGTCCAGACATTGAGCAAGGGGCGTTCACGATACTCGGCCATGGGGTCCTCAACCAGGCCATTACGGTTGTCGAAGCAGAGCCGTCGCTCCCGGGAATCCAGAAGAACCGGAGGCACCACAGCCAGTGATCGCATTTTCTTATCTTCATTCTGCTTCATAGAAAAAGAAAATAGAGATGGTTACAAAGTCCAAAAAGGGTAGGCTTTTCCCAACCGATTAGATTAAGAGTAAAATGAGAGACCAGACTATTTAGTGGACCTTTGAAACATAAGCCGATCGTAAATATAAACGGACAACATAACGATTTATAAATGGAAGAAAATATCTAGGACATCCTGTCTGAACTTTAGATCATCTGATAGCGTGATCTGATAACGGACTAAAAGTTCATCCGGTATCAAAGAGAGTAGAAGACAAAACTTTAACAACGCACCTCTTGTTCTTGAAGGCCATCCATTATCTCTTCTAAATCGGCATCGGATTTTATCCGTGAGCCGACTCGACTGAAACGTTCACGATCTTCTCTCTGCTTACGCAATTCCGGGAACACTTTTTCGTAAAATTCCCGTTCTTTTTTCTTTCCAAAAACCTAAATAAATAGAGCCATTTATAGTTAATGCACAACACAAATTAAAGAAAGACAGAATAAACTTACAGCTACTACAGGTGCAGCAGCATTAGGAGCAACACCAGGTTGTCCAGCAGCGCCACTCGCGACCGACGTGGGTGGAACAACAGCCGCCGCTCCAGCAGCTGCCGGAACGGTGCCACTTTTAGCTTCTGTAGGTGCCGTAGCCGATGCGGCATTGTTGTTGCTATTGCTGATCTTTTCAAGGTCGGTAACCTTTTTAGCCCATTCGTTCATCCACTTGTTGTAAGTAACCGTGAGGTAACGATTCCGGGCTTCTTTTTCATTCTGCCTCCGCCGGAGGAATTTAAGAAGTCGGGGACGGAAAGCCAAGAACTGAGTACGATTTCGGAGATAAACAACCGTATCCGAGGGTTGATGGTAGAGGGGAAGATCAACAACAGGACCGAGGGGTGCAAGAGTTCGGTGAGCTTCGGTCGCTTTCCGCCGATTTTCAGCATAGATGATTTGGGCAACGCTTTGGTTCTTGGGACCTCTAGATCCCGTCGTTCTCAACTCTCCATGCTCTGGCGGCGGTTTCTTTGCGGCTTCTTCTAAATCCTGTTGCTTCTTTTTCAGCTTGGTGATGTTGTTTTCCACTTTGGATATTTCTCGATCAACCTAGAAAGTACGAAAATAAATATTTCTGTCTTTTTGAAAAAAGAAGCGTAAATAAAAATACTTTGGTGATTTGCTGAAGGAGGTCATCTTTAGTTGATCTCAAGGGAGAATCATCACGTTTGAGGGGATCGTCCCCATCACCCGGCAGAGTAGGGCTGATAGCCTCTACTTGAGGGATGTAGGCCGGTTGGGATTCGGTACGATGCTGCTGCATCATCACTGGCATCCCAGGGGCAGGCGCTACAGATACGATGGGACGAGTGTCGATCCTCAAGGGCTGAGCTAGCGTAGCTTTCATTAAAAGTGGTTCCCCTCCACTGATTCGCAATTTCTTGTGATCAACGACTGATGCCGAGGAGACCATGGGCAACATGAGTGTCTCCCGATAAGTATCGACGGGACCAGTCGTATAGGCATTTTGCGAATGAAGACTGGGCAGGGCATGATGTTGCCTGACTCCACCACCAGGGCCTGGACCACTCAATCCAACCGTTGCTCCGCCATAGTCGAGCGGAGATAGACCGGAATGCGGTAGGAGAGTTAAGCGTCGCTTGTATTCTCCAGAGCGATCCGGTGGGGAACGCAGAGGGAAGGAAACAGCTCCTCCAACAGGTTCTGTTCGACCACTACTGCTACTGCTGCTGTACGTCGGCGAGTCGGAGTAGACCCTAGAAGCTGAGGTCAGCGATGTCTGCGCACTGTTATACCTGCCCGATAGAGGGGCAGCTGGCAGGGCGGCAGCATAAGGATGAGCTCGAGCTACTTGCGACAGGTTTGAATGGGACACCTGAGGCTGAGGTGGTGGAGGTGGTGTGACCGGTTCCGTAACTGGTCCTCCACTTACAGAATGACTCGTCGACTGGATTAAATGTGTTGAAGGGACCAACGTTAGGCCTCCAGAAGTGTTGCTGCCCGTTCCAGCTGCTGTCATCGGCAGGGGTCTCATTTTATAGGGCGACCCATCGATTGCCGGATGTCCCGTGGGCCTGAAATAAATTAATAAAATAATCAATAAATGAAAATGAAAGTGGGCTCTATAAATTATTGGCAAAACTAGTTGGCAACAATTGATAAATTCACAAAATAAAATAAAAAATACAAAGAAAATTCCTTAGGACATTGTCCTCTGGAATGCATCATTGAAGCTCACCTTCCAATGTGAGCAAGAGGTAATGGTCCCGGTGCAGGTTGGGAGGGCAGCCTGGATGGGGTCTGTCCATAGCTGGACGGCATAGTGCTGGGGACACGGGGGCTGCTGGCTGCTGCTGGGCTGTGTGACGGAGGCAGTGGAAGCGACCTGACCGTCTCCATTAAGGTTATCTGAGGAGAGAGCCTCACCACGATCAAGCTATCATGATTCTGGCTCTAGCTAACTACTGGGGACACTGCTCGTCGATCAGGGGGCACCCAGAGAAAGAAAGACAAGAGCCATATTGCAGGCAGGTGCCTAAAGAGAGGGAGTCCCCTCTATGGCCAGCAGCAGCGCGTTCCGTTCTGTAGTTCTGTAAGGGCCCAACCATAAGTTGACTGAATCTGATTTGGCGTACACGCAGGAAACGATCCAGACGGGTATTAAAACACGTCCGGCTCCTCACTGATCACTTTTATATTAACTAGAGGGTGAAACAAGCCGGAATTAGGCTCCTCGAAGGGATTTTTCGATTTGTCTTCTCTGTCACATTCGAGGTTGATACGACCCGCACCCTTCTGCTATATAGCGAGGAGTGGACGAAAGGGGGGGAAAGGACAAGATGGCGGCTGCTGGCATGAATGAGGGGAGCTTTTTTCTCTCTCTCTCGCACACGGCAAGGCCGACTGAAAACAAGTGACTAACGCCTGGCGCGATCACTAACAATAACATGTTTTTTTTTTCGTTTTGGAATTTGAGATTTACTTATGATAGCATTATTTTGGGAGTAGATTTTTTTATTGCACTTTGCATTAATTTTTTTTTAGTTTGCTGATAGGGTCATTCATGAGACGTCCTTATGGTTTTTTTTTTGCATCTTGCGTAAGAGATAAGATGGCCGCCCTTAGGCTACGCACTTTTTACGCTCATAGACAATGTATGTAATTGTTTAATTAATTAATAAAATATCTTAAATTTATTTAAAATATTAGAACTTATTAAACTACTTATCTTTCACTTTTTAAATTTTTATTTACTGTTGTTTATTTGTTTAGCAAGTTTAGTTCCTATGTCTGGTCACCAGATATCGCTGGAGGTGTACAGACGATGCGAAACGTTCCTGAACGGAATTTGTGCGAACTCGGATTTTGTCGTCGGTATTTTTGACATTTAATGAACGATGACTGATTAGATGTAGCTTCACACGTGTTAATTACAAAATTATTGTGGGAACGCAAGTTATTTCATTACAATATGGAGCATGTCAAAGGGGACGAAATGGATATGGATGACGGAAAAGAGTACGATGACGAAGAAATTGCCGATGAATCTTCGAATGATTCCGATTTAGAGGAAGAAGAACGAGAAGAGCAGTTTGCTTTAGAGAGGAGAGTGGTGGAGATCAGGAAAGAGGTATTTTAGCTTTATAACTGTCCCCATTTTGCTACATCTAATTTTTATCTGATGCTTTCTATAGCTGTCAAAAACTCCCAATGCCTATGCTCTTCATGTGGAACTGATTGCCAGCCCTCAAGAAATTGGGGGAGCTGGACCAGCTGAGGCATGCTAGAGAAACCATGCACACAGTTTTTCCTTTGAGTGAAGGTAATTATGCTTTCTGCCTATTCACTTAATAACTATAATGTTTGTAACCATTTTAAAATCTCTTTCGCTAGACCTGTGGCTGGAATGGATAAGGGATGAAATAAAACTGGGCACCACAGATGAAGATAAAGAGAAAATAGAAGCTCTTATTCAAAAGAGCTACTCAGGACTATCTCAGTATGTTTTACATTTCTATAATTTATAATAACTTAATTTACAGTAATATTTTATTTTGAAATAGGTATTGACATTTGGGTGGAATACATCCAGTTCAGTTTGGCCGGTATGGAAATCGCTGGTGTCGACTGTCTTAAGAAGATACGTGCCGTAATGGAAGATGCTATCAGACACGGAGGTCTCCACGTAGTCAAGGGAGCTTTGCTTTGGGATTCCTATCGTGATTTTGAAATGGCCATGTATCAATCTACCAAAGGCAGTGATGTAGATCAAACAGCTCAAACGCACATCACGCAGCTCTTTCAGCGACAACTATCTATTCCTCTTTTAGATATGGTAATATTCTTTCAGAATAATATATTTTTAAATATTTTTAAACGTGAATCTAATAGTTTTGAAATTATACAGGAAAAGACGTGGGACGAGTATAATGAATGGCTCCAGCTTCTGGGCAAAGAGTTAGAAGCTCACGTTAAAGCTTCTTACGAGAAAGCTAAAAGCTGGTTGGAGAAGATTACGCCGCTAGAAGATACTCTACTCATCGCCGTCGAGAATGTTGACAAAGCAGCCGTTTACCGCACTTATTTGGATCTGGAGATAACCGAAATCAAGGATCCAGCTCGCATCCAAGCGCTCTATGAGCGAATTGTAGCAGAGATGCCTCTTGATCCATCTTTCTGGATCGATTACTGCCGATATGTCGACCGACAATTCAAAGTGGCCGATACAACTCTCGCACTGTACAACCGAGCTGTCCGAAACTGTTCTTGGAACAGTACTTTATGGGCCGACTACATCTTTGTATCTCAACGCTATCAGAAAGAGCATAGTTTCATCACAGGTTAAACTTACATTTTTTTGTTTTAAGGTCCTCTATTCAGTATTTTTTTCTGTTCTGGCAGGCCTCGTCGAGAAAGCTTTCAGTGCTGGTTTGGCTTCTGCTGCCGACTACAAAGCTGTTTGGGTAGCATTCATCGAATATGTCGTGCGCATATGCAAGTGGGATAAACAAGAAGATGTTGAGCAAGTCAGAGAGGCTTTTACGAGAGCTACGGATCATTTAACGCTTAGTAATAAGAATTTTATTGAGCTTGGATTTGTTCTTAAAAAGTCGAGTTTCATGTTTCACTTTTATTTTATTACAGCTTTCGCTGCTGAAGGGGATCCCGAATGTATGCTTCTCCAATACTGGGCTTATATTGAAGCTAAAAAACTGCAGAATATCACGAAATCACGCGAAATGTGGGGCAAGATAATTAGCCAAGGACATAGTAAATCTGCTCAATGGTGGCTTGCTTACATCCAGTTCGAAAGGTAATTTACTTTTTTATTTTTATTTGAAGTGACTATTTTAAAATGTATTATTTTATTTAGGACCCATGGCAATGATCTCAGTCTAGTTAGGAAACTCTTTACAAAGAGTTTGAATGCCGTGGGGTCCAACGACTGGCCAGAATCGATCGTTCAGCAGTGGCTCCAATTTGAGCGCGAGGAAGGGGATTTAGAGACGATGGAAACAGCTCGGCTTAAGTATGATGCGTCACTTTATACCTTCCTCTTTCATTCGATACGACTAATAAAGCTTTTCTTACCAACAGATGTGAGGCCAAAATGACGAAAGTGAACGAGGAAAGAGAGAAGCAGCCGCCGGTGACGGAAGAGAGTGTTCCTGAAGAGAAAGGAAAAGGACGTAAACGACCAAATGAAGTCGGTAAAACTGTCAACAACAAATCGGTACCACCTCCCAAGAAGCCCAAGATGACCGGAAGCAATAACACGGTCGTGGTCAAGAAGAACCCTCCACCGGCTCCTGCCAAGCCACCGCCGGTCGTTCCTCAAGCACCGGACCGACCCTTCAAGGCACGCCCGTACCGTCTTTATCAGCAATCTCGATTACAACTTTACAGAAGATGATATCCGGACGACAATGTCCGCTTCCGGTACTATTACTGAAATCCGTCTCATCCGTGATTACAAGCAACGCAGTAAAGGATTCTGTTACGTCGAATTCTCCTCCGAGGTTTGCCGATTTTTCCGTCATTATTTTTAGATAAACATTAAAGTAATTATTTTTTATTACAGTTGGAAGCGAGAGCTGCTGTTAAGCGAGATCGGGAACCACTTAAAAATCGCCCGATGTTTATCTCACCTTCGGAACCGGATGCGGCATTGAAACATCCCGCTTTCAAATTCCAAACTTCCTTGGAAAAGAGGAAGCTTTTTGTTAAAGGCTTGGCAACATCGACGACCAAGGAAGATGTCGAAAAACTTTTCTCCCAGTACGGAACTCTCAAAGACGTCCGGTTGGTTACATTCAAGAGCGGAGTTTCTAAAGGTCAGTTTTTCATTTACTATTTATCCAACTTGTTACTCAACATTATCCCTATTTTACAGGATTGGCATACGTCGACTTTGAAGATGAGGTTTCCGCCTCCACCGCTCTAATGAAAACAGACGGCAGCACTTTCCAGGATAAGGTGCTGACAGTTGCTCTGAGTAATCCGCCTCCTCGACGTGACAATAATGCCGGTCACGAGACCAAGGACGAAGCTGCCCTACTTGGCGGAGGATCCCGTTCTAGACGAACGCAAGTGTCATTCGTGCCAAACTCTGTATTGAAACAGACGCAAGGCACTTCGTCAAGTATGCCACCCCCTTCAGCTCCAGTGGGCGCGCAAAAGAGTAATGCGGAGTTCAGAAACATGCTTCTCAAGAAGTGAACAATACAAGTTTTTGTGTGGTTGACGAACGAAACTCTTTGTAATGACTTTGTTGAGAAGAAAAATTAACTGTGGACAAATATTTCTTAAGGCCAAGTTTACACATAAAACAAAATATGACTTCTTAAAAGAGTAATGTTTTGTAAAAGAAAATAATACTGTGCAAACGATTATTCGCCACCATCTGAGTCGGCAGCAAAGAGTTCACCCAATCGACAATCACCCAAGTCTGTTTGATCCTGAGTAGATTTGAGACAGCGCTGGAAAATGTAACGGGCGCGGGCTCGCTTAGCTGGCGGAGGCTGAACCAACTCTTCCGTTTCAAGATCTGTTCCCATTGGCATAGCGATCGGATAAGGTTCCAGCAGAGAGAGACTGTTCAATCGAGACCTTTCGAGTTCCACAGATACACCGGCTTGCATTTGAGTACTGTCCCTCTTGTTGGCAGGAGAATTCCGCCCAGTTTCTATAAATTATGTAG
This sequence comes from Chydorus sphaericus, assembly GCA_030141595.1. Taxonomy (NCBI): domain Eukaryota; kingdom Metazoa; phylum Arthropoda; class Branchiopoda; order Diplostraca; family Chydoridae; genus Chydorus; species Chydorus sphaericus. The sequence goes on from CM057933.1 coordinate 7,252,569, forward strand.
ACAAATTTAGATAAAGTGGTTGGATAGTTGAAAATACGAGTTTACCTGTGTTATTGCGGAGTACAGAGAGGGACTGACGACTGGATGGAGTAGGGCAGCACCTATTGGTAGACGTGCTAATGGCTCCAGAAGTGGCGGACGTAGAAGCTGAAGTACTGTTTGCCGTATCAGCTGAGGCTGGTATCAAAGTAGCGAGCAAGAAATCGGCTGAAAAGAGGTTATCTTTCTCCAGACTGAAGAGCACTGGCCTTCAATAGTAAATTGTTAGTTAAAAATGTAAAGAAGAATGAATACAATTCTTACTGTCCAGCTCCTTCCATACGGCAATCAAGCTGGGCGCTCAGCGGTTCAGCAAATGACAAGATAGCTCTCAACTCTTTGAGGCAGAAGGTGATTTGGGTGCAAAGAGCGACATTAAACTCGTCAAACTCTTGTTTGGCAAGAGTAACTTCAGTGCGAACACATTTGGACGGATCTGGTTCATAGAAAAAAAAATAAAGAATAATAAAAAGTTTAAGGTTGAATTATTATTTTTTTTACCAATTTCATCATCAATGTAATTGCTCAAGTGCACTTGATCAGCTGCCAGGGACCTGATAATAAAAAAATATGTTAATAAAAAAAATACTCCAAAGAAAAAAGAAAGCTACACAATTACCAAGTCACTTCAGGAATGCTGTTGTGGAAGTTTTGCAAAGCTTCACTGTAGAAGCGTGGAGTGCATGAAAACCTGCTACAATATCCCTCTTTGGAAAATTCAGCCTAAAAAAAAGGAAAATATATTTTTTATTTTTACAAGAAAAATTAGTGAAAAAGTAAGCCTCTTCTGATTACATCAACTGATTCACACTCAAAGTAACGAAGATTGAAGTGCTTGATGATTCCATGCTTGCATTTGAATTCAATAATCAGCAGAGCCTCCAAAAGAGGTAAATCAATTTTGCAAGTTTCCACAGTTTTCTCAATAGAACTGATGGATCTGAAAACTGAGAGGATCGACTGCCAAAAATAAAATGAAAAATAATCATTAAAAGTAATTTTTCAATTATAATTCAAATAAAACCTTCATGGGGAGTTTGCACTTGACAACTGTTGGATTCACATTTTGAGATGCTGCTGTGCTTGGCTGGACAGTGTTTTCACTAATGTGACTGTAGCACAGGAAAAATGGAACATGGAATCTGAAGGAAGAAAAGGCAGATTTGGAAGAGTTGACAGTCTTGAGAACAAGACCATTTTCTGTAGGCTCGATATGGAGCTCGTCCCCGATCTTGGCTAACGAGTGAATGGCCCTGGCAAGAACTAGCGGGAAAAAATGTTTATAGTTTAATACTTCATAAATTGAAACTAAAGAAAGTCCCAACTTACTTTTAACATTGTTCCCCGCCAAGAGACACTTCATTTTTGTTGGAAACTATTCTAAAAACTTTAGAAATGGTACGATATCGAAAATATCAGAGAAATTCAAACGGCGCCGAAAAGTGGAAATGTTTTGGTCAAAGTTGTCTGCTAGAGCTGCTTCATATGCGTTTATACAGCGTTGCCACTTGAAATGACTCGGATAGGCCGATAAATGAATAATTAAAAAGTTTAAATTTACTATAATTATTAGAAATTTTAATGTGTTTTTATTTTTAAAAAACTTATAAATAAATATGCAGAGTAAATAAATTTATCAATAGCTAAAGATTATTTCGTGTAACATCTATAAATGATCAGTACCAATATGTGTCATCAAGTTTTCGTTCACGGGAGTGAATGGGATTGAAGTACCGATTTAAGCAGCGGGACTGCGGGAGGCGTGCAAACTGGTGGTCATGCAACGTCTTTCATCTGACCAAGCAAGTCGCAGGTGTATTCATCTCAGCTTGAAGAATCAAAAACACAGCAAAGCAGAATACAAGATGGAATCGAAAGTGAATTATCAGTCAGTATTGACCAAATCGATTCGTGTTCACGCCCTATTGACTCGCGAGATGGAAAACATCTACCTGCACCAGTTCAACGATCTACCTTCTCACCAAATCGACGACATGTTTGATGTGGAGCCAGAGTTTCCGTCAACTTCCATCACAAAGAAAAATCCCCATGGCTTTCCAAGGAGGGAATCATCATCGCCCGAACAAGAAGTTGATGAAACGGTCGAGATTCTTCCAGTTGATAACGTCTCCTGCAGTGAAGAGCTTCTCCCATCATCCCGTCAAGATGACACTTTTCGTGAATCTGAGCGTTTGAACGGTCTCCTTACCCGTGAAATTGAAGAACCATGCATCAAAGAGTTCACCAATCTACCTCGTCATGACATCGACATGTTTGGTATTGAGCCACAGCGTCCATCAAACCTCACCGAAAAGGGAATTTCACTCGAACGAGAAGCTAACAAAAAGCTCGACGTCCTTCCGGCTGACGATATCCCCGATGAATCCGACCCATCCCAATACATCCGCTTCATTCCAGTTGACTTACTCAGCGATGGAGAGCTTCTACCTTCTCGTTTGAACTTCTTCCTGACTTGTGAAATGAAAGATCGCTACATCTACCTGTTCAACGACCTACCTTCTGAAAAGATCGATGAGATGTTTGATGGTTTTCCACTCAAATTCATCAATGAAGCAAAGTTCTTGGTTCCTATGTGGATTCCATCGCCCGAACAAGAAGTTATTGAGAAAAAGATCGACGAATCTGACCCATCTCGATACATCCGCTTCCTTCCGATTGACTTATTCAACGACGAAGAGCTTCTCCCATCTCGTTTGGAGGTCTTCCTGGCTTGTGAAATGAAGGAGCGCTACATCTACCTGTTCAACGATCTACCTGCCCGTGAGATGGACAAGATGTTCGAGGATGATGAGCCGCAAACAAAGTTCCCATCAAACTTCATCAAAAAAGAAAAACTTTACGGTGCTCCTAGGTGGAACTCCCCTGCCGGGACCATTCACTAGTAGAATTATTTGAAGCAGAAGAGAAAAATTGTGCTTGTAAATAATTAAAGATTCCAAATGATTGCATCATGTTAAAAGGCCTGAATATACAAAACGCACAGCGTCTTACTGTGTGACCCTATAAAGCGCTTCCTCCTTTCTTCCTTTTTTATATGGATAATTAATTGAAAAGAGATATTTCTTTTGTTTACCAGTCTCTCCTCTTTTCTATCGCTGTCATCGCGCTGAAGATCATTTCGAGGAGAGAGATGATTACTTATGTTTATGACTTCTCACTCCTCGATCATTTGTTTAAAATAATAAAACCCTTTTTTTTCAGCTTTTCTCTTCGGTATCGATACCTACATTGTTTCTCTATTTAGTATGATCTAGTAGTAGAAGGAAGGTAGATATCAAATGATTATAAAGTTTTGCTCTGGAACGTCATTTCCTATATTTCTGTGCCACTATTTTGGCCTCACTCCCCAAAGTCAGTAGCCTATGGTATTATTATTTAATCAGATTACTCATAAAATATTCATGGAGTCAGATGAAAAAAAGGTTCTTTACCAAAACTGATTGATTTGTATTTTTAAATAGCACACACAGCAAATCTGGGGGGAGCTTAGTGTGCATAAACATTAGAGGCTTTTTTCTGTAGAATTAATGACCAAAATCATTACCGACTAAAATGTTTGCGGAAAACTGCCGTTTACACTGAAATTCTTGCATAAACCCAGTGTGAATGGCAGTTTTCTGTAACGATTTTGGTCGGAAAGGATTTTAGTCTTTAATTCTTGAACAAAAACTTTTAGTGTGAACGCACCTTAATAATGTTATAGAGAACAATAAATCTTGGAACAGAAAAAACTGATCCATCAATAATATTAAGCAGAAACCCTGGAGGATTTCAAATTCAATTTGAAGGGTTCTATAATTATATTTCCAACTCGTCCAGGCTTTTCCAAGATAGAGGGGGTTCATCAGCTAGTGCAATCTCCTGGCCGAGCCGCTGAATCATTCCTGACATGATACTGCCATCCCTGTAAAGAAAATACAAATGAAATCTCAATAATATTTTTTTTTAAGGGGTTAAAGAAACTTACTCTTCCATAAGTTGGATTTGCTCCTTGATGTCTCCTTGGATGGCAACAATTTTGGTGGCGACCATTTCTGCTTCAGCCAAGTGCTCAGTGGAAATGGTGGCGGCCACTTCAGCGGCTTTCTCGAACAAATGGTTCACCTGGTCCAGGTCTTCGGGAGTGGGCTCGTTTAATTCAACACATACGACCCGATTGCGAATTGGCGTAAGATGCTTAGCCATGTCGTCAGCTACCTCAGTAACTTGCTCCACAATAACTATGGAAAATAAATGAAATATATTAATTGGTTCATTTCATAATAACATTTTAAAAATTACCTTTTAGCTCGTTGAGAGTTGTTGACAGCTCTGTTTCAATCTTGGAGAGGGTAGTGTGTTGCTCCAGTATGTTTATTGTGGACTGAGCTCTGGCTAGCTCCTTCTCCTTAGACTGGACCATGGTGGAGAGCTGCTCCAACTGAACCTAAATATTTGAAAAAATATTAATCTTGTATTTAGTAAAATGTTTACTATTTAATCAACTTACACCACTCTGTTTGAGTACTCGCTCCTCAGCATCTTCTAGGGCACAGTTGATAAAATGTTGCTGTTGAGCAGCCATATAAAGAAATTGAATCTGCTCTTCTGGAGGAATCACTTTTATTTTACTGCCACCCCTGACACTGGGACCTGTATAAATTTAAGTTAGTTAATTGAATTGGTAAATTGTGATAGAAATGTTACCAAGAGGTTTCAGCAGTTTTGGTTCAGATCGCTCTGCTGGGACACTGCTGGCATGGCTTGTGTCTACACCCTTGATCGGGGTAAAAGTGCAGCTCTGGTTTGATTTGCTGGTGCTGCTTGCAGATGTAGGGGTTGAGGTGCCACGTCTTGTCGGTGTACTACTATAAAAATATAATTTAGGTGGTCGTTAATTTTCTGTCATCTTTACACACACACTACAGTCGTAAATGTTTAGCTGTCAAGACAATAAAATTCTTTATACTTAGTGTTGGAAGCAACCCTGATTCTGGGAACTGGAACTTTCTTTCCCCTGCTACTCATTTCACTGCTATGTATTTCTTGAAATGCGAATTTAAATGTTGAATATTCAACGGTAGAGAGGAGAAAAAAATCAAAACGTCGGCTGACGTCGGCTGGTTTCAAAAGAGAAGGCGGGGAAGGGAGGCCTCTGGAGATGGCCCGTAGACAAGCCAAGTACGCCATCTAGCGATAACAAACTATACTCGATGGTCTGTAAATCAAAATGTCAAAAGTTGTTTATATTTTCCGAGAGCAACATTTTGAGCACAGCATACCGGTGCCGTTTGTAAATTGTAATGAAAATTGTCCTCTTATTTGGTTAATTTGAAACCATTTACTGTAAAAGAATACAAAATGAGTGATTCTAAAGGTAATCTATCTTGTGCACTTTTTAATTTTTCCATACCTTTTACGGTTTAAAAATGAGAACACCTATAGCTAACCAGTTGAACCATTTACAAGTCAATCATCATGGTTATAATAGTGTTGACTTAACAAATTTACTTAAGTAAGTTATCTCATGATTTCTTTTGCAGATAATTTGCTTTGGATTTCATGGCACGATTCAGCCTGGATTCCCATTCTCAATCCCACAAATGTAATGGACTATTTCCAATCCAACACCAACCCCTTCTATGACCGGACATGCAATAATGAAATTGTCAAAATGCAGAGGCTCAATGTTGAACACCTCAGGTATATATACTTTACTCTTTTTCAAGTTATTATAATAAATATTTTTAAATTTTCTCTAGCAATTTGACTGGATTGGAGTACATGTTGCTCCATGTCCAAGAGCCAATCTTGTATGTCATCAGAAAGCAACACAGGCACTCAGCTACAACTGTGACACCTCTGGCTGACTTTTACATCATTGCTGGTGTTGTTTATCAAGCACCTGATCTTGGATCAGTCCTCAATTCCAGGATAGTAAGTAACATTCTTCCATTTAAATGATTTTAAACATTTGAGTAACATTTTCTTCTTTATTTAGGTAACAACAGTAAATCATCTTCAGGGAGCCTTTGACGAAGCTCGTCTTTATTCCCGCTATCACCCATCCAGAGGTATAATAACAATGATGCATAGGGCACACCTTTTCTCTCTTTTTCTTATGCATTTTTAATTTTAAGGTTACTCGTGGGAGTTCAAGGATTCGGAGGGTAAAGAATCTGAAGAGGAAGCCCGCAAAGCTGCCGCTGCCAAGAAGAAGAACGCTAAAGAAAAGTCTAAAGAAGAGACGTGCTCACTCTTCCAGCGTCATAGGGTCAACATCTTGCTCAACGACTTGACCAAAGAGTTTCCAATGAAGAATCTTCCACTTACGACTAGCGCGCCCTTAACTAGTGGAACTAATCCATCAGGTGGCCAAACTAACGAAGATTCTGCCCCCAAAGTCGAGATCAAAACTGAAATTAAGACTGAAGCCCAATCAACTGCAGCAAAACCACCACCAGAAAAGAAAGCCCGACTAGTTTAGTTCACTCTTCTCTGAATGTTTGCCTTTGAATAAATCTTCCACCGTTCTCGTAAATTACTTTTTGAAACATGAAGTGTATTAAGGAAACAACATCAACGCAGCGCTATTGCAAAAGGAGCCACTGAGCAAAGTTTAAAGTTAATTCAATCGCCGGAAGAGAAAGCGCTGAAAATCTCGTTCGTCTGTTGCGTGACACGAATGAAAGTAGTTCGCTTCGGTAGCTCCTTGAGTCGACCTGCTCCAGTGTAAGTACAAGCCGAGCGAAGTCCTCCTAGAATGTCCATAATGGTCTTCTCAGCATCGCCACGGTAGGGAACTTCGACCGTCTTGCCCTCAGAAGCGCGGTATTCGGAGACTCCGCCTACATGTTTGTTCATGGCCGTGGCGGACGACATTCCGTAGAATAATTTGTACTTCTTGCCGTCACGCTCGATGACGTCGCCTCCAGACTGATCGTGACCGGACAGCATTCCACCCAGCATGACAAAATCAGCACCAGCTCCAAAAGCTTTGGCAACGTCGCCAGGGCAGGTGCACCCTCCATCCTGAAATAATACGTCATCGTGAATTATAAAAGGGCAAACAGACGAGGTGATATCGATTTTTCTTTTCTTACAGATATGATGTGCCCACCGAGACCGTGAGCAGCGTCGGCGCACTCAATTACCGCACTAATTTGCGGATAACCAACTCCGGTCTTCTTACGAGTGGTGCACACAGAGCCGGGTCCAATACCAACTTTGATAATGTCAGCTCCAGAGAGAATGAGCTCTTCTACCATCTCCCCGGTAACGACGTTGCCAGCCTATAATGATAAAACAGTTTTAGAACTTTTCCTTTAATTTAGAAAAATGATTTAATCTTACCATGATGACATGCTGAGGGAAGGCTTCACGAACGCTTCGTACGTATTCGACGAAATGTTCAGAGTAGCCGTTAGCAACATCGAGACAGACGAATCGAATTTCAGGGACACCATTGAGAATTTGGCTCAGCTTTTCGAAATCGGCTTTGCTCGAACCAGAAGAGGCAGCAACGAAACCGGCCGCTTCCTTATTCTTTAGATAACAAAAGATTCCAGAGATAAACAAGAGCAAATTTTTTTAAGTACAATTGGTTACATACCGTTTTGGCGAACTGGATCCAATCTTCAACTTTGTAATGCTTGTGGACCGTCGTGAACAGACCGTGCTGTAATACATAGTAGAAATTAATTAGATGTAACCAACAAAGGAACACGTTAGATGGCGTTTTTAACAGACGGCGCGCCAAAACAACGGGCAGCCCGAGCCGGTGTGTACCCAGTTACCCACTGCTCAAAAATAGACTTTTTTACCTTAGCAAGGGAGGCCGCCATCTCGAAAGTTCCGACCTAGAAAACGTCAAATAAAATCTCAGAAATCTTTATCTCCATTTTAAATCAAGAATTGTTACCGTGTCCATGTTGGAAGCGATGATGGGGATACCTCGATAAGTTTGCTTCGAGTTACGAAATTTGATCTCGCGGTAGAGGTCAACCTGAAAGTTAAATAGATATCATCATTCACCATTTTTTTTACTCATGAAGATGTGACAATTATGCTGAAGTATACTTACATCAGCGCGGCTTTTGAGGGTGCTACGTTTCGGCCGAAGAAGGACATCTTTGAAGTCAAGCTTCACGTCATTGTCGATGCGAGGCATTTTCTACTTCTGATGTGCCTTCTAAATCAATAACGACGGCAACTAAACGAACAATTCCGGGCAGCTCTCCGTCGTCGCGGTGGAAACGAGACTGAAGTGAATGACGGCCACACAAGCTCGAGGGCGTTAACAATCGAGAATGGGGGAGGCAATGCACACCCACGAGACGAAAAGTCGGAGAGAGTGGATAATTGCGCACCCTTTCGGATATTTCGTGCTGAAATGAGGTCCGGCAACTTTTTTTTATGGCGTAAAAACTTTTCTTCCCACTCTCGTGTTATAAAAGTTATCTGGATTATATTTCTTTGTCCCTAATCCCGAAGTACAAAAAAATTTAAAACACATATTAAATAAAAAATATAAATGGTAAAATCTTTTTTTTTTGTAAGAGGGGCAATGCACTCGCCGGTACCACGTGATTCTTTGGTATCCATGGCAACATGATTTTTTTCGTCTGCTTTTAGTGACATTGCAAGAACGGAAAAGGACGATGTGTTTACGATTTGAGAATATCGGTTGGTGGACGAATTGCGTCATTAGTTCGTAAAATACTTTTCAGAGACTATGGCTAGTTTAATCCCAAGATGTTTTTCTTTTATAAACACATCGATGCGATTCCATCAGTCCGTGCGCACGCTTGTCGCGTATACCCGGCACACGCCAGCCGCCGTTCATCACGTAGGCAATCGCCAAAATGTTGGTTATAGGATCAGTGGCTGCATTGTTGGGCCTCCTCAGCCGTATTATTCCATCATTAGATCCCTTCGTATCTCATCTAATTATGGGGTTGGAGAGAACCCACCTCCTCCTGATAAAAAGGATCCCGGAGCAACTCAGTCAACTGATGAAACCCCTGTAAAACCCACACTGTTCCAGCGATTCAAGCAGATGTACAAGGACTACTGGTAACAAATACAATTTTATGTATATTATAAACATTATTACTTAAATTCCTCATTCAATTTTATAGGTATGTGCTGATACCTGTGCACTGTGTTACATCAGCTGGTTGGGCAACAATATTCTACTTCTCAGTTAAAAAGTAAACTCTTTTATTTTTTCTACATATCAAAATAATAAAAAATCTAATCTATTTCTCACATTTTTAGTGGTTTTGACGTTGTGGGCCTCCTGGAGAACCTGAATGTTAGCGAGAAGATAATTCAGCCGCTACGGAGCTCCAGTGTCGGCTACTACGCTCTGACTTACGCCATGTACAAGGCGGCCACTCCACTTCGCTACGCCGTCACTGTTGGCGGCACAACAGTTTCCATAAATTACCTGACGAGATGGGGTCTTATTAAACCCGTGCCGTCCAAGGCTCAGATGCAGTTGATGTACCAAAACCGGAAGGAGCGTTTCAACACTCAAAGGGAAGAGCTTCGATGGAAGTTGCGGCAACATCGAGCAGAACTCAAGAGGAAAGTCAGCTTCAAGCCAAACAAACGCGCCAAAAAAATGAATTAAGAAATAATCTCTAGATTTGCTTGGAGAAAAACGGAAACGTTGTATATTGCTGGACTGTTTACACAACCATTTTTTATAGCTGTGAAAATTAAATTGAGCTGAGAGAGAGAAAAAAAAATAAGGACTTGTCAAATCATTGCGATTTGTTGCTCATGTTTAACTTCTTATAGTGCTCGGTGAAAATGATACTTTAGAAAAGTTGGTTTTGAATCAAAGCGATGAGCTGATCTTTGCCGTCGTTGGGATGGAATTGGACATGGTTTAACTTCAACCAGGCACGCAGGTCGGTCAGGTGCACCTTTCCCAATTGCTGATTGTAGGCCAGCTCCTTCATGTTCTCCAGTAACTTCTCCCTAGCCACCTTTGGATCCGGCTATTTAAAAAATAGTTTTACATCAAGATAGTTTATAAATATATATTTTACAAAAATAAATAAGACTTACTTTGAAGACGACCTTGTTGCCAGTTCGACGAACACTGACGGTACTGCCCGGACGTTGAGAGCTAAAATACTGAGTGATCTTTATTCCGTTGGCTTGAGTGCGCTTCGGGGTCTCCTGCTCTTCACGCGGGAAGTACTTGGAAATGCGTTTCGATTGAACGGCTGTTTTCATCCGCATTTTGAGGATTACATCGTGCTCCAAATCCCGATCCAATTTGACGTGCCATGGAATCCTTACTCCCCTATCCACTTCCTCTAATGGATTCCATTGGATTTCTTCGGTCGTGAAAATACTCTTAAGAATAGGGACTAGATCTTGACGAAGGTGGTTGAGAGTCTCGTAGCAAGATTCAGCGGACGGAACGTGAGAGATCGGCTGCCGTTTGAAAACGCAACAGGACGGGTAGGTGTAGATCGTTTGCTCCCGAGCGCCATAAGGGAAAACAACATTGAAATAGACCAGGCCATTGGACTCTTCTGGCAACTCGTATCCGTACTGTTAAAAAAAAAGAAACCAAATTATAAAAAGAAAATTTTAAATGCTTGTAAAATATCACCTGGTCTTTCCAATAGGCGCGCAAGTTTGTATAAGTCTCAAATGGAGAAGAGTCCAACAGGTGACGGGAAATGGAAACCAAACGACCGGCTGTCATTCTGTGTTAAAGCAGCCATATAATAAGCGACACTATTATGTCGAGCGTTCACCCAGAGCACCGTGAGAAAAATAGTTGAAACAAAACGGATAATATACTTTGGGAGATAGAAAAATCGGTTGTTTTGCTGGTCAGCTGGTGAAAGATGAATTTCAGCATCCGGATCTTCCATTAAAGTTTCTAATTGCTCCATGTTAGACAGTCGGAGATCGCTCGGTGCAATGGGAAACATTTGCAATTCATTGCAGCCAGCCCAAATGCTCAAAGATGAGTACTCTGAAATAAGAAAATATTTTAAAAATAGAGGGTAATTGAGTATGAGAATGTTTTCATACCGTTGCGGATAGTGAATTTGATAGCCTGCAACGGAATTTCATTTTCTTCCATGTTCAAAAAATCTTGCTGCTGGCGATGAATAAGCCACGGGCCGAGAGAGCTCCAACGAGGTGACAATCGAATCGTGAAAGAAGAGATCAAAGCTTGACGGACATCTTCAATAGAAGCTTGACGAGACGGTAGCAAAACAGATTTTGTGAGGCATAGTTTTGTTACGAGGGCCTCCTGAAGCGGGAGATCGTTGAACTGCTCCGGGTAGAGGAGAACGCTGGTCGGTTGCTGTGAGCCACCTCCTCCAAAAACGAGTAAAAGATCTTGACGGAGATGAAGTAGCAAACGAGCGGATCCATTAAATTGACTACGAGCATTCGCCAAGCCAGCCAAATTGCAAAAAGAGAGTTGATTCAAACGTAGTGGATGTAGAGAGCAAATTTTCTTCATCGGTATTTCGGAATCGTCCATCTTGGTTGCTGTACGAGATCTCGCTGCCGCGACGTTCGTGGGGCTACAGGTAGCGGGAAGGCTTCGTCATCGACGTTCTACGCCATTAGAGAACACTGTCGAACAACAAATATTTGGTGTCGGGTGTTGTCAAATATGGTGATCAATATGTGACGCATAATTTAATCATAGCCCACTTATTTTGATTAGTTATCAATATATATTGTTTGCTATTGATTTAAAATATTTATTTTTTAGTGGAATTCATTTTAACTATTTTTCCTCGAATTTTCAAAGAGATGAGGTTATTTACTCTAAATTTGGACTTTGTAGAATTACTAATTTTGTAATCGGCGTCATTAAAAACAACTGTTTGCTTATTTTCCTTATCGCAGCCATTTTTACATTATGTTGATTAGAGAAAAAAATGCTACAAAGTAAAATGGCAACAGCATGTCATCACAGACAATGAAGTCATCGAAAAAAGATTAGTCACTCAATGAAAAATCTAGATAAATTAACTAAAGAAATGACCATTAAAACATTTATTGCGTAAGAAAAAAAGCTATCGCTTTTACTTTTTTATTTTATAGTCAGTGGTCAATAAATAAACAAACGGTCATAATTTTTAGGATTAAATACGACAGCAATATTTTTTAATAAAGAACAAACAGTCTCTTTATTTATTTTAGTCACGAAATGAGTCGACAAATTCTCCTTCTCTTGTAAATGTTGTAAAATGTCCCGTGCTATCGGGTTTTTTTCCTCGTGTTTCTCTATCCGCATTATGTGCCGGCAACGCTGTTTTGGTCGGCCATGCTACTCTCGGCTTTTTTTCCATACGTACTTTTTTTCCTTCTCTCTCTCGTTTCTCAACCCCAAGGAGAGGGCAGGGAGCGTCCGCCTGTGTGTGTGTGTGCTCTCGTGTGTGTTCTCCCTCTACATCTTGCTACAATTTATTCGAAAAAAGGAAAACTTGCATAATTTTTGCGTTAATCCCACTACGGACTCTTTCACGAGGGGAAAACTAATTTTGAAGTAATTTATACTCTAAAGTGTGGCGGCGGCTCGTGATCGCCGTAGTTGTAGACAGCCGATTGTCCTACCACCGTCCCAGCAGCAGCACGTCGCCGCTGATTGCTGCTACTGAAGGCCGATTACCGCTGCTTCTCTCAAAAACCTTCCATCTTGCAGCAGGTATTTTATGAAATGCCCCGCGTGGGTCGCTTGATAATGTAATGTATTGATTTGAGTAGTGAGGTGTATTGATAAGCTTTAATGATAGCCACCAACAGATAGCTGCCATAGCTCACCTGATGTCCATTTTTTTCTTTTCTCTCTCCTTTTTGCAATGTCTCAAAGCAACAAGAAACAATCTCAACTCTCTCTCCTTTTAGGTGCCTTGAAGAGGGGAAGAAGGGGCCCGTTGAGCAGCTCAGTCATCTCAGCCATGCCTCTGGCCAGCCAAGCCCGGGTCTATGCCGACGTCAACCTGCACAGAGCCAGGGAATACTGGGATTACGAGTCCCATGTCATCGAATGGGGGTTAGTCACACATCATCGTGCAAGTTGTGGAGGATTTTTCATTAACAATTTTGCATTTTACAGGGAGCAGGATGACTATCAGCTGGTCAGGAAGCTTGGCCGGGGCAAGTACAGTGAAGTGTTTGAAGCCATTAATGTTGTCACCAATGAAAAGTGTGTGGTTAAAATATTGAAGGTAATCACATGTTTATAATCTTTTATCAATTTTTATTTAATTTTTATATTTTATTTCAGCCAGTGAAAAAGAAGAAGATCAAGCGTGAGATCAAGATTTTGGAAAACCTTCGAGGCGGGACCAATATAATCACATTGCAAGCAGTTGTGAAGGATCCAGTCTCACGGACACCCGCTCTCATCTTCGAGCACGTAAATAATACGGACTTTAAGCTTCTCTACCAGACGCTGACCGACTACGACATCCGTTTCTACCTTTACGAGCTGCTCAAGGCACTCGATTACTGCCACAGCATGGGTATCATGCACAGGGACGTCAAACCCCACAATGTCATGATTGACCACGAGAACCGGAAGCTACGGTTAATCGATTGGGGCTTGGCTGAGTTCTATCATCCAGGACAGGAATACAACGTCCGTGTTGCATCCCGATACTTCAAAGGTGACTTTTGAGACTCTTTGAAGCCATAGAAAATTTGACATTTTCATTATTTCGCATTACAGGACCTGAGCTTCTAGTGGACTACCAGATGTACGATTATTCCTTGGACATGTGGTCCCTGGGTTGTATGTTAGCCTCGATGATCTTCCGCAAGGAGCCCTTCTTCCACGGGCACGACAACTACGACCAATTGGTCCGTATCGCCAAAGTGTTGGGCACAGAAGAGCTTTTCGAGTATCTTGACAAATATCAGATTGAACTGGATCCCCGGTTCAATGACATCCTTGGCAGGTAATAACATCAAGTCTGCTTTTTTCTCTCTTTTTACGTCATGTTTACCGAGTTTTGTCTGTTTATGTAGACATTCTAGGAAACGGTGGGAGCGTTTTGTACACAGCGAGAATCAACACCTTGTCTCGCCGGAAGCCTTGGATTTTCTCGACAAACTTTTACGATATGATCACCAAGAGAGGCTCACAGCCCGTGAAGCCATGGATCATCCCTACTTTTGTAAGCAATTTCTTAATTTATTTTTAAACGAGTTTAAACCAGTTTTTTCGACACTTCTTATCTCAAAAACTGGTCTGAATTCACGTCAATCTGGTATTTTAGAATAATTATTTTTATCTTCTCTTTTTTACAGATCCCATTGTGAAGGAACAGAATCGGCTGGCCAGTATGTCCACCTCTCCGACGCTCTTACCAGGCACGTCGGCAGGAGGTGAGTGAACATGAAGAAAGAGGGAAGATATCGATAACATTATTTGCGACAAGAGTTATGATATTTTTTTTCCTTTTCTTGTTGGCTCCGTTTATTCCGGTCCCTTCTCCTTAATAATAATAAATAATTAAACAAAAACAAAAAAATTCAAACGATGTATTGGACAGCTCTTTCTACTATTATATGTGGTCCGAAAGAAACCCCTAAATAACGAGAGTGAGTAAGAGAAAGTGACAAAACAAACAAAAATGACGTTGCAAGGATTAAGAAATTCATTTTTTTCGGAGTTGTATAACCTCTTTTCTACAATTCATGGCGCCCTCCTTTTTTTCCCACCCATTACAACTCCTCATATACATTGTCATTTCTTATTTTCCCTCTTTATTCTTGTGTTTGTGTGCGAGTGTCCATCAAAACCTCCTTCACAGATCCCTTTCTTTCCTTAAAGTGTAATCAATTCATCAACCATCTAAACAAATCTAATAAAACAATACACACATGTTCCTTGCAACTCAATGACGAGGTTTAAAAAAATGTTACGCTTCTTCATTCTCTTTACAAAGTCTGAGATGATCAAAAATAGGATATTGCTGAGCAAACATAAAATTGGGATGGAAAGCAGCTGCGTGTTGATGAAAGCATCAGTCTGGTTATATTTTTTTCTAATTTTTTTGGTATTTTTTTAACACAGGAGGGAACGGTGGAAGTGGAGCAGGACCGTCGCAGTAGACACATCCGGAAAAAGTGGCAAAGAATAAAAAAAAAAAATATCGCCCGCATCTTTTGTACAGTGAATTATTTCTTTACTTTTGTGGTGTCATATTTCTTCATTTATCTATTATGGTGCATTATGAGTAATCATTTTGGGAACCTTTTTTACTGTATAAAGCTGGCGAGTTGACCGGCTGAATTTTTTTGTTAAAATCTTTTTGTATGTCATACTTATTTAGAGCTACCAAGGCTTTTTTTTTCTATCCCTCTTTGTTTATATTTTCAATCATGTGCAGCTTAATTGATGGCTTGAATATGTAAAACAGCCATTTTAGTTGAGGAAAATATTCATCATAACAAAGTGTCACCAGTTTAATATTAACGTCAAATACAAGTTAAATTCAGTTCGAACTGCTTATTTATTTTACCCTGCAGGAAAATCCGATATAGAAAAATTGATTTGGAATTAAATCAGAAGTTGTGGCAATAGAAATGGGTTTTCATAATTTATCTGTTAGACCATCAAGATGTGAAATAAATTTATGTGGAAACACCGCATTTCTGATGTTTGGACGAGTCGTAAATAATCGAAATGCATAAATTGTTCTGGTGAAAGTTATGAAACTGGTTTTGGACAATCGTTTTTTTTTCACGGAACGGAGAATCCATATTTTATTAGAGCTAAATAAAGGCACTACATTTATTTAAGGACAGTGTCTGTGTCACATTTTGCAATATGATACAAAGATTCTTATCTTTTTGCGTCATCTTGATGACGGAACGGAATTTGCGTAGCTTGAGAAATAAAACAAGCAATGGCAACGTCGCAAGAAAAAGAGGTTGATCCAACAGAAAAACACTTGTCAAAAGTCCGATTTTTTTCTCCTTCGTGTACAAAGTTTAATATCTTAATTCAACCATGGAGGTGTACGATAGTCTAATTTTGTAAGTCTACAAATTCAAATTGATTTAATTCATACACAAATTTTAATTTAAAATATTATTTTTTCATAAATTTAGACACGAAACTACTGATCAGTTCTTCATTGAATCGACCCAGAATGCAGCTAGCCACATCTTGGTGATTGACCGGTTAAGCCAGGAGATAAGCTGGATAGACGGTAGTCGGCGGAACAGCAGTATCCCCCCTTCTGCCAGGAGCAGAGCCATCTTTGGCTTGGTTGGCATCATCAGACTCCTCGCAGGACCCTACCTAGTCATCATCACCAAGTGCTCAAGAGCTGGAGCTGTCAACAGCCAAGATGTCTGGAAAGTGGATGAGACTCAGATGCTCCCCTTTGCCAGAACCCTGCTGCATCTCAATGAGGAACAGGCTGCTGAAAATGAGGTCCAAGTGGCCATGATCCAGCAGGTGCTGGCCACACCAAGCCTTTATTTCTCTTACACCTACGATTTGACCCACTCTCTCCAGCGACTGCATAATACCATGCCAGAGTTTCTCCAGGTATTCTTTAATAATTTTTTTTTTTTATTATTATTGATTTAATTATAATTATTTACACAGATGCCACTGCACGAGAGGGCTGATGAAAGATTTGTATGGAACAGACATTTAATTAGAGACCTAGCCAGTCAGCCAGAACTGTCAAAGTTTGTTCTACCTGTCATGCATGGCTGTAAGTCAATTTTTTAAATTTTAAATCCATGCAAAGTATACTAATAAGGCTTCTTATTAGTTGTTCAAACTCATCACTGCACAGTCAACCGGAAGAAGTTGACTTACACGCTCATTTCCCGACGCTGCTGCTTCCGGGCCGGTACTCGATTCTACATGCGCGGTGTAGACCAGGAAGGCCAGGTAGCTAATTACGTTGAAACGGAGCAGATCATTGAGTATCTAGGAGATAAAGCGTCTTTTATCCAGGTAAATTTTAAAATTATTTTTTATAAAATAAATAAGCAATTAATAAATTTCATTTTTAAACTAGACGAGAGGTTCTATCCCGATCTTCTGGTCCCAGTTGCCTAATTTAAAATACAAGCCTAAACCGGAAGCCATTCAAGGCGCTAATCATTTGGAAGGCCTTTCCCGCCATTTCGACTCTCAAGTTCTGAATTATGGCAAACAAGTGATCCTTAATCTGGTATAATTTTACAAAAGAAATTTTTATTTTCACTTTTAATTAACTATTTATATCTCAAAAACAGATTGATCAGAAAGGAGCGGAAGGAAGATTGGAAAAAGCCTTTGCCGAAGTGATGAATAGCTTCCGCAGTCCATTTGTCAAGTACGAAGCCTTTGATTTTCATCACGAGTGCCGTGGCATGCGCTACGATCGGCTCTCAGTCCTTTTGGATCGTGTCCAAGCTGAGCAAGAGGAATACGCCTATTTCTTGCTGTTGAGAGATGGTGCCGTAGTGGTCCAGCAAGACGGCGTTTTCCGGACTAATTGCATCGACTGCTTGGACCGCACCAATGTCCTCCAGTCTCTACTAGCCCGACGCAATCTTCAGCTAGTTTTCACCGTAATAACTAACTCTTTTCTTAAGGCTTTTAAACTATTATATAAGTTTTTTTTAATTCCAGAAATTGGGCATTCTTCAAGAGTCCCAAAGAGTGGAAGATCAGGTCGAGTTTGAGAGGCTCTTTAAGAACATTTGGGCTGATCACGCTGACGTCATTTCGACTCAGTATTCTGGAACGGGAGCCCTCAAGACGGACTACACTAGGACGGGCAAGAGGACTAAACCTGGATTGCTCAGAGATGGTGTCAATTCTTTGATTCGCTATTACAAGAATAATTTTGCGGATGGATTCAGACAGGTATTATTTATAGCGAGATTTTGAAAATCAATTTAATTTAATCGTTATTTTATTTTTATTAGGATGCAATTGATTTGTTTTTGGGAAATTATGTGGTTGAAGAGAATAGAATGCCTCCTCGGCCGGTCCATGGCTGGAAATATTTATTGGTAATTCAATATATTTATCAATTTTAAATGCGTTAAAATTAATTTTTTTAATGTACAGTTGCCTGTCGTTTGGTCTATTGCAATGGCCATGATCCTTATTACTCTTCTTATGGCTAGTGGTAAGAAAACTATTAAGACATTTTTAAAAATTAGTTTAACTCATTTCTGTACAACATTTAAATAGAATTGAATACGGAGAGTCTGCTGTATCTTCTGTTTTGGTCTGGAATGTTAGTGGCCGTCACTTACGTCATTATGGCCAACGGTCCCGACTTTGTCGACTGGCCGAAACTGGTTCGCCGATTCCAACTACCCGTCCAAATGGATCTTTAGGGTCTCTTATGAATAATGAGCCACCAGTTAATAGTGTGTTGTGTGCACTTCTACTCATCACTGCGTTCTTCCCGACCCAACAATATTTCTTTCTTTTCAACTACGTACACCATATATTATTGTTGTTTCGGTTCGAAATTTTCTCTTTCTATGTGTATAAAATAGATCATCCAACTTTGATTGAGGAATAGATAAATAAACACAAGTTATCTTCTGAGATTTTAGGGGCTATTTTACCACAAATTTCAATGAAGAGTGAATTCAATCATCGTTAAGGCACGACGTGATTGCAACAGTACTACACTTTTTTCGGGATTGCGCCAAAAAAATCACGTGCAGATATTCTGAATAATCTATTGTAACACCATTTTTTTGGCATTATTTATATGTTGTAAGAATTCTATAAGAACTTGAATGCAATACGGAGAAAATAAGATGTAAAAGTTGCAATTTAAATAGCAACTATAGTTAACCCTTGTGCGCTATCATGGCGATACATATACCTACTCAGCGACAAGTGTCGCTTCAGTCGAATAAATAAAAAGAAAGGAGAAAGAACACTCATGATAATATGCTGGAATTTTATTCAATCGAATAGAGGTTATAATAGCAACCAAAAAGAAACTAATCTTTTATTTTATTTGTGTGATCAGTAAAATATGTATAGAGATAGTACATTGAACCGGTTATCCGAAAATAATCGTCCCAGTTGCAACTTTTTTTTTCTTCGTCGTGAATTTAGTAGACGAGGTAGTAGTAGTTTCCGGAGTAGTGGGAGTTGCTGTTGTAAAAGTTGGTAAACTTGATTCTGTAGTAGTTCTCGGCGATGTCATCATATTATATTCGTCCGATTTATGTGACTGTGTTACTTGCCAATCACCAGATTTTTGTTGCTGGGAAAATATTAATTTTTCAAAACGCTTAAATAAATAAGACGGTAAATAACATTGTATCATATTACTCGATTGGCTATGAATCCACACCGAGGCACATCTCCGATATCTGATATAACAGGTTTTCTATTCGATTCAGGATTCAGGTAACAGATCCCTCCGATCCAGACAAAATGAAAGCAATGCGCTTCCGCCAGACAAAGCCTTCCGCAGTCTTCTTCCGGGATGAAATCACATTGGCTCGCCCACTTCATTTCAGGACCACGTTTCGCCGCTGCATCCTGATAGATCCATTCGGTACTAGCAGTAGATGAAAAACCGACCAAAACAGCCACGATGGCCAGCAAGCGGATGCAAAAGCTTCTCATCGTAAATTAGATGAGATATGATCTAGCTGTTTCCTGTTATCATAAGTAGTAAAAGGACAGAAATACTTATTAGAAGAATTGTATTACCAGTTTCCATTAGAAGCCATAAATTCTAGGTTATTAAATATAAAATGAATAATATTTAAAAATAGTTTGCGCTATTATCCAGGGTTAGTTATTCTGATGATTTCCAGAATTTTATCAATCATTTTTACCATTATCTGACCAATGTTTATTTGTTATTTTGATGTATGTATCTACCACAATCAAGTAGTCTTATAATATCTTTGAAAACATAAAACAATAGGGTATAACATTTTTCAGTTTTATATGACAAAGATTTTTTTTATGATTAATTACACGAGATAAAAACATCATTTACAAAACTACTTTACTGTATATTCGAATCAATAGAATGGGGCAAGTTTAAACTTTTAAGAAGGATGCTTCAAAAAGTCTGTTTTTGCATTTTTCGCATTTTATTAGAAATGTAGGCCTAAGGATAAAATATGCAAAAAAAAACTCATATTGAATTTTTTAAACAGATAATTTCGAAATTTTGACACAACGATCGAAGCAAGTAAATAGCACTAAACACAGCGCTTTAAATCCTTTATTACAGTATACAGTATACGGCAGCTTATAGAAAGGGAAAAAACGAATCTATTTCTGCATTGAAAAACTTTAGGCTGTCAAGTAAACCTAATTGTTTACTTGACAGCAATATGCTACATACCTAAATTATTAATAGTTTCAACTTACAACTTACCTGTGACTTCTTTGTAACCAACTGACGAAGGACTAACGAGAGCTAGAATAGGAAATGCTGCTTATTTTATAACTGGGATTTTTAAATATACATATTTCTTATTCAGGAATACGAGAACGTCAGGGATCCAAATCTTTTTTTAGATGAAAAGGTAATGCACATCATAAAACATTTAAATAAAATGGTTTTGAGGATCTGATGAAGTTTATTATTTTCATATTTCCCGTCTTTTTTATGTTATCGCGCGTGAAAGACCACGCTTAATTTTAAGGAAGCAAGACCAAGCAAAATTTTTATGTATTTTTTATTAAATTACAAGTATACAAGCAATTAATGCCACAAATTACCCTAGCAATTAAAAATTTTAATTTATTTTGATATAATCAGGACTTCTTGAAGTAAAAAACTCTCCTAATATGTTACGCAATCTTAATCTGGTACCGGTAGATAAAACAGTAATATTGAAACATATTATAAAATTATTGAAACGAACAAAAAAAATCTCAAAAATAATAAATAATAAAGATAAAGAATTATAATTGAGATTGAAATCTTAAAAAAAAAAATCAGAGAATGAAGCGAGTAAAGAATATGATCTGCTTTGTTAATTATTCAGTAGTTATTAGAGGGGGACACCTAGCGTTTAGTCTCAAACACTAATTTTATTGTTAACGTGATAATAATGCTAATTATCTAGAAAATTTTAGAACCTACCAGTCTATCGAGCACTATCTTCTTTCTCGAAACAAACCAAGAGACTAAAAATGAGAGTTAAATAGAAAACGGTGTTATACCGGTACGGTAATAGCTTTACTTTTAAAAACATATTGATGTTTAATATTGATATTTTAAAAACACAAAGCGCATCTAAAATAGTTTCAAAAGCGAATAAATAATACGGCGATGTGTCCAATAAAATTTTGTAATAAAATGATTGTCAGGGTTTAATGTTGCTTATCATCTCCATCATATTTTCCGTCTTTTTCAAATTGGTGATGGCGCTTGAAAGATCCACGCTTAAGGGGAGGGGCCATCAGTAAATCAAAATTTAAGTGAAAAGCAAATCGAAATAGCCAACAAAAAGAACATTAAAAAGCCCTTTTCTCAAAAAGAACTATAAGAGCATCCCAAGATCAAAGTTTGGATCTGTCTTGCTTTCGCTTTTTGCACTATTCCTTTTCGTGAATTAATTTATTTATTTATCACCAGCCTGATCGAGCTTCGTATATGTATATATGTGTAATGTTTATCAATTGAAAAATCAATTGAGAGTAATCAGTTAGTTCTATGTGATGCCGGTCCACATAGCCTGAATCGCATGTACTATATACGCTAATATGTTCGGAAAATATATGCGGAATATTACTTTAATTTTGGTTAATACAATGTTAATAAAACATTTTCAGTTGGATTATTTTGTAGTTCACTGGGTAGGTATGTGTGTTCGCTTATGTTCCCAATCCCAATTCTCGTAAACATTTAGTAGTATTGTACACGGTATTTCTTGTTCGTTCTAATCACATACAGCAGCGCTAATGTACAGAATGCATGAAAAGTGCAAAAAATTATTTTTTTATTGCGTCTATTCAAATTACATACAAGTTATTACAATATTGAAAATTTAGTAAATATTTTGAAACCAAAGAAAAGAGTAATTTTTAATATGCTTTCAATTTATTTATAATCATATTATACGAACGCCAGGGAAGACATAAAAAAGTTTAACAATATCATTTCAAGATCTGATATTTTCTCGTCTTTTTTACTAGTGATGTCGAGTGAATAATCGAGGAGGGATGATCGTTAAAATTTACATATTAAAGTTATTATCTACCCATAAAGCCACACCATAAAGCATCAGGGCATATTTAAATGCCCCTTTAAAAATTGTACCTTCTAAGAAAGAAAAATACTTTTCATATTATATTAATCTAATTATTTGATTCACCACCAGTTAGCACTCAAGACTATTATCGGTCATTTTTAAAAGTTTAAAACTAAGAGCGCCAGGGATTTCTAATGAAAGAGATTTTTAAAATTAAAAGGCGATGCGCACAATAAAATGGCATGGGGACAGTAGCTACCCCTCGACTGTTGCTACTCGCTTTTCCGACATTTGCTACCCAGACAGTAGCTACCCCGACTGTAGTTACTTTTCTTGCTGACAATTGCTACCCTGACAGTAGCTACCCCGACTGTAGCTACCCAGTTTGGCGACAATAGCTACCCCGATATATTACGGCACTGCAACAACCACACCGTAGCAAATACCGTAACATTTTAGAGCACTGAAAACGAAATGAAAGTTTATTTTTTATTTTTTTATTATTATTATTATAGGCCAATTCGACACTTTCTTCTTTAATCAGCAAGCTACAAGCTACATACAAGCCAATAACGCGATGCTAAACGCAACGTCACCTCGATAAAATAGATTCAAAAGAATAGTTCAATCCAGTTAAATCATAGTTAAATGTAAGTGTGAACCTTTTTTAAATCCAACTTTACCCGGCTGCAATGTATATATCAATCTGCTTGTACTGGGATTGATTGATATAATTGGTGAAGGATGTGGGGTATCGTAATAGTAATTGGTAGAAGTAGTATCGTAGATTAAATAACCCAACGTAATCGTACCGGTAACAGCTCGGGTAACAGGTGGCTCTCGCGGTCTTCGGACGTTAATCGTTATTCAAGATCCGCTTTAGCAGTAACCCGCTAAAAAGGAATCCTCAGGCTGCTCCCAGGCTGATGAGGATTGACCCATTCGGAAGTGGCCCGGGTTCCTGAATAATTATGGCACTTGCTTACCGGATACGAGCGTTGCAGTCAGCCCTCCGCTCCGATGGGTTTTAAGAGGTTGATTGAGGTTGAGGCTGTAGCGCAACTTCCACTACGGTGGCATATCCTGATGATCCAATTATTTTATTTTTGTTATATGTCCATATTTGTGGTTCACTTGCATTAGTTTTTTTATCATCTATTAAACTAGATATCAAATCCATTTTACCAGTAATCGCCAATATGGGTTCGCAGGTAATAACTCGATTAGTATATCGGGGCTAGTTTACCCTTATTGGGCGCTTTGATGGCGGTACATACCTACACAGCGATAGCCGATAAGTGTCGCTTCATTGGAATAAAAAAAAAGAAAGGAGAAAGAACGCTCATGATTATATGCTGGAATTTTATTAAATCGAATCAGGGTTATAATAGCAACCAAAAATATATTTTTTTGTTTCTTCGTGTGATCATTAGAATTAGAATATATAAAGATAATGCACGGGATCTGTTATCCGAAGCTAACCTTCCCAGTTACAATTCTTTTATGTTTCGCCGTCTTGCTGGCGGTAATAGTTGACGAGGAAGTAGTAGTTTCCGGAGTGGTCGAAGTTGTCGATATTAAAGTTGGCATAGTAGATTCTGCAGTGGTGCTCGGTGATGTCATATAATGATTGTCTGATTTATTTGGTGGTCCTTGCCGATCAACCGATTTATACTGCTAGGTAAATAAAAAGATGTCATAAATACATAAACAAAAATTATAACGGAAATTAGTAACTCATATCACATTACTCGATGGAATACGAATCCACACCGAAGTTTGCCGCTATCTGATTTCTTCACAGCTTCCGTTTTGGATTCAGGATTGAGGAAACACATTCCTCCGACCCAAACAGCATTAATGCAGTCCGCATCCGCTAGGCAAAGCCTCTCGCAGTCTTCTTCCGGGACAAAATCACATTGGCTCGCCCACTTCATTTGAGGACCGCCTTTCGTCGCTGCTTCCTCGTAGATCCATTCGGTACTAACAGTAGATGAATGACCGACCAAAACAGCCACAATGACCAGAGAGCGGATGAAAAGGCTTTTCATTGTACCTTATTTTAATATAGAAGCGAGATTTGGGTTTGATTCCTGGTTATCTTAGTAGTTAGGTAAAACGATATATTTAGTTATAAGAAGAACTTAGCTACCAGGTTCTATTAGTAACCATTAATCTTAGCCTTCTTAGGTTAAATTTTTTTATTGGAGCCATAATTCCGTTAACCAAGATCTCCGCCGTGTTAAACAAAATATTATTTAATTTTATTAAAGCAATTAAAAGAATAAGTATCGAACATTTCTTATGAATAACGAAGATTTCAATATAACATATATTTACATGTTAGAATAGTTAAATTAAATTTTTTAAAGACAAACACTATTATAAAGAACAATTTAAAAAATAGCTTATATCAGCTAATGAGTATAGTATGGTGATCTACGCCGTCTACTCGTTAAAAAAGATAAGTAGTTGCCTAGTTGGCACAAATCGGCCTCTGGAAATATATTTTGACACAAAAAGCGGACTATAAACCATTTATAGAAGCCGTTTTCTGGACATTCGTTTATATAGTGTGGATACCTGACTTATACCGTACGTTATTAGCTACAACTTACTTTTCTATCGGGCACTCGTCGTCTTCTGGAAAAAATATAAGAGACTAACAAGAGCAGATGCTTATCATATAGCTGAGGGTTTTTAAATGTGTATTTTATTAAAGAGTACAAGGACACCTCGAATTCCAAGCAGAACAAATAAAAAACCGAAGCGTATTACAATCAAACATTTTAATAACATAATTTCCTGCGTTTATTGTAAAGCAGGTTATATTCAGATCTCGCGTTTTTTTTTTTGGTTTATTTTATTGACCGCGCGTGGCAGATCCAAAGACAGGGAGGGGGGAGGGGGTTTCAGTAAAAGTAATATTAGAGAGAAATAGATAATAAAATGGCGCAACTTCGAAAGCCCCGCTCCAAAAGAGGTCCGAAGTTTGTGTCCGTCCATGTCGCGTGCCGCACTAAAACTTCTAAAATACTTTTTTTAGAAATTTATACTTTCTCACCAGCCTGAAGCTTCTTATATGAACGCAGAGATTAAAGCTACTGATAATTAATTAAATAAAGGATTAAGTTTCAAAAGTAATAAAATATACACCACAATAGTAAGCCTTTTTAAAATGCGAGTAATATGTATGTATGTACAAGATGATTCAGTTATCAGTTCTATAATGCTTGTTTATAAGGCCTGTATTACACACGTGCCTATAACTAATTTATTAGAATTAAAGAAATATGTATTCCTATATGGTAACTGTATTTTTAGACATACTTTTGAAGAACGCATCAACTATAGTATGCGGTAAATAATATTTCAGCGCGTTGGAAAACAAATAAATTGTTTTATTATATTGTAATGTGAAATTATGTAATAATGGTTGTAGCAACAAAAGTTATGTAACAATTGGTGATGGCTTTGGTTCTGAGAATAGACCTGAGTTAGAGTAATTATCCCATCTCTCTTCTTTCTTGGAATGGCTTTGAATAACTCAGTTCCTTCTGTTCTTGGAATGGTCGATGTTAAAACGACGGTCGACGATCGGACTGATGATGAGAAATGAGACGATTGAGAGGACAGTAGTTAACTTGACTTTGACTAGAACTGAGCCAAGTTATCTTCCCTATTTTACTGACCGATTACGACTAACTTGGTGGTAGGAGTTGCCTTTTATCGAGGCTCACGTGATCTTGATTGTGAGTCCGGTATTAGGACTCCAACATCTTGTTGAATTCCCGCCATCGTTACAATATTATTTAGCACGTATCAATAATACAGCATTTTTCTAGTAAGTATCACCATATATAGCTTTAAATAGTTGATGATGATCATCAAAAGTGGAAAGTGATGCAAGTGTTGCGCCCAACTTCGGGAAACAGGGGTAGAAAATCCAGAACGATCAGCTGCCCTTCGTAATCAGTTATCACTACTTGGAAATCATCAGCTCTCATTCTACACCAATTGTAAGCCTGACATAATATTTAAATATTTACTTATTAAAAAATGGATTACGAAAATAAATATTTCTTAAATTGCAGGAAGTGTGCAAAGAGGACTAATAATAGCTGACGATTCGTTTTGTTTTCCAAACAATTTCTCTTTGTCCCAAATCTTCATCTCCTTGTAATTTCTGATTTTATTTCCGTATTTTTCTCGAATGCCTTCCATTGAGAATGCTCTGAATTTGATAAATTTTTAAAATTGATTTAATTCAATTTAATTAACATTCTTTCATTATAATGATACCTTTCGCTTGAATTTACAGTAACGATAAACTTTGAATTGAAGCTGCAAATTCAATATTTATAAATTGCAATTGATTTGTTGAAAAACTCTACCTTTAATGAAATGCTTTACCTTAATCGAAGATAATCCATTTCAAGACCAAGTTGGATAGGTTGCCCAGTATCGATATCCCAAAATCTGAAAATAAATCAATTTAAAACTTCTAGAAAATGGCAAAATATGAATTATTATTACTTGAAGTTATCTGCAACTAAGAAGGTTCCTTCACCATAACTTTCAACACAGACCACACCATTTTTGTACTCTGAAAACCGAGATAATCCTAAATCCAACGATCTTAGCAAATCGTGACGCTCGGATATCGATCTAATCTCGCAAATCCCATTGGCCAGAAAGATAAGAATGGTGTTTTTATTAATTTCTAGAGAAAGGCAATAATCTTGTAGTTTCAAAATGGTTCCATCATCTGATGGAGTTGGGATAGCTGATGAATAAATTTTCCTTATAGTCAATGTACACGCAATCTATAATACATTTTTTTAAAATTGAAAAGCAATAATTAAGGTATGCGTCTATAAAGAAATATTTATTGCGATTAGAAGAAGATCTCTATGAAGTTTGACCAAATGATTGTTTCCACCTAATTTGTAGGTCCACATATTTAGCTATAATTGCGTAAATTGAATGTTAATAAATAGTTATTAAAAGGTAATAGAGGAAAAAAATACTAATTCTCGATTTTCCATGTTCCAAACTTTCAGAGTATTTTCGAAATGGGTGTGAACGGAAATCATCATATTTTCATTGAATGTGAAATCCAAAACTTGCAAATCTTGTCCTTTATCAAACACTTGCTCGTGATTTTCGTATTCCTACAAACAAAGGAATTAATTAATTAATCAAATAAATGGGGTTTAAAATATACTTGAAGTAGTTCAAGTGTCCATCGGTTCCAGACACGAATAATTCCGTAAAGGAACCCTGCAAATAGTCTGTAATCATCCAGATGGAAGCACGTCACGCATTCAGTCCCGGGATTTAAATTTTCGCGGATTACGCAAGCTCCAGTACGCCAATTCGTGTCGAGTTCCTTAAAGTAAAACCAATAAGTTTTTAATAACTTTAGGGAAAAATTAAAATATACTTTTAAATGCTGTATAATTGATCTGTAAAGCTTCTTGTAGTAGATGTGATCTTTTGTCAGTGGTGATTTATTATTGATGAAATCTGGCTGATTTTCTATCCAATTAATTATGGGTTTCCATAAAGAGTTTTGTAGAACCTTTAAGTGATGAATCATGATTGCCTGGATTTCATGAATTTCTTACTGAATTTATTTTTATAAATACCAACCATTCTTTCAACCATGTTTTTCCAAAGATTTGAATGGCTGATGACTTTTCTCCAATGAACTGACACTCTTTCAGCATTCAGAAGATCTTGGTAATCCAAGAGACCAAATATATGCTGCACAACTTTAATTGCTTTAAATGTACCTGGATTAATTTAAAAATTAGGAAAGAAAATGCGATATATTTCATAATTTCTTACCGGTACCTATTAGACGCCCATCAAATAACGCAAGAAAATCAACGCCATCGTTAATAGCAAGGCTTTACATTCCACTCCTCAACTGATGACGCTAATTATGAAGCGGAAGGATAACCTTACTACAAAATTGAGGGTATATATTTTTAAATAGATCTTACCAGCTCAGCGTTTTCCATCGTTGAAAAGTTTAACTGACAGACTGCGAATGTAAACATTGCAAAATTCAGCATTGCCAGTTCGAGAGCTTCGAGAGCAGTTCGAGGTAAAGTCACGATCACGATCGCACGGATCTTATGACACAAGGGCCGTCCATATACGACGTCACGCGGTTAGGGGGGGGGGGGGGGAGGGGGTCAAACCCAATGTGACGGGATATGACGATGGGGGGTGGGGGGGGGGGGGGGTCTTGAAAATTGTGACGTCACAAGCGCTTTTGACGCCACTTTTTAGTAATTTTTCAAATTTTTCAGAGAAAAATACTTAAATTTCTGTTTAAAACCGTTTTTTTATGTGAAGAGAGCATCAAAAGGTTGAAAAACCCCGAAAGTAATGTGAAAACCACAGAATTTTAACGTTTACACGCAAATTAAAAAATTGACTTCAAAAGAGGGGGTCGAAGCTGTGTGACGTCGTATTTAGGGGGGGAGTGCTTAGGTTTGTGACGACTTGTGACAAAGGGGGGGGGGGAGGGGGTCAAAAATTGCCAAAAACCGTGTGACGTCGTATATGGACGGCCCCACATACTAAAAACTAAAAAATAATTCGCTACTATACGAAAACAACAACTATACCAGGGATATTGACTATACTATGGTATTAACCACTGAACCAACTGAAGCGTTTAGCGCAAGCACTCTGCCGACAATTCCCGAATATCGCTTCAATAAATTACCTAAAAAAAATTGGGTCTATGAGAAAAAATAATTGTACGGCTTTCGAACAACCAATAGATAATGAGATACAAAAAAAATCACTTTTTAGTCTTTCTCGCTCTTTTACGTGTCGCTCTATTCCTCCATAATCATTTTTTGTCAGCCTGATTGGTCTTCAGTTGTATATAATACATGTATATAATAGTTCATCAATTCTAAAATTTATTAAGGTGATTCAGTTAGCGTTGACTGTTGAGGCCGATTCATTTATATTATATATCCTGTACGATATCGTATATGTACTGTACGCGCATATCTGTTTTGGAAGTGCATGCGGAATGTCGTTTCAATTTTGGCCTAATTAAATAAAAGCATCTTAAAATCTCTTTCACTTTCAATTTGTTGTTTATTATAATACACATGATATTTGTTTGATCTGAAATCTGGTTTTGGTCACTGTGAAGTGAGAAAATTTAGTCACTTTCTCCAGTGCTCATTCAAATCATAGTAGTATTGTACCCGCTAATTTTGGTTCACTCCTCAAATACAGTTATACAGTCAATGTTCCGTAAATGAACAGCCTGTTTTAAATGATTTCTAAAACGGAATTTTAAAAAGAAGAAAAGTTCTATTTTATTACTTAAAAAAGAGACAAAATTTTTAATTTAATCTCATATCGCGTTTAAAAATGAAAAAGTTCTAGTCTTTTTTAATAAAAATAAAATAAAATTTTAAAATACTAAGATTGGCTTAAGCTTGAAATATTTTTTCTATGATTGTTCTGTATCACGGTAAATTTGGTTGCTGATCTCGTCAATATATAGCAATATGATTGTTTGATGTAACTGAAGCTAAAGAATGTAAACAGATCAAGTTAAAAATATAGTTGACGAATAGTTACATCCGAATAGTTGACATCCGTCATCCAATCACAAGTGCAAGTTTAAAAAAAATTCGTTCATTGCTGAAGAGGATAAGCCGATAAGCCTTCTTTCAAGTATGAAGCTGTAGGTGGATCCAGTAAATCGATTACCCCAACAGACCTATGACCATGGCTCGTAGGGTTAGATCTAAAGAAAATATGTCCGAAGGTTGACGACCAAACATCAAATTTAATTGAGTAAAGAAAAAATAAAGCCAACCACAGAAAATTTTGTCTATATCACTGGGGGCATATAAAAACTCGCGGAGATGTTAAACGCATAGGAAAACTAGATTCGTCCGAGGTTCGCCTACGCTTCAGCTTGCGTTCTGCTCTTTAAACGAGAAAAATGACAAAACTGGTGCTCTGTGCATGCAACTGCTCAATTCGAGTGCAATATAGTAAACACTTTTTTTTTTCTCTTTTGGTGGAAATATGACTGTAGGGGCATGATTATTACATTTGTGGATATAAGTTGTTAACTCAATAAGTAGATGGGAATTGAGATACCACGAAGGCACGAAGTTGGTCTGTACAATCCCTCGACGTTATCGAAAGTGAACACTATTATGAGGTGAGAAATGAATATATAGGTATACTTGACATTGTTAGACGATTGTAATGGATGCGTGACGGGTCCGAGGTCTGCATCGTCATAATCTTGGTCAACAGGTCAGGCGTTGACGGTCCTCAAAATGTTACAGTTTTTGCAGTTCCTTTCCTAAATTATACACATACGAGTTCCATATTATCAATATTCATTGTTGACGCTCTCCTGTTCCAAATGACTTTTTTGTGGGGAAAAAGTAATATATTATTGAATCCCTCCATCCCCCGTTCCTCCCAATATTTCTCCTTGCGAAAGGGTTCAGATGTAAACAGTATGATCAATGTGGCTCTAGTCAATAGATAAGGCCCCAATACTCTACACCATGCTTTGGATTTCCTAGCCGTGTAATTTCAAAGCCTTTAAATTAGTTTCAATCGCAGTTCCCACTAAAAAATTTATATGTATATGGGTCCCATATTATCAATATTCATTCTTTACATGCTCCCCCTCCTGTTCCAAATTCCTTTTTTTTTAATTAAATAATACCTATGTTAGGTATTTATTGCGTTTCTTAAAAGTCACAATGACTGGTCCATTCACCGCCTCCCATACAAGCACATTATTTGTTATAGGATTGTATACTGATCGTAGATTATTATATTTACTACGGTAGTTATATTGTGTATTGCTCAGGTCTATATTTCAAAATAAAATCTTGTTAATATATGTTTCCAATTACAGATTGCAATTTGTAGATCATACACAACGGACAAACACCAACGGAAAAAAATTAATGAGGCAAAAAAGGAAAATTTCAATCGTGTAGAGTGTTCATCGGTGTTTATAAATGTATAAAATAGATTCGGTTGTATATCAGTAGGTATATTATTGCCTGATTGACTTGGTCAATTTGAAGTGCTGCTGTTAGTGATATTAATTTGTTGCTGGACAGTCAGGACAGGGCACTGTGCAGTGCTGTCGTCAGCAGTTTGCAACAATATGATTGAATATGTGACGACGAGACTCAACATAGTCAAAAAGATAGAAGTCTTAACTACATAGAAACCAGATGGACACGCGGCTAAGTCTGTCTGGTATAATCGACGAAGGAAAGAGTGAACAATTTTGCGCTCTTCTTTGTCCCAATTATATTCGCGCCGGTTAGAATAAAAGGAAAGTGCAGAGAACAGTTCACAAGAGGACACTTTAAGCTGGCTCATAAAGGATATAGTAAAGAGTAGCCGTGCAGGATACAAGAATAAAAAACCTAACAAACTTATCAATACTTGTTGATTTGGTTGATCCACCGATTGCATTTTAAGCATCCTCAATAAAACGTAGACGACACCACAAATGTTGCTGAATAAAATGCCTTGATTGATGACCACCACACTCCCGAAAAGATGATCAGCTCGTCTTACCATCTCTGTAAGAGTTTCAAAGCCGGACCAGAGACTATAAATGGTATTTACTTTTGAAGAGGGTGATGCCGGGTCTTTGGTGAGTTCTCGTACTTCGGATTTCATAGCTTCAAGAACATTCGCTGCGTGATAGTACACCATGGTTGGGACGATATCGATTAGTGGAAAGAAAATAGTAATCAAAAAAGCGCCATTAAAAATTTGCTGCATTTTTGCACAAATGATGTAAGGAATCTTTAAAGATAGACTCGGATAGAAAGTGGTTAGCAAATCGAAATCAGATTCTCCGTCGAAAGATTCGAAAGCACACATAATTGAAGAATGGCATATAAGAGAGATACCATAGATGTAATACAAAGTGTAGACTATGATGCATGTTCTTTTGATTCTGACTGAATCGTAGTACTTGTTGAGGTGTTGATGCTCTTCCATGTGTTTCCAATCGTTAAAGAACGCCTGAATGTCGGTCTTGTACACCAGGAAATAGGTCCAAACAAATAAGATAAGAGGCTGGTCGCTTATGCTGAGACTTACTTGAACGATGTCGTAGAGTTTGTTCTCAGCTTTGGAAATAGTCCGATACATTTGTAAAACTGAGAAGCATACCGTGTAAATCAAGGAGATAAAGGAGGTGAATATAATGAGGCAACGTGCTGTAATGGATGCTTTGTTTTGGTTTGGAATTCTTCGGCACCAATCGAATAAAAATCCCATGTAATACGTAGATTTCCATGCAGGAGACAAAGACTTTTCCAGATTGAACGGAGCGATTTTCTTAATAGACATTGATGCCTTGGCCATGTCGTGAAGTTTGAATTTACGAGGACGATGGGAATAAGGTTATAATAAGCTTCCAGTATTTCTTTCTTGATGATGGCTAATACAGCGGAGTTGTGGATAGATACTACTACATTTTAATTAATAAACAAATAATTATAAACGACGATTGTTGTTTTAAGCAATAACTAAGACTTACCTTCAAGATTTGGGAAACTCTTTAAAACTGCGTGGTCATGTGAGGCTCGTTGCTTCCAATACAAGTGATAATGAAGCGAACATTGACGTAAATAAAAA
Organism: Chydorus sphaericus; assembly: GCA_030141595.1. NCBI lineage: Eukaryota > Metazoa > Arthropoda > Branchiopoda > Diplostraca > Chydoridae > Chydorus > Chydorus sphaericus. Next base: position 7,285,524 of record CM057933.1, read on the forward strand.
GCATAAGCTAAAGCAATAAATTCTTCATGTATTCATAGTTGTTATTTCATAGTATATGATAATAATGACCGATATAATGTTTTTTTCTAATTGGATATATATCATACATTGGCATTGGACATCGCTTTATTACCGCGTACAATAATTGAACTTCTTTTTTATTTTGTTTTCCATTCTTAATTACACAACACAAAGGTAGCCATGGTCACAAGGTTGAAATAGATGTACACACTAATAAGTACTAATCATTAAAGGTTTTACATCTTTTGATCCGTTAGGTTTAACAGTTATTCTTAATATCGATTAAGGGTGCACGATAAAGTTGATCAGAATTGTCTAATATTGATTATTTTAGCTGATTAACTTCGAGATCAAGCTAAATACCTATTAAAGGCGTATTATCACGAAATTTCAGCATGATTGAACTTGTATTGGAAACTGGACTCATCAACGGTCAAGGTCCGATAACTCTACGAATATATTGGGGTGCTGCTTCTGATTCTACGCATGACAAAGTCAATGATCATGGAAAACTAGTGCGGGGGTAATGCATGCGCAGCACTGAAGCTCATTGATGGGTTTCACTTAAAGGTTAAAGACTTGCTAAAGCTTTTCGTTAGTTTTTGGAAAAGTCATATAGAAATATTTAAATTGTTAGTTAATGGTCAGTTATGTGTAAAGACAGAATCAACTACCGTGAAATAAGCAAACAAAATCATTGCTTTAATACGCCCCTGCCTACGCTATTGGTTTGCTTCAATTGTACAGATAGAAGTCCCGAAAGTAAATTATTTGTATGAATCAATTTATTCCAATTACAAATTGATGCTGATCAATCAGATTGTTGTTACTTTGTTACAGCAATAAAAACATCGATACGTCGGTTGGAAGGAAGATGAACCATTATTTTTATAGCTTTCCCGTCCCATTGCTCTCCAGTATTTAACATTGTTATTATTATTCCTCAATGTCGATAAAACGATTTAAAACATAGCCACAGACAAAGGAGTCAATTCCTGATGATGCTTTTATGTTCTTTTCTTCCGGATCAATGGAAAACAGTTGGCAATATTAACGTCCTTCAACAACATTACGATGAGCTGTTTATGAGGAAGTAATTAACAACACATTAAAACGTATTAGGTTTATTCTTTATTTATTAAATTATTGTTCGTTCTTACCAAAATCTCCAATGAATAGATCCGCAACGCGGATCATGTAAGCACTCATCAGCACACATATCAAAGGTTGCGTTAGCTTTGTCATCATTATACGTTATGTGCCCTGTACCAATAAATTGAAATGCGCAATTGTTTGCCCATTTCACATGCTCGCCATCGCTGCTCACCCACTGTAAATAAAATGATAACAATGTCACGATTTTTTACAATCCCACAAACAGATCCCTTTTCCAGATCTCTAACAAAATCTTTCCCTAAAATTATATCATCAAAGTACAGCTTACAGACGTCGGACCTGTTAAAATTAAGAATAATAATTATTAAGGTAATGATGATTCAACAAGATCAATGAAAGAATGGTGGTATTATTAGTCCTTTATTAATCTGATAATAAATTTTTTTTTTACCTTTCCAGGAAAAACGTAGACATGGTATAGACGAAAGGCATGTATTCAGGCATAAGTTATGATTTAAAGCTTGTGTTTTGGGAAATCTTTTGCTGCCCATCAATGCGCAGCATATTGACAGTCGTGCATCTTGTGAACCGATTTCACCGACCCGCCATGACTGGTGGTATTACTTGTCTAGATAAAATAGTTGCGAAGATGTTATAAAAATGTCGTCGTAGAAAATTCTATCGTTTTCTCACGCTATAGCTCGTTGTATTTGGTAATAAAGGCGTTGGCTTTGTCGTATCTTCGTCTTTTGTCGTGCGTGTTTTGTCTGCTTGATGATGATGTCAAAGCAGTAGTAGACGTTCGCGATGGCCTTGTTGTGCGTTTGTTATTTGTAACACGCTGTATATAAAATATTAGCAGTCATTTAATATTCAAATATATATAGTAGCTAGGTTTTACTTCTATTAAATTGACAAAAAAAATAATTTATACCCAAATGGGGATGAACAAGCCAGAATAAAGATTTGACAAAGTGACGAAAATGACCAGTTGCCAGACGCATCATATTACCGTATATTTATAAATTATGGATTATTAACTTCATTATAACCCAACAAGTTTTTTATTCGCTACATGTTCTATGAAGTTTTAAATTGAATAACCAAATGTTGCGTGTTGTTAGTATAAGGAATATCGATATAGCCAAAGTGGTGTAATGGCCGCCAAAGAACGGATGGTGCTGTACCAATCTATTAAAAAGAAAAAGAAAATTAATTGAATTAAAAATTAGTGTAATAAGTAGATTATACAATTATTATCCATATTATATGTGCGCTAGTATTATAACTGTATTATAAAGTAGAATGAGAGGTCATTTCTTTTATACCAAGCTCGTAAATACATTTGAAAAAAAGCTAGGCTTTATCTTGATGACAAATGAGAGATCGATTTTACCGGTACTGACTTTTTAGAACCAATGTGAACAGTTGATGACGCGATTTACAGGGTAGCCACAAACAGTTTGGCTTGGGATATAAACTCTCTTTTCCTTATTTATCGGATCAATATTAATGAGAATACAATTATTGGGATATGTATCGTTGCTTTGGTTATCTATCGGATAAAATACAAATGAAAACATATTGAAACAATTATTTGCAACACTCTTTCGTAACAAGTTGGAATGTTATTTTACCAATCCAAATATAATGTCCGCAGTAGGGTTGATTAAGGCTTTTGCTGTCGGCACACGAAGAGCTTGTAAGAAAGTAAACAATGTAACCGGTGTGTGTTGCATTAGTTTCGCCGAAATCACAGTTTTTGGTCCAATTCTTATGGGCGCCATTCTTGCTCGACTGATGTAGCTAATTTCATTATAATGAACAATATATAAATGCGCAATTATTCAGTTTTGTTTAAATTGTATTTTACCAGATTAACGGGAAAGACATTCGAAGGAGATGTCGTCTTACTGAACAACGATGTGGTTTGTCTCGTACTCAATATAGTACTAGTGCTCGTGCTAGATCTAGAAGCCAAGGATGCCAATGTCATGGTTGATGGCGATGTAGAAGTTATACTACTTGATAGTTTGCTATTGCCATCTGTAAGCAATTTTTGTTCTTCCTCAAAATCAATGACGCGATTTACTGGATAACCACAGACTATGCTGTTGATTGCCATGACTGTTCCGATTTCTTCTGGGTGAATATAAATAATTTCGCAATAACGTTCGATAAGGGAACTGCGGTCTTGAACTGTTATAAGGGATTAAATATAGAGGTGCATTAAAAATCCATTTTAAATTGACAGTCATATTTACTTTAAATATATATTTATCATATTGTTCCTTACCGACCCATCCAAAAGCTCCACAACGCGGATCATACAGGCACGCATCAGCACACATGTTGAAGCTGGCGCCCGCATTGTAATCCACATACATAAAATCCCATTTTGAATAGATGTCAAAGGCGCATCCTTTTCCCCATTTTACTTGTTCGCCATCGCTGCTAACCCACTGTTAATAAAATAGTCGTTAGTGTAATAGTGGTAAAATCGTGAATTATTTCTCAAATGTTTGGATTGATCCAATTTTACCAGATTTGGAGTGAATAGAGGTTCTACTTCCTTGGATGAAAACTTGATTCTTTGTTTCGTGATGGTATTCTTTAATAAAAATATTCAATGACATCAGTTTCAAAACAGTGCATCTTGAATTTTAGATAACGGTTGACTTACGATGTCACGATTTTTTACAAAGCCACAGACCGCGTCCTTTCCATCATACCTTCTGAAATCTTCTCCCAGCTTTTTATCATCTAAATACAGGTCACAATCGTTTGGACCTAATAAAATAAAAAAAATTCAGAAATATACGGTGCCTTTTTTGCTTTGCTTCAAATATTTTTCACCATATGAAATGAATAGTATGCATTCATATTATCTAATGACATCTGCATTTCTTCCTATCTTACCTTGCCAAGAAAAACGTAGACAGGTTATCGATGATAAACAGAAATCTCCACACTTACTGTGGCTCGAAGCGGTCACGGTCTTAGGGGGTTTAATGCTGGTGATAGCATTATACGAACAATTGTAAATGAATTTGATCGATTGTAGTATCCCGTCATTAATACTACTGCTTGCATGACTGTTAAAAGAAAGATATACCAAAGTAGCCATAATGGACAGCAACCAGATGCACCAGTTTTTCGTCATATCCAATTATCTATGTATACATTTTCTGTTTAAGTTTTCAAGTTAATCAATCTTCAAAATATATATTTTTAAATAACTAAACCAACTGCAAGATATCGCATTATGCGACTATTTGGTTTGAATAAAACAGAAAAAGTTCACCCAAAAAAATAAACTACTACAAATTTCAAATTATTAAAAATCCTACAGAAAGCTTTAAGCGAAATAAATATACAATACCTTTTTCCTTAAAATTTTTCAGAATAAAAAGATTGGCTTGGCTAAATTTAGTTTTTCAGCGGCCGCATAGAATAAACAGCCTGCGGCAAGTGAAGGAATGAAAGTAAAACCAAATGTAATAACGATTTCATGTACCGCCATACCTAGCTGAGTGGTTTGTTCCATAGTATTCATATAAAAACTGAAGCAATAGTTAAAAGAAAGCTATTTCAGTTAGGTAGTAAATTCGTTTACGCTATTTGACTCCAGCTACATTGCTGTAATGTGACAATGGAATCACGAGGCTTCATTTATTTTTGAAAGCTTTTGTTTAAGACAATGTCACGTGCCGCACGTGTATGATCCAGGTCATCGTCCTTATCTTCTTGCCCATCGGTATTTAAAAAAAAATCATTATATGGAAACAAAAACTTCGACTTATAAGTACCACCTACAAAACTTTTTTTTTCCTGATAACGTTAATTTCATTGTTTTCAAAAACAGTGCAGTACTGGTACAAGCATACATGGGTGCGCGCCCCACCATTTAAGAACCCCTATAACTTATAGGGACACTGCGCAGTGGATAGCTACTGGAGGGTCGCTCGTGGTGACCATGCCGAAGGTAGGTCCAGCAGGTGCAGCCGCCGTCGTTGTAACTGTATCATAGATCAATGCATTCAATGTCCGACAGATCCCCTCGGATGCAGTTGATGTAGTTTCCAAAAAAGCGGATTAATTCCCTCCTATATTGACCCCCTTCTATAGTTGATCCTCGTAGAAATCTTCGTAGTATTCTACACGCCACTTTTGATTCGTTTTCATCAAATACAATCGATTCTCAGTAGGCCAATAAGAAGAGCCTACAAACTGTAGTGTAAAATTAATTAAGTTATTAAATCTAGCCACGAAGTAAGAAGAGGGGAAAAGCAGTTTTTGATACAACCAAATATATTCTTAGTTTATAGATAATTTATAATGGGAGAGGGGCCCTTACAGAAACACGGGTAGGGGTTGAAGTCGATGTTGATATCGTTGTTGATTCAGTTGATATATTTGATGTCGTGGTTGAAGCACTAATGCTTTTTTATTTGACCTAAAATTCGAGATTGTTTTTTTTAAGCCGGAAGGCCCCGGATAAATCTTAACATATCTTCATTTAAATGCTCGATTATTATGGAAGATGGGTTCTACAGCAGCATCAACTGAAAGCTTCCCATTAAAGCAACCACCATATTTGCATTCAAGCACATCTAGTATTTATTATAGTTTGTTTTTTTATCCTAAATGTAAGCAAAACTTAGGATCCGAAAATAGAAAGAATAAGTAATATTTTGGGATTATTATTAAGATTGATTATTTCATTTTTTCCCCTTTAAGTCAATAAATACTTATTTTGAATATTTGAGAAAAGGGCCGTTTTTAGAAACAAAGAGTCATATTGAACAAACTAGGCAAAAATTACATTTGGATGAAATTGAAATCACGTTCCGATTATACAGGAATGGAACAGCGTTTTACTATCAAACTTTTAGTCGGAGAATAAGTCCTGATCATAGGCGGATTAGAGGGGAGCGAAGGGGCGCCCGCCCTCCCCTTTACGAGGACGGTGCCCAAAGAAAGGCGTTTTGGCGCCCCTTGAAAAAGACGAAACTGCCAAAAAACTATAGAAAAAAATTAAAAATTTCTTCGCCAAGCGCCCGTTGAGCACTTAGAAGCTATTTTTGCTTTTAATTTGTGTTTTTAAAAAGTTAAAAAAAAAAATTTCAGCTTTTTCCCAAGTTTTGGAATTCGTGGTTATTTATGCTCAGAGACTTTTAGGCTCGCAGGCTTTTGAGCTCACATCTTTTTGGCTGAAGTACTAATGCCTTGTGACCATATGGGGCTATAGACTTTTGAGCTCAAGGTACAATTGGGCTTTATTATACTTTTGGACTCGAAGATAAGTTTACTATTGCGGTTTTACAGCAGAAACAGAAGAACGAAGAAAGGAACGAAAGTAAAGTCATTATGGTATAAATGGCAAAATCATAAGAGCTGTCGGCGAAAGTCGCCCGGTCCGGTCCGTACATCATTCCCGGTGCTCAGTTATTCAAATTTTGTTCCCTATTTTGACCTTTTCAAAGTGATTTACGATCAAATCTAACTTGAATAAGGTCTTTTTAGGAAAACCAAAAGTAAATTCTGTTTGAATATGGAATCAATATTATCGTGTAATTTAAATTTATTTTTCTGCTAAACTGTCGTATAGGTTCCTCATTACGTAGTTTATGTAGTATTACTTAGTTTTACCTAGGTTTACGTCGTTTTTGACGGGTATGGGGTGCCAGCGATCAATTTTTTTAAACATTTGATTAATCCAGTAAAAAAATGTTTCTAATAAATCAAACATCTAAAGTATGCAGCAAACGCAGTAACAGTGGGCAGTAAACATTTACAGTGAGCAGCAAACATTAACAGTATGCAGCAAACATTTCCAACAAACAGCAAACATTTTACTTTAACATTTATTCAAGTAATCAAACATATAATTGAAATATATTGACACGGAATTAGACCAAAGGGACTAAAATTTTAAGGGCCCTTTTGGCCGGGGCCTTAAATTCGCTCCTTTTCGACCGGGGCCCTAAAATTCGGGTCCCTTTAGACAGGGTCCCAAAAATTCCGGTCAGTATAGACAGGGACCTTAAATTGCGGGTCTCATTAGACAAGGGCCCTGAAATTCGGGACCCTTTTGAGTGAAAACTTCGAAAGGGTACAGGGTTCTTGGTTTATCCGAACCTTATTGGGCCTGAACCAGTTCACATGTTTAATTTTTTTTATTAAATTTGATCTTTTATGTCATAAAAAAAGTTTGAATTAAGTGTTTGCTGTTTATTTTAAATGTTTGCTGTATACTTATAATGTTTGCTGCATACTTAAATGTTAGATTTACTACAAAACAATGTTTGCTGCATACTTACAATGTTAGATTTACTACAAAGCAATGTTAACTGTCCATATCCAAATGTTTCAAAAAATTGTTCGCTGGCACCCCATAGACGGGACTAATAGGGCAACGATGGGCAACTAAATTAGGACAAAGGTGGGCGACTATTCGGATAATTTTGGGTGACAATTAGGAGAACGGTGGGTGAGTATTAGGACAACGATGGGCGACTATTCGGATAACGGTGGGTAACTATTAGGACAACAGTGGGCGACTATTCGTTGCTACATTACGTTAGGTTAGGCCAGGTTTGGTTATAAGATAGTAAAGCAGAGCTTTTCAGCTCGCCTTATAGATATAGTAATCCAGCATAGCTGTATTAAACTTTAAAAAAAAAGTTAATTTCAAGCTGCAAGCCAAGCTTTACGTCCTTCAAATTGTATATGAAACCCACTTTCTCTAACACTGCGGATACAACTAATATTTGTCGTAGATGCAAACAAAATAACGCGAGTAGAAACTCTCTCTGCATATGGTGAGTGACTAACACATGCACACAGACGGAAACTAAAAATAAAATACAGTCCCTAGTCTAAATGTGTGCGACAAACACATGTGCATGTACACAATGTTGTGTGACTGACGAATACTTGCGATTTGCGCACAGATGGAAACCATTCCCAAAAATATGGTCCCTAGGCGAAAAAGTTGTGTGACCGACAAATACTTGATCACAGACGGAAACCATCCCAAAAAAATATGGTCCCGAAGCGAAAAATTTGTGTGACTTTGACAGACTTACTGCTCACAGACGGAAACCACCCCCCAAAAAATAAAGTCTCTAGTCGAAAATTATGTGTGCCATTAACAAACATTCGTCTCACAGAAGGAAACCATTCCCAAAAATATAGTCCCTAGGCAAAATGTTGTGTGGCTGACAAACTGACACATTCTGCTCACAGACGGAAACAATTCCCAAAAATATAGTCCCTAGGCAAAATGTTGTGCGACTGACAAAGTGAAAACATCCTGGTCACAGACGGAAACCATCTCCCAAAAATATAGTCCCTTGGCAAAATGTTGTGTTACAGACAAAGTGATAAACATTCTGCTCACAGACGGAAACCATTCCAAAAAAATTCAGTCCCTAGGAGAAAATTTTGTCTTACTGATTAAGTGACATATTCTGGTCACAGACGGAAACCATCCCAAAAAATAAGGGCCCTAGGTGAAAATTTTTATTCACGCTTATGCACGACTTATTAGCTCCGCCTACGCTTCGTTTTCAAAAAACTCCGCTGGCTCGCAATTAATTTAATTTTACTTAGTTTACGTAGTTTGACATCGCAACGGTTTTTTTTAAAGTTTACTGCTTTACTTAGTTTAATTTTCAATTTGAATTCAGTTTGTATTTGCTTCAAATTTAAAAAGTCAAATTTTTCAGCAAAAAAATCATTTAAAACTATATCTAAATACCAAATTCATTTTCAAGCAGAATTCTTTTTTTTTTGTATTCCTGAAGTATTTTAAAGACTTCTGTTTGAGTTTTGCATAAAGTCACTTTATTTTTATAGTTTCAAAAGTGAGTCATGAATCTGGGATCAAAATTTGCACAAACTCCGCACCACACATATTCCGGTGCTCGTATCCTAACTCCTTACTTTTTTCCATATTTTATGCTTTATGTGTTTACTGTATGCTACTACCTATAAGGTGCCAGCGAACAATTTTTTTAAACATTTGGGTATGGACAGCTAACATTGCTTTGTGGTAAATCTAACAATGTAAGTATGCAGCAAACATAGTTTTGTAGCAAATCAAACATTTAAGTATGCAGCAAACATTAAAAGGATACAGCAAACATTTAAAATAAACAGCAAACAAGTTCTTTAAACTTTTTTATGGGATAACAGATAAAATTCAATAACAAAAATTAAACATGTTAACTGGTTCGGGCCCAATAAGTTTCGGATAAACCAGGAACCCTGTACCCTTTAGAGGTCTTCACTCAAAAAGGACCCGAATTTCAGGGCCCTTGTCTTATGAGACCCGAATTTTAAGATCCCTGTCTATACTGACCGGAATTTCAGGGACCCTGTCTAAAGGGACCCAAATTTTAGGGCCCCGGTCGTAAAGGAGCGAATTTTAAGGCCCCGGCCAAAGGGCCCTTAAAAATTGAGTCCCTTTGGTCTGATTCCGTGTCAACATATTTCAATTATATGTTTGATTACTTGAATAAATGTTAAGATAAAATGTTTGCTGTTTGTTTGAAATGTTTGCTGCATACTGTTAATGTTTGCTGCTCACTGTAAATGTTTATTGCCCACTGTTACTGTTTGCTGCATACTTTAGATGTTTGATTTATCAGAAAAAAATGTTTGCTGAACCAATCAAAATGTTTAAAAAAAATGTTCGCTGGCACCCCATAACTACCCTAAGACTACAAGACGGGGACGAAATTTCGTCTCTCTATGAAGTCTTATTAACCACGCAAAGCCGTACAGTGGAAAAGAAGAATCGATGGTAAGATGGTTTTTTGAGAATCTCCGGTGTAATATTAGTTATTAGTCATTACTCAAAAGTAAAACGTGTTTTATTATTAAATATGTAAATACTGATCCTAGGGAAGTAAATGATTCAAAAACCTTTCCCGACACTAAAACCCGCTTCCGATGTGCAGGCCCATCTTAGACAGAGCGTCATTCAACGCTCGTCACATATTTAAAAGTTGGTAAAACCATTAAAAATTACCACTTTTACCGGTTTCAGATTATCAGGTCCTTTTTGTCCGCTGAAAGTCCGTTCGCATTTCGCAACCTAAAAAGTCGGTACCAACTTCTATACCGGTCTCGGCTTATCGAACCAAATTTAAGCTTACCTATAGCTACGTCGCCATTCAAAAACTGTAGCCACGACTTTGCCGTCCTCGACCAATTAACTGATCAACCAAACGTTTTCTCCATACTCTGTACATGTAAGCCTATATGATTAGCCAACATGTATACGTATCAAGAAAATAGGATGTGCTGTGCAGTTAACGGAACAACAAGATTGAACAAAAGTTAATGAAAAATCACTAACTGTGCACCACTAAAAAGATGTACAATAGGGAGGTACAATGCCCCTGAGCCTAAATAGCCGCATACCATTTTTTGGCGCCCCTAAAAATTTTTCGCCCTCCCCTTTACACCGGGTCTAATCCGCCTATGGTCCTGATATACGTAGAACCTCGCTCATCACCGTTGTTCGTCATCTGATTTGGTAGAAACCCATCAGATAATGAAACCCATGATATATTGTGCTCGATAATCAAATCATCCCGCATACTTTGTTATTAATTGATTTTTGTTCATCACAATAGTTTATACGCGTAGGTGTTGGAGCCAAAAAATGGTATACGTGTTGGAGTGATGGAGCACCAAACGAATGCGATACCTTATATAACCTAAAAAGTAACAAAGTCAGGTTTGAGCTATAAATAACTAGCTGCTAGAAACTCGGGCTTAGAAAACATACGGCATATTGACTTGAAAATTTGCATTAATTTATGTCTTATACGATTTATTTTAAAATCCTGTTAGTTTTAACATGTAGTTTAAAAAAAAACTACCGTCAAGGCTAGACCGCTACTTTAATTTGGACGCTCATTGGGACGCTCATTGCGGCTTTGACGCCTCGTTCGGTACAGACTAAACGATGGACGCGGACCTCCTACTTTTCGGATTGTTCCATGGATTTTGCCTTTTATCTCACGAAAAAGGTCCGCGTTTTTCACTCCAAAGTCCGCAAAATAGGAGGTTCACATCCGCCGCCCGCTTCCGCCGAATAGTCTGTACTCTCCCGTTCAGCGCTCCTTGACTGAAAATCCGATTTTTTCATTAAATGAGTACCATACTAAAAGACCGCTCTTGCTTGAGCGCACAAATGAGCGCGTCATTATACTGTACCCTGGTCGTCTTAAATCTCCGTTTTCTTAAATCTTCGTTCCTTACTGAAGCAAAAAAAGAAACAGGTCATCCCATTAGAAATTATTAAGCTGACAGAAGTGCCTTTATAATTATATATTAATTATGTTATTAAGAAATTAATCGTTAAAGAATTTTTTAATAGGATGAAAATAAGGATTATTCTCATCCGAGATAATTTGTATATTTTAACAACAAAACGATTGTGAATCACAGAATCCAATAAATCAAATGTAACATACACAGCAAACGTGTTTCTATTATATGCAAACAGAAATATAATAGATATTCTGTAAATCGATGCATGGTATTTTAATACTTGAAAATTAAGGTGTGCTAGTGAACGCTGTATGTTCAAAATTTGCTTTCAAATTTAGTTTTACTGTTTATTATTACGTTTGTAGTAATATGATTGTATAAGTCACGATGAGGCTTAACAAAGTTAAACTGATGGACGGTTGTATGTTGTAGAAGCCAGAAGAGCATGCTGAAATTTTTGCCTGGTTCAATCGACCAAAGAACGAACTAAAAGCTGCCCGCTCCTTTTCGGTCCAAGAATGTCCTCGTTGACTGGACGAATAAGCAACAGTCGAGATAAGGTCATCAGATGTGGAGCTAAATTTGCTCATGAAAGATATAGTAAAGAGAAGACGACAAGAATACAACAGCAAATTGTTTAATATGTAAAATACTACACTCATCAGGTGCGATTCTTGGTCGGATGGAGGGGCTTTTATCAGCTTGAATACAACATAAACAACACCACAAATATTGAGAAATAGGACGCCTTTATTAATAATAACTATACTCCCAAATAGATTATCTGCTCGCTTTACCATTATTGCCGCAAGAGTTTCAAAACGAAACCAAAGACCGTAAACTGAGTTTGATTTATCGGAGCTGGATGATTCATTGATAAGTTCTTGTGTTTCTCATTTCAAGGCTTCTAGATTTTTTGCTGCATGGTAATAGACCATGGATTGGACGATATCAATCAATGGGTTGAAAACTCATGGATGGATCAAAATAGACCCATTGAAATTTGATGAATCTTGATCCAAATGATATACTCCTTTCTTGAAGGTTCATCGAGATAGTAAGTGGCCATCAAATCGCCTTCTTAGTTGATTTGGTCGTCTTGGGCGCTCATAGCTGTAGTATAGTAAATAAGACAGATGCCATAAATGTAGTATAATAGGTATACAATGATGCAGGTTCGCTTGATTTTATCTGAATCAACGCATTTATTGGCATGTTGGTGCTCTTCCATCCGTCGCCAATCGTGAAAGAAAGCTTGGATTTTTGCTCGGTTCACGAGGAAATAAAACCAAGTAAAAAGAATAAATGGCTGATCGCTTACGGTGAGAGATACTTGAACGATGTCATAAAATGTTTTCTCAGAATCAGCAATAACGCAGCAAAGTTGAAAAAACAAGCAGGATATCGAGTACAACAGAGAGATGAATGAGGCAATTATAATAGCCGATTGTACTGCAATACAAGACGAAGGTTGATTAGGGATCCGGCGGCACCAATCAAACAAAAATTTAAGATAATAAGTCGATTTCCAGACAGGAGACAAAGACGTTTCCAGATTGAATGCTTGATGTATCCGCTTTTGGACTTGATAAGACTTTGATTCTCCCATTATGTTACAGATTTTGAATAGCGTGAAGTAACGTATGTATCGAGGTTTTTAACGAGGTTTTTAAAAATTGTTGAAGGATGGACTTTTAGTTTATTACGTGACGCACTGAGGCTATTTATGCGAGAGAAAAATTTAAACCTACGATTTTATAAAAATAAATTCAAAGCTTATCAAATAGGTCATATATATATTTTGAGGTACCTTTTTAAAATTCTAAATATTCTTTATGTAGAATTATAGACCATAAGACTTTTCTTCCAGAGCAAGCGGTGAGACTGCACTAGAAATTTAAATAATTAGATGTAGCTTGCTTATTCAGGTTACAGTTTTATAGTCAAAATTGATATTGGATCGACCTGTTTATGTGTGGGCGTGTGTGTTTAATGTTGTTGTTGTTTATACAGAAGTGTTCCCAAACAGTAAAGGATTGATAGTTACGTAGTTTTGTTTAACCAGCAAATGGTTGATTTTTTAAATCTATTTAACGCCAAGTTGTGATATTGATCGGTTTCCAAGTCCTTTAGTAAAAAACATTCGCTATTATACAATATAACACGATTCGATATAACAAGTTGTTGATGCAAATTTATTAGTTCACGAATAAAATAAAATGAAAAAATATACGAACAGCGCTTTTTGTTTGTCCTCGCTGGCGAGCACAGTCGCTTGCATCACACAATTGCTTATATTGATCTTATTGATGATGGCATCATATTATTATGCGAGACCAAATTTTAGAGATTAAAATGAACGCAAGAAAATTGAAGTATGCCCTAGTATTTACCCTTTTTTTTTTAATGCAAATAAGTGATACATATGTTAATTACATCAATATACGGTACCTCATAGAGCATACAAACAAAATACTTCACTAAATTTTGTATAATAGTATTTACCGTATACAATACCTACAAATAATTCAATACATCAACCCTTTTCAAAAAGAAAAACTTTTGGCTAATGTTAAATTATAGGGCTAAGGCGTTTAATGATGGGTCCAAATAGTTTAAATATTACATCATCATTTGAGACCGCATGAACTGTCTTTTGCAATTCAACTTTTTTTGGCTAAGGTGTAGATATATGGGCAAAGGTATTAAGATAAAGCCGGTGCGAAGATTACTTTAGTGAGACACATAGGCTACCCATTAGTGAAAACCATGAGTTGGTTCAAGAAAAGCTGTCGGAGGTTGAAGGAGAAAGTGTTTGGGTCAAAGAAGAAGGAGAAGATTTTTACTTGGGACCAGGCTAGATTCGAGGAAATGATGAATGCGGAAAGCGAGGAGGATTTCGAGAGCACAATGGGTCCGGCTCAAGACACAGACGAAAGAATGCAGGTTCGGGATTCATTACCAAAGAAGCAGACTTCCTAAAATCTTCAAGAAGAAGACTTCATTCGACAAAGACAACAAGTCGACCAAAGACAGCTGCCGGGACAAAGAAGATTTACCAAAGAAGAAGGGATTAAGACTTCCCAAAGTCTTCAAGAAGAAGACTTCATTCGACGAAGTGAAGAAGTCGACCAAAGACAGCTCCCGGGACAAAGAAGATTTACCAAAGAAAACGGGTTTCAAGCTGCCAACCATCTTTAGGAAAAAGAACACCGTTTCTGAAATAAAGACCACCAATCCCGATGTCCACTATGCGAATCTTTCCACTATCGAGGAGCCAGACCTTGATGCTTTGATAGCTGGCGAAGCTGAAATCAGCTGGGTTGACACTGAAGTTGGATGTGTCATGGTAACACGACCAATTTCGTCAAGACTTGCCAGTGAAGCGATTGCAGAGAACAACCGGAAAGAGTTCGTCGACACTCGGAAGCTTTCGAACAGGAAGAATGAAGGGACGGCTCAACCAACTTCCCTGTTGATCCAACACATCGAAGAAAGTGCTACCCTTCCTGTGGAGGTACTAGCATGGATCCTGGTTAATCAACATACAGATCTTGATGCAGATTACCCTCAATCAACTGTGAAAAAGACGAAGGGGGGTTCCGCCGGAGACAAGGTGTCGAGCGAAGAAAGAGGACCCAACCAAAACAATCCGGGTTCTTTAGATGCACTCCGATCGCACTTCAGACGAGAGAACGAGAAAATGTGGATTAATTGGAAACGTGCCATCAGCAAAATCAACGTGTAAGACGGCAGATATGACCAGATCAAGCACAACTCCATCCCACTTGAGAGGTGGATACGATCCCACTTGACAGGTGGATACGATCCCACTTGGGAGTTGGATACGATCCCACTTGCGAGTTGGATACGATCCCACTTGCGAGTTGGACACGATCCCACTTGCGAGTTGGATACGATCCCACTTTCGAGTTGGATACGATCCCACTTGCGAGTTGGATACGATCCCACTTGCGAGGTGGATACGATCCCACTTTCGAGTTGGATACGATCCCACTTGGAAGTTGGATACGATCCCACTTGCGAGTTGGACACGATCCCACTTGCGAGTTGGACACGATCCCACTTGCGAGTTGAATACGATCCCACTTTCGAGGTGGATACGATCTTATTTTCGTGGTGGATACGATCTTATTTTTTAAATTTTAGAACTTAAATAAATAAAGTATAATTTATTATGGAAAGCGGCCGGGACTAACGTATTGCCTTTCATTGAATCGAGACAATAGAAAACAGGCAAATCTTAAGCATTATAATTAGCATAATTAAATTCCAGGCGTAATCCAAATTGATGACGATCAGGGAACATTCGGCGCTAAGAACACCTCAGATTTACTATGGACCATACAAGGATATAAAATACTATGTTGCACAGTCTCTTGTAGAACCTTGTATGTAGTACTAATAAAAATAAATAAAGCTGAATGATCCACACATCCAGTCAATAAAGTGACTCTGGCATATGCGTATATATAGGAGAAATTTAGAACCAGATGCGTGATCAAAAAGTA
Source organism: Chydorus sphaericus (assembly GCA_030141595.1). Taxonomy (NCBI): domain Eukaryota; kingdom Metazoa; phylum Arthropoda; class Branchiopoda; order Diplostraca; family Chydoridae; genus Chydorus; species Chydorus sphaericus. Next base: position 7,301,486 of record CM057933.1, read on the forward strand.
CCTGCGTTTTTCAATCAGAATTCTTTATTTTGGTATCCATAATCAAGAGAGATTTTCATTTTATTTTCATTTCTAATATCAATATTTTCAGATTCAGATTTTCATTTCTAATATCAAGATTTACCGACACCATTCTTACAAATAAACTAGCTATATATTATATATATAAACTAATTTTCGTAATTCTTCAGGCTGTGTATATTTTATTACTTATCTAGCAGATTAGTTAGTCTCCACTTTATTCGATGTAAATTTCAAATATCACAAATGGAATGGAAATTGAATAATAAATACAACATATTAGTATAGGCACGGAGTTAAGGGAACATTTTGCTTGTTCAAAGTTCGTCACCAAGACGCACCCGACCCGGTGATAAAGTAGGTCTCCTCTTCCCGTTTGATCCACTTAAGAACCGAGCTGGCCGCTTGCATAACTGCCTGTTTGGTCGCCATTGGTTCCAAGATCATGTACAGTTCGTAAGTTGTCGTAACCTACATAAAATAAATTTTAGTTATTTCGGTTCCATAATTTAGAAATATAAATAATAAATGACCCATCCGAAAAGGATTTCCTTCTCCATAGTGTGGCAGACGACTTTTAGTGGGCGAGACGGTGAGTGCATACGGCCGTGAATGTGCCGGTACAGATCCATCAGGTACTGCCCTCCATTTTCATGCTGATAAGGTGGACAAGAATTGGCTGAAGTGTACTGCGCCGATGCACGGGATTTATATAAAAAGTGTCGCACATCCGTAACCCCTGATTGAGTAATAGGATCACTCCCATTCACGGGCCGGTGAATCAAGGCGTTTGTAATGGACTCTAAAATGTTGTTGTGTCTCCTTAGTCTCTATATTTCAAAGTATTACATTAATATAGAAGAGAGCATTATGTTAAAACGTATGATTACGTCGACGATGTTCTTTTTGGCATCCGAAAGCGGGAAAAAGGAATCACGGTCCGTTGTGAAGAAGAGCAAACAAGCTGGGCAATCATCGCTCAAATAGGAAGCGTGAACGTACAAAAATGCTCTGTCATTTAAAAAAAAAAAAAGGGTTGAAAAATAGAAACTTGAATCCAAAGTAATAGATTTAACCTAGAGTCGAAATGAGGGAGACAGATAGGGGTCCAGCCTTCCGCTGTTTTGAAAGTCTCCGACGAATAGACTAGGTTGATGACCAGATGGACATCGCTCGGATGTAGCAGGTGCTTCTTATTAATCCGCACCAAACTTATGAGCTGATTATTGCCAATTAATAAAGCGAATAGAAGATTCTGTTGGAAATATACTTAATTATCAATAATAGTTCAATGGAATATAAGTTAATTTGATCATACTTTTATTTTACTACATTGCTGATGAATCGTTTGCGTGACCGAATCCCGATCTGAAGCGGGCATTGGAAGGCACCGAACTGCTCCTAACAAGACTGAATAGTCATTGTCCATGTAATTGACCAGGTTATCCATTAACCTTTCAGATCCAGCTGTTTTAAAAAATCATATAGTTAAAATTTAATTTAATTTAATTTTAAAAATATTTACCCAAAAGGCGACGAAGATCGTAATTTCTTCTTTGTTCAAAAATCCGTTCAAGCTGAACACCCGTGATAATGCTAGATATTTGGTTGTATATGTACCTGTAATAACGATTTCAATTTATTAATTTCTAAATATGAATTTAAGGGAATAATTTTTTTTTACTGTAATTGTAACTGCAATTGCTGAATACTATCCTTCATTTTACTAACTGCCACTAGAATGAGTGGTGACTTGTGGAGGAACACAAATTTAGTATCACCAGCTAGTATGGTCTCCATTGTATCTTGCCCATCTTCTACAACAGATACCAATGCCTGCATAACTCCAAATAGGGTAACAAGTTGCTCCTCATTTCCATGCCTTCAAAAAAGAGAATTTTGATTATTTAAACTGATTGAAAAGAAACACAAGATTATCAACCTAGTGTAGATGGGCTTCCCAGCTTCACTGAGCACAAAAAAGTGCTTCTTCTGGCTCTTCCAGACTGGAGAATCAGAGCCATCGTCTTCCTCGGTAACAGTTGGGATGCTTTCCTCACAGATTGAAGAGGCCTAGAATAACTTAAAATATGATTTGCACTTTAAAAAACATGGAATAAATATTTTTTACCAAACTTGCACTTGCAGCAGTGTGAGATATGGAGTCATCCTGGCTGAATGATTCTTTTTCAAGGTACACCCTGGGCCGGACAAAGGGTGACTGCTGGCTTGGATCCCTCTCCTCAATATTATTGACTGATGAAACCAGATCTGACTTAAAAATCAAATCAGGTTGAGCCTCCACGGCAAGTTCAAGTAAACCGATATCACCGTTTTGCCGGTCTCTGCCGTCACTGCTGGCGGCGGCAACAGCAGCATCGTCCCGGGATTCACTGACAGTTCGGCCGGTCAAACTCTCGTACGGGTCCGTGCTGTCAAAAATAACATTGGCTGGTGCTGTTTCAATTTCAGTTGATACTTCTGAAATGTTCAATCCATTTACAACATCTTCAATTCCGGCCATGTTTATTATTGTTCTAAAAAGGTAAAAAAAAAATTGGCTAACGACTTGCAGCCTTGCCTCTTGCGACTGTACGTCGTCTGTAAACGATAGGTTAGCACCGCCCCCTTACGAGTTTACGTTTTTATGGGTTAAAAATAATCATCACGCGTTCACCATAACGTTTCTGACTATTTGGACTGTGAATTTTGTACTTGTAAACTCAAGCGACTTCGATTCTCTATAAATAATTGAAGAAAAAAAAAGTTAGTAATAAAAAACCTTCCCCCCTTCAAGTTCATTGAATTCCGCGCAGCTTTTATTTTATTGTAATTTGCACGGATTGTTTGGGTTGCCACGTCCTGCGTGTGTCAAAATTCGTTCAAGGTTGATTTATTTTTCACCTGTAGTGTATGTACTGTACATGACATAATATTCCGTTATCAATATCAAAGATCCCCGGTAGATTATTTGTTCGATTTACCGGCTTGTGTATACACTGTATTGGCGAGGCTATCTCTTAATCCCTCTTTACATCTTAATCCGCTGTGTATGCCAGAAATATTTTCTATTATTTTTTTTGTGTCACAATTTGTTCCCAGTATTTCTGTTGTTGTGTTGCTCTAGAAATATTCCTTCTTTTTTCTTTCCTTGACGGCGATTGCGTTGATTGCATCACCAATCCCACACCCAATATTCCTTTATCTGCACTGGTTGCTTGTAGTTACTGTTTGTGAGTTGATTTTGCAACAGAATGTTGAATGGTTTTCATTGAGATTGCTTGATACATTTGCTTGCAAGTGCTATATTGATCTTATATTATGTACTAGACAAAATATTGTGATTGGGGAGTGCTGTCCAGTCAGCCTAAAAATGGTATGTTTAATTGTATTGATTTATTCAATTTTAAATAGTTTACTATATCAATTAATATAGTTTCAGAAATTCAGGGCCTTGTAATGGCCTCACCTTTCTCATCCACAAGAAGCAGATTCTACAATCTCAGAAAACGGAAAGGCAAAGTGATAATGGGTCCACAGACTTTAGAAGACGAGGAGGAAGCCATCGAATTGGCGGAGCGACCGCCAGCCGAGGGTAAAGATGAAGATGATTGGATAGATAGTGAGCAGAATGTGGATGAGAGTGATGTCATGCTTCGACCAGAGCCGGATGGTCGGGATGGAGACGAAGACGCCGGCGGTAGGATGAGCAAGACGGACGCCATCGAGGCGGACGAAGGATTCTGGCTCATCACCTTCCAAGTCTTCTTCCCTTTCCTCGTCGCCGGTCTCGGGATGGTAGGTGCTGGACTCGTCCTCGACATTGTTCAGGTAAGCAATTTTAATTCCCTTTTATTTTATTTGAGTAATATTTAATTATTTGCTCTATCTTTTTAGCACTGGAACGTTTTTCAAGTAGTGACGGAGCTCTTTATCCTCGTGCCGGCCCTTTTAGGGCTGAAAGGCAACTTGGAAATGACTTTGGCGTCTCGCCTATCAACTCAAGCCAATCTTGGCCACCTTGACGTACCAAACCAGCAATGGAGCTTGATCAAGAGCAATCTAGCACTTGTCCAGGTTTGTTGATTTAAAAATAAAATAATTTAATAATAAATTGGGCTTGTTCTTAAAATAAATAATTTATTTTTATAGTGCCAGGCGATCGTGGTTGGTTTCTTGGCCTCAGCAGCGGCCGTCATAATGGGTTGGATTCCCGAAGGAAAATTCGATGTGTATCATGGCATGTTAATAAGTGCCAGTGCTGTACTCACGGCCTCCATTGCCAGCTTTGCTTTGGGTATTTTCTTTTTCCTTTTAAAAAAGAGTTTTTTAAATATTAATTTGTTGCCTCTGTTTACAGGCGTTATTATGATAATTGTAATAGTACTCTCTCATCGCTTCAAAATTAATCCAGATAGTATATTTTTCATTAATTTATTTAAAAGCACTCAGTTAAGTAACCGTTCGTTCTTGTAGATGTAGCGACACCCATCGCTGCAAGTCTTGGAGATTTGACTACGCTTGGTCTCTTGGCAGCAATCGCCAGCTTCCTCTTTACTGCCATTGGTAACTTTCATCTCATAATTCGGTCTCTTATTTCAATGAGTTTTAAATAATCATTTCTCTTTATTTTTCAGCTGATAAGAATAGTGGGTTGTGGTGGATCTCTCCTTGCATACTTTGCGCCTATTTGGCGCTACTTCCTTGGCTCGTCTGCGTGGCCAGTAGCAATTCCTTAACGAAAACTGTTCTCTACACTGGCTGGTCTCCTGTTCTAGCTGCTATGGCCATCAGCAGGTAAACTCAGTTAATTTCTCCTTTAAAAAATTATTTATTCTAATATTATTTTTTATATACAGTCTAGGAGGAGTTGTACTCGATTATACCGTCTCAGCTTACAAGGGTATCGCCGTATTTCAACCGGTTATCAATGGAGTTGGTGGAAATCTTGCTGCAGTCCAGGCTAGCCGTCTTTCTACTTGGCTTCATCGTCGGGGAAGACCGGGTGATCCGATCCCAGATGAAGGTGGTGTCCGACACTCTAAAGTCTGTATCAATCCAATTGCTTCTTTTTGCACGACCAGCATTCATGCCAAAACATCTCGTGTTCTTCTTTTGTTGGTAATTATAAAATTCTTTAATATTCAATTAGAACAAGTAATAACATTTCAATTTTCAGGTTTTACCGGGTCATGTCATCTTCACATTGGCTATTTATTACCTTCAAGCTGGACATACAAGTTTGACACCCGTATTTTTCTGTATTTATTTATTCGCCGCCTTTTTACAAGTAATTTATTAAAGTAATCTTTATATGAATTCAGATTTAACTACATTTTAAAAATTCTATTTAGGTACTTTTGCTTCTCTATATTGGCCATGTGATGATTTTATGGATGTGGAGCCGGTCTATCGACCCGGATAATTCGGCCATCCCGTATTTAACAGCCTTGGGAGATTTGTTGGGCACAACTTTTCTAGCTCTGGCTTTCCACATCCTCTATGTGATTGGTGATCAAGATGCAGATGTTGGAGACTAAAATCTTATTTTTAAAATAATATAGAAAATAATAACAAATTTATGAAATATGTTGGTGCACATATCAGAAAGAAAAACAATGGTTGTTGAATATCAAACTCTACATCACACGGACCCTCTTGCCTAATTGTAAATCCCCAAATATCCCGACATTTATATTTGTTCTAAAATTCTCTTGGGGAAGTTGCAAACTTCCTTATATGGTTCGCTCTCTGGATTTTGGTGTTCCTTGTCGATATTGTTATTTACTTCACTCTGATTTGTGACACACATGGTGAAGGAAATAGTGAAAAGAACGCACATTGAAAAAGAAGAGAAGTCATTGTATTTTTAATTTTATTTAAGGGGCGATACATCATGTTGGTTTGGCCTTTTTCTGAAGGGTACCGAAAGCAGAGATGGCCGTTTTATTACCAGTGGGAACTGAGGTAAACTGGACATTACTTTGGCCAGATGGAATAGCGGCAGCACCAGGGACTGCCTGGTCCCATTTAGATCGTCTTTTGCTTTTATCTTCATCAGCACTGTTGCTCTGTACATTTCCACTGGATGGAGCTGTTCCAGGTGGGCCTACTTTTTTGGCTGCCGTACCCGAAACGAATTCAACTTTGGTCCTTTCGCGCCGCTCTTTTTCCCGTTTATCCATCTCGTCACGTTGAAGTTTCGAGAGGTTCTCAAAATAAGATTCCTCTCCCCACATATAAGGATCGTATAATTCCTATAATTAATATAAAACAGTTAAATTGAAGCAAATGAATTTTTAAATAACATTATACCGGCGGATAATTAGTGCCAATCTCTTCGATATCTAAATGATCAATCAGCTTTTCATAGATGCTTGGATTGCGGAACTGTTTCCTTTGCTGGATACTAAAGTTCATATCGATCCGCTTGTGTAGCATACTTTCATAGAGTCGGGTAATCTTCTCTTGTAATTCAGGTGGACATTTCCCTGTCGGTTCCGGTGGCAAGAGCTCCTCGCCCGGCATAAGCTGTTCCGCATCGGGACTAACGGGCCGACTGGCTCGTGCTACTGGGAATTCTACTCGGCTATTGCTGTCCTCCTCACTTCCATCGTCGTTGTCGTCATCCGACATGGCCTCATCGTTGTTATACGAGACAAGACGGGCAGCAACTCGTCTGATCTCAGCAGCTAATAAAAATATGAATGATTATTTCAAGGCATAATTTATAAATTAATTTGAAGCTTACCACTAACACTGCTTCCAGATTGAGGAGTATTTGTACCAGATTTGATGCTCTCTGATGGGCTGGCAGTACTGGGAGCTCCACCAGCACTTGGCTCTTTCCAAACAGTCAAATCTGGGGGTGCTGATCCACTTTTGGCAAGATCATCTGATGTCAAAGAAGAGGACCTCCTCTTCCTGTCATTGGGGCGATCAGAGGCATCTTCTTCCCCCTCCGAATCTGTGTACTGGGCTGTCAGTGATTGCAGTATTGAGCTACCCTGTTTTGACATCTCTAAAAGAGGAAAATAAAGGGAAATCTAAGTCAACATAAATTCCAAGCAACTGTTCTAATTTAAAGGCATGATTCTAATCAAAGCACAATGCTGTTTTCTATGAGATGCCTGGTCAAACAACAGCTTGTAAATCAATGTAAGTTTTTAATGATTTAAAAATATGTAATACTTAGTATATTAAGAAGATTGCCAGTGGCACACTAGGTATAATAATCAAGTCCAGAAGTTGCAGGCAATTAGAAAAATTATAAAGGAATTGATCGTAAAAAAATCTGAAAACACGACGATGGAGCAGACTAAAAATACGAATTGTCAGTTGTCAAGCTTGTTGTGTAATATACAGTGTTGCCGTTCTGGTTGAAATAGATTTTTTTAAAGCGTCGTTGCCCTGGCAACGTTGCTCAAACGTTAGTCCGTCAGCTCCCAAGCAACGAAAAACGACGTGTGTTTCCTGTTTTCCAGCAATCTTACAAGTTTTTGAGCGTAATTTCCGCCCTTTTTCTCTTTCAAAGAGTTCATTTTCGTAGGTCGTAAGCAAACTTCGCATGTCCTTCCAAAACTTGAAAACTTTCGGTAAGTAAAATTATTCTAAATTCCAATTTTATTCAGCTTCGTATCTGTGTCGAAATGTGGTCATACCATATCCCTAGCAACAATATGGCTGACACTTGAGCTTTTTTTTTCTTCTTCTCAATGTTGCAATCTTATGAAAATTACGAGCCAAGTTTTATTATTTCTGATTTGTTTATCAGATCCCTTCGCTGACGCCGATAAGGGTCCGGGAGAAGCGGTACAGGATGGTCTAGTTCACATTCGTATCCAGCAACGTAATGGTCGTAAAACACTGACCACCATTCAAGGACTCTCTGCAGAGTACGATCTTAAGAAGATTGTTCGCCACTGCAAAAAGGTACACCCTATTCAAAATAAATGAATTTACAGTCATAATATTTCATTTACCAATTTCAGGAGTTTGCATGCAACGGCACAGTTGTGGAGCACCCTGAATACGGTGAGGTCCTCCAGCTGCAGGGTGACCAGCGTGAAAATATTTGCCAGTGGCTCACCAAGACGGGTCTGGCCAAGCCTGAACAGCTCAAAGTTCACGGTTTCTAAGGCTACTTACTGACTACAGAAGAGCACAAACCGTGCATCCTCTAGCTTCATCAAATTATACAAGATGAGAAGGAGGAGAAGAACATTCATTCATTTCCCATTATTAACACAATCTTTCCCTCTCCTTATAGCAAACTCTGTAACAGCATTCTTTCCCCCTCACTAACTGGTGTACTTTGAAATTTTCTGTGCGGTACAGGTGTGACGATCATGATGAATAAACCAGAATTCTGAATGTTGACTCTACTCACAAAAATGGTTTGTATTCAAAGCAAAGATTTTCAAACTATTTAGGGTGCCTTTTATTAATTCATTCTCTTTATTGCGTCATTACTCACTTTTCCATTTTGGTGAGCACCTAGATGTCAGGAAGAGTTTGAATGAGTGCCAACTTATAGTTTAAATCTGCGACGAACCATTGAAATTCCTCAAACCACGTCCGTTCTTAACCACTCAAGTTGCCAATTTGTAAATCTGTAAATATTATTTAGTACTTAAGTAAGAGTTGTTGTAGGTGCCGTTATAATTTGTTGCTTGTCAGTGGGAAAGCGTTATCTGTCATTCAAAAATAATTTAAGTAACATTCTCCTGACGGCCAAAAAAGAGTTGTAATAAGTAGGGGGCTAGCGGTAGAAAGAATTAGTCTGGTCCGGCAGAAGATAGCAAAGAGGAAACGGAAGTATCACATTCCAGCTCATTTTTTTTCTGCAGTTATACTCGAGAAGAATCGAGGAAATTTATCAAATGACGAAAGCCTAAATATTAAAATTCGGCGTCGGCGTGTTTCACAGCTTGATTTTCTGAAAATATGACATTTTTCAATGATGCCGTTTCAAATTTTATGTGATTTTATTATAATCTACTGAAGTGACGTTAAAATGATCGAATCACCTTTTGGCAACATTCTCTAAGAGAGGTCCATTAAAACGTTTTAAAATAACTCTTATTGAATTGCTGTTTGAAAATGGCTCATTGAAAAACCATAGGTAATAATTTAGCAAATAAGATTATCATTGCCTAAGTTAAGACATAAATTTTTTGTATAGCTTTTAAAAATATAAGGTTTTATAGGTACTGACCGATTAACAGTTCACTTATGGTGCGTAAATGCAGGGCTTATTTTTCTCCACTTTTCTATCATACACTATTTCATAAAACGCACTTATTAAGTGTCACACTCTTGTAGCCTATTATTGGGGAGAAATAATGTTGAATTGCATAAAACTTTCTAAACCAAAGTTCCATTTAAAAGTAACTTCAAGTACCAAACACATGTGCATGCCAGTTTTCATTTTATTAATTTGAAACCATCAAAAACAAATTTAGTAACACAACTCAAATGAAAACTTAAAATTTCAGATAGTCCATCATCGGAAAGTATGAATGATTTGCTTTACTAATATGTCCCCATTAAAAACGAGCATATCGGAAATTAGAGAAATAGGCATCTGTTCCAGTTTGAACCCACAAACCAACCGTTCCAGGTACATTAGCGCCTAGGAGCGGCACCTTATTAAAAATGATTTTATCGTTGGGGCACTCGCCAATAGAAACAGTAACCGTGTTGTTGCGGATAACGAGGTTGAGGCGGAACCATTCTCCCTCAGCAATATCTGCCGGAGCGCTGTACTTTGGATTGCTCAACAAAGTGTTCCAGGTGACATTGGGTGGTGCGCTGAGTTGGGCACAGAAACCGGACAGTGCAGGAATCGGGGCGGGATTGTTACGCAATCCATTAGCAGTACGCATTTCGATGGCATCCTGCTGGTCATCAACACCCTGGATGCGCCACTTGAGCCCAGCGAAGGCACCGACGACCAGGTTGTTGAATGATGGCAGGGTGTAAAAGTAGCTGTTGCGGACGGCGGCGATGTCAACGCTGATGAATCCCTCGTTCAGGAATACAGTTGGAAGTTCGAGGAAACCGTTGTCCTGTGCCGTTATGTTAACATCGTAGGCGAGGAAATATTCCTGGTAACTTCGAGTCAATGAGAGTTTCATAGCTGGGCGGCCTTTGTAATTGGTGATTGATTGGGTAACATTGTGCGGTATAGTAAGAAACTATTTGTGTAACAAGTTGAATTTTATATTTGAAAATGCAGCAGAAATAATTTTTTTAGAGATGCTACTTACTGGAATTCCAGGAGGGAAGAAATTCCAAATATGGGTGGTCTGCATAAACATATATTTACAGAATATGAGCATAAATCGAAAGATGAATGAAAAATTAATTTATTAGATTACCTCAATATTCTTAATCAGGTTAGAGAGCTTGGGTGGTGCATGAAAAGAAAAGAAATGGAGTAGTATAAATTATAATAGTCTATAAAAAAATGTATTATTAGTTATGAAAAATTACCGGAGAAGCAGCGACAGCGGAAAGAAGAGCGAGGATTATGCAGACTTTCATATTGTTAGCTTTGACAATTTAACAAGAAATTTCAAATCTAAGAAGATATGCTTTTTCATGTTCCAGCGGGTCCTTTATATACTAGTTAGATGAAAAAAATTAACATATGCTAGTTTGTGGTTATAACACAGAAATTAATCCTATAGAACTAGAATTGCTGACGTGAATGCGGAACTTTTACAAACACCATATTGCTCATTATTATATTTCGATTCGAATCGAAATATTCTTTTGAATTTCTCTTTACCTCAACTTATCAAATCTTAGTGGTTTTCACTGACGTTTCAAATCTAAAGTTGTTTTTTTTCAAATAGAAAAAGTAAATTTTACTGATGTTTATATAATACTTGATGAATTATTTTTTACCACATGTTAGTTTGCGGTTCAACGCAAGAATTAATTCTGTACAATTTCAATCATCTTTAGAAAGAAAATTGCTGACGTAAATACGGAACTCGCCCACGTTTTGGTTTTATTATTCTCATTTATCCAATTCGCATTGACATTGCAGTTTCCGTTAAATTTCTTTATCAGTTTACAAAATCTTTGCGGTTGTCACTATAACATTGAAGAACAACACGATAGATATTTATTTTTATTTAATTTTTTTAAACATTTTTTTAGTAGATTCCGAATCCAAGGTTGAGGTTGAATAATTTAATATTTACAATGTGATTTTAATCCTACGTCGTTGACAGCTGGTCCCATTCCATAGTCACGTTTTAGTGCGCATTTAATTATTGAGTGGGCTATGGGCAACGTAAATTTGGTTCGACACAGCGCAAAAAAAAATCCTGCACCATCCGGTCGATACGAGGAGCGTGCTTCAGAGCCTTATTGCAATTCCGAGTCGAAACCAATTTAAATTGAATACATAGATGGATAAAGAATGAATTATTTTTATTAATGCCAATTAGAACTATTAGCTAGGAGCCGATAAAAAGTATACCGTACCGTAACTAATTTAATTGTTGTTAAAATAACTATAATTCAAATACACCCAAAAGAAAGGCCTAGATAACGGACTTTTTTTTGTAAAATTCCAAACAATAACAATGTAACCGATTTTTTCTTGTAACCTCTTAAGCGAAATAAATGATAAAAATGACCAGAAAGGCAACATTTGCAAAACTCGACTCCAATTTATAACACAATAACGTATAAGGAATGACGTGTAATTTAGTGTCCGATAGCAATCTTTGTACGACCCACTTGTGTCCTAGTACTGTCAGTACTCCCTTGTTCTTTTCTCTTTCTTATAAAAGCAGCAATCTTTAGTTGAAACAGAGCCATTCCGTTTTGGCAAACCTTCTTTGCCGCTAAAACTGGTCGCTTAAAAAGATGCGCTTGTTCTCTTCTCTCGTCATCATTTGCATCGCCTTACTATTGGCTACTGTGTTTGGTGAGTCTGATGGCAACGATCGTCCAGTTTTGAGCAACGAAGGGGATGTTAATCATGGACTTGCTGAAAATCCGAAGCCGCAAGTTGGAACTGCACCAATCATCACTTGCCCGAAAGGATTTAAAAAGGATGCAAAGGGGAAATGTGTACCCCCATTTTAACCTACAGGGTGAGCTGAAATAACTTGTATTCGATTTATTAACTATATGTAAAATTAAAAGAACTCTCCTTACAGGCAATTGAAAAATACTCTTTTATACTATATCGTCCCAGCATATACATTTTATTTATCACACCTCTTCATATGTATAATATGAAGCCTTGTTTATTATAATATGTCGTTCGGATAAGTCGTATGAATAAAAATATTATCAACTATAAAATGTCATATTCTTATTAGTAATCAGCAGTGCAACAAAAAAATCCTATTTTTAAAAATAAAATACGTAGTTTTTACGTACCGCGCATTAATTCTAATCACGTTTCATTTTCTTTTACAGCGCGGGGAAAGAAAAGAAGTCGCCTTAAAAGTTCATATGGGTCGAGATATAACAAAAGAAAAACAACAGTCATTAAATCTGTTGGTAATAGTTTCATAGCAATACGAATAACTGATGCTTTCATCATCATAAACTTGTACTGCAGCCATCATTTTCAAATTCGTCCATTTGGATCATAAAGCAACGTGAAGAGCGCTCTTTATAAGATCCACTCAAGAACTTGGGCGGGTTCAAGGTTTGTCTCCCACCTTGTGCCTGATAGATTTCAGCCGCACTTGTTGGAAAAGAACTTGATGCTGCACTTTGGATTGCGTCGTGTCAAGTGGAAGCTGCTGCCATGTATATAGCTATTCGAGAAAGTAGACCAGGTGGGCTGGCTTTCCGCGTTTCGCTCACCTTCTGACCGGCTTTGGGGGCAGTGGGTTCGCGCTCTGGAAATAAATGTCCACTTTCGCCAAGCGCCGATAGCTGCTCAAGAAAGACAATAAACTCAACCTGACTGCCATGCACATTGCATCTTATCAATCGGATAATAAGCAGCCCTTTCCAATTTTTTAACTCTTAATTTTCTAATGGTATCACAGGTTGGATTTCAAAGGTGCTTTTTCGTGAATATTGCGCGAGCGGTATCATAAAGCGCGTTTCCTCAAGATTCACCAATTTATTATTATTATTATTCGAACTATACCTTCTTACCGCGATAAAATTAAGTACGGTTTCACGGGCTTGCTGATTTGCTCGTTCTCGCTGATTCGATCAACAAATATTTCTTATGTTGATGCGAAAAAACAGGCGTACCCAAGAGAGCATCAGTTTTGCATTCGCTAGGACCTAGGTTATTGCTAGGTAATATATTCGCACACAAAAAGGCTTAAGTGGTGCCTTTGAGTCTTTGGCATTGTTTAGTGCTGCTGGACAGCAAAGTGTCGCTGTATATGGAGCGGACATCATGCTTTTGAATGGATTTAATTTTAAACGCTTGGGAGTTGGCTAACTTTCAAGTTAGAATTCACTTGAAGCAACACTACAATTAAAGGAAAAACAATATTTAAAAATAAACTTTAAAATATACATATATAATAAATTGTTACGGTACATGAGTTGCCGTTATAGGAGACAAAACTAGGAACAATTTCGTCATAATTTACAAAATGGAAATGGAAATGTAAATTGGATTCAGGAGGTCGGATGACTTTACTCGTATCAATGTTGATTGGCGATTGGTTTTGACCGGTTTTGCAGAGTGGATAAAGACGATCCCATTCTTCTGGCTCTTTTTAAAATAAAATATGAACCAAAATTTCATGGATTTTTACAAAATCCATGAAGGATAATAGGAAGGAAAAGAGAGTGTACCTGGATAGACTCCCGAAACCAATACCATCACCAATATTAATAACAGCATCTTCTTCGTAATTTTTTAGACAGAATTATTTGACGAACTGATCCAAGTAGATTATGGTTGACTATAGAGTTTGTAAGCAGAACTCCAGTCGTATATATGTATGGATTTTTCGATGACCTTCTTGCGCATTTCTTCTTCGGTTCGAGACGGATTTTATTTCAGTTTGAAACAGTATAATCTACCCAATCTGTTGGTATTATTATTACACACCCTACGAATCAGTTTATAGGTTCACAATCGCTAATATTAGAGGTTGCAATATGAATAAGACCATCGAACGTTATAATAGTTTTCTGACGGACCCATTAATTTGACTCCTCTTTTGACCTTTGGTGTAGGTTTTCACTTATAAACAAAGGTCCGAAAGTTTATCAAACTATTTATGATTGTGAAACGTCGGATACCATCAACAGGACCCGAAAGTTCATCTAATTAATAACATTTGTTAGGGTTTCTAAAAGGTTAGACTGCGTGATTTTTTTATCAACCAATAAACCAAACAATGAAGTCATCAGTTGGTTAGTAGATGAATAACGAGATCTAATTGAAATGGCTTAGTTAGCAACCCATTGGCAAATACATTCGTAACTTATTTATTTGTGCAAAAACTCCCAATAAAGACGAAACGAAAATGCAATGTCCAATTTAACTCCATTTTAATTCAAATTATCCAATAAATTTGGCAACTGCTGAAATATTTTTGATTTATACTACATTTTGAAATTGAAATTTTTTTTTTGGTTTCAAATGCTTCATATCAGGTTGCTGATTGATGTGATCAAAATAATTAGATAAGACGGGACGCTCCAGGAGCAGTACTGTAATGCTTCACTTTCCGATAGTTTAGTGGCTGCACGGGTCGGTTGTTGTGAGCTAAACTTTTCCCATTCTCATCCACCAAAGTAGCCAATTTGCTAATCTATTGTACACATACTTAGTCTAAAAGATTTTAATAATAATAGGGAAAATCAATTTCAATACTTGACGGGTAGAAATCTGTACGGATGAATCGAAAAGAGTCCAAGTAACGCTCTCCTGGCAGCCGGGAGTTGTAAGCGATCCCGAGTAACGATAAAAAGAATCGGTTTCATCCGGTAACAGATCCATCAGAGGGAAAGTGGGTTTCACATTCAACAGCATATATTTCTTATTGTTAGCAGAGCCGATTAAGTTAATGAAATGGCGCATTGGAATATTGCTCTTCTTAGACTCCTAATAAATTCAAAACCGATTCGACAATTGTTACATTTATTTAAAAAATAGATTACCTCCATAAAGACGCCTAGAACGGCTATTCCATCAGCGTGATTGGCAGCTTCAGTTAGATTTGCGTACTTTGAATTCATGTGCACCAAATGCAACTCGCATGGGTAGTGAGTATGATTAATGGTGTGCTCGCTACCGCCCTCGATAAGATCACTACTCCAGTGGAAATGAAGCTGGTCAAAAATATACCGACCCCTGAGCCCACCTCCAGTTATACTCGGCAGTTGATTGTCTCTCAGATTATCAGTGCTCATTTGGAGTACCACTACAATCGTCAATTATAATTATAATGAGTTATAGATTACGTTGGCCTACACAGCTATAAATTAAATACATGAATGTCCGTTGTTGAAGACAAAACTAGGAATGATTTCGTCATAGTTCAAGAATTTGAATACTGGAATGGATTGTGGATATTTGACAACCAGTTTTGGGTCAATGTTGATTGGCGATTGCCTGCGACCATTGCACATAGGGAAGAGACGAGCCCACTCAGTAGGCTCTAATAAATTTGAAAATAATTGTTTAATAAATATTTTTTGGATTTTAATAAAATAAGAGCTTTCATTCTCACTGTTATAGTCCCATTTCATGCGTCCTCCTTTTTAATGCGAAGAGGGGATAAAACATATTTTATATTTTAATAATTTGTAGCGGTAGCTTTGTTAATTAAGTAATAGATGACCATATTGTAATTAATTGTAATAAATAGACCCCATTAAATACCTGATTTAATGAAAAATCCGGCCATCGCAAAGGATGAAGATAGGCACAAAAATATCACAGAGCGCAACATTTTCATAGTGGCTGGAAATAATTGCTTTATTTAAATTTTGTTAAAATACTTTACAAAAACAAACTTTTAGGAAACGAAGTGTGCAGCGATCTGCTATAGATTTTTGTGTGCGATTCTTATAAATAGAGCAAAAGGTATATGTAGAATTCTGATTACCTGTTTCATGCGTCGCTCTTTTCTACTCTGGTTACTCAATTTAATTATTTTCATGAAAAAGCGCATAACGAAAGCGGGTGGTTGTTGTATTCGTCATCAAGTTGACATTTGCTCGCGCTCGATGAGTGCTATGGTGACCTTTATCGTCATTATATTACTGAGATTGAATATCAAGTGTGCTGCACGGTTTTAAAAACTTTTCATCTTTCGTTGTTTGACTCGTTTGAGCTTATAAATAAAATAAAAAAAGTAAAAATTTATATAAATACGGATACGTATTTAACAGCTACGAATTAAGGAATAATAAAAGGCTCACTTTTTGTTCAATAGTATTAAAAACAGTGTTGATTTGTGACTTACACAACTTTTCTTGAAAGATGTGGCAAACAAGTTTTAGGTAATTTTTAAAAATCATTACACCTCGTTTGTTCTAAGAGTGTAAAACGTTTAACAGAAAACTTCACGTACTGTTCTCGTCTCATTTCGGCTACTGTGATAACTTGTACTTCACAATAATATCTACAGTAATAAGTTTGGTCACAGTATATTACGCACCGATTTGTACTAACACCCTGGTTTGTTCTCCCCTTACATTTATTGCGCGGATTAAAGCGGATTCATCGAGCGCTTACTCTGAACCATCAAATCTCTCTGAAATCATCGGTATCGACTGCCTCAATCCAGCTCGAGCCCCATTACCTTTTATATTGACTCTAGTATATAAAACCTAGGATCACTGCATGTATTTGTCTACTTGATTATATATAGGCCGCCGCTGTCGGCCGTCTTGCTGATCCGGTCTCAATACTTCTTCACCCGCCATCACGACAACCATATACTCCGTACTCTTCATAGAGTTCACCGGTGTCGACCGGTCCGCTCCGTATGGTACCTCTTTATTAATACCCTTTTTGTCTCTAATTCAGTTCCATTTCGCTTCACGGCCAGGCCGGTCCAGGTTGTACCGTAACTTGCCATAGCTATGTCGTCTCACTTTAAACAAATTAACGAACATCGTACTTCCTTTAGAGATCTACAATGTCGGCCCGTATACTCTTATAAAAGTAACAATTTCTCCACACAGTTAGTAATATCCAATCCACCAGTCGGCACTTCCAACAACAAAAACATTCTATTATTGTGACCCGCGCACGATAATAATGAATCCTTTTACTTTCTCAAGCTAATATTTCTGGGTTGCAAAATACAAATGATATCGAACGTACTATATGATACAATCTTCCTAAATAAATTGATTTCATCTATTTTCAGCTCCCCGTAAATTTCAATTGAACTAATTTATTGTGATACAATGCTTAATTGGGATGTAATGATACATGCCTTTAGGGAAAATGTATTTCCAATCCAAGACTAAAATAATGTTTAGTCCAATTATCTTTTTATGGCCTAATAGGTGCGTTCATTATGGTATAGGATGCACAACATTGCAACCTGCAACACAAAAATTTGCTGGGTGGTAATTGCGTTCAAAATCTTTTTCACACGCGACGAAGTGTTTTCAACGACACGTTCAAGCATTTTTATTTTCTAATAAATTACACAATTGATCAATGTTATTTTAGACTGTATTTTTTAAAAATATGTCTGATATTACCTTCTCCAAGCCACCTAGTTTTTCTCCGCTAATCTTTATCAACTTATGGATATTATTCAATATTTCTTTGTTTCCCTCCGAAGTATTTTTGTTCTCGCCTACTTTCTTTTGAACGGATTTCTGAGAATTATGAAATAAGAATTAATTAATAGCACAATATTTTCTATATCTAAACATAACAATAATATATAACAGGAAAATCGATATTTAGCAGAACTGTTTCTTACAGTTTGACGACTCAGAACATTCATGGATTGGACGAGACTTTGTGAATCTCCATTTAAAGCGTCAACATTTTCTCGCATATGAAGTAAAAGTGGTTCAACAGTATCAAAGAAAGTCTACATGTATTACATTTTCTTGAAAAGATTTTGGTTTTAAATCGTCATCCATTTTTTAAATGAACCAATAGAACTTTTCACAATATATAACATACGACGAGCTCACTCAATTCAATCCACAACAGATTCAAAAGGAAAGCTAAAAAAATGTGAGACTACAACGTTTTTTTTTTTTAATTGTACCCAAGAGGTAAAATTCCAAGTATACTATGTATATATACCTCTCTTTTGAAATTTCTTCGAAATTTCCAAAACATAGCCGAGACGCCGAGTAATACGTGACAGCATTGGTCACCAATTTATTTTGATCAATAACTTCCTGCTGGGTATCAGTTGCCGGGCTTGTTGTCACTAGGATCCCTGTAGCAACAGCTGCATTTTGTAAAAATACGTAACTTTCCGGTTGTATAGGGGCTGCATAGGGCGATTATTGTGGGACAAACTATGTCCATTCTCATCCATCAAAGTGGCCAATTTCATAATCTGTTCATCAATCATATTAATAATAACTAAAATATACATTTGGCAAAAAAAAATTATTAAACTCATGTACTTGACTGGTTGAAATCTCTACAGTATCGCGGAAAAGAGTCCAGGTAACTACTTCTTGGCAAGCTGGAGTTGTAAGTGATCCCGAGTAACGATAAAACGAATCCGTTTCATCCGGCAATAGATCCATCAGGGGAAAAGCAGGCGTCACATTCAAAACCATATTCGTTTTGTCGTAAGCAGAGTCAGTTAAGTTTATGAAATGACGCATTGGAATATTACTCTTATTCTTAGACTCCTAATAAAGTCTAAATTGATTAGATGCAGCAAAACGTGGGCGGGCATGAATAATATGAATCAGAATTGGGTTTTCTCTGTGGCACACGAACTAAACCATTCATATCGTGTTAACGTCGCAATATATCCGTATTAGTACACGCATGCTATTTATTCTGACCTTTATTGTTAAGCTACTTGATATTTAGTATATAGCACGTTGATGGTTTCATTTTTCCAAATCACCTTCGATTTTTTTTCTGGCAATATTTTAGAAGAATTTTACTCAATAAATTAACGCGCATATATTATGAAGCAATTTGTTTAATTAATTTAAATTAATTTACAATTTATTCAAAATATAGAGATTTGAGAACGATGTGCGGATGCTGTTTTTCTATGAGGACCAGCATATCGCCCAGGTAACGACGCTGTTCGTGCCGCTACGGATCCACCATGGCAGTAGATTTCACGATTTCTCATACAGAGAAAAAAAACCCAGTACCTACATCTCAAAAAGGGCTACGTGCAACTCGATCTCTCCTGTGAATTGACTATAATTTACATTGATTATTTATCAACATACAGCTCATTCCATCGATCGTTCTCGACTGTATTCAAAACACGAGAAACTAAATTCTTATAAATCCATTTGATAACAAATAATCTGTTAGAAGTTTAATGTATTTTAGAAAAAATTATGAGCTATCATCTTGAAAATTTGATTTCATCGGCACTTTTCATACATGAAAAATGTTATTATATCTAAACCAGTTTAAAATTTAATCGTCTTTTTCGTGTTGAATACGGCTCACTGAATCCAGTGAATCCTGGAGGACATTGCCAAGTTCACCGACGATCAGTTCAATTTCCTTTAAAAAATAAAATGTTATCATGGTAAAAACATATTAGCATGTTTAATAACAGAATTATAGCCAACCTTTCCCAATAAACCAGTCAACAAAATTTGGTCGTTCTGTACAATCTTGCTCATGTCATCCAATATCACTTGGTTAGCGTCGCAAGTTGCTTTGTTTTCAACTAGTTTCTGCTCAAGAGAGTCCTTGAAAAATGAAATTATTAATATATATATATACATCACCACAAAATAAAGTAAAGATACAACGTGAAATTATAACAGTCGACCAACTTAAAAAATCTTAATAAAAAATTTATTGATAATCTTACCTTTCCAACACCAGTAATGTCTGTTTCTTCTAGCAATTTAAGTTTTTTAAGTTTCTTTGTTTCTTCTAACAAGTCCTGGAAATCTTCTTTCACATGACGTAACACTGGTTCAGCTGTTTGACAAAATTCATTAACTTTAAGTTTAAACGATGATCGCATCTCATTCGGACTTTCATCCATTCTATTTTTTTTCTTCACTGTTTGGCAATAAAGATCTTAAATCTGTACAAACTCTTGATGACCAACGAAGACTGAGGCTGTTTAATGTAGGCCTACTGTACGTGTACGAATGTACCAAACAGACAAAATTAGCATATCAACGTTTCGAACTTCCGCTAATGCCCAAGAGATTCCTGATTCCAGTAATGAAAGTTCAAACTGGAAGTCAGACTCAGCTGGGAATAGTTTTCAGCGCCCAAATCATAATGCGCGTATTGACGTATTCAGTACGTTTTTGAGAACATTTCTAAAAGAGAGAATAAATTTCTTCGAGATGCCCTGACTAAGTTGAAAGAAGAAATAATCATTAATCCAGTTCAACCTAAAGTTAATAGTGAGATCATGGAGATGACGGCCGGCTTTGATCTCTTTACAAAGAAATGGACCTGGTTGTTGAGGATCATCATCAGCTCTGGAGGAGCAGCATTGGCACTAGCTCTACTGTTGACTGCCATGATTTGGGCTGTCGTGTTCCTGGTCAAGTACCATCGAAACCCAGGATTTGCCAACAACTACTTGAACGGATACATCGTATGCAAACTTCACTCGATGTATCTTCGACTATATCACAATCTTCATGAAGAAACCCACTAGGTTCGCGACGTCTATGAAACTACTGATGAACGTTATTGTCTGCTTCCTTGTTGAAAGAGCTGCCCAATGGATCCACGACGAACTTGCTAAGATCCAGTTCTACGCACCAAACTTCGGCGAAGCAAAAATTCACATTCAACGTGCAAGGAGAAGGTTTCTTCGCTAGCGTTATGCGATCAGTTCTAGGAGGATTCAGTCTTCATAGCGAAGTCTGCCAGATCGCCGATAGCTCCGTATGTGACTCACTATTCATCCCAGTTGACTGGAGGACCTGGTTCATGTTATTCTCGTTGGCCATCTTCTACTTCTTGATCGGAATTTATCAAACCAAATCGGACCACATCATGTGCCGGATGCCCGGATCTGCCGCATCTGCGACTTCTTGATGAGAGAGCAAGGAGAGAAAAGAACCATCTATGTTCTTGAAGAGATTCTCGTAGAAAGAGCTAAGCGGAAGAATGTCGTGGCGGCATTAGCTCAAGAAGAAATGGACGAGCCGACTGCGAAACGAGAACAGAACGACCTTGTCCTTTCTGCCTTTCTACCAAGAAGATGGTACCATCGCTTCGCACCCAACATCGTGCTATCCATCTGGGCTTATAAGACATTAGGCGTCGATTCGATCTATTGCCAAGTGTGTAACCAAGACGTAATTTCTGCCCGGTTTCGCTGTCGAAATCTTCTATTTTGCAACGATTGCCGGTTCTTACTCAAAGAATGTCCGTGTGGGTCGGAAGCGTGCCGTGATGGTTGTAAGTTTGATGTATATTGTGTGTTATTATGACTAATATATGTAAATGACTAATATTTGTAATTATGTGATATGACTGAATAATATACTTTAAAACATAATTATATAAATGATTTTTAAATAAATACGATAAATACCGTACGAAGAAAAAATTCAAGAAAATATGTAATTTAAAGGAAATTAATTAGATTTTAATTTAAAAACCCGATAATTTTTTCATTCTTTTTATTTGAGATATTGTTTCGTAACAAAATTTGTCTGATTATTAGTGAAAAAAAAATTTCATTATCAAGTAAACGAGAATACCTTAATGACTGTCTTTTCTACCATATTATTTATGCATTCAAATCTCCATCTAACTCTTCCATGAATGTGGTCATTGCACTTCGCATATTTTATTCGAAATGCCCTTGCTGGTTTCAAAACTAAAATTTAAATCGCACAGAAAACCAAGTTTGTTGCCGTTGAACATATAATGAATCTTATCTTTTTTTTTGTAAAATAATTCGCTTTATTCAAGAGAGAAGAAGAAAAATGTTGGGAAGGGTGATTCAGAGGCCTTACATTCTTCGAGCCTTTTGATACAATAAAAAACCAAGTTGTCGTCATTTTTGTTCGAATAGTAACTAGTACATAAAATAAAATTCGAAGGACAGTGTTTAATAATTAATTTGATTATGAATGCCAATTGAAAAATGAATACCACCTTTTATAAAAGCATAATATTATTCATACGAGATAATAGTAAAACAGCATAAGTGAGCCAATATTTAAATTCATATATTTGAATCATCGATATGCCTTTAGCTGAACGTAATACTATAGGTACCTCAATACCACCAGGTCCATTTCTTTGTGAACAGATCAACGCCGGCCGTCATCAAGCCGGCATAAGGATTAAACAAACGCTTCTCTAAAGTTCAATTTTTCCCATTAAAATAACGAGGTTTATTCAAGTTTTTTTTTTTAAGGCGGTGTATGTCTAGCCTCCAATTATCTAATTCGATTATGTACTGAAAACAAATCAATGTATTGTCACCTTTAAATTCATTGCCAAAAATTATTTAAAATAACACGATATGCGATAATTGGACCGTAAAAAAACCATAAGCAGTGCGAAATACAAAAGTAAAATGCAAAGTATTATTCGAGATTTTTCGAAGATTTGACGAAAATTCCCTCTTAGAAACTGGGGAAAGAAAGAGGTAGAAATCCAAATAGATGAACCACTGGTA
The DNA here is from genome assembly GCA_030141595.1 of Chydorus sphaericus. NCBI lineage: Eukaryota > Metazoa > Arthropoda > Branchiopoda > Diplostraca > Chydoridae > Chydorus > Chydorus sphaericus. The sequence goes on from CM057933.1 coordinate 7,324,288, forward strand.
TATGAAGTTGATGAAATCTTATTCCAAATTATATATCCTTCTATGTCCTATCTAGAAATCGAAAAAAATCGTTAAAAATCTTCATAATAATACGGTAATATTAAAATGAAATTACATTTTCACGAGAAATTTATTGCCGAGCTCCTGAATTGACCATTCCGTAATTCCAATTTCAGCCAAATCTTGCTCTCTTGAAACAAGGCTAGCAAGTAATTTATTAATTAAATGCTGACAGACAGCCTTCTCTTCAGTATTGAGGAAATGGACGACCAAAGAAAAGCGCCGGACACGCGTAAGAGCGTCCAGCAGTCTCACAACTGTCGCCACTCCTTCCACAGTCGGTGCAAAGCCCAATAGAGCTTCAAAAATCTCTCCTAAAAGAGCTGTTGGCATGTCAATGGAGAAAATCTGGGACAAGCCGGAAGGACCCATCTTGTAGAGCAGGGAGAGCCTGGCTGGGGCATCAGACTGCTGCCAGCAGGTCAGAAACTGTGACGATCCACTTGGAATCTGGTTGGAAACCAGGTGAGTGCTGTTCGCCTGTGCTGAACTCTTATTCCTCTGAGTTTCAGTGTAATCTGGTGGATCGTGGTGGCTGCTCCTCTTGTTAAGGGCCAGGTTGTTCCAGATCCTTGTTCTTGTCGGTTTGCCACTCCCAGAGATATTGGCAGGCTTCAAATGTGCAGTTCTAACCAAGTCTCTGTAAAGACAAAATATCAATAAATTATTTATTACTAAAAATGTTGATATTAGAATACCTGAATTCTTCATAAGAGGCTCTTTGTGAGACAGCTCTCAATTTAGCTTCATTCTCCAACTGATTCTGAGTGTCAGTTTCTAAAGCAGCGTATAAATCCCTCTCCATTTGAGCAAAGCAAATCGGGATAGGCTGAGATTCCATGTTGTATATCACGTAGGTACAAAGTGACCAAGGTTTGTTTATTGATCTAGCCGAGCTATTTGCTATGCGACGGTGCTACCACCTCCTAAAAGAATGCCGGTACCCTTTCACTCCTGACCTCAATTACATATAAAACAGGTGCAATAAACAATAAAAAATAAATAAACAGCAAAAGAAGGAATTTTCGCTTTCGAAACAATAACGCGCATCCCCAATGACCCCAAACGTCAGAAAAAGTGTTCTGCTAGTTTTATTGCCTTCAGGCTTCAGCGACTTCGCCTTGAAAAAAAAGGCCCATTACTTTGTTTAGCTTGGAATTTTATTTTAAAATTAGCACAAGTTTTTAGTTTTCTATAACCAACACAATGGCAGACCCCGCTTCATTATTGGGAAGTGTTGAATCGAATATGAAAATACTTGACAGCCGTTTGCCGGTTTGCGTAACCTCAAAACAATTGTTGAAGGAGGTCTAGTGGAGTCTGATGCGTTGGTGCAGTCGTCCACTGCTCTAGCAGAGGTTGGTAATTATTTAAAAAAGAAAAATTAAAAACTGCTGTAATCATAGACCTTCCCTGGTAAAATATCTTAATAAAATATCACATTTAAAAAATCTTGCTTTTTAGTCAGTATATCAGTTCTGTGAATTATAATTTTTTTTTTTAGTTTTCTCTAATTTTCATTTATTTTTGCTTACCTGAAATGTTATTCTAGTATGCCCAAATTTCAACTCGAGAAATGTTAAACAAAATGAAGTGTTTGTCTGCAGCAAATCAAAATGTGAATGGCACTGATGACCCCTAGCTAAAATAAGGTACTGAAGCTTATAATTTATGTTTAAAAGCATTTAAAAATGATTTAATTTAATATTCTTTTACTATTCTTCAGGAATTAGGATAATATCACTTTGCTCAGATCTTTCAGTTCACGTAATACATGAAAATGATTTATCTCAATTGGTAAAAATAAAAGAAAAAAAATTGCCATAATCAAAGTTAATTACTAGTACTACACCTCAATCAAGTTTCTGGGTGTATTTTCATGTCTCAGCCGAACGATACACGCAACAGTGTCTCCTTTTTAATTTCTACATCGAATAGGATATAATAATTATAATAATGATAGATTTTCCGAAATCAAGTAAGGGAGAAAAAAAGAAAAACATAGTTAACGCGCGCGTAGACAAATTACATTTCTTCCAGGTGTTGTGTTCAAACATGCTGATGATCGCGAGCCCATGAGTTTATAAATGACTTTTTCTTTTGAATTAACTGGAATGACGAAGCGAAACAAATCAAAGCGATATTTAAACTCTTAGCGCGTCTGCCAAACAATTATCCCAATAATAATCGCCAGCACTACGGCGAGTACAATCGCAATGATGCATTTCCTCCGACGTAACTTGTTCTGTAATGAATAAATAATTATAATTTAATTTAGAAAGAATTAATTATAAAAATTACCTGATAGGATGCAGCAGTGGCCAGTTGGCTGGTTCCTTCTTCGACTCGCATCTGAGCATTCTCCACATTAGCTTCAATACTATCGATGATCTCACCCTGTTCGTGCACCATCGTAGCCAGCTCTTTGAAGATTGTATTTACATCCACAATGTCAGACTGGAAAAAAATAAAATTTTATATTATTAATCAATGGAAAAAATGGTTAAATTTCAAGGCGTACTTCTAGCTGCCTGATGGCGCGTTCACGTTCAGCAAGGACTTGAAGATCATTCTCCTCTTCTTGCAACTGCATCTGACGCTGAGAAGTGCTGAAACCTTTGCCTTCGTCTAGATCGACTAAAGCGTCTTTGGTACCGTCATTTGGGCCCATTAGGCTAGCAGAAGTACTCCGTACACGTTTGACCTGTATTTAGAAGATTGAAATAAATTTCAAATGATGAAAATTGAAGTTATGTAAGAATACCTCATCTTTTTCACGTTGAGCAGCTTCTCGTTGAAGGCTCTGGAAACTGTTGAGTGCGTTCGTGAAATCATTCAGCAACCTTTCCTTCTGAAGTTTCAGGACTCTCTGTACAATTTATAAAAATTATGTAATTTATTAAGAATACAATTGAAGAGTAATTTCATACTTGTTCTGAAGGAGGCAGTGATATGCTGCCCAAATCTTTGAGGGATTTGCTTGTGTCTTTGGCCAGTTGTCCTGTATAATGCTGAATCTGGTGCCTAGAAGAGCAAAAATTAATTTCTATCATAATTTGATGAACTTGAAATGTGAATTTACAGTTGGTTGCGTAGCTGCTGGTTGTCTGCAGGAGTACCGAGCTGGACCACAATACGCTGCATTGATGAAGCTGTCAGAAGAAAAAAACTCATCAAATTGTAAAAATATAATGATAAACAAGGAAAGTTACCATTTTGAGAAATTTTCTGTATGTTGGTCCCAATTTGTTGTGACAGTTTGGCAAACATGTCGCTTTCGCGACCAGCCTGGTAACTACTCGAAGTTCCGTATCCACTACCGGCAGCCATCTTCACAGGTTTGTAGTGAAATGACGCAAAAACAAAAACAAGTGTTGGAAGAGATTAATCTAAAGGCAATGACGCGTAGAATGAATCACTCGAAAATGCGATTATTTTGCTAGGGCGTCCTAATGTTGTAATCTAAATATTTCTCTCTCTCTTCCCGAGCTTCCCTTATGTCCTTTACTTCCTTGACAATCAGCTGTTCTATTGATTAGTTGTTGATTCTGCCGCTAGTTGCGTCTTCAGCGGCAGCTTTAAACTCGCAAAATGCTTTGCGACTGTCAACAGAATAAATAAAAATAAGGTGGGAAAATATTATTTTCAACAGACTCATTGAATGAGTTGAGTATTTTTTGGCCTAATTAAGATTTGAGCTAAATGAGATAAGCCTTATCATATTCCGGTGTGTTCTAATCGGCCAGATAAATTTAATTCAATTTTACCTGACTGAAAATTAAATTAATTCCTAAAAAAAAAAGTCTTACTTTTATTTCATGCATTTTTAATAAAATCTCATTCAATTTTAAAGTGAATTTTATAAAACCCTGCTTACTGAGAGAAAAAGAGAAAAAAAATCTAAAAATTTAATTCAGGTTTACTGAACTAAAAATTTAATTAATTTTAAAAAATGTCTTGCGCTTATTTCATGCATTTTAAATACATAATGTCTCATCCAATTTTAAAGTGAATTTTACAAAATCCTGCTAACTGAGAGAAAGAGAGAAAATACCGATTTCTATTATCAAATAACATTCCAAGACGGATGACTTTATTATATAACGTAATATAACCCTCTGATCACGAAATTTGTCAAAAGCTAAAAGCGCATCCCCGGAATTCTTGATTTATTATGCTATTTAAAACATGAACATGTCTTTGTTGCGCGTCCAATACGGATTGGAATGACGTCAAAGGAATGAGAAAACATTTCGATCGTCACGTTTTTTCTTGAATCTCAACGTAATCCATCATATCCTTGAAAAAATGTACATACGGCCTTCTTGAACTCGAAAAAGTGACGTCATTTGACATAGTTTCAAGGATGACTGAGCAGGTAAAATAATTTCCCACCACTTAATTTCATCTCAAGTTTGGTTTTGTTAATAACCGGTTCATAATCGTTAAAAGCACCTTTTTGAACTTTCAGCAGGTCGACGACTCTAGAAATCCATTAAAAATACGGGTTTAGTCGATAGCAGTAAATTAACAAATCAATTCCCAAAAGAATTCGATGAGTCCCCTCTCCGTCCAACAAAAGGCATTCTTGTTCCGAAAAAAACATTCCACAACAGCAGCCGTCGTCTGCTAAACTTGTTATCTGACAGTTGTATCTCTCAGCTGCAGTTCCATTTTTAAAAAGAAATCAAACTGTTGATTCAACCTAGTTTTTCTAAAAAGGAAATTCTTTTCATAAAAGCAGACTCGCCCTTTTTTTTAAAGGGAATGCCCATAAAGCACGGCCATACCGAATCGGAGATCCCCTCACTTTTTTGGGAGGCGGAATGTGGCCTTTTCATATGCATATTTTGGTTGAAAACAAGAGACCACAACAGATGTTCTCTCAACTCTTTCACATTTCCAAAGAATGTTCGATGATGACGAACAGGTGTTGAATGAACAGCAAACGATATATATACCTTTTTGGTCCATCAAAAATATCTGTTTATTATTATGATTTCCCATTCATGAAAAAAGAGAGGCAGGCCTCTATTGTTATACGAGTTATTTTTGGCGCCTGCTGGGCATCAGGAATCCAAGGAATTTGTTGCCGATGCTCGTCGAAGATGACGCATAAAAAGGAAAGAAAGTGTGATCCACAGAGTGCTGGGCAAGAATCTCAACGTCCGGGATGGATAGCCGGGAATGTTGCTCAATCAAACGGTTCCAAAGTGTCGGTACAATTTCACCTGAAAGTTGACTTTCATCCCGGAAGAAAGAGCCCCATCGGCTGCTGCTTCTCATCTTGTTTAATTCCTGGAATTTTGATTATATTAAAAGATACATATCGCCCCGAGAAGAAACAATGAATATTTGATTTAGATCGTGTCGGTCATCAAAAATAAAAAAAATAGTTTTCAAGAAAGTGGTCTTTTCTATATCGACCTCGTTTTGGTAATATTATAGAATCAGAATTTGATGATGGTCGTAAAACATGTATGGTGTGGTTGGAAAACAATCAAGATTGATTGGAAAATATTATACTTACGATGCAGCAGGGATCTTCTACTTCTAACTCTTCTAAAATGGCTACAGAATCTACTCGATCTAACCGACCACCGGCTAAAACATCTTGAATCAGGTGGTCTCCGAAATAAATGCATTTAGGATTCTCAATTCCACAATACTCGGCCATAGAAGCTCTTAATTGGGACCAGTTGCCTTGAGTGTAAATCGTTTTAGTGTCCCCAACTAAGAGCTCTTCTGGATCCATAAAATCATCATTTTTCATCCTTTTTTAAAAGCCAGTTTTAAGAAGTTGTTTTAAAACTTAAGAAATCAAGTTTTTTAAAATATACTTTTCATCATTTCTTTTGATCCAATATCGTTGGAATGGGCGGTTGAGATGAAAGAATCCCGGTTTTTTACTAGCGCAGATGACAAAGTCGAAATAACTCTGCCAGTCCTGGCCGAGGCAGAAGCTGGCAACGTGATCCACATATTCAGGATCGGAGCCACTGATGAGGAACGTTACTTGGCGTCGTTTGAGATCCTGTAGCCATTTTTTAAGCTGTTCGCTGCACGGCCGAAGATAAGATTCAGGTCGAGCCTTCATGGCTGGATAATATCCTCCAAGGTTTTGTTTTAAATTGTCTCTGATGCCAAAAAAAGAAACCTTTATAGAAAGGAATTTCATTGCTGCGTAATAACGGATTCCAGAATTAATTTATTTTTATTATTTTTAAAAGTCTACCTTGAATCTCAAGGGCAGGGCGGGACGAATAATCCATTTTAAAGAGCTTATAATAACAGCTAAGGAATTTCAAATTCTATTCAAAAAACTTTTAAGGAGATGTGAAAACATTCCTTTAGATTTTTGTTGGGACCAATTAGCAATTAAGAGTGGAAAGACAAAAAATATAAACTGGGCTCTAGCATATAATAATAATTGCCCTTTTCTTGAATGACGTCTAACCATGAGAGAAATGTTGATGCTACAAGGCATCTCATTATCTACTTCATTTGCCAAATCTAACTGACAACATGATAATTAAAATTATTCATTTGCATTAATTTAGAAAAATAAAAAAATCGTGCCAGGATTTATCCTGGAATCAGACGGACAAGGAAGGGGCCCCATTCCTCATCCATCGGTATCATATCCGACCGAATCGTCACCCAGAAGGACTATTTATTTAATTGGTTTGGTTGTGCTACAAGCGATCCTATACAGAGAGAGCGAGTAGTTCGGTTTATATACCTCGCAATAACTGCACAAAGGAGCATTGGTAAATGGCGAAAATAAATTGAATTGTAATGGGTGGGCCGTTATTAAATTTAAACATACCAAAAGATTTGCAATAAGCAAAATAGAGATGTTCATTTTGTTAGAATTGTCCAAATTTAGAATACAGGATGAATATTCGAAAATATTGAAGAGTTTACTAACTAAAATGTAAAAATGGAGGTACAACTGAAAATAGCGCGATAAAACAAATACATAATAACATCTTAACTAAAAATATTAATTTCCATTTATTAAGAAAACTATTTAAAAAAAAAAAAAAGGTCGGCGCTTGCCAGGATTTATCCTGGATTCAGATGGACAAGGGACGGGCCCCGAACACTATCCATCGGTATCGTTCCCAACCGGATCGTCACCCAGCTAGAAATTTCTATGTGAAATTTGATTGGTTTGGATGTGCTACAAGCGCTCCTACCACACAAAGGCGGGTAGTTCAGTATATATACCTCGCAATAACTGCTCAAAGGAGCATTGGTAAATGGCGAAAATCGATTGAATTGTAATGGACTGCCCGTTATGAATTTGAAACATACCAAAAGACTTGAAACAATCAAATTAGAGATGTTCATTTTGAGGAATTGTAAAAATTTAATGTATAAGAGAGTTATTCGAAAATAAAGTGAATATGGAGGTACCATTGAAAATAACGCAATAAATTTAGAATTCATAGGATATTCCCGCCAATAAACTGTTTGACAAATTCACGTGATTGCGTTACGGTGGTGGCTTATCACCTCTGGTTATGTAATAAAACTAGAATGTTTTTATGATGGAAATTGATAATTTAACAACGAATAACTTTTAAAATATAAAGTTTTAAAAAGCGGAAAAAGATGAGGACAGAACTGATTTTTTAAAAACAGTCTTTGAAAATAGTTTAAGCTTCCTCAACTAGAAAAGGAATTCCTAGTGCCCAGCTGTTTTGAACCGAATTCCAGCACTCCCGAAAGCGTGAAATAATAAGTCAAGTGTTAACGTACCTCAACTATTCTCAAGCCCTTCAGGCGAGCTACTATGATTAATATAATCACATTTTCCCCCAAAAAAGATAACTAAAGATTTAGAGTTTTATTTCAATAGCTCAATGGAAAGAGCGAAGTTTTTCAAAGTTCTTTCAAAAAAATGTTTTATGTAAACATTAATTAACCAAATAGGTTCCGCATACTAATGAAGCAGGGAATGTAATAAAGCTTTACGATCCATTTAAAAACTCCTTTTTAAAAAACTTACCTATCAAACATGTGAACTAAACCGCAGAGGACATCCCTCCAAAAGCTGTATTTATCCAGCGGTTTATTATTATTCCCGTAATCTAATAAATCGACTATTCTCGCCGACACCAAAGCTGCCGGAAGATCGAAATAGTCTTTAAAAGGCCGGAACTTGCGGTGGAACAGATGGGATTCCGTCGTATCAATCATGGGATCCTCTGCTAAACGGCGAAGCCAATCATCTGTTCTAGTCGGACCGTAACATTTAGCCGTTTCTTCCCGACTTAAAGGCTTCGTTCCGTGGCTGGCTCTTAGAATCTCTCCACAGGAAGAGACTTTGAGGAAGTTTCCTCGTTCCACATCAAGGACGAGTCCCTTGAGCAGGAAATCCAGATCTTCCGGTCCCACAGGTAGCTGTTGAAGCCGGATGTCGTAGCCCTTCCGGCTCACCATATACTCGGCCAGTATTTGATATTGCTATATAACATATTAAAGAATCCTTAGAATCCTCAAAGAATATTTAATCTTAAATCATCAAAGAATCTTTAGAATTACTAGAATTTGTATAGAAACATTTGATATCCTCGTTTATTTAATAAGAATTTGAGCTCGAATTGAATTGGATATCAAATTACTTATTATAAAGCAGACGAAAAGAAAGGGGATATATCTACCATTACAAAGAAGGCTGGAAATCGGTAGCGACATAAAGTATGATCCTGTTAATAACAAAAGCAATTGAAATCTAATGCTGTATTTATGTTAAATTATGAAAATATACCATGTCGAAACCAATACAATCGTAATGGCGGAGTCGGAATGAGTTGTTGATAGCGGCCATTTTGAGTTTAACCTGCTGCCTCAAGATTTGTCTAGGAAATACTGAAGCAGCTAATGAAATGAAAAATAGTCGTAAGATAAAAACAGTGCCAAATATTCGTCGAATATATTTATTATTGGCGACTACGCATGACGAGAGCTGGCCAAAATCCAGAACTGTCAGTGATACGACTCATGTAGTTGTGTTGTTAGCATGGCAACGATGCTATCTCTCATTTTTAATTGCATTTAGAAATAACAATATTAAAAGAGAAAATCTCGTGTTGGGAGGAAATTTAACGCTGCACGAAAGCTCTTTCTCACGTTCATGAGCGTCGTGATTCTTAGCCGCGGGAATGCGCGTGAACTATGGCCCCCTTTGGCGTGTAGGAATGCTTTCTTTCTATATACTTTTTCATCTTCTGCGCTAAGGAGGGAGGAGTTGTTGTGCTTTTTAAGTACAAGATCACGTGATTCTACGGACGACGACGTCGGCGCATTCCACCGCTCCGGGGCGCTATGCATCGATCTGTTGCACTGATGTGGTGAACGAACGCCGTATTACATGTTTCAGGATTTTTTTACACCCAGAGATTGATATTAGAGTGGAAACTAAGACACCTGGCGGTTGACTACTGCAACTTTACATTTTATTTTATCTGAATTCAAATTTAAGTCATTTAAGAATTAAATCGTAGTTTTTAATTAAATAATAAATTGTAAAATTAAATTAAATTTAAAAACAAGAAGAAATACGAATGTAAAGTTAATCAACCGCCAGGTGGCGAATCCGATTCGAGTTGTACATCTCTAATCGTATTATATGAAAGTCAGCTGACTGTACAAGGTGGAGCTTATCGGAGGTGGAGCCTAAATTCCTTGCCGGTTCTTAGCCTCTCCTACCAGCGCAGTACGCACACACAGTCAGGAATTTCTCGTTTCCCTTCATTCTCATCATCAGTTGACTTTCTGTATCGTGTCGCAGCAGTCGGGTTATTCGTGAGTTCGAATACACAAAAAAGTAGAGTTCTCTCTCTATTGATTTTTTTCCACCCGGTGGATCCCTGTGTGTTTGTGTGTGTGCAATATTGATCGGCGAGATGGAGACGCCACTTGACGTCCTATCAAGGGCCGCTACGCTCATTCACGATCAACTCCATGGCAAATTATCATCAGGTATTAAAACTGTCAAAATATTTTTGTTGTTGTGCCCCACGGCGGGACTTGTTTTCTTTTTTTTCGCGGTCTGAGGAATGTTTTGTGTTGCACAACCTTGTAAGACCGAAATCTGGTTTTCACTTTCATCTCTTGCAGCTGCCTTAATATTGATCTATGAGAGAGCTTTAGGGGAACTAGCTCTCTTTTGTGCAAAAGCGTTCATACCATCTGCCGGAACAGGGCCCTTATTTTTTTTTCTAAATTACTGACACACCCCTTATTTTGAGGGGTGAGATCGGGTTTCATCGTCATCACGAATCTGTTTCCGTTTCCGATGATGTTAGACTTTGGGGTTGCGCTGCGCTATCCGAATGTGGACACAAGGAAAATAATGTCACTGCGCCTTTTTTTTATTAGGAAGCATTACGGGGCACATTCCTGTGACAGAAAAAAAGAGGGGGAGGGCGGAAGGAGGAAATTCATGAAAAAAAGAGAGCGCGCTCCGGATTTATTTTCTAGAGTGTGACGAAGGGGATTCTCTCTCCCCTTGTCGTTTTCACGGTAATTTTTTAATTTTCCCAAGTGGTTGTAAATTAGAGCGCTAGATGGCGGTAGTGAAGTTGTAAATGCTACCGCTAGATGGCGTACAGTGTCTCTAAAAAATAATAATTTATTTTTTTCTCACCTGAGGGGAGGAGGAAGTTGAGAGATTCACCGGATGAGACGCGATAAAACAAAACAAAAGAAAGCAAAATCAAGACTCCCACTCAAATTGTTCAGGAAAACTGTGGTTTTTCTCTTAGAAACAAGGAAGTGGATATTACCCCGCCTTAATGTCGCATGCACAAACACGAAACGGCGCGGGGTTCCTTTCTTGATCACGCGGTCTCCTCCCCCTCATCATTTCCTTTTCTCTACCTGCTGCTTTTCTTTCTTTACATTTCCCCCCTTTCGGCAGAAACCTTCAAGTTTTTAAAATGCATCATTTCATCATTCGAAACTTCCGTCATATTTCATCACCTCTAGCGTGAAAATAAAATGGTTAGTGACTTTAAGGAGCGTGAGATTCTTATTTAGCTCGGGAGCCGAACCAAATGGTCAGTTGGAACAAGAGATGAGACGGCAGGTGGCGTACCTATTCACCCCAAAACTTTAAACCGCGTGGTTTTTTCAAGAAGAGGGGGGAAGCAGGTAGTGCGGCGGTGGCGCTAGTTTAGGTCCCACTTGTTATTTTTCTTCGCCTTGAGTCATTGAGATGCGGCGCCTCGGTGGTGCTAGTAGTTGCCGCCCTTCTTTCCTGCTCTCCGCGTCACTGTCAACAAGTGTTTTTATTTACATTCAGTGTATATGAATGCACCTAAATATTTGTGATTCTCAGCCCAATAATCTGTGGGCAGTGCAAATTTTAAATTCAAAGTTGCGAAAAGAAATGGCGGATAGAGTGCCTCCTCACCACGGGGAAGGCTCAGCTAGGCCCAAGCCGCTCTGGCAGCCTTGGTCCGATAGTGATGGTTGTTTTTCTACTCTCTTTTTTACTTTATACTTATCAAATAATTTTTAAATTTTACAGATGATAGTAAAACGTTGGATTCATCCACCGCTGGAGGAGCTAGTGGTGGTAAAGAGCTTCCCAGTAGAACTAAAAAAGAACGTCGCCGTCACGAACGACATCACGATCTCCTTTCAACAGCATCTCGATCCCGAAAAGAGTATTTATAATTTAAATTATTTAATTATTAAAATCTAATTTTTGTTGTTAAATTATTAGGAGAATAGAAGAATCGGATGCTCCGTTAGATATGAGCATTTCTGGACGTAGGGCCGATCCACCTCCACCACCTTACCATCTTCACCCTTCTTCTCTAACGTATCCGTCGAGGTACCCGAGCCCGCCGGACTACAGTAGCGCCCGCCCATCGGTCATCACGTGCACTCAAGCACGATCAAGTCCGGCACCAAGCTGTCCGAGTCCTTGCGGGAGTACATCATCCCGACCACCTAGTTCACCTCCTTTCCGTCGTGAAATTATTTCTTCGGGTAAATATACAATTTTAATTACCCTAGAGGGGCAAAACCCCCCTCCGAGTTGGTGGCGCCACTGAGCCTAGTAGCCTCTGGCGAGGTCACACAGGTGGTGCCCATCACGAAAGACTTTGTGTGCGCACGTTTTCTTCTTCTTCTTCTCCCCTCTCTCTCGCTTCACACATGTTTCGAAAAAAAGATGCCCCCTTTTCTAATTGGAAAGAAAAGAGGAGGGATGATGAAAAGTGGTAGAATGGAGGAATGAGGTAGCCTGAAGCAATGAAGGTCGCTTCTTTTTCCTTTGTTACTCATTCATGTGGATAGAAGAAGGGGGACTGCTGGACCGTGATCGATAATCATCAACACCTTTAGTAGTAGCTCGAGGCTTTAATATATATATTTTTTATTTAACAGGTATGTGTGATCCAGTGATTGACGAACACTTTCGCCGCAGTTTGGGAGAGCGCTATACACACCTTTTCGCATCATCTTCATCCGCTTCTCCGGCTTCTTCATCCGGTGGAGAAGGGTCTTCATCAACTACTACTAAAAGCCAGCCGTCTACCGTCAGTGTAACAGGGTTGTCGGGTAAATTTTAATATATTTTTTTTGTTTAGGAAATTTGACCTAATTTTTGTTATCTTTTTAACAGTTGACGATCATTTCGCTAAAGCGTTGGGTGAGACGTGGTTGAAATTGCAAAATGAGACCAAGGTTGACAAGGAAACTGCGGGATCACCACCGGCAGTTCCGGCAAATACGTCTTCCGCTTCGACTGCCAGACCCGGACTTCTCCTCACTTAATTAATTTTTCTTTAAGTGTCTACGTTTATAATATTTATTAATATTAACATTTTTTCACATTTTTTTTTTCATCTCTCTCACGAATTTTTGAAATTAGTTTATGTGTTGTAATGGGTGTTTTTAAAAACTATGTGTCTCTGTAAGAGTAAATTACGAAAAAAAAGAGAACGAAATCCTCGTTTTTATAAATGTGATTATGTTGGTGGAAAATACAATGCGTTGTAAACATCATTCCGAGGATTCAGAGTCTTCTGGATAATCCCAATCCTATTACATAACATATTTAAATAATTTTGAATTGATAACAATTTATTAAGACTTTCTACCTCTGCAGTGGCGGAAGAAATGTCTTTGTGGAGATCCTCCAATCCTGAAATCTTTTCTAGACAATCTGGAGTATTGAAAACTTGGAAAAGAAATTCAGATCCTGAATTAGAGTAGGCTTCGAGGACCAATGGAGAGCAGGCCGTGCAGTTGTAAAAGGCCTCAGTGGCCGGTAGGACTTGCTGATGTCGGTAGAGGAATCCTCTGATCGAATGGGGCACCACACCCAACGGACTATCTGCGATTTGTCCGGCATTTTCATTATTTGAAATTTCCGCTGATGCATTTCCCCTAAAAATGATTTAAATTTTTTACATGTAGTCGTAAATTTGAGCGCTAGGTGGCGCTATTGAAGTTGTTAGGTCTACCGCTAGATGTCGTAAGATGTATAATTTATTTTAAATTTAAAATACCGATCGGGATGCTGGAGGACGGACACCATCAGCTCTACGGCCAATCCGGAAGCGATTAAAGATATTCCAGGACGTGTTACAGTACACTGTTGATCCAATGTCCGATCCTTGGTCGACTAAAATATTTCAATTAATTTTTTAAAGATGAAGTAATTAATAAATTTCAATTTCAATCAGCTCATTAAATAGAGATATCGATGGATTTTAAAGTTCATTATTGAATTATGAATTACATCGCCAGGAGCAACGACATCATTGCAGAAATAGCATCCAAGAGTGCGGCCGGATAAGGATCCTCTCATTGTTCCTGGTGATCGATCCGGCCTGGATTGGCCGGGCATCCAAGGCTCCCTTTGTCCGTGCCTCATTACAAGATAAGAATCGAATCCTAAAGCCGCATTGATGGCCAGTTTTCCGTAAAAAGCGGACAGCATAGTTGGCAGCCATCGACTCTCACGAGTATCCGTTAATAAGAAGATTACATCATGATCTTTGATAGCTTCAGTTAATAAACGGACGTCTTCTTGTCCGGCAATAGAATGGCCCGGCATTGGGATCCTTATATCCAGTCCTTGGCTATTCATTCCAGGGAAAATGGAACGGAGAGCTTTAGCGGCGCATTCGGCTTTAGGTTGTCCGCCTGAAAGACAGTCCTGAAAGCCGTAGAGGGATTGCCGGACAGGATTGGAATAGGAAACTTGGCCATTGTCCACAAAAGTAATGTGACGGACACCCCACGCCTGAAATAAATAAATAAAAATTTGAATTAATAAAAACAAAAGTATTTAAAATTTGTTCTAAAATTTGATTTTTAAAATTTATTTTGGATAATTTGATCAGATGGATTCTTTTTAAATTTTGATTGGATTTCTCAATTTTTAAAAATATTAAAATGCAGTAAGAAATAAATATAATTGAAAAAATAAAATAAAAATTTAAGTACCATAAGGGCCCGGGCGAATAGAATAGTATTTAACACGCGTTCTCTGAATGTCGGGCAAGTAAAAGGCCTGTTTTTGGTGGCACGGAAAAAGTTAACTAAATCCGGAATTGGTATTACGGCAAAAATAATTATACCATTCGACGCGGAATTCAATGCCGAGTCGAATGGCACAAAAACTAAATCTATGTGATTAATATTAATATCTACCATTACCGAGTAATAAGCCAAATAAAAAGACACCCTTTTTGACACTTTTTCTTTTATTGAGAAAAAAAGAAAGCCCTGCTGCTATTGGTCCAATTTTTCGCGCTAAAAAACCTTCGCCACCTCGTCTACCTGGCGGGCAGGTGAAAAGTATGAATTTGACAAATATGTGTGCCTCGCGGGCAAGCACATGGAAAACGGGCCAATGGCTGACGAGCATTACTTTTTCTCAATAAAGGAAAAAGTGTCGAAAAGGGTGTCTTTTTATTTCGCCTATTACTCGGTAATGGTAGATCAAATAAAAAAAAGAAAAAAAAGCATTCTAGAAAATGAATTAATTTTTAATTCTGGTTTTTTAAATTATTTTTTATGTCAAGTTTTAATAGAGAAAAACGCCGGCAAACATCGAGCATTGTTTTATTTTTCTCCCAAAGTGTCCCTATAATATTTCGATTATCGCATTAATTATAAATCACACTGACTTGATCTTTGTGCCATTCGACTTGGCTTTGAATTCCGCGTCGAATGGTATAATTATTTTTGCTGTAGTTGCAATCCCGGATTTAGTTAAGTTTTGCCGTGCCACCAAAAACAGGACAATTTCTCTCTTTTTCTCAGAGAACGCGTGTTAAAATTTGTTCTAAAATTTGATTTTTAAAATTTAATTTTGGACAATTTGATCAGATGGATTCTTTTGAAATTTTGATTGGATTTCTCAATTTTTTAAAATATTAAAATGCAGTAAGAAATAAATATAATTTTAAAAATAAAATAAAAATATATGTACCATAAGGGCCCGGGCGACATAACAGCCAAGAGTTCCAGCGCCCAATAAAAGACATTTTGTTTCCTGAATGAGTTCTAAATCTAATTCAGGTAATAGACGCCATTTCATTAGCTTTAAATTGAGATCAACGGCCGATTCCGCCAATCTTTCAGGATCCATCGTTGCAGAAAGATTTGCCATTCGGGCGCTTAATTTCCCTTTTTCATTCTTCTCCCATCCAACACATTTATTCAGCTGCCTGTTAAATAATAAATATTTAATTAAATGGTTTTAAATTGGAATTTATAATTTGAAAATTTACTGGATTGCTGCAGGATCGTTGAAATGGCTTTCAATTGTTAAAAGGAGACTATGACCAACTCGTCGTTGACCATCTCTCGTCCCATCCCTCCAGCACAGGATGTTAAGCCCTGGAAGACATTGTGGCCTGTGATGGACTATTAGAGCCAATAGATTCCTCAATGGCCATCCTGGGTTCGTCGGTAGGGAAGATGGATCGCAAAAACCGAGCCAGAATGGTGTCTCTAATTCAACTAATTTGGATAATGGATGGAATTTGTGTTTTCCTTCTAATTTCGTCACTAAAAAGACACTTTGGCCGTGTTTAGATTTGAATTCATCGTAGGCCGATTGGAGCTGAAGAATCTGTGGAATTAAATTGATTAGTTTTAATTCATTTAAAGTGTTTTAATTTAGTTTAAAACCTCTTCATCGGGAAGGTGGCTGTCCAATTCAGTCGGTTTGGAAGCCAAATGGAATTTTGTGGTGGAATTCAAAGCGGGAAACCCAAACCAGTAGTAAAACTGGTATTTTTTCAAATCCTGAAATTCCAAAATTTAGATTTCAAAATCATTTAAAAATTAGACTTTTAAATTACGGCGAAAGTGAGTAAAACGAAACGGAACAAGAGATCTGGCTCAAGAAGCGCTGCTCTACTGGCGACGTCGTTCAATATCTTCTGACCACACTCATTCAAAAGATGCTGTTTGTCCAGATCTTTGAACAATTCCAGAGTGTTTGTGTTCCTGAGGGAACCCCTGCACAAGATTCGTGCACCAGTTGTCTGCATAACTTGGCCAGACCTGCATAGTGAATGTTTATTATAGATATTTGGAATGTTATCAATGAGTTTAAAATATACTTTTCGAAAGAAGAATAGTCGACATTGAAACAAGCTGGTAATTTGGCAGCAGTATGATTTGAGAAGTAGCCAGTAATGTCCACTGGTTCTTCACTTAGTGCCAACACATCAATCTTGAGTTGAGACAACTTGTGCCAAAAATCGCTTGAAACTACGGAACTAAACGGTAAAAACTGCAAAAGAGGTGTAGAATCTCCTTCCGATGCCATTATTACATGAATTCTATCTAATAACAGGAAGTTTCCAATCAAAATGTCAAAAAACGGAATTTAATGTGTTTTCGTCTGCATTGTTCAACGCCATCTAGCGATAGGAATTAAAACCAGGTGGAGTATTCCCGATAACCTTTTGATTCGTGAATTTTCGTTATCAGTTTTTCTAAAGATTGAGCTGGATAAGCCCCAAATTAGTGCGCTGCTCGTCACGTAACAAGATGGAACGATACCCATCGCCAAGTTTTCCTGGCTCGTTAGCATGCAAATATCGTTCATCACGCAAAAAGAAATCCATCATCACATAACCGTTATAGTCGTGCTTGTAATGAAACCATTTTCGGGTAAAAGAAGCAGAGCATTCAACTACAAACGAGTCATTGATGAACGCACGATTTCACGAACGACATAACGGGTCCAAAAGTCGTGACCTCTATAATCCCGCGTGAAACACGCCATAAACTTTCATTTAGATAAAAAAAGTGTCGATTCCGTCGGGATTTCTTTTTTTGTATTTCTCACACAATTCGAGGTAAAGGGGGAAAAAATAGAAAAAAAAGTCACAATCAAGAAAAAAAATTAATCGAGCAATCATCATTTAATGGCATTAGAATTAAAGTCACATTAGAGAAAAAAAAAATGGCCACCACCATATACCAGCTCTTTACCCACACACACAAAATATTTTTTGTTTTTTTCGCACGATATGTCTTGATTTTCTTCTCGGTTGGCTGACAAACATACTCAAAAAATTAGATAGAGAAAGAAGATATAGCGAGGCTTAATCGAAGGATTTTTTTGTTTAGTAGTAAGGATCGATGATTTGACTAGCCGGGCTATTTTGAATTTAAAGAGAGGGACACTTTGAATTGAAACACGTGATTGGTAAACACAACAACAAATTGAATTATTCCTGAACATGATTGAACAAAAAAAGTGTAGAGAGATAGAAAAAAAGGATTGAGGAAGGATCTCGATCGGCGAGATCAATACCGACGAGATAATTTAAGTCCAATTTTAATGCCAATGATTGCATTAAAATTGCGTAATAATAGTTGAGAGAGAGGAAGAGATCAAGGAAGTGTCAGAAATTAAACTTTATCTCCGTCAAGTTCGGCAAATTCTCTGAGCACGGTCAAAGCGTAGACGAGTCTCTCGCGGAGAGTGGGCTCACAGCCCTGGGCCGATATGTCCATCAGCCGGTAGGTAGCGCTCAAACGCTCGCTGTTGATGTAAGTAGCCAGGTACTGCATCTGCTGATGAGGCAGGATCGACGAATCGGCCGACAAAACTATCTTTGTGTGATCCTTGAAAAAGTTGATCTAAAAATACAATAAAGTGTGTTTAGGGATTGGTCATAAAATGTGCTTAGGGATGGATCAAAAATATTTTGAAAAAAAAGTGTGTTTAGGGATGCAATCAAAAAAAAGTTGGAATGATTCGATAAAAAGTCCTGTTATTATACAACTCAACAAAAGGGAGAAAAAATATTGTTCCAGCTGTAGGAAGTTACCTGAAGCGTGTTATTGTCCAGCTGCATAATAATGGCCTTGGGCGTGCGCACCCAGCGCTTCATGTGAACGAACGACGAAGAGCGCCGAGGCGTGGTTGCCGGCTGCTGCTGGTTGTTATTGGATTGACTACTGTCTCCACCTTCCGTCAGATTTTCGTCCATGTACTGGGCAAAGTAGCGTAGGAGGGTGAGCCGCTCCATCAGGTAAGTCGGGAGAGAGTTGACAGCATGACTCGACGTCTTTCCAGATGAATCCTGAAAATCTAGACGGCTCCGGTCACCGGAGTAGCTGATGCGGGTGCTGTCATTAAAAAGGACGCCGACGCTCCTGTCAGACAGCTGGAAACCGAATCCGTACTTGTTAGAGTAGTCGATCCATTTAGAGATGAACAATGGATTGATCGATACAGCAACAGGATTCGAAGAGGCTGTAATAAAAAAAATAATTAAATCAGGATTTTCCAGGATCGAATAAAACAAAATTCAAATTTAGATTGCGAAAATGATTTCAGGATTTATCAGGAACGCATTGGTCTATAAAGAATATAATTACCTTGAGCAGCAGAATAAAGGCAAGAATCTAAGGCAGAATACAAAGATGGCGATAAAGTTGAGGAAGACATGATTGGATTCCTCAAGTCCTTGGCAGTTTCAGTCCGTTCCGGACAGAGGACACTAGTAATCTTTTGTTTGAGCGAACTATTGGTGGAGGAAGCCGTTTCTTTCTTCTCTTTCCGGGCACTATCCTTTAGACTGTGACTCCGGCTCACTCTCTGCTGCTGCTGCAACAACAATTGCTCTTTACTACTGTTGTTGTTATTGTTCTGCTGGACCTTGACGGATTCAGCTCTGCTGGATCGCTGAGGTTCTCCACCACCGTAGAAAACTGGAACGCGCAGGTGGTGCGTTACAGGGCTCGTATTCTCGTTAGTTGAATCTCCATCAGACCTGATTTAAATAATAAAAATCCGTTAAAATTTCCGCTAAACTGATTAAAGAAGGAAATCAGCATACTTGATCCCGCTGTCATTGGATGAGAAATTGGGAGCTTTGGAGCAGCACGAAGGCGGAAGTGAGACGGGCATCAATCCGCTAGTGAAGAAATCGTGTTTAAGCACTTGATCCAGGGTTGGCCGGTGACGAGGATCGGGAGCTAGAAGCTGTCGGATGAGGGATCGGGCGGAGCGTGAAACCCACTGAGGGATGACGTACATATTGTGCTCGATCCTGGAATACGTTTCCGTTAGGGAAGATGTTTCGAATGGAGGTTGGCCCACCAGCATTGCGTACCTGTTGCGTAACAATCAGAATTAGTTCATCTAATCCGGAAATAAATTCCCGAAATTGTTTACATTGAAAGTCCGTTACTTAATTAAGAGAAAACTACTTTCTAAATTTCAGGATTTTTAAAGAAATGCAAATATTAGTTAATCAAATCCGGAAGTTGCATAATCAGGATTTTTTCAGGATCGAAATTCAATAATGATGTAATAAAAAAGAGACTTACATGCTACATCCCATGGCCCATAGATCGGCTTCGTATCCATGTCCTTGGCGGCTGAGTACTTCCGGCGCGATGTAGTTTGGTGTTCCACATATCGTCCTTCAAGAAGGAAAAAATCAATTGCAGAAAAAAAAAGTTATTTTACGATCCGACAGGTATACTAGTCTACATTCTTCGGCACACGCAAAGAAAAAGGGAATTGAACAATCACCATTGATTTTCTTTTTCTTAAGAAGGGGTCCAATTGACCACCGAACCCGAAGAAATCCTTCTTTGTTAACAACCCCTAGACGACCCCCCTCGGTTATTCCAACCCCCTTTTCTACTGAATATTAACGGTACATATATATAGTTGTTAAATCAATTCCAGGTGATTTAACTTTCTCTATACATTGTTGCCAGGTGGCTTTTCTTTCTTGTAAAAACCAATTTAAATTAAAGGAATAAACTTAGAATTTTTTTTTAGAGTTAAAAGCGTTATTGCCAGACATTTTTAGATTTTAACAAAGTTGCCAGACTTACACTTTGGAATCAGCATGAAGTCTTGCAGCTAGTCCGAAATCACCTATTTTAACTGTCATATTTTCCGAGAGAAACATGTTGCCTAATTTCAAATCTCTGTGAACGATTCTTGATCCGTGGACGTAACGGAGTCCATCCGCCAGCTGTCTCAAATAGAACCTCACCTCCGGCTCCGTCAACGTCTTACGGTGCTTCATCACATGCACCAGACTCTGTAATAATAAAAACCCAATTATAAACCTCTTTAAAAATACATTTGATAATAACTAACCTTTTTAGAACAGTTTTCTAGAATGATGTAAACATTCTCATCATCCTCGAAGCAGTGGTAGAATCGGACAACATGAGAATGGACGAGGTTTCGGTGCAGTTCGATCTCTCGGGCAATCTAAAATAATTAAAATAAAAATCACATAAAATAGGAAAAAAAGAGATGCGGGGGATGGAAAACCCTATTAAAAATGATGGGGTGGTAACTCTTTTCCTTTACCCCACCGAGAGAGAATATCCCCCGCTAAGAAAAAATATTATTTTTCTTTTTTCTAAAAAAGATTTCTTTAAAAAGAAAAAAGATGCTGGACATCCTTATGTATATTTTCTTCAGATTATGTTAACTTGCAAGTTTAGAAGATTTTTATTTTTCAAGATTTAAAAAGATTTAGGTATCATTTGCCAATAGAATGTATCCTTTTAGGACAGTAGCTGGATGTCTATTTTCGTAACTTTGGCATGACGCCTCTTAGAGAGAGCTTTTAATAAAGTCCACGACACATTTCTTAGGGCTAGCCTGATAAGGGAGCTTCTTTCCCACGCTCCCTCAGTGTGTCTCGAGTTTCCATTTAAACATAAGGGGGGGAAACTGCCTTAGGGGGCTTCATAACACCAACCTGTCAGAATAAGAGGGGTTGGAGAAAAAGTTGTTTTTACCTTTTCTTTGTGATGAGGTTTGGTGATTCTCGATTTTGGGATGATCTTTCCAGCATAAATGTGTCCAGTTGTTAGGTCAGTCAATTCGTGAACTCGAGCAAATCCACCCTAAGAAAATAAAAAGAGGAAATGTTTCAATCTTCCGGTCAAATTGCGGTTTCCGGTCTCTCACGCTCACGAGAATATTTTTTTTATCTGACCCATGGACACCCCTAGGCGATCTCTTGCCTTTTAAACTTTGTAATTATTCTTCTCTCTCTCTCACAAAGGGGGAGGAATATATGGTGGATCCCTCGGGCTGTATAGAGTCACAAAGATGGTGGCTCCCTCTATACACCAACATTCTTCTCGTTATATTATGAAATGATATTTTGGACTTCCGTTCTAACCCTAAAAGGTCACCTAATGATGATTTTCCGGGGATGACCGATTAAAAAAGTACTGCGGGAATTTAAGAAGAGAGAAACAACACGAGAAAAAAAAACAGGTAGAATGTGGAGGGTGGCCATTTACCTGCCCAGAGGCATACTATATATATACAAGCTGCCGTGTACACATTTTATAATACCAGTTTCTTCTCTTCTTCTTCTTCTTTTGTTGTTGTAAAAAGCCCGGAGCACTGTTGCGCCCCCAAGAGAAGGGGGTTGAGGGGGTTCATCAAATAGGGTCAAGAAAAATAAATTTACCTTTCCGAGGAATTTGCCTTTGAGGTAGGTAGTTCTAGTTGATCTGTCCACGATGTATTGCTGAACATCATCGCCCAACTTGTCGACCAATGCAGCAGGAGTCTGCAAGCCCAGACTGGCGGGAGAATTACCATTCGAATGAGTCATGTGATGCAATCCAGCGACACCAGAGTCCATCGACTCGTTGTTGGATGGAACAGCGACTTGTTTGCTGAGCTGGGCGGCCAATGCTGAAATACTTGCTGTCGACATTTTAGATGTGGAAGAATTATTACCAATCAGTCCCATGACTCAACACGTGGTGAATTTTGAGAGTAACTTAAACAATAGAAAACATTTTTATAACAAATAGAATTTAGAAAAAACAAGGCTCTGGAGCGGTGGGAAAAAACGTGACCACCCCGTCCGAGCACCAAACGAACACTGAGGGGGGAAGTGATTTTTTGTTTCACTTTTTTCGTGAGCCTCGACGGCTAGGCCAATGGACTCGACCAGCCTTGAAAATAAAAAAAGAAAAGAAAACGAGGGGAGAAAAAATTTCGTCTGCTACAAGCTCCTCCTCTTTTTCGAGCTCCCCCTAGCGGGCATTTTTAAAAAGTTTATCAATGAAGTTACATCGATACAACTCGATCGGAAAATTGTTAATTGGTATTTGACGTGATGCACCCTATAATTTACGTAATCAGTAGGGGGCATATAAACAACAACTTTTTGATTAGTTCGTGTCGGTTTCGATGCGGGTTATTCGATATTTCCAATTAAGAGAGAATAAATAAAAAAGAGAAAATGCTGAGCTCACGTAACTGTAAAGCTCATTGTTGTGTCGTATATGGACGTAAAGGGTCATTGAATTTAAAATTGCACGAGTCCTTGGAATAAACTGGTTTATATTATGAAAAAAAAGGGTTAATGTTTCACGCCTCTTTTTAAAAAGAAAAATGCAACATCAGTTTATGAAAATGACACTAGAGTTGCCGAGCGTGACCGACCAAGGGTAAAGAGAGTCGTGTATTTTTTATATATATATATTTTTTGGCCGCGGTCGTGATGAGCCACGCAACGATGCGTTTCGAATTCACGGTTCAGTCAGCCTCCTGAAAAAGAAGAAGACTCTTGAGTAGTGTAACGCCATCTGGGAGGGCTTTTACTGCTCTTGTTTAAAGCCTCGATTACAGCAGCGATATTACAACAATCGTCTGTAATGAATAGTATATTATTATATAATAGAAAAAGGACTTAATAAATTTATACCTATTCCACTATGAAGACGACCTATTGTAGGTAGTTTTAAATGAGACAACATGTGAGGAAGATTTTTCGGAAAAATACCAGTCACTTCCGCAAAAATAATCTTTAAATTGATCCAAGATTGAAAGTAAGACGGGATCGGAATACTTAAATAATTTAACTGATTTGGTAAAAGTTGTTTGAGATCCCAGTCACCACACGTGACCACAGCAAATTGATGATTATTGTCCTTCAATTTTTCCTCATCTTTTAGCCAAGAATGGAAATCGTCCAGTACGGTTTTGAGGTCGGATTCGTCGTCAACCATTTCCTGGAAAAATATATGAGATGGAATCTAGTTTACTTTCCTCCTTCACTTTCTAAATAAATATTAAAGGGAAAATAATATTTTTCTTATCTTTATTATTATTGCAAAAATATTGCAAGGTCAGTAAAATTGAGGACATCTTCTTATCTTTAATACCTGGATAATCCCTGTCAATTGAGTGCAGAAAGGTGTCAGCACAGGGTGCACTTCTGGTCTGACATATCGGTGGAATTTTGAGACAACCTTCCAGCTCCTGGTATCCACTCTGAGGACCGGGAACTCAATCACCTCCTGATGAATAAAATTTCAGAGAAAGTTGTGAGGAAAAAGTAGAAAACGTGTGTACTTGAGGTCTGATAGCTCGTCGGTTATCGCAAGTGGCCTCGAAATCCACGACCAAGAGGCTGTCAAATAAGCCCTGACCGCATTTTAATGGCATATTTATGGTGCTGCTGGTTGTACGCCGGCATGGCGAAGCAGAACGTGGAGGAGGAAGAACTAGCAGACGACGAACGGCAAACATTGGAATTTACGACTTTTTATTTGAGCGAAAAAAAAGTTTTCTCTCTCGACCAGAGTTACAATGAGCGTGACATCGTTAAAATCATCCTACCCGCGTGAGTTTTTTTCCACCCCACGTGACAGACGTGAGAAAATCTCGCAGACGAATTTTTTTCGGCGCCAATTCACCGCGCCATCTATCGGAAATTTGCATGTTTTATTATACTTTTGATTTTACGACATTCTGCACTAATAAAATATATAATTCATTTCCCCTCAAAAATATACACACATCATAAAGATTAAATTGATTAGCCTAGAGCGTTGAAAACTAACACGAATCATGTTTAAAAAAGAAAGAGATATTAGACTCGTAAAAACCAGAACTACTCTTCTTCTTTTTACCGCTCATTAAGTTAGGAGAACCTTATTAGGTCAAAAGTTTCGAAATGAATTATTGTCATGTCGCAGTGGGGAAGAGTCCCACATGACGTGTCGATAATGATTATTACGTTCGTGAGGTCAATTTGCAACGTCCTTATCGGCAATGAGCGTGACTCTACAATGTGTATTTGTTTTTCCTTTTTTCTTCCTTCTTTCCAGTTTCAATTGTTTATCACTCAAATCAGTTCCCAATCGCAGCTGGCTGTCAGATTAAAATCGACGACTTTAAGGCGCCCGTCAGCCATTGTTCTTTTCTTCTTTATTTTTTTGTCGTCTGCTGCACTAATTTATGATTTCTGATAAAGAAGAGGACCATTTTCTTTTGGACGTGTTGGAATACATTTTACGACTTTGTGATGAATGACATGCACGCAATAGAATAATAGATACGTCCCGGAGTGGGCAATTAATTAGATGATGATCCACTGAGGGGGCTATATACATTTATTTTCGATCTTTATGACTACTGCTGATGCTCAAAAACAGACAAAAGGTACTAGCTGGGTCATTTCCCCTCTGTTATCGGGAATTTTATCAGTTTTCAGAGGGATTATTGGATTAAGTCTGATTGTCAATCATTTAAAATTCCATTAGCTGTTTAAATAGACGGAATTTTTCCTTGAAACAAAAAAAAAAAAAAAACGAGTTCCGCTGAATTAATTCATTATAGTGATGATGGGAAAAGAGCTATTACGCTATTGCCCACCTGGCACTTGGTGATGGATCGTTGGAATTTTGCACGAAAAAGCGCCATTCATGCTCCGTGAACGTTTCAATGTAATGCATGACAGGGCTCGTTCAATCATCCTGATTTAAGGACGAACCCCTACCGCGTGACATTTTCTTGCTTCTTTGCGGAAAAACGCGGAAAAAATATTTACTTTTTAAAAGTATACTAATTGATCGCTAGATGGCTGCACAAGCAGAGATAGATAACGGAACTTTTTTGTTGTGGATAAATGATATTTAGTTCCTCTCAAATTTAAGTTTACATTCATGAAATGCGAATAAATACAATTTTAAAATCGAAATGAAACATTTAGAGCTTAATCAATCGAAAATATAATTCCGCACATACTATTTACATTGAATTGGCAACGCCGTGTAAACATCATCAAACGTGGAAGAAAACGCTACCTGGTGGCAGGCACCCGTAACCTATTGCGGCTGTCAAAAGTTTCAATTCTCTGTGCTATTTTCCATCTGCCATCCACTTGTTCGTCCATTAAAACAAAACAGTAAAAAATGGCTAGTTCTTCCATGTTTTTCTTTGCCGCTATCTTGGCCGTTGCATCAGGTAAACAATCAATCATTAATTTAAAATTCACATTTGTTTTAAAGTTAGATGAATAAATCTGTTTGAAATCTAACGGCATACGTGCCGGCTGTTTCCCGTGTATCATTTAGAGAATATTCGCAGATATTAATAAATTTACTATAATTACATATTTTCAGCTTCCTCATGCTCCAGCCCTTCCCTCAGTTCAACCTCCTTCACCACTCTTGATGGAACAATCATCACCAACATTGCCTACATCTCTCACTTCAGATTGAGCTGCAATGGTCAGGCTGCTGTAAGTATCCACTCAATATTATGCCATTAACCACCTTAATAAACTATTCTTTTTTCTCAGGATATCCCACTGTACGCTGAAGTTGGCGGCAAACCTCTTTCTGTTGTCAGGAGCAAGGAAACCGGAGAATACATTGTGAGCTGGCTTGAAGATACCAAGAAGGCTCCCAGGGGCACTTTCGAGATTAAAGTCTATGACGATGAGGGTTATGCTGCCGTCCGCAAGGTATTCATCCGTAATTTCAAAGTTTAAGAATTTAAAATCCTAATTTTATATTTATTTTCTAGGCTCAACGTAGCGGCGAAGATTCTAGCTCTGTCAAACCTCTTGGCACCGTCAGCCTTTACCACCCCGTAACAATTTAAACATTTTATATTTTTAACGAAAACTTTAAAATCAATATATATTTAATAGGGAGCTTACAATGGCCCATGGATTAACTCTGAATTGGCTGCTGGTTTAGTGGCCGCCGGAGTACTCTATTACGCCTTCACCACCAAGACTAAATTGGTTGCTTAAATAATTCAAAAAAATATCAGAAAATTTGTTATTTTATGCACTGAAAGCAAGTTCCGAGTGTGTGTATTTCTTCCCGCGGATGCAAGAATGAAATAAAAATTGAGGGAAGAAAGGAAAAAAAAAAAGTTGGAAAACATGTATGATTTTAGGGAAAGGAATAAAGGTAAATGAAATAGAAAAAAAAAAAGGTTAAGGTCGTGATTTTTCTTCATTTTTAACGGCGGCGTCGATCACGCGACCTGTAAAATTTTCATCAGTACATAGTGAAGGTTTAAATTATTACTATATTTAACATTAAGATTTAAGTATATTTTTAAAAAATCCCGAAGCAAACCTGGACCGAGAACGGCTTCGTGATGAGTCGCTTGATGACGATCGGCGCCTACTCCTCTCTTTCCGTCGACTCGAAGAGCTCTTGTTCCTGCTAATTAAAAGAAAAGTAGAAGAATATTTTGAGTTGTTTGAACAAACCAAACTGTTACTACTAAAGCGTTTTATCCCACATTTTGAACAACGATACGGACCTTAGTACGTTTACCGATTTCATTACGATTAGCTAATAAAGAAAAGGATCTGATCGAACCCGGTTATTGACCACCGGGTGTTACCTTGACCTAGAACGCGAAGACGATCTCGAACGTGAAGAAGATCTCGATCTAGAAATAAATAAAATATTTTTAAAAAATGCTATGAATGATGTTAAAAAGTAGAAATTACCTGGATCTACGACGTGATCCACTGGATGCAGATGACTTTTTGTGATTACTGTCATTCTTCGACGATGGTTCGCTTGTACTAGTTGGTTTCTTTGACACTGAAGTTGTAGTTTCTTTAGCTTCTTCTGGCTCATCTCCCCAGCCACTCAAATCGTATTTGGATAAATCCCCATGATCTTCGTCTTCATCTTCTTCCTCTTCTTCGTCATCTTCTTGAGGAGCAGCTGAAGTCGATGCAACAGCCGCTTTAGGCTCCTTTAAAAAAATTGTGTCAATTAATTGAAGTTAATATTGTAAATGAATAATTTTTTACTTCATCAGTTTTACGAGACTTTTTCTTCTTTCGTCGACCAAACTCGTCAAATTCATCATCCGTATCCACCCTTTCCTTATACTCGACGACACCACGCTCGTTGTAGCCTCCACCATAACCTTTAAAAATTTAAAATAAAATAAAACCATATCCAAAAATAGTAAATGAATAATACTAACCAGTTCTCTCCTCAATTTCTCCAAATCTTGGGGCATTACAAACATTGCAAGTGGATCGTCTGGCCCAGTTCACATTAGCACACCTAGAAAAGCAATCATAATGAGATTAATCTATTAATTATCATTTTGAATAGTGATTTACTTGGTGCACATCCAATCGTCAGCAGAGAAGAGGCCCTTACTCTTTTCAGCAGCATCCTTTCCAATCTCAACTCCCAATTTCTTGACTTTGGCCTTTTCTTCTTGTTCACGCCATAAAAGAAACATAGAAAAATTAAAGTCTTTCATTGGTATAATCATTTTAGAAGGATAACTCACCTTCTTTTGGCTTGCCGCAACGGTTGCAGGCATCCCGGCGGGCGAAGTTGACATTACCACAACTACAATGTGTTAAAAAGCCTCGTGTGATTACATCGATTGTCATAGCTAATTAGTTTTAAACTTTTAAATTAAACGTACCTTGCGTCTGGACAAGTCCAATCTCCATCACTAGGACGAAATTTCGTAGCCATTATCTCCAAAACTTTTGAGAAAAATCCAATATTTATGAATAGATTTTTGTTCTCAACCAACTAATCTAATATGAAAAAGAATTTCTTGTGGAAGGCGGAAGCTAGTTCCCTGTGGAAAACGACCGGCAAAGAGCATTGGGTGGCACTATAAAGCGGAAATGGAAGAATTGAAATATTTTAGAATAAACGTGAATTAATGTATAAAATACATCATTTTGAATATTAATCGTCATCTAAATTCATAAAATAGATTAATAACTGTTTAAAAATATATTTTAGAGTTGTAAAAAATTAATTGAGATTTTTTATTATTTTCAATTGGTGCAGCATCATTACGGAAATCAATAGCCACGCCCGAGGACTGTGTACCGGTGGGAAACCAAAACAACTGTTCTATTCGAAGTTACATCGTTTATTTGCTAACTTTAATGACTTCTTAAATTGTGATTTGTGTCAGGTATTTACGAACACAACTTTCTTCTGCCATATTTCCTAAATTTATTTTTCCGAGTAACAAAATTAAATTCCGCAATATTTATTTTTCAGTTCTATCTACGACACGCATTGACGAATGTGTCGTTGAGTGGGTCAAACTGATCGCCTTTGAAATGGAAACCATCAACGACGCAATAATTTTGGAAGAGACTGCTCTACTGGAGCAAGATGACGATGCCAATGAGGATACCACAACCACCTATGTCATCATCTATGAAGGATTCCCACCTGAAGAAACTCCACAAATTGAACCAGCTCATCCTGAAGAAACAGTAGATGAAACAGCTGAGGAAACTACAGAAGTCCCCACACCCAGAAAAAGGGGTAGACCAAAAAGAGGAGTGGATCCATTAGCTATTGCTGAATCATCAGTCCACAACCATGACAGCGATCCAGCAGACAGTTCATCACCTCCAAACAAAAAGTTCAGAAACAGACAGACAAAATCTTACATCTGGAAGTACTTCACAAAATTGAGTTCCACCAAATCAAGATGCAACATTGAAGGCTGTCAGAAAAAGACATTCAGCTCTTCCATAACCTCCCTCAAGTACCATTTGAGGAGAATTCATGGCATTATAGAAACTGAAGATGTTGCAGATTCATCACCAGAAAAGAAGATGAAGGAATTACCATCCACATCCAAAGTTGTAACAAGGAAAACTAGAGGTATTCTATATTTTTTCATTATCATTTTTATTAAAAATCGGTTTAATAAAATATATTTTTTTAAATATACAGCAGGTCGCATTGTTGGAGTACGAGCTACCCGGTCATCCATTCCCAAAAAGAAAGCCCCGGCAGCATTTTCCATCTGGAAACATTTCTCCAAATTAAGAGGGAATAAATGTAAATGCACCGTCAAAGGATGTCGGGAGAAATTCGGCATTAAATCGACCGCCATTCTACGTAAACATCTGGAAGAGAAGCACGAAATCATTAGCCCGAAAGGTCCCAGAGCTAAAAAGGAACCTGAAATTGTCGAAGGCGAAGAACCAGTCTCTCCTCGTCCAGCTGTGAGAGGGGGTAGAAGGAGCACGTCGTTTGTTTGGAAGTACTTTACCAAAGTGACTCCTTCAAAATGCATCTGCAATGTGGATGAGTGCAACAAAAGGTTCCTGAGCTGCTCTACGAGTACCCTCATGTACCATTTGAAGAACAGGCACTATATCCACGAAGGTCCCAATGGTGAAGAAGTAAGAAGAGAGCCAGAAAAACCTAAACCAATGGATGGCCCATTAGAGCTCTTGGAGATTGAAGAGCTAATCGATCCCATTGAACGAGCAGGTATTTAACAATATATATCTAATTTAAATTTACATAAATTAACCAATTTTATCTATTTAAAGCTCTAGAAGCTTCAATTCAAGTGACAGACGTCGAAGGTGAATCAAGTCAAGAAGAAGTCGTGTTAACCCAAATCATCGTTCTGGAAGAACCAGCAGCCACAGCTGAAGCCGTCGATCCTCTAGCCAAGAAAGTCAAAGAAGCATCTTCTTTCGTCTGGAACTATTTCGTCAAATCTGGTCTCACTCAGTGCATCTGCCAAGTGGACGGGTGTGGATTCGTTTTCGCCAGTAAATCAACTACTTCCCTCAAGTACCATCTGAAGCACAGGCACGGGATCGATAGTGCCAATCAAACGAGCACTCCAGTGCCTTTCAAACCGGCTGTAAAGAAGCCTAGATGCACTACATCCTACGTCTGGAAGTACTTTTTCAAATGCAGTTTAACGGATTGCAAATGCAGAGTGCGTGGATGCGGAGCTACGTTCAAGAGCAAGATGACAAACTCCCTCAAATCTCATTTGAAGAGAGAGCACGGAGTTAGTGACCCGAAAGAAGTGGTTGAAGCAGAAGCTACTGAACAAGAGAACGATTCCATGGCATTGTTATCCAGCGTTGGACTGCAACCTGTTGTAAACGGAGTGAGGAGCAATCAGAAAGAGCCAGTAGACCGTTCAACCGAAATTACAAAATTAATCGCCAAGATGATTGCTGTCGATCTAAGAGCTCCTAGCATAGTGGACGGGATTGGCTTCCAAGAGCTGATTCGTTACTTTGAACCCACTTACACTCTACCACATAGATCCGCCTTTACGGGTACTCATGCCGAATGGATGAATTGGCAGGAAGATGTCAATGTTCTCCAAGAAGTTGCCGATGAAGATAACTCTTTTTTCAAAGAAGATGGACCAAAGAGTGCGAGAAAGAAGCGGGGAGAGCGAGACGAGACTTCAAAGATGATCGCCAAGATGATCGCCGTCGACTTGGCGCCCGTGAAAATCGTCGGAGGACGCGGATTCCGGGAGCTTGTCAAATTCTTCCGCCCATCTTTCGTCATCCCTCATCCAACAACTTTCACGCGCACTCACCTGCCGGAATTGATGGGAAATATAAGAGAAGTCGTCTTAAAAGACATCCAGCAGGCGCGGCACATCACCGTTACGACAGAATATTGGCAGAACGATTACGCTCACAATCACTCCGTCAACATCACCACTCACTTCATCACCGAGTCGTGGGACTTGAAATCTTACTTCTTGGCTTCCGTTCTGATTGAGGGAAATGTAACTGGAGAACTAATTGCCAAGAGTATCTGCGAAACTCTGCAAGAATTTGGGGCTTTCGATTCGACCCTATCCATCGTGACGGATCACGGAACCAACGTGAGAAAAGTGGGAGAGATAGGGGATAACCACCAGATGGATTGTTTTGCTGATCGACTCGACATGTGCCTTACAACTTATGGGCTTGATGCCGTGCCGGAATGGAGTGGTCTTCTTCAGAGGTGCAAAGATATCGTCCAGTGTTTGAGGAAGGTGAAACCCGTCATATCTGAAGAGCACAAAGATTTCCAGAATTTTATGGAATGCGTCGTGAATAATGATCATCACTTCGGCAACGTCACGGCTGACATTGGCACCACTTCTTTGAAAAAGTAATATAAAATATTACTATTTTTAAGGAATTTATTTTAATTGAATTTTTATATTAGGCATCGTTGGAGCTCTATCTGTATTATGGTGGGTTTGATCCTAAAAGTGCAGCCAGATATCAACACTATTTTGGTTATGGAGAACCAAGTAGATCTCATCCTAAGGAAGACTGAAATCAAAGGATTGGAGAAGCTGCTGGATTTCCTGGCACCTTTTAAAAAGCTGGCCGAAACGTTCCAGACGGAAAAGTGGCCCACTTTGAGCAGAATCTGGCCGGCTATTTGCTTCTTGAAAATGAAGTGTCAACAGGGTGTTCCAGAAGATCCCAGTATGGACGACCAAGACAACTATGACGCTTCTGTTGATGGGTTCAGTTACGTCAACTACGCTCAGGAAATTGAGACCCTGAAAGGTGAAGTTTTACAAGCTTTGTCCGATGCTTTTCCAGAGGATCAAATCAGCACTTTGGCCACCAGTTTGGATCTCCGTTTTCGAGGATTCAAAGGCAGCTTCAAAACTGCGGTAAATTTTTTAGAGTTTAGATTCATTTAAATTTGAAAATAATTTGATTTTTTATTCATTTAGGGAGACTACAATGAAGCCATCAAGAATTTCTTGATAACTATTCATGACAATTTGGAGGACTATTCAATCCCGACTGAAGCTCCAGCTGCTGAAGTGTCCAAGTTTACTAGAGATTGGGGAGAGCTTTTCAACGCCGAGGACGAGCAGGATTCAGAGCTTATGATTGAGATTCGAAAATATCTCTCGCTTAAACCGCTTTCTGAAAAGGAGAAGGACAACTTTGAACTACTTTACTGGTGGCGTGATCACAAGAAAGAGTTTCCTCTGCTCTCCAAAGTTGCTCGAAAGGTATAAATCAATTTTCAAATTGCTTTTAAAATAGTTTATTATTTTTTAAATTAATTTTTCAGATTCACGCCGTCGTCGCCACTTCTACTTCATCGGAATGGATGTACAGCACTTGCGCCTGCATCGCCAACCAGAAGAGAACTCGATTACTGTCTCAACATGTCAACATGTTCCTCTTCATTCATAATAATTACCATTGTACTCTTGGATCATGAACATTTGCTCATTTTCTCTCATTGTTTACTTTCATTTCACACAGGTAATTCGGACATTTTTTAATGAATAAAGTGTTTTGTGTTTGCGAAATACGCCGGAAATTATAAATAATAGAATCTCGTTTGATAGTTGCATAAATTCTTTTACGCATTTCCCTCTCCCACATTCCAAGGTTCTTTTTTTTTAAATAAAGAAAAATTGGTCGATAACCTTCTATTATTATTATAGTTATTTAATATGTTACTGATAGGCCTAATTTTTCAAATTATGTATGTTATCTTAAGACTGCTTGTGTTGTTTATTTTAAAAAACGAGAGAGTTAAATATTTTGTAATTTGATTGGATATTTTTTGCCATAAGAAATGAACGAGGAATTACGCGAATATAGTTACAATTTTATATTATTGGCGGTTTTTAAAAGAGCAGCGCGCTCAACGTTCTTATTTGTTTTGTGCTCAGGTAATAAATGCCTAAATGGGAATAAAAGTCATTTAAAACAAGCGCATTCGATCTATTTTAAATCACTTGATTTATAAAAATTTGCAATAGGCCTATCCAATGAATAATTTTTTTTTTGCACTATTTTCAGTTATACCCCCAATGCCAATGCTCCTTTGCGCAGTTTTCTCGAGGACATGTTGTCATTTAGATTTGGCAAATGAGGAAGATAATGCCTTGAAGCATCGACATTTTTCTCATGGTTAGACGTCATTAAAGAAAAGGGCAATTTTATTTTGTGCTACATCTCAGTTTGTTTTTTGTCGTTGCTAATTGCTAGGGCCAATTAGCAATTAGAGTTTAACGGAACGTTTAATAATAATGTGCAAAACAAGATCATGAATTATCAGCCTTCGGGTATTAGTTTGACAGTGATTTCAAAAGGACATATAAACTCTTATTAATACCTTTTAAATTATTAATGTTTGGATTTATAATTTTTCGACACGTATTGTATAAATCATTGATCAACTATCGATTATATATAAAATAATTCTGATTAATCTGGAATTCCCTATTAGTCTTAGTTTTAGATTTTCGTAACTGCAAAGGTATCAGCATTTAAGGCAACATTTTAAAAATAGCCTGCTGATATACGTAGTAATAACGTAGGGGATAAAAGTGTTCCCGGCAAACTCCTGCTCCACTTGCCGAGGGACCCGCTTCGCGGGTACCCCCCTCGGCAAGGTCGCAGTCGCTTGCCGCGATAGCGACTTTTAATTTATTCAGTAATCAAATAAGCAATTGACCAAGATTTTTATTCTTCTGTGAGAAGCTAGCCTAAAACAATAAATAAAAATGCTTACGAGAGAAGCTTCTCATGGGAATCGAACCAATTAAATCCGTTCACTATGCTGTTGCCCTAAACCACTAGACCATACATGATTGAATTCTGGTGTTTCTTGCAAAAATATATACTGTTCATACTATATCAGCACATGTGCCTGTTTAAGCAAATTATTATCTAATGCTTTGATTACTTAAATTTATATCCAGGTAGATTATGGACAACATTCATAAATGCATTATTGTTCATATTGTTTCTTTAATGGCATGACATCGTAAGAAAAAAAAGTTACGCTGCTAATGGGATCGAACGCGGGTCCCACCTACAATGTGAAATAATATTTTAAATTAATGATGTAACGTTTCTCGAGAAGCTGTTATCTATTTACGAGGCCCCACAGTCCTAGTAATATCAAATATATTAATATAGTGCTTGACTTTTTTTTTATTAATTGAGGCAAATCATTTTTAAATATGTGCGTTTGAACTTTAAATCATAACAAAACCGACAACGCCATCTGTAAACATTATAGCCAATTATGCTTATATCATTATTTTTTACTTGATTGAATCGGATTTTAAACCCCCTTAACCCATGTAACTCAATTTTACGGTTCTTTCTGTGCAAAAATTTCGAATTTTGGTCCATTATTCGTGAAATGCATCCAGAAACATTGAGTGGAACTTTTTAGCATTAAACGCCTCAGAGTCCCAGCCAGGCCCCTTAGGGTATTTACATTTATTAGTTACCTGTCGGTTATTTGCTAAAGCAAAACCCTCAGGGATAATTCATTATCATACGAATCAAAATAATTTGAAATTGATGGCCAAAATTAACTAAAATGAATGGAAACGATAGCACAATTACACTGTAAGAAGTAACATTAAAAGTTGATCATAAATATATGCATAATTCTTTGTTGCAAATGAGGTTCTTTAGCTAAAAGTGTATTTATATACGTATCATTATATGAAAGCTGTTGTTGAACGTTGCCGTATATTATCCAAGTTAATTGATTTGAAAGAACTGCACATTTCGACTTTGCAAACGAGTTTTTTGGAGGTAAAACGTATATAACGAAGCGATCTTGTTACTTATAAATCGTCTCAACTATTATCGCTGAAATGGAGTACACAGTTTTATCTTCTGCAAACCACGTCGATGTTGCCTGGGAGGATTGGGGAATTTCATTTTTGAATGAATCGTCAGAAATCGAAGTTGGAATCGAAGGTGTTATGGATCTACATCCGACTGAAAGCAAGTTCACGGATCATGAGGCCTGGGGTATTTCGTTTTTAAACGAACCATCAGAAGCTGAAAAGGGAGATTTGGAGTATCGCCAAAGTGAAACAGACTTCACGGATTGGGAGGCGTGGGGGATTTCGTTTTTGAACAAATCCTCAGAAATCGAAGCGGAGAAAGAAGTGGATCGACGACCGATGGACACCGAATTCACTGATTGGCAGGTTTGGGGAATTTCGTTTTTGAACGAACCATTAGAGATCGAAGCGGAGAAAGGAGTGGATTGTCGACCGACTGAAAGCAAGTTCACGGATCATGAGGCCTGGGGTATTTCGTTTTTCAACGAATCATCAGAAATTGAAGCTGAGCAAGAACCCACGAAAAAGAGGAACAGTAAACCGACAAAGCAGCATCCTCTTTGGAAGCTTAAATGTTGGGATTCCTTAAGAACCATCGAGGATACCAACGTAGACACATCTGGACACCTGGCGGGAGACCAAGAAGAAGTCAAACGGACCTTGTTAGGAGTCAAGTCCGATGATTCCCCCATACCACCATCATCACACAAACTTGAAGAGCCAAAAGGGATTGCTGCAGTGGTAGCTGAGCATTACAACGGACTCCGAGACAAGGGATTCGCTCATAGAGATAAGAGTGAGATAATCAACATGAGGAATCTGAATAATCACGTCAAAAGTGAACTAATTCAGAATACCATCAACAAGATTAGAGAGAAAAAGGGTCGATACCGAGCCCTTAATGTTCTTGATCTCTGTTGTGGTAAAGGTGGAGACCTATTCAAGTGGAAACGGGGAGGTGTCGACCACGTCATCTGTGCGGACATCGCAGAAAAGTCGATTGTAGACTGCAAGAATCGATACTCTAAGATGAGGAACACATGGTTTACAACTGAATTCATCGCTGCCGACTGTTCCAGTGTAAGCATCAAAAGCAAGTTCAAGGATCCAAACATGGAACTGGGTTTAGCTAGCTGCCAACTTGGTATTCATTACGGGTTTGAGTCTCAACCCCAAGCTGAACAAATGTTAGCCAACATTACGGATAACTTAGCACCGGGCGGATACTTCATCGGAACCACAATTGATGCATGCGATATCATCAAACGACTGGGACGGGATAAAGAGCACAACAATAGAAAATTTGGTAATTCGATTTACAGTGTCGAGTTCCCACTGGAAACGCCTCTGGAGCCGCCGCCGTCATTTGGAGCAAAGTATGACTTTCACCTGGAAGGTGCAGTCGACTGCCCGGAGTTTCTTGTCGATTTCCCGACATTGGAAGATCTTGCCGCGAAATACGGACTGAAACTGGTCAAGAAGTGTCGTTTTGAAGATTTCATGGTCGAGGAAAAGAATCGAGGAAAGGATCTTGTGTCAGATTACAATCTTTCGACTGAGGAGTTTGAGGTCTTTTCTCTCTACCTCTTCTTCGTTTTTCAAAAGGTGGGCCACGGGGAAGGTGGAAACTAAATTTCATGATTTGTAAAATGTATGTTTATTTTCGGAAAAATTCATGGTAAAAAAAATAAAGATCTGAAAAAATGTGAGAAAAAATTGAAATTCCAAATAATGGGGTAATGAAATTTATTCTCAATATATAATTCTTCGTGTTATTCTTTATGTATTTTCATTTCTTTATGTATTTTTTAATGTTATTCTTTGTGTATTTTAATTCAAAATTTTCATTCTTACCAAAATTATAATTTTGTGGATAATAATATCCTCGCAATTTTTATAAAGCTATATACTTTTTTTCTGAATCCACAATTTAATGTCGTCAAATCGCGAACTTTATTCTTTTGATATAATTTTTAATTACATACAATCAAATCAAATTTAAAGTACCTATTTTATAGTTTATCTGCTAGAAATTGAATAAACTCTTATGGACAAGAAAAATACGAAAAGAATAGGGCTTTTAAGGTCTTCCTATTTTTAAAATAATGAAAATCTAAATCTAAGCGATCCGAAAATTTCTGAATAGGATCACCCAAAAAAATCGAGCTGCTCACAGAAAAAAAACTGTTTAATTTCATGAAATACGTGAGAATTATTTATACCATAACACTGAAATAACTTATTCCGAAATTTAAAAATACATTGTATTTATAGATGAAAAAAATCGCGAACGTGGTTTCTTCTTATTTCGAGGAACTCTGGAACCCCATGGCGTTATTTAAGAAAGTGAAATGCTTTTCCAATGCATAATTAAACAATAAGACATCACACAATCACAAGTTTGTCTTACTTCGCTTATTATCAGATGAACGTAACTTGCTCTCATGGGATCGTGGTTAGCAGAGCCGGCAATAGATTTTGCCGCCATGTCAATCACAAACATATTCATCCGAATAGGGAAGAAATTGGTACGAAATTTGAACAAGAATAAGACTTGGTAACGTCGACACTTAAAATAATATCGAAGTAAAAGCGAATTAATAAACAATGGTATTTTCAAATATAATTATTACCCGGCTTTTTAAGTAGAAATTCAATACATGGTACGAATTGAAATTTATTTGGAGAGCTTGAAAAATGATCATTCCTTTCAGCACGGGGCGCGGGCGCTGTTAATCAGGCCTCTTTTTGGTGCAGAGTCGTGCAGAGTAGAGTAGAGTGTAGAGAGCAGTGTAGAATATGATGGTATAAGAAAAGCTAAAAGGGGTCACCCAATCATTAAATTTCTCTTTTAAAAATGTATAATTCCATTTTGGTAAGCATGAGTACCGATAATAAATTTTAAAAAAAAATTATCGTGGAAAAGAAACGATATTAAAAAAAGGACAAGAGAACAATTTTGATTAATTTGTATTAATAAGGAGGTAACACCTCATTTAGAAATGAAAAATGTCTTTAATATTATCAGACCTTATTGATTAAGATAATACAGATAAGAGTTCACAGCCTATTACGGCGGCATTGAATCTTCACCGAGAAACCATCTCGTTGGAATTTGCGTGTCTGAGTCAGTTCATCTATCACTTCTTGACCCTCAATGATCCGTCCAAAGAGATTACGAGATCGTGTCTTCATTATGCGCCAATAATATGGCTTAAGAAGAAATGCCAATTCAAATTTCGCAGCCGGGTTCTCTTCATTACCAGATGTATCGATAAACCCGACGTCCATTGGGTCACGAATATTGCGACTTGTTGACAATTCCGTTTCTTCTTCGTCGGATGATCCATCAGAATCATTATAGTTGATCGAAAGGATTTCTGGCGATGTAAACTGCATTGTGGCATACGAAGAAGGAATGGCCTAAATTCAACATATATTATAATGTCAGTCTATAATTCATTAGATTGAAGAGTAGTAATACCTTCTTGATTTTCCCTTCAAAGAATTTAGCGGACGTGAAGCAAAACTTGCCCAATCCTTGGGTGAAAGGGTAGTAAGAATTTGGCTTGATGAGTACGGTGCCAATATTTTCATCATGTCGATCCATAAACGTCATTGCAAACACGAAGTTATTTAAATCGACAGATGGAATCATCGAGACAGCCAACGGAGTTGAGCTGGACCTGCAATTTTTAATATTTTAAACTTTTAACAGGCAACAAAAGTATACTTTTAAAATAATTTATGTGCTTACGTCGGTGATGAGCTTTTGATTGCTAGCATGCAGATCACGTAAGGATTGCTTGGGAGGCTTAGCAAATCATCATTTTGCCGGTGAGTCTCTTTTCTGCAAAGTGGACAAACGATATTCTGTCGTCCAGTATTGAGAAACTATAGCGTATTTAACTCAGAATTATAAATAGATAATATAGAGATAGAATGTTTATAATAATACCTTGACGCATTTAAGGCAGAAGGTGTGATGGCACGAAAGAAATTTCGGTTCGTGTTCTCCATCATCGAAGGTGTCGAAACAGACGGTACAGGTAGTGAGCTCCTCAAAATTGTCGATAACTGCAGCTGAAGCCATATCGATGACCAATTCACTAGCAATGCTTCTTTTGAACTATTCAATAGTCGCATGAGAAAACAGGTTTAATTTCAGCAAAAACAGACATACGACTTAAATACGTTTGCTTACTATGTGCGAGGGAGTGCGGTGTATAATTATTCTGTATTACCAAGAACTGAGGAAAAACATGACAATAGTTACGGGAATCAACGAAACGTCTGATGATTTTTGTTTTTTTAATTACTATTTGAAGGTCTCTTATGAATCAGTCTATGCACAGTACAGTATTATTGAACCATATATCTTCAATCACTACGGTAATTAGTCCTATATCTTTTGGCTGCCCGTGTATTTTCCCAGAATATAAACCCATTACCTATTTTTGCGGATTCCCATGAAATGGAATCAATTTTACAAAGGATCCCAACAAAGATTATTACCCCAATTTTTTCTTTGTGCAGTACTGAAATTCTACGAGTGCTCCATGCATGTATCTAAAGCGAGGGGTTCCCGACTCTTTTTCCCCCGGTTCAGTCCGCGGGAGAAATGGGGGAAAAGGGGGAAAATTCTCCTATCTCTTTACATGTAAAAGGGGGAAAAGGAGGGAAATAATGGAGGGAAATTTTTTCCCCCGGTTCAGTCTGGAAAAGAGTCGGGAACCCCTCGATCTAAAGCAAAAGACTGTACGCAATTCTATATTGCAGCTTTAAAAATGTTGTCTACACGAAGCACACATCTACTTTGTTTTTATTATGAAGTAAATGCTCTGCAAACCATAAATTTAGAGTAAAATAATAACGACTTATTGCCCTAAACCTGAATTTATTCATGTTTAACGGTACAATAGTTTAATTTCTTTAAAGAAGCAAAGCGATCGTACAATAAAGAATTAAGGCGGCTACCAAAAATAAAACCAACAATATTTGGCAATTGTTTGAGAGGAGCGATGGTGGTGGAGGACACTGCGGATACGTCTGCGTTGATTTGGTCGCCATTTCAATGCTAAAACTTGAAAAGTAAAGAAAAAAAGTTGCATATCATTTATTTATTTATTTTTTAAATTACAAGTTATTATACCTTGATGATTGCTGCTGCCTCACGAGATGTGAATTGCGTGAGGGCGGCGGAGAACAACGCGGAGGAGGCGGCGGACAACGCGGCGGAGCTGGAGGACAACGTGGCGGAGGCGGAGGACAACGTGGCGGAGACGGAGGACAACTCAGCGGAGGCGGAGGACAACGTGGCGGAGGTGGAACCTTCCGCATGGGTTTGACACGAGTAAGGGGAACATCGCTTTCAAATTTCTCACTGGACAGCATGGCCAAGTTTAGGTCATCGTCCTCATCGATAGTTATTTTGAATATTTTCAACTGTTCATCTCGTTCAACTGTTTGCATCTGAATTTGTGATGCCATCTGCATGGAAAATAATTGCGAGCGTAGCGAGCTTAATAAGTCATTTCTTCTTCTATTCAGGGCATATGTATCCTATAGTAGTCCTCTCAGAACTTTCTGGACCCCTGAGGCGTGTTTGTGGTTCCAGATTATTTTAGCCTTTCTGGGATTTTTCTTTTTACTAAACGATAGTTCATTCGAAGGGGAATTTCATTATCTAGGTCCGTTTTTTTGGAATTTTCGTTTAAATAAGTAATATATTTGTTTTACCCGTTTCCTTTTTGGCCCCATAACGGCCCACGCAATTTCAGTGCCTAGCAACTGTGGAACTTCCACTTCCATGTAAAAGACAGACCCGTTTCTAGGGGGAATTTCGTCTGCTTGCTTGTTGACGTACACATACAGAGAGCAACTCGGTATCCAACAGAGAGAAACAGAGAGGCGAAAGGGAACGGGGGGAAAGTGGTCTGCCAAACTGCTTGACAGATAAACTGCTTTCTGCGCCACCTGGTGACTGGATAAGTGCCTGGGGGTATCGGCACTTCTACTTGCCGTTTACAGCATATACATTCCAGTTACTATCAGTCATTATCAGTAATGTGTAGCTTAATGGTTAGCGCGTCCGGCTGCGGTGTATGAGGTAGTAGGTTCGAATCCAAGAAAACTTTTAATCTTTTTTTTTTTTTATAAGTAACAAATATTTTTTAGTCTTCATATGAGTTTTTCCACATGAAAACGTAGATTTTTTTGAATTTCTAGGTTATAAAAAAATCCCCTTTCTAAGTTATATCGTCTACCTTGCATCCCACAAACGATTTGAATTTTCCCGCCTGATTTGAAAGAGGTACCTTATCCACTCAACAGATGGCGTTTTTGTTGATTCTTCAAGGCTCCTTCCCGTTCCCTTTCGCCTCTCTGTTTCTCTCTGGTATCCAAGTACTAGTTACCCATTTGGTACTGTACTTTATTGACTGAGGCTTATGGGAAATGCACTTAGTTAACGAACTAAAGACCATTTCAATTTTTCTTAACGAGTCATACCACGTAAGCTTTTAATATCAATCAGCCACACAAAAAATAATTTTATATCAGCCCATTTATAGTTTCCTTACGGGAAATAAGATTAACATTTATAGGCCTAAAAAACAACCCTCATCAAAACAATCACTTTCAATTCTATTCAATCGAAATCTATCACGTCTCATTTAGATTAATTCAGGCGGAGCGTGAATTATACTATTAACCGCGAGCAGAAAAGCTCGCTTTACTATCTTAATTTTAATAAACGTTGCGCAATAAAAAATAAATATTTAAATAAATAAATATCGCATATTCGTATTCTTAAATTTACCTTAAATTTGCCAGAGAAAAGGAAGAAGGAAACAGTTACACCACTAACACCAGCTAACTCGAATGTGTTTGGAGAAAGAGAAATGTATACACCTCAATTTGGCATCACCGTGAGAGGGAGCTATAGTGAAGGGCCGGCGTCGACGGATCGGTAACAAGATCTAATCAGTGGTATCCACACGAATCGCAACGCGTGCTCAATGCGTGGTGAATGATCAAATTAATCTCTGTTTTTAGGTGTTGGGTTTACTTGATTCAATTTTCAGCGCTGTTCCCTTGGATCATATTATTGCGAGCGTAGCGAGCTTAATAAGTCATTTCTTCTTCTATTCAGGGTGTATGTCTCCTATAGTAGTCCTCTCAGAACTTTCTGGACCCCTGAGGCGTGTTTGTGGTTCCAGATTATTTTAGCCTTTCTGGGATTTTTCTTTTTAATAAATTATAGTTCATTCGAAAGGGACTTTCATTATCTAGGTCCGTTTTTCGGGGATTTTCGTTTAAATAAGTAATACATTTGTTTAACCCGTTTCCTTTTTGGTCCCATAACGGCCCACGCAATTTCAGTGCCTAGCAACCGTGGAACTTCCACTTCCATGGAAAAGACAGGGTGCCCGCTCGATGAATAGGTCTAAATTTAATGACTTTTTTAATGATTTTAATGACCAAAATTTGCAAATTTCAATGACTATTTGGAACATAGAATATGACAAAGACTTAAGTTATTATAATGACGGGTAAACGTCGGCCGGCCGCAGGACTCAAAATATTGTAAGATCGATTGAATTTACTGTTAAATACATCAATGGCCGGCCGCAGGCCGAAAATTTTGTATTTCTTACTTTTTTCTATAAAAGTAAATACAA
Source organism: Chydorus sphaericus (assembly GCA_030141595.1). Taxonomy (NCBI): domain Eukaryota; kingdom Metazoa; phylum Arthropoda; class Branchiopoda; order Diplostraca; family Chydoridae; genus Chydorus; species Chydorus sphaericus. The sequence goes on from CM057933.1 coordinate 7,367,227, forward strand.
ATATTTTAAGTTCTACTAAGAATTTCAATGACTTTTCTACTTTTTTGTTCAATTTAAAGACGTTTTCATGACTTTAATGACCATGTTCCAATTCAATGACATTTTAATGACTTCAAGAAATTTAATGACCGGTGGCCACCCTGAAAAGACAGACCCGTTTCTAGGGGGAATGTCGTCTGCTTGCTTGTTGAAATACACTTACAGTGAGAGTGAGCTACTCGGTATCCAAGTACTAGTTACCTATTTTGTACAGTACTTTGACTGAGGCTTATGAGAAATGCACATAGTGCACGAACTAAAGACCATTTCAATTTTTTAACGAGTCATAACACGTAAGCTTTAATATCATTCAGCCACACAAAAAATAATTGTATATCTACTCATTTATAGCTTCTTTATGGGAAATAAGATAGACATTTATGGGCCTACAAAACCACCCTCATCAAAACAATCACTTCCAATTCTATTCAATCGAAATCTATCACGTCTCATTAAGATTAATTCAGGCGGAGCGTGAATTATACTATTAACCGCGAGCAGAAAAGCTCGCTTTACTATCTTAAATGTAAAATGTGAGATTGAGATTATTAGTAAAGTTTTAGTTTTTTGACGGCGAAGCAAATGCAGCATTATCATTGTTACTTTTTAATGATACATGGTGGGTGATTCATGTAACAATGCTGAAGATATATATTTGCGAGCGTAGCGAGCTTAATAACTCATTTCTTCTCCTATTCATTTCCCCTACGGGTATATGGATCGTATAGTAGTCCTCTCAGAATTTTCTGAACCCCCGAGGCGTGTATGTGTATCCAGATTATTTTAGCCTTTCTGGGATTTTTCTTTTTACTAAATTACAGTTCATTCGAAAGGGAATTCCATTATCTAGGTCCGTTTTTAGGGAATTTTCCTTAAAATTAGTAAAACTGTTGTTTTAACCGATTCCTTTTTGTTCCCATTAGAGCCCATGTAATTTCAGTGCCTAGCAACCGTGGAACTTCCACTTCCATGGAAAAGGCAGACCCGTTTCTAGGGGGAATTTCGTCTGCTTCCTAGATGACATTAGTTATTCGGTTTGAACTTTGAAGTCCCGCACCTTACGATTTAGGATTATGACTACCGATAGACACAATGCTTTTCCGATTAAATAACAACACAATTTCATTCAAAAATTTTATTGATTTCTACTTTCTCACTTAACGAATTTCATTTTTAGTTTCTTACATAATTATTTATCGAATTATTTATTTACGCGAATTTACGATCTTGAATTGCATTTTTGGTATACTTATTCTTTATATAATTCCTCAGTCTTTAATTGAAAATAATCCATAAAAGGCGCAATAAACCATTACCAATAGCTTTGGCTTTCCCTGAATCTTCCAATCCATTAATTAAACCATACATATTTAATTAAACCATACATAATAATTCCTCCCACAATCAACTATCAATCAATTTCGTTTATCTTCTTCCTGACGAAATCTAAATCAACTTTTTAAGATTAATTCAGGCGAAGTCTGAATTATGCTATTAACCGCGAGCAGAAAAGCTCGCTTTACTATCTTATAGATCGTAGTGCGTTGGAAAAGAGAACAATGGAAAAAGTAAATACACTAAAACTAGCCTATTTCTGGCAGTAGCCATGTGATTCTGATTTCAACTTGATGGCCGAATATAAAATTTTTACGATTAAACGTATCCGTACAAAAAACGAAAAAAGGGTACTTTACTAGGCAATTGTTGTTTATGTATGGTTCGTCATAACATTGAATGGTACCAATAGTTACAAATATCCTAGCTCACCGAAGCGCAATATGACTACCCACTTTTTATCAAAATAAATTAATGATGTTAGGTTATAGTGATCCCTATTGAAAGACGCATTGCTACTTGCAGCAGAAATGATAACGGAACATACTCTAAAATAGAAAGACAAATAGTAGATGTCAATACCTATATATTTCAGTAGAAATTTTAATTTGGCACAGCATCAGCATCCACTGAGGAACCACCATGAGCAGCGCCGTTCAAAATTCAAACTACTTGGATTGTTCGTTAATTAATTTACTTTTACGTTACTATTTCCAATTTATTTTCATCACGTCTCATCATCAGTACACTGCGATGAAAATCAACTTGAAGGGACCCAAGACCTATCTGAGAGTTGCGACACGGTTGCGATCTGAGAAAGAGCTTATAATACCAGCTATAAAGCTTACAAGCAGCTTACAATACCAATAGAATTTGAAATTCTATAATAGTTTTCAAGATTCTTTTAGGGAGATGTGAAAACATCCCTTATTTAGAGTTTTCAGGACCAACCAAAGAGTGAAATGACAAAAATATATATATAAACTGAGCTCAAGCATGGGTATATAATTTCCCTCTTCTTGAATGACTTCTAACCATGAGAGAAATATTGGTGCAACTAGGCATCTAATTATCTTTTTCATTTGCCAAAGCACAACATGTTAATTAAAAATAATCATTTGTATACATTAAGAAAATAAAAATAAATAGCTTGACGCTTGCCAGGATTTATCCTGAAATCAGCCAGATTAGGAACGGGCCCCATTCCTCATCTGTCGGTATCATGTCCGACCGTGTCGTCACCCAGAGAGTCTTATAATTGATTGGTTTGGTTGGGCTACAAGCGCTCCTATTTAAAATAAGCAGTAAGTTCAGTTTATATACCGCGCAAAAACTGCAGAAAGGAGCGTTCGTAAATGAGGAAAATCAATTAAATTGTAATGGGTTATCCGATTTGCAATATAAAAATGCCGAATGAATCGCAATACAAAGATTAGAATTGTTCATTTTATAGACTTGTAAAATTATTTCTTGTAGATAAACGATGAAGAAATAGCCGAGATAAATATCAGAAAAAAGTGAGCTCATCCTTCGTACCGTAATAGTTCGTCTGCTTGAGACCTTTCTGTTCCATTGTGAAATGCAGCGGCTGTACGAGAGTATGCCTGACTGTACCGTCCGGAACCCTAACCCTTCTGATCCTATCACATTTATAAAATGTAATGAGAATCAAATTAGTTGAAAAGGAAGAAAACAACTCCAAGTTGAGTAACAAACATCAGGGAAACAGGTCTCATCGAAATCGTGTACGTAGGATTGACCGTGTCCGCGGTTACTATGTATATTTGTCTTACCATTTATGTAATTTTACTGAGATTAAATCTGAAACTAAATGTTGGTAAACAAAAAAGTGTATTGTCTGCGTTGGAGCAATCTTAGTTGAAAATGAAGAAAATAACTCCAAGTTGAGTAACAAACATACGGGAAACATTATTAGGAGAACAAGAAAATCAAGGAGTAATAGAAGGCATCTTCAATCCCAAAGCAATACAGAAGTCATTGCATTTATGTTTGGCAAAGAACTTGTTGATGCCGAGGGCTCCCAGATTCGTCTTGCCGAAGCGCAGGTGCTTAGCGCAATGAATAGCGGGATCGGTCAAGAGCAGAGTCGGCTTGTCCATCTTGTCCGTCGTAATGATCCCTTGAAGGTCGCAAACAAGAAGATAACCGTCCGTGATACTGTGAGAAAAGTGGGAGAAGGCGATGGCAAGATTCACCCGAGTTTGAGCAGCTTCGTCCGCTCCTGGATTCAAAACGAAATCCAAGTTGCTCGTGTACTTGACCATTTCGGGAGTAGATCCACGGAAGCGCTTTTCGTAGGCCATAAAGCGAGGGGGTCCTCCATCCTCGCCATCAAAGCGGACTACTTTGGCCATCAGGAATTTCAACTTCAAGTTGGGGTCATTGGACGTCTTGCAAAGACGATCGTTGAACTCGAAAGCAAGCTTAGAGGCGACGGTCTGTACTTCTAGGTCAGCCGTATAGCGTTGTCGGTCCAGTTCGAAAACTTTGGCGAGGGTCAGCATTTCCTTAAAGATGACTTCGTCGTTGATGACGGCTGATGAAGAGTCGCTAGATGAAACCGCGACTGTAGCTCCCTTGCCGTCCTCTTTCACCGTGAAGATCATACGCCCTAGAAATATATAAAAATAATTAATGTAAATAGCATATGAAATTATGTAGAGCTGATTGGTTTACCATAATAGGCGAGACGGACGCATCCTTTGGCAAATGGGTTGGGTGCAATCTGAGTGCTACACTTGCGGACGACATCTTCCATCTTGTAGAAGGAAGTGATTGATTCGATAGACTCGGGCAACTTGAACGACATGATCGTAGCGACCACAGTAGGGAGGCTGGACCAGTCCGGCTCCTTTTCATCCAGGACGTATTTGCGGAGAGCGGATCCCTCTGTTTTGATGGTGGACATGGTAGAATCGCAAGTGGTGGTGACGGTTTTCATGACGCTGGCGGTTACGTGAGTAGCCAAAGTGGCCACTTTGGTGCTGTCCATGGCGTCAATGGTTCCTCCATAGTGTTGCTCAAATACTTTAATCATCTTGTCGCATTCGCCGTTGATCCGGCCGAAATAATACGCAACCTCCTTGGTGCGCATCTCTTTGAAGAGGTCAGCTAACGGTCGATCTTTCGGGTGTCCAGATGCATAATCGTCCTTGTGAGCGTGATATTTAGCACCACCGTGCGGAGGAGCATCGGCTAGATGAAAAAGGATTCGGGAGCCGCTGGATTCCGGCCACTGTAACTTCAAGGCTTGGTTGAGACCTCCGACGACGTCTTCCGGTGCGTCCCCTCCACCACCAGCTTTAATGCCGGCCACAAAATTCTTGAAGTCGGTGATTTTCGTAGTGAAAGGCAATATTTCAAAATGATTCTCCCCTGGAATTGAAATATAAAATAATGAGGACATAAATTTATATTAACTTGTAAAATTTAGCTTACCATCACACCAGTCCTTGTATCCAACAAAAGCTAATCCAGAGATGGAACAATGACTGGCTTGAACTTGCGTAACAATCTGGACTATCTGATCCTTCACGCCGCTGATGTAAGAGGACATGCTTCCGGTCGTGTCCAGCACGAAACAGAGGCTGACTCGTTGGGCTCTTTTGATCATATTAGCCACTCGATCAACGTCGATTTTGGCTTTGGAAACGACAGTTCCAACCAAGGCCGGAGTGAGAGCTTTCATTCCGGACTTTGGGTCGATGGAGAGCTTCTTGTAGGCGGCAAGCAGATCGGCGTCTCCTTCAGAGATGGCCGATAATACGGACACCTCCAATCCAGATTTTCGTGAAACTGGTTTTCTCATGCCACTCTCCATGGCTCCTAATAAAGTGGCATCTTCAAAGTCGTCTGGGCGGTCACGAAAGTCGGGACGACCGTGATCATTGTAGCTAAGTACAGGCGGAGGATTACGCCAATCACGCCAACCTGAACGGCCGTCGGAATTCATGAAAGAGTCGGGGACGGTGCGTGAAAAAGTGGCCGGTTGGACTTGACTACGGCTAGCAAGTTCGGCAGTAAAAGCGTGAGGATCACGCACGCGACTCTTGGGCACCGTCTTGCAAGCCGGCCTTGTTTTCAGATGAAATTTCAGCTCTTCTTTCTGCCTGAAAATGGCCTTGCAAGTGGTGCACTCGTGGGGTAACGATGATGACGACCGAGACGATGACATTATCTGAGAAAGAACGACACTTTAGTTAGTTTCTAGAAAATTGAAAAACACAGAATAAATGAAGGCCTACAAAGTGTAACAGCTGTTGAAATATTTAATTCTTGTAACGATTTTAGCAGCAGTGACAGCCGAATGTATCTGACGCAATATCAGCGACTCAGCGTATGAAACAGTACTAAAAAGAGGAGAAAACGAAAGTAGAAACTGAGAGGGGAACTTTCCGAGAACACTACGTATGTGGAAACAACTATCGACAGCACTACTTGACACCGACGTCTGCAAAGCTAGAGGTCTTTTAACCTTGACAGCACTGGATACGACAGGCCGCAACTTTTTTTTTCTCTTTCTCTTTCTTTCGCACTTTCGTCGTAATTCGTAAACAACGTACTCTACCGTACGAAACTACAAGTCAAAGAGGATGAAATAAAAAGTTGGTGATTCGATGATGGTCTAATTACAAAACATGCGACAGTAACTATAAATCAATTTAGATTGATTAAGTTATTGTAATTTGTAACCAAATCAACTTTTTAAAAATATCAATCCTTCTGTCTCTCTCTCTCTTGTATAATTCTTTAGACAATACCAGGCAGTCGGGTAATTTTGCTTTAATTTTTTTTAAATTGCACTTTCAGACTGCCTATGTTAGCGCTCATAAGTGCGTTGTTAAGCGCAATGCAGTTACGCACTTACGCAACCGTGAAAAAAGATTTACCTGCTATCGGAAATGAATTAGCGAAGCACGGCGGCTCAAAGGGCATTGGGCTTCTTTTAAATAACACTAAGCTACGCGGTACTATAATTGACCATATAAAAAATAATGACAACTGAATTAAGGATTATTGAATTGAAACAGGTGTACAGGACTTTAAATTTAGCCATTTTACAATTCTGATTCTCAATTCTCAATTTGGCAATGGTGTTTCGGTCTTTCGGGTAGATGAAAAAATAAATGAACGACGATCACGTGTTTGTGTGGATGCAGGACGACTATATCGCCATAAAATCATTAATAATTACAGCAAAAAGTGTTTGGAGGATTATTTCCTAGGTTACGAATATTCTGTGTAATATAAAAGGCAAGTTAATATTCATTGACAAAACTGATTTATTACAAAATTTTAACCACGCGAATTTCATTTGTTATTGGTGCAGGCAAGCAGTGTACTGTACGTATATTTCGTACTACCTGTAAAACGTTTTCAGCATGGAGAAATTCATCGTTCCTCGGCTAGAGCAGATAGCTTTTCAAGTCTCTTTTAAAGAGATTCTAAGCAATCTAGTTCTTTGCCCTGATCACTGCCCCAAAAATATGCAACTTGATGCAGTTGCCTTCTCTTCACGTTTATCAACCTGTCCATTGTTTACTAGCCAATCTCTGATCAATTTTGTAAGGAAGCGTCTAGAATACTATCTTGTTGGGGAAATGAATGACAAAATCAGGTAAATTATGAAAAAATCATACTAAATTATACATTTAATTAAAAAATAAATTGCCATCTTTTTTATGCAGGAAAATGTTGGTGAAAAAGTTCAATAACTGCTGTGACAATGAACTGCTAGATAACATGGTGGAACCCTGGGTGTTTTTGGAGTGTGTGCTAGACAACACTTTTCTAGAGCTTGAAACCCATGCATCCTTTCCTATTTCAGAGCCAGATTTAAAACTGGCATCAACTATGGTCAAGCAATCAAGTCTCCTCCAGAAGTTGAAGATTGACTTCAGCCTTATGAAGAAAGGGATTAAAGTAGAAAAGGTGGTACCACTGATTACATCTTTGAGCCCCCTCCATTGCTTGACCAGTTTAAACCTATTTAAACTGCATGAATCGCACCGATCGGTCCTTAAAGTCATCGGCAATTCTTGCCCTCTTCTTACCCACTTGAGCATCACTGGGTTTCACGTCTCTCCAAAGGACATCCTAGCCATCATTTTGGGAGAATTTGTTGACGACCTGTTCCCCGAAAGTAGTGCTACTAATGTAGTTTGGGCAGAAAACAAATGTCTCGATTACTTGCTAGCGCCTCCTGAACTTCTTGTTCCGTTCTGTTTCACTCTTCGCCATTTGAAACTGGGTGATGCTGGTTGGGACATGAAATCGGATGAATGCTGGTCTGCTGCTTCATTTGCACTTCGCCACTTTCCTCTACTAGAAAAGCTGGATGGGCACTCTACAAGTTATGCCATTGATATACTTCGCGGTAATTGGGGCCCGGCAACTACGGAACCGAACAAACAGAACGGTGTGGATGCACTTTTGAATCTTTTGGATTCTCATAATGTTCAGGCTCCTCCTGAAGTGGTTTCGCAAATAGTAAAAAAAATGGCCTGGCAATCTGAAAGGAAAATTGCTGAAGAATTCAAGAAGACTTGTCACAAAGTCGTTGCCAATCGTCCGAGGTCTTGTCCGCTCAATATCGAAAAAAGCCTCGTCGATCGCCTCACTGCTGGTGCTATTATTCATTTTTATTATTAGTTATAACTGAAGATCCTTAATTCCTTATTTGTTTTCGTAATTTTTTATACGCAGGAATTCTGTCGCTTACTAGCATAGACTATGTTCCTTTCTCGATCTGGACGTTCTTGACTATTTCGGAATTTTGTCCTATGCTGAAAGAAGCAACTTTTGGGTCGCCGATAACTCTTACTCCGAGGCCGGGACAAAGCGTCGAGAAAGATCAACCGAAACTTAATCCCCCGGGCAATATGTTAACATACTTGAAAAAATGGCCCAAGGTATTCGTTTAATGAGTTACTTCTATTATAAACTTAATTAATCTTTGGTTTTTATTTCAGCTTGAGACCATCACCCTTGTGAAAGTTTCTCCGAAAATCGTCAAAGCTATTTTGTTAGTTTTTGCTCCGTCACTAAAAAGGCTGACTCTCGTCTCTTGCGGAAACATCAACCTGATGGACCTGATTCCTTGTCGATTGCTTGAAAGTTTACGCATCTTAAAGTCGTCCAGTCTGGCAGAAAGCAAAGCAGAACCTGGTCGACTCTCTCCCAGTTCCTTCTTGCCTCAACTGAAGTCGTTCGAAAGCGACATTTGCCTCGGAATGTGGACTTTGTGGCTGGAAGGGAAGTCGAATCTTTCCCACGTCGTGCTTAATTGTAGCCACATTGGAACGAAAGTAATTCCACATTTAATTTAATATTTAATTATGATTTGTTATCTAATATTTTAAAACTTTTATCTTTACAGGGTAGTATCCATTCTGATTGGACTAGTCTTCCAAAGATGTGGCCCCAGATAAAATCGTTACACATCCGGCGAAGCGCGGGACTTACCATGAGCACCGTGTCCAGCATCGTTCCGCTGCTACCTAAATTGAAAGCGCTCTCTCTTCCTAAAAAGATTACCGCGAGCGAACTAGAATTGGCTGCCAAGATTTGGGAGGATCTAAGTTACCGCTCGGCACCAATCAGCCTCCGTTTTACCCAAGACCAATCAGCTACAACTTGCTCTTTACTGTCGGTCGAGAAAGAAGGATAAATGGACTGTGAAGATGGATGTTTCATATATATGTTTCTCATTTCTTTTGTGCTAATCTAAGCTCGTTATTTTTTATTTTTTCTAGTTCTAGTCTCTATCTCTATCCTTGTTCTCGCCCGACTCCTTCCTTTAAATAAAAAATTGCTATGATATCACGGGAAAATAGAGGTGCAGTAAAATAATGCATGCTCCTCGCATAAGCAGAGCTAGAGCAACAGCGAGCCAGCCGAATCCGGAGTACGGAGCGGCGGTGCCATAAGAAAAAATCCGGTGCAATCAGCACCATAAACAGCCAAGAATAAGCCAATTTGAAATGAAACTTTAAAAAAAACTGCTTTGTAAAATTATATTATTTAGTCATTTCAACGATTTGGTATGTGGCAACGAGCCAACGTCCGTCGATATATTAACGTGTGCTTAAAAATAGTAGCGGGGATCGGTCGATGGACGATGACCCCTCTTACCGCCCCAGCGCTCAATCCAAGGCACTTTAGGTACCGTACATGACCTGGCCTACACCGCATGATCTGCCTTTCCTTGTTGTCACTCGACTCCTTATTTTAAATTTTTTTTTTAATGTGTCACTATCACGGAAAATAGAGATTAACGGTGTAGTATGATTATGTACAAATAACGTTTGTTCCTCGCACAAGCAGAGCTAGAGCTATAATAGAACGAGCGAGGAGTGAGGAAAAAATGGCCGTATTATCGCCAGCGATCGCCAGTCACGAATAAATTATAAATAGTACTTCTCACCATACAATAAAAAAAAAAATTAGCTATTAAATTTATGTTAGTTTACACCTTGGTTTACATATTTGAAAACCAAAAAATATTTTATAACTTTTGACTGTAAACATGGCAATATTGTTTTTAGCGAGAGAAAAAAAATTAACGACCATCGAACGATAGCAGGCGACAAGTTCAGGTAGTCACGTGACTCACGTCATTCACCGATTCACGTGGTTTATTGTGGAAAACTGAAAATCGCATATCTTTGACGAACCGGATCGCTAATTACATAAAATTGGACAATTATCTCGTAAGAGAAGGCAAAATACAAGATCATAAGCATTATAATCCTGAGGGTTAAATGAGAGAAAAATGGTCGAATGTATTTGTGAGTTATATCGTTTAGAATGTATGTAAATGGCTTTGTTTTAAGGGCATTATTGGAATAATGGAAATGCAAAAACAATTATGAGTGGAATTTGTACGTAATCTAATTCCAAAAAAAAAACTAGTTCATTATCTGATAAACGTAGATTTGAACCATGTCGTCAAGTACAACTTATACAGCAGTATGGCAGTAATAGTGTCGCGGACGCTACCACTGCGCCACTTGTGTCTACAGTATCACTTATGCCACCAAATTCGATAGGCATTAGGCTATATCTTCTTTTACAATGGAGGTATTATGGAATCTGTTGAATATTTTAGTCAGCATTATCGGGGGCCGTTCAAAGAGTCGGCTGTGACCCCCTACGGGGTCCCACCCGATCTTTGGACGTCCCAACCAGTGTAACGGAAATGTATGATTGTAGGTGGTCTTTTATAAACAATCAAATACTTAAAAAGAATATTTTTAAAGTTGTTGATTGATTAAAGTTTTTATTTGGGGGGTCCATTCTTTATTTTTTAAATAATTAAATAAAACTAGTAATATTTGAAAGTACTTTCGTTTGCTACCAAGAAATGCATCGCCAGTTGTGATACAGTTACTGCGTATATTCGGTTTACCAGTATAGTTCTTTGAAAATCACCTTTAATGTTTAGCACGCTACAGCCTAATGGTTAGAGCAGAAGACTCTTGCCCAGGAGTTCCGGGTTCAGTCCCCTGTCAAAATTCTTATTTTTCATGAAAATCTTAAATTCTAACATACAAAATGGAGGAACCCTCGAAACTCTGCTAATGACAAGAGTAAAAAAAAAAAAAGACGAAGAAGATCAATATCGGGATAAAATAGTCACGAAGAATCCCTTATTTGTAATATGAATGATATAATTATTTTTCACGTACAATAATTGTTATGCCCAATTGACTATGGTTGTACTTAATGGCATGTCGTCTGCTTCTTTGTTGACATGAATCAAAACATGTCAACTGTCAAAGCTACACGGTTCACGATTCAGATTAATTAAGAAAAAAGTTGCACAGATCCTACTCAAAAACAAAAAAAAAAGAGAAGAGATAATTAGCTATTTTTTAAGGTATGTTACAGCTTAATTAATTCTAAATGGCAAATTTTTATGGATCCCCCCGCTGCTAGCCTCTTTTTTTCTCAGTTTTTAAGAGTTTAAAATTATTTTCCTTTTGTTTATACACTAATAAGTGTTTGTGTAGCTATTATTTGCAATTTAGGAAGCCATTTCAGGCATTAAAGTATAGTTTTAAGCAAATAATATAGTTTTATATTTGGCAATACGCGTATATGCTGTGCATTAAACGTCCCAGAGACCGTGGCAGGCTCTGAGAATGCCTAATTGCCATTAGTTAAGGCCTTTCGGTATGCTAAAGCATAACCCTCAGGGATTAATTTATTTTTTGAATAATTCTTTCATTGAGCGTTTATACGTGGTTTGTATAACCGATGACTTACATTTTTTTTTATTAGAGGCAAGCAGAAATAAGCCTGCGCTATCTAGTTCAACTTCGAGAATTTCGCCATGGAGAAATTCCTCGTCCCTCGGCTAGAGCAGATAGCTTTTGCAGTCTCTTTTAAAGAGATCCTAAGTAATCTTGCTTTGTGCCAGGATCACTGTCCAATGCAGCTTGAGACTGTTGCCTGTTCTTCTCGTTTATCATCAACATCTCCATTGTTCAGCAGCCAATCTCTGATCAATTTTGTAAGAAAGTGTCTGGATCAACATCTTTTGGGGCAAATGAATGGTAAAATAAGGTATATCATGATATATTTTAAAATAGAAGTTAATAATTATACCTACCTAATTAAAACGCCCTCTATTTCTTGCAGGCAAAAGTTTTTGAAAAAGTTCAATAACTGCTGTGACAATGCAGAACTGCCTGATAACATGATTGAACCATGGGTGTTCTTGGAATGTGTGCTAGACAGCACTTCTCAAGAGCTTGAAACTCATGCATCCTTTCCTGATGCAGAGCCAGATTTAAAACTGGTATCAACTATTGTCAAGCAATCAAGCCTCCTCCAGAAGTTGAAGATTGACTTCAGCCTGATGAAGAAAGGGATTGAAGTGGAAAAAGTGTTGCCATTAATTACATCTTTAAGCCCCCTCGATTACTTGACCAGTTTGGACCTTTGCCAACTGGATAAATCGCACCGATCGGTCCTCAAAGTCATCGGTAATTCTTGTCCTCTTCTTACCCACTTGAGCATCACTGGGTTCTGCCTCTCTCCAAAGGACATCCTGTCTATCATCTTGGGAGAAGTTGCTGATGACCTGTTCCCAGAAAATGGCGCTTCTAAGAAAGTTTGGGAAGAAGAAAAATGTCTCAACTATCTGCAAGTTCCTCCCGAACTTTTGACTCCCATTTGTTTCACTCTTCGCCATTTGAATGCTGATTGGGATAAGAAATCGGATGAATGCTGGTCTGTTGCTTCATTTGCCCTTCGTCACCTTCCTCTACTAGAAAAGATGAACGGGCACTCCACCAGCTTTGGTATCGAGTTACTTCGTGGTAACTGGGGCCCGAAAAACACGGACCAGAACAAAGCGAACCTCTTAGAAGAACTTATAAATCTTTTGGGAAGAAGTCGTATTGAACTTACTCCTGAAATTCGATCGGAAGTATTCGAAATAGTATATAGAGAATCTGATAAGAAAATTGCTGAAGAATTCAAGAAGGCTTGCCTTGAAGTTGTTGCTAATCGTCCGAGGTCTCGTCCGGTTAATATCGAAGAGAGCCTCATCAATCGTCTCACTGCTGGTGCTTTTATTCATTTTTTTTTATGACGTATAATAATTGACGATTCTAATTTATTCATGTGTTTTAATTTTCATACTCAGGAACTCTGTCACTAACTAGTCTAGACTTTGTTCCACTCTCGGCATTGACGCTCTCGGATGTTTCAGAATTTTGTCCTCAGCTGAAGGAAGCGACTTTTGGGGTGCCGATAGTTCTGACTCCGAGGCCAGGCCAAAGCGTCGTGAAAGATCAGCCGAAACTGGATGCTCCGCACGATGTTCTAACACACTTGCAAAAATGGCCCAAGGTAATTTCTGAAATTGTATGTAAACTATAATTTTATGTTCCATTTGATTTATTTTGTATTTTTTTTATTAGCTCGAGACCATCACTTTAGTAAAACTCTCTTCAAGACACGTCAAAGCTATTTTAGAAGTTTTTGCTCCAACGTTGAAACAGCTGACTTTCGTCTCTTGCCCAAAGATAAACTTGATTGACTTGGTTGGCTGTCAAAGACTAGAGAGCCTGCGCATTTTAAAGTCATCGAGCTTGATAACACCCGTAGCAAAACCTAGTGAAATTTCTCCTAGTTTGTTCTTGCCTCAGCTCAAGTCGATTGAAAGTGACATCTGCTTGAGACTATGGACCTTGTTGCTGGAAGGAAAGCCGAATCTTTCTCACGTCGTGCTTAATTGCTGTCACATTGGAACCAAAGTAATTTTACATTTCATTTCATTAAACAATATAATTAACTAATATGAAACTATTTTTACTTTTTACAGGGTAGTATCCATCGTAATTGGGCTAGGCTTTCGAAGATGTGGCCGATGGTGGAAACCTTACACATCCGGCGAAGCGTGGGACTGACCATGCCCATGGTGGTCAACATCGTTCCGCAGTTGAGACAACTAAAGGAGCTCTCTCTTCCTAAAAAGATTACGAAGAGCGATCCGAAATTGGCGGCCAGGATCTGGGAAGATTTAAGTTACCGCTCGACTCCAGTCCGTCTCTCTTTCACCAAAGGCCGTTCAGGTAAACCTTGTTCTTTACTGCCGGCCGAAGTTGAAGAATCAACGAACTCGGAAGATGAAAGCACGGATTCAAATTAAATCTGTTTCTCATGTGTAATCTTAATCTAAATATTTTTTGTGTTTGAATTGAGCCAAGAAATAAAAATAGATTTTTGATTACATTCAAAATACTGCGCATACACCGACTTGCGGTCATTATTTTTAAAATTTGTCGATTTACCAATATGAAATCTTTTTGTTAACCAGTGCGATTTTTCTAAACTATAAGAGTCAGTCATGGGTTAGGTTAAAGGGCTAAAAAAAACTCTTTGTATGAATTGGTAAAAAAATAAACCAGAAAAACTGGTGCCAAAGTATTTAGCTTACAAGTAAGGAAGTGGAGTGTCTCCCTTTTACCGCTCCTAGCGTCAACTCCAAGGTGCATGACCGGGACCACAACGCATGAACAACGCGTATCTTTTCTTGGTGTCGCCCGACTCCCTAGTCTTTTTATTGTAGTAGCAGATATTACTTTTTAATTATTTCTCACCCTCTTTTAATCAAGGCCGTTATTTTTACTGCACTCTTTATCAAGAAGTGGCTTTTTTCAAAGAGAACAGAGTTGTTAAATATCGCACTCCCATTGCAAAGTCAGAAAGCAACAAACGAGAAAAACGAGAGAAAAAGTTCGCCGCAATCCGTGTCGTGAATGACGACACTTTTGGCTCGTATTTTCCTCTCGAAACCCCACGAATGTTTACACAATGTTTCGCCACTTGTTTTTCTGATACTTTTCTCTTTGGCTTCTACTCTAATGACGCCTATAAAATACGAGAACCTTACGCGACTCACCCGCTCTTTCCCAATATGAAGTCGACCCTTTTTCTCTCTCGATAAAGTTCGAACATTTCAGTAGTTAGTCTTAACATGGTCTTCATCAAATACAGACCCCATTTTCGAAGCCCAAGTAGATTCACAGTCTTTACTTATTATAAGTTTTTAAGTAAACGGCCTACTCGACAATCCGCATCGTCAACAGCCGTGTACAGAGAGAGCTCCTCTATCGTCTCTTAATTTTATTGAAATACAGTTAAAACTGAAGCGATTAAATTAATTATAACTTGAAAGTTTAAAACTCTTAAAACTTGGATTTTTTTATTAGTCGAAATATGGCAATAATGTTTTTGGAGAAAAAAATTAATGATGAACAGCGAGTCAGCGATGAATCTAGCAGCCGATAAACTGCCTAAGCCTAACCAGTAACCACGTCGATCACCGACTCACGTGTTCTTAATGTGTGCGAATCTTGGCCGAATCAAAAGTTTGTGATAAATAAAAAATAATCTTTTATAATATGTAAGGTAATGTCATACTTAATTTATTCATTGTCGAATGCATATATCATTATACAAGCGTTATGTAACCGCGAAGCCTTTCTTTTTATTATTAAAAGTAGCAAATATCAGGCTACAAGTAGCGGGCCTACCTACTAGTTCAACTTATAAACATTCGCCATGGAGGAATATCTGGTCCCTCGGCTAGAGCATTTAGCCTTTACAGCCTCTTTTAAAGATATTCTGAGCAATATTGTGCTGTGTCAAGATCATCGCCCAGAAGACAAGCAACTTGAGACTGTTTCTGCCTTCTCCTCTCGTATCAAAACAAGTCCACTCTTTGCAAGCCAAAATCTGATCAATTTTGTCAGGAATCATCTGGATCACCATCTTGTTGGAGTCATGAATGATAAAACCAGGTATTATTTTAACAAATAAACATTTTGAAGGAGTAGAAGATAAAATCTTTAAATATTATTTATACTTTTTTTATACAGGGCAAAATATGTGGAAAAGTTCAATGATAGCCTTCTTGAACTGCCTGACAACATGATGATTGATCCCTGGGTTTTCCTTGATTGTGTCTTAGACAGCACTTTTAAAGAGCTTGAAACTCATGCCACCTTTCCTGGTTCAGAACCAAGCTCAAAACTCATCCCAACTATTGTCAAGCATTCAAGTCTCCTCCAGAAGTTGAAGATTGATTTCAGCCTGATTAAGAAAGGATTAGGTGCAAGAAAAGTTACTCCATTGATTACATCTTTGAGCCCCCTCCACCATCTGACCAGTCTGGAGCTCTACCAGTTGGATAAATCGCACCGATCGATCCTCAAATTCATCGGCAATTCTTGTCCTCTTCTTTCGAACTTGAGCATCAGCGGGTTCCACGTCTCTCCCAAAGACATCCTTTCTATTATCTTAGGAGAATTTTCCGAGCCGCTTTTTACGGAAAAGGGTGCTAAGAAAGTTTGGGCAAAATTAGACTCGTTAGAAATTTTGCAAGCGCCTCCCGAAGTCATGACTCCGATCTGTTTTACTTTACGTCATTTGAAGTTGGGAGAATCCGATTGGGACAAGAAATCGGACAGTTGCTGGTCTGCTGTTGCGTTTGCGCTTCGTCACCTCCCTTTTCTTGAAAAGATGGACGGACACTCGACAAGTTTTGGTGTAGAGTCCCTTCATGGTAATTGGGGGGAAAAGTGCCACGTACATCCATCAGTGGCAATCGATTCTTTACTTGATTTATTCGGGATTCCACATCATCGAGTCCCCCGAATTTTGCGCAAAAAAATGGAGGCTCTTATAAGCGGCGAAGCTCAAAAGAAAATAGCCAAAGAATTTGAATTGGCTTGCAAGAAACTCTACGATAATCGTCCCAGCACTTCACCGCAGTTCATCATCGGGAAGAGCTTAAAAAACCGACTTAAATCAGGTTCGTGTATTTTTCATTTTTTTTTTATTCGAGCAAACTTTAAAATTTCAGTTTTTGCTTAGGAACTTTGGCGCTGACCGGTCTTGATTTTGTTCCCATCTCTTCATTAATGATGCTAGCAGTTATCCCTAGACTCTGCCCTCATCTGAAAGAAGCTGTTTTCCGGGAGTCATTGGTCTTTAGTCCCAGAAAAGAGAGGATGTTAGAAGGTGAACTTCCTCCTGCTCTTCTCTTCGAACTACTAAAAGAGTGGCCCAAAGTATTACAAGATTTCTATCTCTGTTTTTAATTATTATGATTAACTTATTTGTTTATTTTTAAGCTGGAAAGCATCACTCTTGTGAAGATGCCTCTGATGTACGTCCAAGTTATTTTGAAAGCATTCGCTCCGTCACTGAAAAATGTGACTTTCATCTCTTGCAAAAACATCTGCTTCATCTATTTGATTCCCGGTCGGAAGCTGGAGAGTTTGCGGATTCTCAAATCGTCCAGCCTAGGTGAAATCACCCAACCCGAACCTGGTCTACTCTCTCTCAGTTCGCTTTTCCCACAACTCAAGTCTTTTGAGAGCAACGTCTGTTTGGATCCTTGGACTTCGGTGGTGAAAGGAAAATCCAATAAACTGACCCACATCGTTCTAAACTGCTGCCACACTGGCAAAAAAGTAATTTTCCCTTTTTTATCAGAATTGTTAAAAAACGGTGTTTAAAATTATTTTTTTTTTACAGGGTAGTATCTATTCGAATTGGATGTGGCCCAAAGTGGAGGTGTTGGAAATCCGGCGATCCGTCGGATTGACCATGTCTATGGTGCCCAAAATTGTGCCACAGCTTAGTCAACTAAAGGAGCTCTCTCTTCCCGGGAAAATGGCAGAGAACGATCCGAAATGGGCGGCCAAAATGTTGGAGGATCTCGGTAACCGTCCGTCACCCGTCCGTCTTTCTTTTACCAAGGGCCGTTCCGGCAAACCCTGCTCTTTACTGGATAATGATGAGGGATCTACGGACTCGGATGATAGCGATGATGACTATGAATACCTCTGTGGAAATTGCAATGATTCAAAAAGTGCCGTAAAGCGGGTGCGGTGGCGCAAGATTTTTCTGTGGGTTCTGTTTTTCTTCTCAGTCTATTTCATGTTCTTCATGTGAGAATAAAAATACAGTATGTTTGGGGTTGCTTGAAAAAAGTGTATAACTTGTTAATTGTCACTTGGTCGGTTCAACCACTTCACCGTGTCCGTCAACACAAGATTCTTAGAATGCAGTGAATCGGTCGTTTATCGTTAAATCCAAGGTGTAAAATAAGATCCATGGAGGTCCATAGCGCCTATCGGATGTAATGAGAAGAAATATGGCAATGTTTCGTGTCGTTGGGAACGAATGTCAATGACCGTTGACCGACAGAAAAAGTATCTCTAACAAGTTTTCCACGTGTGGATGTCGTCATAAAAACCAAGAGGTTCTGTTATTTATTGCTAGTCTCATCACATTTCTTGTTTTTTAAAATGTATCCTGTTAATTGATTTTCTCTATTTGGTATTTATGTTATCGGATTAATAATTTGTTTTCAAAAAATTTAAATACAGCAGTTGATGCAGTTGATCTACGTCGATCTACGTCATGGATAATCACATCATTGGAAAGCCTATCGTCTTGCGTCTACATCATCTCGCTTTGATTGCCTCATTTGAAGAGATCCTGAGCAATTTAGCTTTCTGTCAGGATCATTTTCCAGAAGAGAAGAAACTGACCAAGACTGTTGCCCATTCTTCTTTCTTCTCAACAAGTCCGAAAGGGATTGAAGTGGAAAAAGTGGCCCCACTGATTATTTCTCTTAACTCCCTTCAGCTGTTAACTAGTCTTGACCTCTTCCAATTGGATAAATCGCATAAACATGTCCTGAAATTTGTTGGTCACGCTTGCCCTCTTCTAACTCACTTGACGGTCAGCGGGTTCTGCTTCTCTTCAAAAGATATTCTGTCCGTTGTTCTTGGTGAACTCGTAGACCATTTGTCCTCGAAAATTTTCAAAAAAATATCTTACGAACATCTAAAAGCACCTCTTGAAGTGCTGACGCCAATATGTTTCACTCTCGGCCATTTGGATTTGGGAGAGAGTACGTGGGACAAAGA
Organism: Chydorus sphaericus; assembly: GCA_030141595.1. Lineage (NCBI taxonomy): Eukaryota > Metazoa > Arthropoda > Branchiopoda > Diplostraca > Chydoridae > Chydorus > Chydorus sphaericus. Next base: position 7,386,084 of record CM057933.1, read on the forward strand.
ATCGGATAATTGCTGGTCTGTTATCGCATTCGTCCTTCATCATCTTCCCAAGTTAAAAAAGATGATGGGCACGCTACAAGTTTTGGTGTTTCGTATTTGGATGGGACTTGCGGAGTTAAACGCGCGAAGAAAGCAGGAAAAACCGCAAAGTTATTTCGGAGTAGCAGCAAAATCAAGAAAGAAGCTAACAGTTTGAAAAGGCATGCAATGAGTATCTCGCTAGTCGCTCCATCCATGAATCGAGCCTTGGAAAGAGCCTCAATTATCCAGAATTCTCAGGTGACATTATTGTACCAAACGACCTCTCAAATGACAATTAACTAATAAGACTTCATTATCGTTTTAGCAGGATGTTTATCGCTTACGTGCTTGGAATTAGTCTATCTTAATCCTCTTGTTTTATCAACCATTCCGACTTTTTGCCCTAATTTAAAAGAAGCCTCTTTCTGGGACGAACTGCCCACCATCCCTCTCCTACGTGAAACAATCTATAAAGTCAATACTCCTCCAAATGAGATCGGAAAGTACTTAAAGGGGTGGCCGAAGGTAATTCACTTTTATTGTTAGAAGAAAACCAAAAAAAAAATTAACGACGTATATAATTTATCAATAAGCTCGAAACCATAAATTTAATGGATATGTCACCGGAATATGTTCGTGTCATTCTGGAAGCCTTCGCTCCGTCCCTGTTATCCGTGTCATTCAATTCCTGCGAAAACATCAACTTGATGGATTTGCTACCATGTACTCAACTGGAAAGTTTGGTTATTTTTGAGCCTTCTAGCCTGGTAGCAACCAAAGTTGATCCTAGTCGACTCTCTCCTGGCTCATTTCTACCAAATCTCAATTATTTGGAAAGTCACATCTGTTTGGGTCTCTTGACTTTATGGCTAGAAAAAAAATCTGAAATGACCGGAATTGTACTCAATTGCTGCCACATTGGAACGGAAGTAATTAATTAGTATTTTTTCCTAATTTAAAAATGAATTACTACAAAGGTTAAACTCTCTTTTATTATTACAGGGTAGTATCCATTCTTACTGGAATAGTATTCCCAAGATGTGGCCCAAGTTAGAAATGCTTTATATCGCCCAATGCGCCACTGGATTGACTATGTCTATGGTGTCCAATATCATCATTCCACAGCTTACCAAATTGAAAGCCATCTCTGTCCCCGATAAGATAACTAAGAATGATCCACTGGCGGCTTCAATCTGGGAAGATGTAAACAACCATCCGGTGAAAGCAGTCCGTTTCTATTTCTTAAAGGATGATGGATGTTGCCCGTTTCTATCGGACGTGGACGAAGAATCTTTGATCTTGTACGATTTCGAAGAGGAAACTTCAGATGATGAAGAACAAGAGCTAGACTTCTGGAGTTAATGAAGATAGTGATGTGAGTTAGGTGGATTCGTCTTGAAGATTTCGTATTGTAAAATGACCATTTTTTATCAATACAGAGAAATAAATAATGTTTCGTCTTTTTAAAATGTAATAACAGTAGATATTTATTATCTTTATTACGTATGTTAATTATGTATGTGGCCGTGAGTTTGGGCACCGTAATAGCGCATTTTAGCCTTTTTTGTTGCGTCGTAATCATTTCAAATGGCATATTGTAAAATTTTCATTTGCCGATTTGTACAGAGAAATGAATTGTCATGTTTCTTTTTTATTATTATTAGTTCAAAACAAGTGCGCAGTATTCAGGGGAATTTATCTTGCTCGTTAAAATGTATAACTTTTTCTTTGTGAGTTCGATGATTAGGGGTCTGAAAACATGAATATTATCTCTAATGGAGTTCATTGTTTATAACAAACATGATCAAATTAATTTTAAAAGGAATCGCTGATTATTTAATTTGGTCGGATATAACACAGTGGAGATAGAGTTCTTAAAAGTGCGTGGAGGACCTTTTTCGGTTATGATTCTGAATCAAATCATAAGTATCATAAATAATGCAGAACCACCGAAAAAAGTCCTCCACGCCATCGAGCACGCACTTTAAAGTACTGTACCTGATCTCCACTGCGCAATCTCCACTGTGAATGAATGATAGATATAAAATAGGCCCACTATCAACTCTCGAATAGGCCAATAACACCATCTGGAAAGGCAATAACACCACCGACATCTCGACCGTGGTTACAATATAATAATAATTTTTTTTCATTTCTTTTGCACCATTGTGTTTTAGGTCGAGACATTCAAGTGTGTAATTATCTAACACTCGGTGTTCGCAGCTACAAACCGCTACAAACGGCACAGTAGGCCAACAAGTCGTCAAGAGGGCGTAGATTACGGTGGAAACACTCATATTACGCGCTGCCGTAATATGGATGATTGTTGGAATGTTGGACAATTTCCCATATGAAAGTGAAAGAATAATACTACTAAATCTATTATTCTTCGAAGAAATTTATATTAATGATATAAATCGTTTGTTAATCCCCGAGTGTTAGAGAAGTATTTCTGAAAGAAATACCTTCTCGAAGAGAGGGTCTAAGGGCTTTTATTGTTCGAGCAGACGACAAGTTTCTCGGTATAGCCCATTTGGTTTGCACACGAATCCCATTGGGGCCGACTGAAATCCTTTGTGCCGCAATATCTTGAAAACGGCTCTCACGATCCCGATCAGGTATTTACAGTAAAATCACCCATACAAAAACCAGGACCGAGCTCAGGGTCATGGGACTTCATCCCGTCGCGGGCGTGAGGGAAAAAATAATTAGTAAAACACCCGTCTATTGCGGACGATATTCTTGGAAAACCAGGTATGCTCAGTTGTCATGACAACAGGACCTTTGGGTGCTTTAGAAATTTACAGTGTCTATACATACCAGAAGGATGCCTCTGGGGAAAAAACGTTGAATATACTTTAGTTACATACGGTTACGGAATACGCATATGAGAAGGATGCCTCTGGGGAACAAACGTTGAATATACTTTAGTTACATACGATTACGTAAGATGCATACCAGAAGGATGCCTCTGGGGAACAAACGTTGAACATACTTTAGTTACATACGATTACGTAATATGCATACTAGAAGGATGCCTCTGGGGAACAAACGTTGAATGTATTTCAGTTGCATACGGTTACGTAATATGCATATGAGAAGGATGCCTCTGGGGAACAAACGTTGAATATACTTTAGTTGCATACGATTACATAAGATGCATACCACAAAGATGCCTCTGGGGAACAAACGTTGAATATACTCTAGTTACATACGATTACGTAAGATGCATACCAGAAGGATGCCTCTGGGGAACAAACGTTGAAAATACTTTAGTTGCATACGATTACGTAATATGCATGTGAGAAGGATGCCTCTGAGGAACAAACGTTGAATATACTTTAGTTGCATATGTTTACGTAATATGCATACCACAAAGATGCCTCTGGGGAACAAACGTTGAATATATTTTAGTTGCATACGATTACGTAATATAAAGTATTTCTGAAAGAAATACCTTCTCGAAGAGAGGGTCTAAGGGCTTTTATCCCCGAGTGTTTGAGAAGTAAGTATTTCTGTTAAGAAATACCTTCTCGAAGAGAGGGTCTAAGGGCTTTTATTGTTCGAGCAGACGACAAGATTCTTGGTATTCCCCATTTACTTTCCACAGAAATCCCTTTGGGGCCGAGTAAAAATTTTGTTAAGGCTCTACTGAAAATACGGTACTACCGATCAGGACCGAATTTTTACCCAAAAATGTGCCGTAATCTAACTGGGATTGGGGTCAAGGAACCGGGACCACACATAGTTTCGTGCGTGAGTAAAAAAATAAATAGTGAAAAAACCTGGCCATTGCGGGCAAATTTCGCGGAAAACCAGGTATTCCCTGTTGTCATGACAACGAGGATCGACTGAACCTTTGGGTGCTTTGAGATTCGAAGGTCCCATGAGGCTTCCATGGCCCTCCTCATTGAATAGCGTGGTTTGGAAGGTACTACATATAGTTAGTGCTTAGTAGTTACAGTACGTAAAAAGCAGCAAGAAGAGCCATCAACATTATATTACCGAAAGTACATGAGCCCCACCGTATTGCGTAATATCTATTTGATATAGGCATGGTACTGAAACTAAGGAAGCTATTGGCATAGTGCAATACGATTCTAACCACATCTGGAGAAATCTCAGTTTGTACAAATGACAAATAGGCTACTATAACTTTTACGTTTTATTATAGCTTTTTTCCCCAATTATTATGGTATGGCCTAAATTGTCTAAATACTAAAAGTGAACAAATAAATAAATATCGATGATTCACTCTCGGATACACTACCTATACACTTTTAAAGAGGAAAATAATGCTAGCGCTGCCTCTTTTTTTATTAAAGCATATAGTTTCGGTAGGCTATTGCATCATTGATTCGACACTATGTAAACTGATTTAAGGTGCACTAATATCTACTATCATCCTTAAAACGTGCTCGGAATTCACATGGCTACCTACAATCAAACACTTTAACGCCATAAAAAGCAAGGCAATGACTTGCTTCGTTTAACGCTTTTTAATTAAATTACTAATTTTTTTATTTCATGACGTTAATCGTATAGCTCACTTCACGTCAGATACAACGTCAATCATAATACATTACTAGAAAACGCAAAAGAGGTTCCCAAAACAAAAAACGAATAACACGAGGGCGCCTACGCGAAGCGAGACTTGTTTCGACAAGTAAAGGCTGCTCTGGTATAACATGCGACCAGCAAACGTGATACGTCATACGACGCCTACACGTTTGAGCTCCTACCGACGTAGCGCGTCGTCTGCTATGCTCCAATTAATCAGTTGGCCAACAGCGGTTGAAGGATATCAACACCGGTTATCATCAATCGGGATAGTGAAAAAGCCCAAATCCTTCCAACTTTTACACTTTTAAACAGATTAAAAGCTGTTGCATCATTCGTGTAGTTACTTGTGCTTTTTAAATTCAAAGTTTCGTACGTACAACGTAACTTGGATAGGAATCAACTTTCAATTTTCGCACAGAAGCTCTGAACTCGGACTGACGTTCACTCTGTCATTCGTCACGGTTTTTAGTCACACTCTGAGATGGGGAATATAATTGTATCGACTAAAAACTCAGACAGGTAATAAAATTATAAGTTACAACGACTCAAATAATGAGTTTTGTCCTTGGTTTTGTGTCGTAGTTCTACGGTTGTAATCGTAATTACCAACAGTTGATGAAATGAATTTGATTTCTCGTTGTGTATATAGATTACACAGTTATACAGCAACATCAAATTTGATCTAAATCGAACTTTTATTTTTAAAATAAAAAATTAATGAATAACACGTTTACAAATAACTGCAGTTTTTTTTTTATTGAAAGACACTGTAAAGTGATTAGGATACTGCTATTACTATTAACGGATCATGTTGCTAACACCATATATATATATTTTGTACTCGATATTCAGCTCGATGGTTTTTCTTTCATTCATTCCAAAAGGCGAAAAAGCGTTAAACCGGCATATAGGGTATATAGACCAGCATAAAATAATAAAATATCAGGGGACAGCCGACAGCGAGAACCTCTTGAGTTAAGTAGTAGAGAATGAGAAATGAATTTCTTTATAAAGGAGGGGTGTACCAAATCTCAATGCTCCGCGCGTATGGGGTGCCAAATTACAAAAAAGATAACCGATAACCATGTACTAATAACAACAATTCTATTATCATAACCATCGTTTCTTTACTCTTATAAATAACCCAAAACACCGATTCTCATTTCAGATAACCGCGTTTCTATAACTTGTTGCAATTCATATAACTCGCGACATTATTTTATAACCCTCCCATTGGTCGAAAGCTACCAAGAAACGCCCCCGCATTTCGCGCATTGAAGGGAAGCGTCAGTTGCTGCTAGTCCTTCGACGGAGAAGGTGCTAATACTCCACTCAACTTTACCCTTCTTAATTCAGTGTACGGACTTGTAAAAGTGACGGATGAACTTAACTCCATCTCTTCTCAGTCTTAATCCGTGGTCTACTCTCCCGTAGAAAATTTGTCGAAATTTGCCGCAACTATGTCGGAAGTGGCCGGCTTGTGATCCTTGGGTACAGAATTTATTAAGGTATTGACCGTTTCAAGTAATCAAACATTCTTTTATGTAGTTATTATTCCATATTACGTATTCACGTACTGGTTGTCGTTGATTTGAGTTCGGACTGGCTTAGACTCGCCTAGACATGGTTATCCCAAGTTTCAACATGTTTAGGCGCGTTTAGACGCACAAAGTGATTTTAATAAAACTTTTTTTTTCAATAGATCTAGTCGGCATTGGAGATGGGCGGCAAAATATTCGGTTGAATGATCTAGCGGCTCTTTGAAAATAATATGGTACCAACGGGTACAAATTAAGGTGAGAGCTCTTAAATGCTTTATTTAATAAAATACTGCTAAATTACGTATGTTTTAATCGTCATTTCCTTCTCTTATTTGAGTGACATACAGCAGTAACTTTGTTTCCTTCTGAAATAAGATTGACCTTCTCTTATATAAGATTTTGTTTTCTATTTCCAGGTAAACTCATAAACATTCCAGGGGACGTAACATCTGTGACCTTCTATTAGAGCGTACGAGAAAGAAAGAAAGCGGGAAAATACTTTCGGCCCCAAAGTAATTAGAAATAAATCACTATAGCTTATATATTATTAACCCGACCTGCACATGATATGTATAAGCTTTTTTTGTCGTACCGAACAGAAGAGAAGAGAATCGGTGTTTTGGTACGATGATAAACTTTTGATTGGGTTGAATAAATGTCCTACTTTTGCATAAATTAATTGTTATGTGTTCCGCCTGTTCAATTATTTCCGTAACTCACTGCTGCAGGTATGCTCAATAAATATTCAAGATTAAAAGTATGTGGTTCTCCTCAAGGCTGAATATTGTTGTATGCTCTCATTTGAAATATAAAACAGCGGGAATTTCATTTTGTTTTAAACATAACGCTTAACTTGTATCGCGTGCCGTTTGGCAGCGGAGATACTTGATAGTTTAAAAAATGCAGTCTTACTGATTTAAAAGAAGAAAAAAACATTTTGAAATTTAAATATTCAGAATTTTTTTTCGCAATTTTTTTTTCTGAGCCTGTTAAGACGCATTATACATTTGACCGCCGAACAAATAAAAAGCAATAAAACATGGAACATTTTTCACACCCTCTTTGAAACCCTGGGTATTTACAATTTAGCAATTGCACCTGCGTGGGATTATTAACGATTTATCTTATTCGATTAATTTTTGGCAAGTGGGTTGGCGATTGAGCATGATGGTCAATATTTTAAAAATAAATAAATCTCGTTTTCAATTAAAACATGAATTTAATTTATTGCTCAGGAAATAATTGAAGTTGTAGGAAGTAAAGTGGATCCTGGCGAGAAAAATAGAGAAGTGCTACCGGTAAGGTGTTTTTTCAAATCACGCGCAAATTCAAATTTAACTATAATTTTAAGATGTTTTGTGATTACGTAGAAGATTTTTGCGAATAATTTTTTTTTTCATCCAGACAGAATTGTAAAAAAAAAAAAAGAAACAGAAACTTTTTTGAGGATGGCTTTGTTTTTTATCGAACGGATTAGTAAACAATCATATCTGCCGAGCGGCGCGCAATGAGCTTATACAAATTTCGTATTTGTGAAATTGCCTCCGCTCTCTAAAATTCAAAAGTAGGTCACAGATGGGATGGATCCCCTGCAAGAAAAATAAATTGATTATTATTTTTATTATTGTAAATAATTTGAAAAAGGGGACCTTGATAAATCGGAGAAAGTTGAGCGGCTAACCCTTGAGTAAAGGAGGCATGGATAGGCCTACTGGATAATTGACTTGTTGGCAAAAACAGAGTTGAAGCTTCACCTGAAAATAGAAAAATATGTCCTCGGTAAATAAATTAAAAGGGAAGGGTTAAGTAAGCAAAAGGAAGAACAGAAAAAATTGGGTCGATTATTGTGAAGAAATAAAATAAAAGAGAATTAAGTCCAGAAAAATCTCATGAGCCGTCCATTTTCCAAATAGTTAAGGCTATAAAAGAAAAAAAAAATAGTTCTACCTATATCGAGTTACACCTATTTGAACCGCATAAATATGGAAGAGCCACTGGACCTGTTAAAAACTAAGTAGTTCTATGCCAATTTGCAAGATAATTGGTTGCTGATTAAATGTGGAATATGTAAAAAAAACACGAACGATTAAATTTTAAAAACTCGGAAGTTCATCTAAGCAACAAAAAAAATGGTACGTGCAAGATGACATAACGGCCACTTTATACATTTCACTCTTAGAATACTTGTAAGGAGTTGGCACTTGTGAACTAGTTCAAGTCCAAACATGTAAAAACAAGTATGAACACGCAATCTATACTCGGGAAATCACGTAATAATTGACGACTTAAAGCAATGAATTACCGGTATATAACCTGTTGACTTCTTGTATCAAAGCGCCACTCCCGAGTTGGTGGACGAGTTGAGTGGAGTCACAGTTATGATTTTTCTTTACAAGTCCGTACACTGAATTAAGAAAGGTAAAGTTGAGTGGAGTATTAGCACCTTCTCCGTCGAAGGACTAGCAGCAACTGACGCTTCCCTTCAATGCGCGAGATGCGGGGGCGTTTCTTGGTAGCTTTCGACCAATGGGAGGGTTATAAAATAATGTCGCGAGTTATATGAATTGCAACAAGTTATAGAAACGCGGTTATCTGAAATGAGAATCGGTGTTTTGGGTTATTAATAAGAGTAAAGAAACGATGGTTATGATAATAGAATTGTTGTTATTAGTACATGGTTATCGGTTATCTTTTTTGTAATTTGGCACCCCATACGCGCGCGTCGTCAGCTCACGTTGAAAAGTGGTAGCGGATTATGGTGCGTGTCAATGAATATTCACTGAAGTATAACCAATTCCATTCCTTACCGTTAAATCCTACAATCATTTCTATAAGAATATTCTCCTCGCTTTGATAAAACAATATGATTTCAACAAAAATCTTTTGTTGTGAAATCAGAAAGACATCTATATTTTTAAATAAAAGTGAATAAAATGGTTTCTAGTGTAAGAAATGCGTAAATATTAGAATAAATATTTTTTGCGTAAATATTAGAATCTCGTTTTGTAGTGGTTTAGATTCTTTTATACATCGCATAACACTACAACATTCCAAGGATCTTTCAAAAAATAGTCAATCGAAAAACAAACAAAAAAGTTGCTTGATAAGACATACAAAAACTGGATTAGAAATTCTTTTAAAAAGAGATTATTACGTCACTTAAAGAAATGGAAATATTACGCAGAAAGCAAAGGAAGTACGCAGTGGCCTTGGATAGTACAAAAAAAAAATAAAGTAAATAGTACCGTAGTTTAATTCGATTAATTAATGAAATCGAAGGTAGGACGATTTCCGCTTACCTAGTTCTAATTATGCCTAACATGGTGTTGATTGTAAACGAAGGGTAACAGGAAGTTGAGTAATATGCTTTGTATATAGTTGTGGTTGTCAACTGTACATATAATAGAGTGTTAAAAATACACGTTATGAAAGTATGAAACTGACTCATGAATAATTTACTGCGGAATATTTACATCAACTTAGCACGTTATACCCTTGATTCTGACCTTCCTACCGGCTATAATTGGCCTTCCGATTGATTCTTTGTCCCAATCTCACGATCATTTCACTCCTGAACTTTGTTGAATCAAGACAATGAAGGTAATAGCTCCGCACCGAAATCTATAAATGCTATAGTTTTAAAATTATCAAATCTATTTAGATGCTGATGATGCCAGTCGCTATCCTGATGGGGTGCGTGATTACTACTTCGGGTCGGACGCTCATCTTTAATTTAGACGGTTCTACTGGATCTAATTTGCCAGTTAACTTCTTTCATGAACAGGTAAATTGGCTAGAGATTGATCTATGATATAATCCAGTTAATCATTTAACTATTGCTTATTAGCCGTATTTTGCTCAAGACATTTACTGTGATGCGATCTATTACGCTTTATTGAGCTCAAAAAATCCCCTCTGTGCTGCAGCCCTTCCAGTTAATTCTCTTCATTCTGATATTCTTTCTTTTGAGCCCTGTAAGTTAATGACCTTTATTATTCTGTGTCATTTCGAATGTACAATTTTTATTGCTTATTATCTTCTAGCCCGTCCTTTTGCCAATGGAAAGGAAAGCGATGTTCGGGAATTTATGTTTCGATACAATTTGGCACAGGTACGAACATTTTAGAATTGATTTATAAAATCCAATAAATATCAAATAATTGTTTTTAAATACTCATGTTACAGGACAATTGCGTGGGAAGCGCGGAGTACTTCCACAACTTTTGTATCACTGAAGATGTATGATTTCTTTACATGCCTACCGATTTAGTATTTTAGTTCTTTTTCTCATCTTGAATGATGAATGCTTCGTATCCGAGTCCGTATCATATTTGTATTGTGTAACGCGTGCTCCTCTTTTTAAAATAAATACTTACTTTTGTAAGCACGCCAATTTTACCCTTTGAAGCTTGACATTATAAAATATGAACTTTTTAAATTTGTTTTCGTAGTCTTATTTCTAACATACATTTTTTTAAAATCCAAATTAAATTTTGACAAATAAGAATTTTAAGAGAAAACCCTGCTGCGCTAAAAAAAAAAAAAAAAAGGGCGCAGCATGGTATATTTCTTGAGTGATTCTTGTAAATAATACAATAGCGGGTCTTGCTTATCTCTTCTCGTCTTATCCTTATTGTCATATTGGGTCTCCCCCTCCGTTAAAATGGAAGAATGGTAACATGATCGGTAATTTCTGACTTTGATTTTATAATTACTTTCGGGAAACACTGATTGATCGTTAAAATGTTGACATCTAGAAAAAACTGACCAGGACATCAGATTATTTCCCCAACCAACGGATGCCGGAATCAGGGGGAACGCACGTTGTCAACCGATTTCCAATAAATCTCTTATGTCACTATACTGGTCTAATATAAATAAATGTTTCTGCCTATATATACCCATCGAGAAAATTACAGTTTACACATAGACCCTGGTTGACACAAGGCGACAAGGGTTTTCACAGGTTATTGTTACAGCTTACAGGTTACAACTTACAGGTAAGAAGGGCGAAAAATTTAAATAGGCACTGGCAACGCTGTCAAAAATATGCCTGTCCTCTGTTAATTATATTTGTCGTCTGCTATCAAAACAAAAATTTGAGCGGGACTGCGGGACTAGTTACACATGGATTTTCTTTTGTTATTTTGCTAAACTATCCAGAAAATGAGTTTCAACATTCTTAAGGATATTTCCAGTAATTCGTCGTCATTTTAAGAACCATTTTAACCTGTTTAACGATGGCAACATTTCTTCATTCCAGAGTTACAAAAAGTGAAGGACAAAGCCAAGTCCAAAGGAGACTTGAAGGATGTCGCCAACTGCTGCAATTCACTTGGAGAACTATTTCAGCAGCAAGGAAAATACGAAGAAGCGATAACAGAGCACGAGGTAACATTTTATTAAGAAGAAAAATGCATTTTTATTAATTTTGGTACTGCTTAGGAGGAGCGAACAATCTGCAAGAAATTGAATGACACAATTGGAATAGGCATAGCTCATAGAAAAATTGGGGAGGCTTTAAATGAGCTGGGAAAGTATGAGGAAGCTTTGAAGCACCAATATAAATATCTTGGTAAGATTTAATCATTTTTAAACAACATTTTCTCAGCTAAACATTTCTTATTCTAGCTTTAGTGAAAAGTGTTGAAAATAAGCTAGAAATTCAGAGAGCTTTAGCCACTATTGGGCGAACTCACTTTTGTCATGCTGAAGCCCTCACAACCAACAATCGTCAGCTTTATGATGAAGCCCTTGCCAACTCCAAGAAGGCATATCAAAAGGGTCTTGAAGTTTGTGAAAGGTAAACTTGCAGTAAAAATGTAATCTTGAACTGAATAAGTTATACAATGATAAGGCGCTTATTAGACTTGGGGTATTTTTTCACGTATTAAAAGAGTGCCTATAGAAAATAGGTACATATCTGTTAAATGCGTAATTCCAGGCAACGACTGTAGGTCAAATGGTGCCTCGTCGTTTGATGCTTTCATAGAAACTAGAGCAAAAATGTGTATCAAGGCCGTATGGACCTGTGTTTCCCGTTATTAATTCCATTACAACTTTTTCCGAGCGTTTCATTAAGGGAAATATAAAGGGTGGGTCATGGTCATTTATATAAACATTACTCCCGCATGAAATTGGGAAAGATGCTATTTTTGCTTATTATATTCCATTATTGAAATCTAATTTTTTTTCCCCTCTTTATTATTACATTCGTCAAGCAATTTTAACCTTTACATAAAAGAATTTAATGAAGGCGGTTAATTAAAAAAAAAGTGCTTTGCAATTACGGCAATTATTATAGTCAAAACTTGAACTATAGTAAACTAAAAGAAAAATGGAAAAAATACCCCTTAAAATTAAAAAATAAATATTGAAAATTTTCGGTAGAATTAATAGTTGTTATCTCATCTTTTTCAATTAATAGGATCAAAGGGACTATCTCTGAAAGAGACTACATGCAGATGAATTCGAGGCTACTACTCAATTTGGGGTTAGTTTGCGACCTTCAGCGGCAGGATAGCGCGGCTATCAATTTCTTTAAAAAGGTAATATATATATAATACCTATATTTACAATTATTATTTTATTTTTAATCATTCGTTTATTTTCTTAGTCCATCTATATCGGGGACAAATACGGCTTTCAAGAGGATGTGCATCGCTGTCGCTATTCTTTAGCTATTTTCTACCAGCAGCGCAAAAATTACAGCCAAGCTAAGCGAGAAGCCGAGATGGCCGAAAAAGTGGCTTTCCAACTCAAAGACAAGGCTCTCATCTGCGACGATTTATCTTTGAAAGCCCAGTTATTCGTTGCCATGGCTGATTTCGAATCAGCCCGGCGCTGCCTTCTTAAAGCTTACCGCCAGAAATCTCCTGTAGCTCAGGATCACGAAAAGATTCAGACAGATCTACGAACGGGTAAATTTCACATTTCTTTCTAAGTATTTAAAAAATATAAAAAAAAAAAATATTTAATTCTAGCAATACGACTATGCAAGTTACAAGATGAATGCTGTTCTCTCTCTTCGTCTGGAGAAGAAGAGAAACTTATTCGAATTCATGAGAAAATGGGAGATTTGTGCAGCTCTCTAAAAGCGTATTCGACTGCCGTTGATTTCTACCTCAAAGTTTTAGAAGTAATTTTATTTTATTTTTTTAAATTTTATTTTGTCTATTATAACTGATACTCTTTTTATAACCAGAAAGCCCAAGAGTTGGGATTCAGCGAGAAGGAGATCAACCCATTTTATGTCTCTATAAGTCAAACGTATATGGACTTGAAAGACTTTAAAAATGCAATTATTTATTACAAGAAAGAGCTGGAACACTATATCGACAACCCTGCCGAAGTATATTTATTCATACTATTCCATGAATTATATTTAATTAAATTTTTAATATTTTAGGAATGCAGAACGATTCTAAACATAGCGAATGCTATGGAAGAGGACGGCGCTTCTTTCTTCGAGATCGAGTCCTTATACCGACAAGCTTGCGATTTGGCTGAGAGAGCAGAGAACCCTCGACTGAAAGCCAATGCTTTGAATTCGCTTGGTATTCTGCAAGAATCAAATGGATACACCGAGAAATCACGTATAATAGTTGCTATATTTTTTACCAAGTCTCTTAATTTTATTGTTACATTTATAGAGGAATCTATGGCTGCTGTAAATCGAATCTGTGCGGATCATGGTATCGATCTAGACGAGGATTCCGAAACTAGCCCTTCTCAAAACTGCAGAAATGATGCGGACGAAGAAGAATTCATCGATCTCGAAGATCTCATTGGTAAAACTACGTTTTAAATTATGTAAAATGAAATTATAAATATACCAATTTATTCTAGATGACGATAGTGATGAAGAAGAATCTGTAGGAGGCATTCAACGTGGCCGTAGACGCCCTAAAAAGAGCATAGAAAAGCTCAATATGAAAGGAGAGACTGCCCTGCACCGAGCTTGTATTAAACAAGACATTACCGCCGTCCGGATGCTTCTCCAACAGGTTTTTCATCATTTTAAAATACTGGAAATCAACCTTAGTAAACTTTTTTTTCTAAATTACAGAAGCATACAGTTAACGTGCGGGATAACTGTGGTTGGACACCGCTCCATGAAGCGTGTAATCACGGCAGCGTGGAAATAGTGGAGCTACTGATAGAGCACGGAGCCTCGGTGAACGATCGCGGAGGAAAGCACTGCGAAGGCGTTACTCCTCTCCATGACGCCGCCTCTTGCGGCCACCTCGACGTCATGGAAGCGCTTTTACGTAACGGGGCTAATCCATTATCTCAAACGGATGCCGGAGAATCTGTTTATGAGTGCCTTCTTAAATGGAGGCTTCGCACTGGAGGTGATCTCGATTCCAGGACGTTGCAAGAATGTCTAGATATGGAACGGAAGTTGACCGACTCCATGTCGAAATGTAAGTAAACATATTTAGATTTTTAAAAAGTATTTTTTATTTAATTATTTCTTATCCTATTAGCTAATCAAAAGGTGCCATCTGTGAAAGAAGTTGAGCGCAAACAGAATAGCACTTCTGCGCTCATTTCGGAGGAAGATCACATTGAAGAGCCAATCTGTTTAGGAGGCTTGAGTGAGCCGGAAGAAGACAGTTTTCGCTTCCTTGGTCAGCGGAAAGCAACCGAAGTCTTGACTGCGTCTAAATCGGCTTCTACTGCAGCTCAGAAAGAGTACGCTGCAGCTATGAAAGTTATTGGTAGCTCTTCCATTCGCCGTTCAACCGCTACTTCGGTGCCAGTCAAGAGAAGTCGACCTTCAGCTCTGCTTTTAGAAGAGGAAATCGAGGACGATTGGTTAGACAAAGATCTTCCTTCTCCACCTTCAAGGAGGTCGATACCAAACAGGAAAACCAGCACCTCTTCCTTGGACAGATCCTCTACAAAATCTACTCCTAAACCAGTCAACAAGCTCTCTCTGAGCGGCCGAAATAAGAAGAGCGAAACGCCTCAACGCCCTACACCCTGCTCTTCCCCAGAAGATGATATCTTTCACGTCGAGGACTATGAAGAGGAAGCTGCTCCGTCGGCTAAAAGAGCCAAACCTTCTCCTACTCTTCTTCAGATCAGCGATGAAAGTAGTAATAGTAATGACCGAGCCCCTTCACCCATTTTATCCGCGGGAAAGAGAACCAAAAGGCCAATCCAGCTCACTATGGATGCGTTTACCGAAGTATTTAACATTTTTTAAGCGTTTGACCAACTTATTAACTTTTCTTTTTAGGTGGATAAGACTGTTAAAAAGAGCTCTGTCTTGCAAGCCCCATCACCCGCCCAAGTAGTTGTTGCTCCGCCTCTTCCATCGCCCGGAGTTTTAAAGCTGTACGTTCGAGTACAGGACAAGACCCTTTTAATCCCTGTAGAGAGGAATAAATCGGTCCAATGGCTCTCTGAGGAGGCTGCTAGAAGATACTACCAAATGACAGGTATAATAAGTTTTAACGTAGAGGGTACATACGGTTCTATGGTGTAATGGTTAGCACTCAGGACTTTGAATCCTGCGATCCGAGTTCAACCCTCGGTAGAACCTTCTTCTGATTAAATTTTATTTAAATATATATTGTTTTCCCTCTAGGTTTGAGTCCTATTCTGTCTCTACAGACTTCCGATGGAGCGGTACTGAACGGTGGCGATATCGTTGGTGTCATCCTTCAAGACGGGGACAAAATAGTGGGCGATATGCTCAAGTGGGATCTTCAACCACTACCAGAGCGCTATGCTAATTTATGTCGCCAGCTTGAAATAGGTTCATAATTTTCTAAATTAAGTTATAAATATATTTTATTTTATTTTTTTATGTTAGCTCGACTTGGTGAGGTGGATTCATTGCTAACCAATGCGCACACGAGTGGCAAACTTTCTATTGGTTTGCCGTTGGGCACTTATATTTTGCCCGTCGTCAAAGCTCTGCGATACCAAGAGAGTCTCTGGGACCTGGATTTGTCTGGTACCAAAATGGATGATCACCACTTTCAGGTAATTAATTTAAAAGTATTTTATTTTATTTTAAAATAATTAATTCATTTATTTACAGAGTTTGTGCGAGGCGCTGGCTACTCTTCCACATCTAGTTAGCTTAGATGTGCACAGCAATCTTTTAACTGCTTCCGGATTATCAAAATTAGCGGAAGCATTACGAGGAGACAATATAACAGGCCTTAAGGTACTAGCTACTGTCCCACAATATTTTATGCTTCTAATTTTAAATTGCCATTTTTGAATTTATTTATTCAGAAATTACAGAGGCTCGATTTGAGCTTCAATCCTCTCGGCGATGGAGCGTCCTATCCATTGACCACTTGCCTCCAGCACACAACAGCCCTCTCTTCTCTTAAACTGGACTCGTGCGACTTCACAGAAGCCTTTCTTGACAATCACATTCGGCCGGTACTCAGACGGAGGCAGTTGGAAGAAATCAGCATCGGATTGAACGACTGGTCTTCCACCATCATTCGAACTTGGCTCTTGGACGTCCTCGATTTCAGCTCCCTCAAGCGGCTTTCTTTGACTGGGTCCACAGTGGAGAGCTCGGCGGTCGTATCATCTCTTGCGGCCGCCATCCAGTCGGTGGATAGCTGCCGGTTAGCCGAACTGGATCTGTCCCACTGTCGTTTAACGGATGCTTGCATAGACCAGCTCACTCTTTCCTTTGACGGGCTGCCTCAATTGAAGAAATTAGCCCTTAAGAACAACACCCAGCTGAGCGTAGATTCTTTCTGCACTGTGATGACTCGTTGCCAGACTAAAGGAATCCAGCTGGAGGAGCTGGACCTTCTTGGTTGCGCCTTAACTCGACGGGTACTCGCCGATCCATCTTCTCTTCCGGATTCGGATGATTGCGTCCGAGCTTTGCGCTCTTTTTTAAGCTGGTCAAAGAGTCTTCGGGTTTTGAATATCTCTTTCAGTCGACGTGAAAGTGATGCGAGTTGGGTCAATGGATTAACGGAAGTGTGGCTCACTGCTCACGGGCCGGAAGCGGTGGCCGTCCAGCCAACTGAGCACCAACTCCTTTTGACCTTTTCCAAAGTGTAAATAAATTTAATTTATTATGAATTCTGTGAAACTCCATCATGATAAACTCGTATGTAATGCGAGTTTGTTTATTTCTTCAGTTTGTTTTATTATTTTCATAGAAAACATCCCACCCATGCTGGTCGTGAATAAACTTTTTTTTTACATTCTATAAAGTTATTTTAGTATTTTGACGCTTAATTAAGGGTTGTCAAGGCTTAAGTTAAAAATAATTTCACACAAATATAAATAATTTTTTTTTTCTTGAGAGCTTTAACTTCGACTTACAAAACAGAGGCTTTTAAATTTTTTTAATAAATTTCTGAGAGGGACGCTCAACTTAATTTATAAATTTTTTTTTACCACGGTTCAATGGTAATTACATATCCGCACAACATAAAAGCTCTGTCATAATCAATTCAAGTAATATTTAATTTAAGGGGTCCTCGTTCTATTTTTCATCATTTAATAAAAATCTGATTTTTTACAACATTCTTTAGTTCCCGCTATAGCTGAATTTAATTAATTGGCGCGCATTACAGTGAAGTACCGTTTTCTTATTTAAATACATTATTAGCTTGTATTTTAAATATATTGTAAGACTTTGGAATTTTTAGCCATCTAGGTATATTTTTACGAATCGATACATTTTATGCTGCGTTTTTCCTCTCTTTTACAATCTACAAAAGAAGCTATCATTTTTCAAAATAATGTGTGTACCATAATACAGCTTTACTGAGTTTCCAGTTTCTATTGCTACTGTACTATATAACGATTGAAATAATGTTAAATCTACATTATCTTTTACGTTAATACAATCTGATAGCTGCTTTTTCGTTTAAATAATATTATCTTGATTGAATTGAGAAGGTGAATTGGCCACTCAGAACACGCAGACTTCCTCTCGATAATCTTGGGGGACTAACGAAAACGGTCATCAATGAACGGAGGAAGCTAACTGACTGCTCAGCCAGTTTCCTACGGCCTGCTTCACGCTTAGAAGCCGGCGTCGTGTCTCATCATCGTAGTTGGTTCGAGTCCAAGTTTCTGGTAGGAAACTCGTCAAGATATACTACAGAAATGATCCTGTGAAGTATGATCTTAATTGGTCTGTTCAGGAACAGGTAGTATTTGTATAAGGCGAGTCATTCACACTGAGTTGACACTATTTTCATAATAAATTAGAAAATGAACCGGTTCTTTGATTATTTACTCTGAATTATTCTTAATAGCAATGTGAATGATGCTCATTTTTACCATGTTCATTCTTCTTTTTAATCAATATTACAAATAGGCCATAAAAAAAAACAGTATTAACACAGCACCCTACGCGCTTGTTAGGTCGATCTTTGAAGTTTTGATCATAACAAAGCATACCATCCCCTGTGACTAGGCATCTAAGGTGATTCTCTTTGAAATCAATATGCAGTACCAGTCGCAATCAGAGCAAAATCACTTGATCACTTCACATATTTCCTATTGATTTAGGACTCATTCCAAGTAAAAATGGTTAGAAATAAAAAAAATTCAGCCGAGGTTCAAATTTGGTCAAAAGGAACCAACCAAAAAGGAAAAACCCTGCAAACAGGTCGGTGTGCTTAAACATCCTGCTTAGACCCCTCAAATAACTGGCTCTCTGGCTGAGAAGGCAAGAACGTTACTGTCAGTCTGTCGTAATAAATAAATTGTTGTATCTATTCCCTGAACTGAATGTCCATGTTGCAATGATAGTTTGAGAAAGGTAAGAGGAATCTCCATGTTCTAGATTGATGTTTGCTGTAATCATTATCGCAGACTCCACCGTAAAAGTGTCCGTATTAATGACCCGGCCTCCAACCGGTTCGTCCGCTTCAAGTCCTCTGCGGTTTCGACTTTCGACTATATCCAAAATAAAACATAAACCACGGTAACTTTTATGTAAAATAGATTTGAAAATAATCTTCCGGACTTTGGAAAAAAAAAATCAAAACCAGAAAATGAGGTCGAACTTTGAGCTACTAATTACGAAACACAAAACAAACCGAGGTGAGGTGTGCAGATGATAAACGCAAAAGCTAGTTAACAATATTTATACGGTACATAAAGTAAGTGTTGCATAATAAGGTACTTACTCCACGGCTGGATGCTCTGTTTACAAGATGTCCGGACGTAAACGTAGCTTATAAACACAACAATACCCTTAAATATCTTATTACTTTCATAGAATAAGCAATCCTCATTTATTGGCCTCTTTCCTGTTTATTGACCGCGATGCCTTATTATAATGCAATTAATGTGTTACACACAATAAAAAAATATAATGAAAAACTTACCAATTTAAGGCGCGTTCAACCATGTATTATTGATTAGGTATGTAAGAAATATATGTAGCTAAATTTAATAAGTTAATGTTTATCATTTTTTAGGTTTTGAAATTTATCCATGAAGATTCGTAGACTGTTCAATAAATTACAATTTTTGTTGAATTGCAATCCGATTAAAATATAAATTTCTCTATTAAAAACTTATTCATAAAAAAAAATCGCTTTGCAATTAAAGTTTTGTCTCCCGTACTACTATATAAGTAAGTGTGTCTGCAGGTGGTATATGATACAACAGTTACATCGACTTTAATTCAGATTTCAACATGATAATAAAATCGAATGAGAAGTTACCATCGCCCGCCGTGTTCAATCGTGATGGTAAAACAGATCCAATTCCTTGGAATGGTGCTTCATCAGGCTCACCTTTCCATTACGGAGCCCCTCCAAAAAATCTACCTGGAAAGAAAAATTCATTTTCCAACATTCATAAAAGAATAGACTCTGGATTGGGCATGAGAAATAGGGGAAGTGGTCATCCGAAAAAGCCAATCAACGATGCTACTCGTCACCGTCCCTCAAACTATATCATTAAGAACAAAGGGGCAGCAATTAAGACAAGATCTCAATCCGAAAAAGAAAACTCCTACAGTCAGAAAAAGCACCCATCAGAAGACTTGTCAGCAGCAAATAAGACTGTTGTGTTTGCTAAAGGAAAGGCGATGTTAGAGTCCCAGAAGCGGGCCTCATCCAGTGCTATTCGACCGCCGACTTCCAAAAAGATCATCCAGAATAATAACAAACCAAATGATGAAACTAAAACTTTACCAGAAAAAGCAGCATCCAAAAACCAGACAAAACATCTATTGAAGGAACAGAAATCATCAGAGAAAGACGAATTAAACAACCAAATGCCATCAGATATGTTGTCAAAAGAGACAGCACTGGCTATTACAGAACGGAAGCCAAGGAAGCAGTGGATCAAGCCTGATAAAGAATACAGCTATTCGGAGCTGCTTGGACAATATTATACCAATTCGTGGAGGGTCAAATACTATTCGTTAATCAAGAAGCTAGGGATGCCTAAAGAGCCCCAAGGTAAGCTCTCATTAAGTTCTACTCGATCCTTATTGACTACTAAGCCGATCATCATGAACAAAAAGACTAAAATTTCGGAAAAAGAATTATTAATCCACCAGGAAATTTCAATGCAAGAAGAGACAGTGCCGGCTGATACAGGACGGAGATAGAGGAAACAGTGGGTGATCCCAGCTGAAGGATATTACAGCCACGATGAGCTATTTGCACAATTCTGTACCAATACGTGGAAGACCCCCATCCATTCGTTATTAGGGAATATTCGTCGTCATTCAGAGTGAGAAAGTGAATATATTACGGATATTCTGTTTTCATGAAATTATCTATTTGAAAAAATTCCATACTTTAATCAAATTGTACTCCTTGTAAATTAATTAAATTCAGCTATTGTGTGTAAAACTGTTTTGCTTTGGATAATAAACAATTGCGCTTCTTAAAATAAAAATGTTATTAGTATTCTCGATTTTTTTTTTCTTAAATAATTACCTAAAGTACATATTGTCGCGCTCCCTTTGGACGCGATGAATAAATGATTGACTATTGAGTTTGGTTGTCCAAAGAGAACTGTTTATTAAGTTGCACACACAGGTTATTTATACTAGATGGATAATTACTTTGACCTCTATACTTTGATAGAGAGAACTATGTCCAACAACATGAAAACATGTTGTCGTAGCCTTATTAATCTTCCTAGAAGGATAGATTCTTACTAAATCTACTTGATTCGCTTTGAGACGCGACAATATTACAGTTTCGATATTCACTCTAATATAAATGGTTTCACAGCTTTTTATCAGTAATGAATACTGATCTTATAATGTAATATATTGAAGATTTGATGTGTTTCCATATATTAGCCGTTTGTTCCATTTAGAAAGAAGTGTAAGAACGGTAGATCTATTCCTAGGAACAGTTAAAAGGCTTATAATTTATGACGATCAAGTTCTCGTCCCTTATGCCAACTAACTACATGAGTAATAATATTTTTTTTAAGTACCAGTGCTTCATTCATATTGATATTACAAAAAAGATACCTATAACCGACTTAATGAAGCGAGACGATGGAGAAATAAAAAACAGTTTTTTGTCCTTGCCATAATTATTCCAATATAAATCAATACCCATAGCGAGTCATATGTAGGCACAAATATGCGCAGTCTTGCATCGATTCTGAAGGATAGTAGCTACGACCGCTTTTAAATACAAACTCCGTGACTTTGCAGTCATTGGCCCATTTTCTCGCTTTCGTTGCTATTTCACTGCAATACATAGAGACGTTTTATGGAATATATAGGATTTTTTTCCTTGGAAATAATTTCATCATCATATATTTTACCACAGTATCGGCGGGCAGCTTGATACTTTGATTCGGGTTAGAATTCGTTAATGCTGGTTGATTTCCACATTGGTTGCATAATATTTGCTAGAGTTGAGCATATAACCTGAATCAGTCTCGGCAAAGCAGTTCGATTTTGCGTCCATCTAATTTATGCTTGCTTCTACATTTATTAGTACAAAACAGAAATATTAAGTTATTTATTTATTTTATCAAGCAGCAATAAAAAAAATTAATGAAAAGGTCCGTGGTTTTTATCGTCTCTGTATCGTGTATATTTGCCGTATATTATGGATCGTTTATATGGATCGTATATTTGCCGTCCGTATTTGTAAGTGGACACGGTGGAAAGTCGTAACCGATCGATCTCCCCGATCGATGTACCCAAATGCCCATCAAAAAGACTTATGAAGCACTTTACGACTACCATACCGCGCACACGGATGATACCAGCAGGATGTTCCAGCTGGTGACTCTGAATCTAAATAATGATACCACTTTAGTACTACTGCTGCGTACTATTTCGTATTCCACCAATGCCATGGGATACACAACTGAAATAAAAACGATTTTCGGAAACTGTTTGTTTGAAATAGTGAAGATTATGTTTACACTGAGTGGAGTATAGAACTATATTAACGTCTATTTAGAAATGGACAAGAGCCCATCGACTCCGCAGCAACAGACTACGATAAATTGGATAATAATATGTTGCGCTACAAGCAGTGATGCACTCTCAAATCTTAATGGGCAAGTAGTTGAGCTATAGCTGCGGAAAGGAGCGGTGGTAAATGGCGAAAATCATGCAATTTAAACACCCCAAAAGAATCGGAATACGAAGATGAGATATTACTTTTTTTTAAAATAATTTTTACATTTTTCATTGTAGATAAACTGGGCAATGAAGAAATGCCCGAAATAAATGTCAGGGCCGCCATAATGTTCATCCGTAATAATTCATCCATTTCAGTCCTTTCTATTCCATAGCAGAATGCAGTAACGATACCTTGATGAATCCCTTTGTTAATGCTTGAAGGAAAGTCACGTGAGAAAACCACGACCACGAGTCAACGCTAAAGCTACGGTAAATTATGAAACACCTTTCTGCAAATAGTTTGATTTAAGTAACTTAATATTTTTAATATGTCACATATTGATTATTTTGAAAAATAAAAAAATCGGCGTTTACCAGGATTTATCCTGGAATCAGACAGATGAGAATCGGGCGTCGAACTCTCGCCTATCGGTATCATATCCGACCGAGCCGTCACTCAGCCAGACTATTCATTCGATTGGCTTGGTTGTGCTACAAGCGTTCTAAATTGAATAGGCGAGTAGTTCGGAATATATACCTCGCAATAACTGCTCAAAGAAGCTGCTTGTAGCGCAACCAAAAAATCAAATATATTATTCGGCTGGATGACGATCCGATTGGATATAATACCAATTGAAGAGGAATGGGGCCCGTTCCTTGACCGTCTGATACCAGGCGGATAATTCCTGGCAAGCACCATTCTTTTTTTATTTTAAGTATACAGAAGCTGTTGGGAGAAAATCAGGATTTAAAAAGAAACGAGATATGCAAAATGATAGAATGAACAAATTGAATTTTCCTGTTTACGGAGATTGCAACCAAAGAAATATGAATGACATTTTTATTGTCGTAATAGACATATACGTACAGGCAGCGTAACCATAAAATTACTTAGCTGTAATAGTTTGCAACAATAAATATTATTTATAGTAAATTAAAAATGAACCCCGATGCTATTAACAATACGAAGAAGGATGGAATCGAAATAATATTTGATCGCGAAGCCAATTTTAAAGAATAATCAGGAATGTAATTGGAACATTCATTACAAGGCTCGATGCCAGTCTCTTTTCTAATGAAATCATCAATTACGTCCGATACGCGGATGAAGCCAGCAGGATGCTCCATCTGGCTCTCTGTATCTTTGGCTGTCACAAAAGTGGCGATACCAACTTGGCATTGGCGCGCACCTCGTATGCCATCCACAGATTTTCCACTTATTGTCAGTGGTCCACCAATATCACCCTATTGTAAAGATAATTTTTAAGTTAAAAACAATTAAAGTTTGAAAAAATGTAATATATTTACAAAGTGTTGGTTTAATTGGTGCCAATTATTGCTTCCACTAATTGTACTAGTGCAGATCATGCTATTAGGGATAGCACTGATATTGTAGGATTTTCTGCACAGTTGGTTAGAAATGGTTGGGACCTTAACGCTACGAAGAGTTCGAGAATTATCAGTAGGAGAACTATTCAATTTTTTCCATCCAGTAGCTATCACAGTGGTCCCATCTTCAATTGAGATGTTGGACGGTACAAGACAAAGAGGGTTCACATAATCTGCCATAAATGAAGTAAGAATTATAGTAAATATTAATTAATAATGTGCATTATGCGTAGTACCGTTTAGTGCGGCAGGAGTCGGGAGTTTGACTAACGCAACGTTATTTTTAAAAGTATTCCGGTCATATTTAGGATGAAGGATAACATTCTTTGAATTCAAGTCCATGTATGTCAATATCGTGAAATTCTGTTGACTCTTTTCCGCTTTGTAAAGATCGTGAGCACCGAGCGTGACTAAAACAGACTTGGCAAACTGAACGCAAACTGCGGATGTCAACACCCAAAGTTCGCTAATGAGGGAACCTTTAATTAAAATTCAAAAAGTATACATTTTTAATTATGAAAAGTATAAATCAATTTGTGTTTATTTACCTTCACAAAAATGTCGTTCAGAATGGTATTGCGTAACATAAAGTGCCACTTGATGAGGTACAGAGTGAGGCAGGACTTCATTTTCACGATCACTTGAATTCGTCGCACTCTTTAAACAATGCGTTAAAATAATGAATAAAATCATAATGAAGTCTAAATGTATTTACCTGAATAAGAGGGATGATTGAGAGTAAGACAACGGCGACAATTTTCATGTCGATGTGTATCGTAGAAATGAAAGGGGAGCATCTGGGGTGCACCGCACTTTCTCGTGTCTTTTGTTTGCCACGTATAGTATGCACCTTATATAGGTGTAAATACAAAGGCCACACCTGTCCCTCACGTATTCAATAAACGGGATGTTAACATTTCAGAGTGCAATGACGTAGCTTCTAAATGCAAACCAAGGATTCCTGTCATCACTGCTTCATTTGCTAGCGCCACCGCTTGGAAATACAAAACGCAAACTTGTTTTTCAGTGACAAAACTAGTATTGACAAGATCAATTAAAAAGCTAGTTTTACGTAACAAGAAGCATTTTGCCAAAGTCAGCTTTTCCTTTCTCTTCACTAATTATAGAGGAGACAGAAAGATTTGAATAATCGATAGAACGCGCCGTATATTCTTCCCCTTTTTATGCTACTTCGCCATCATTTCCTTCCGCCACCGGAACCGACTTGGAAACAAAATAATAAAGGAGAAAAATTTCCATACACACTAAAGGCAAAATGGATATCTCTCTCACAGCACACACAAAAACATAAACACATGGGAGCTTCAGCTCATACAATTGCTTAGAAAATAAACAAACAAAAATCAATCCGACCGATAAGGGAACGCAAATTACACAGAAATATCTTGTTTGGTGTCTGTGTGTTTAGTAAGTAAAAAAAATGAAGAAACAAAACACAAAAGCTTTTTCTTACGGACTAAAGCGAATACAAAAAGTGAGGAATTTTTTTGTTTGTTTGTGAAAAAAAGTACCACATCCGGCGATCACAGCAACAGAAAATAATAATAATAAAGATAGAGAGTGAAATAATATTAGCAAAACATTTTATTTCTTTTTAAGTGGACTCGGAGTCTTCCGGAGGAGTTCGGAAACCAGATGATGACAGATCCGTATAGAGACGGTCCACAGTGACGTCAGTCGTTCCGCTCCGGTCGATGTAGCTGACATGGTCATCAAAGCGGACTTGACCGTGCTCGTCGCTCATTTCTGCGGCGGCGAACCGTGGAGCCCTTCGAGCGGATCGCCTCTGGGATACCAATCCGGGCGGAAGGGTCAACTCGTCACCAGAGAGTGACATGTTGGATATAGGGCTGGAAGAACGGCCAGTTGCAGTACCGATATCCACCATCTCTCCGTCAGTCAATCCGCAAGAAGAGTGAACTTCAATAGGGACGTAGCCGGATTTCACACTTCCGGAAGCGGATACTGAAAAACCTCCTCCGTGTCGGTAACTGTGAACCGATCCAGTATCACCCATCTATTAAAGAATATATTTATTAAATAAGCTTTTCAAAATGCTAAAAAGTATAAAAACCTTATAGCTGAGGATCGATCCAGCAAGAGCCCGAGTGGAAGCGACGGAAGCAGCTCCGTCATCGGCATTCGAAAGGCCACCAGCGGATCGCTCAGAAAGGCTGATAGTGGCCGAAGCCGTTTCCGATGAGGCAAAGCTGGATCTCTTATTGGGAGAGCACGTGATTGAGGCCAAATCAGCCTGGACTTCCAGCTGGCGTCGTGAAGCTGACATGATACTGCCAGCGAGGCCAATCTGGCTGGCTGATTCGCAGTCTTCTCGGTCGCTCTCTCCCCGATCTCCTCCGCGTAGGTACAATTGACTGGCACTGCCCAAAGACGCGGATCCAGACGCCGAAAGGGCCACACTTCCTTCTCCTAAAATAAAAAATAATAATAAATCTCATGTAATGAAAGTAAACAGAAGAAATGTTGTTTACATTTGTTTGTAATACGAGAAAAAGAAGTTTTAAAAAAGGCTTTAAAAAAATAATAAGAGAGCCCTTTTCAATATTGCATGTGTCAGGATCGCATGTTACCCAGTAACACAAGCACTTACTAGAGTAAACATTTCTTCCTATTCCGAGAACAGTTTAGAAAGAAAATTGAGTTTACCCTTTTCAATTATTCACAGAATCCCTCTTACTCTCTCTCATAAAAAGCGCGCTTATAACATAAATAATACATACCGATGGAAGGATTGCCGACGAGAACCATATTATTGCTGGCATCTAGGGAGACGGTATCACGTTTCTCGCCGGATTCGCCGCCGCAAGAGTTGACGGGAGCTCCTGAGGCACGTCCTCGTAGTTTGCCCCGGAGGCCATCAGTTCCAGCTCCGCTCTTGTCACTGGTCCCATCCCCTAGGAGGGAGGACGGTACTTGGGAAGCAGTAGCAGCGCCGATGGTGACGTTGTCCTCCTCGTCGAAATCAATGCGGACCCCCAAGGGTGACGTGGAGACGCCGCAAACGCCATTCTGGCACAGAGAGACGGGAACAACTCCGTAAATGTAGGCTAGAAGGATGGGAACTCCTACGCCAACCGCCACTCCAGCGATAGCAGGAGCAACAAGAACCTGAAAATATAAATACATCTTATGAAAATTGGCAATGCTGGAGCGCTCCAAGTTATTGATTAAGGAGTTTTTGAAAGAGATGCTCATACATATCGATCCTTTGAGGGAACAAAAGAGCACCCGTCATCAAACCATGATCCCTTCCATCACATAACACTTTCTTTACTCTTCTTTTGTAGGTTGGAATGAAATATCAATAAAAAACAAACAAAGAGGGGAGCTTTTTTCGTCATCCTATCGATCCACTCTCCCAGAGATCCTGTGAAGAAAAAAGAGTCTGTGCAGTTGCTACGGCCATCTTTGTGGACCAACCCTCTCTGCGTAAGCACACACACATGTTCTAGGATTACGAGCAGTCGATGTGCCGCTCCCTGTCGAGTCGGACGCCTCTTTCCCGCCTACACTTTCTCTCTATTTAAAAGGTAAACACATCGGAATTAGCGGTATAAAAAAGGAAGCTTCACCGCACAACTGAAGGTGAGTGTATAGTCATCATTTCCGCCCCCTCAAGGAGTTGAACAACCTTTATTTCCTGGGGCTTCCATACCAATCACGCATCAGCGACTTCTTCTTCAATTCTCTTTTGGCTTTTCTAGGATGACGGACGTGTCAGACGAATCCTCCATTACTTCAGAGTGGCTTGAGAGTATCCTTCAACTCTACTACAGTTCTCACGGACGGGAATTGTTGGACGGACCTCCGCGGGAAGATGAAGACGACGACCAAGAGGAGGAAGAAACAAAACCAGGAATAACGGAAACTGTTACAGTCAAGAACTTTACAGTCAAACCGGGATGCGAAGGAGGAGAAAACCTACTAAGCGACTTGCTGGCCATCGATGTCCAGCTGGAGAGGAACGGGCAACAAGTTGTAGAGCTTCACCTAATGGCTAAACTTCTTTCGCAAGACCCTTTCTGTCGACATTTCATCTTGGAAGCTGGATTCGATGTAAGAGAAATCCATTTCTACACGACTTTGATGCCCGTCTTGAAAGACTTTTGCCGGGCGGCTGCCGATGCCAAAGAAGAATGGCCCGTTCCACCCTGTTACTACGCCAAATACCGGCAAGGAAGCGATTCGGTTTTGGTCTTGGATAACATGAAAGCTTCCGGCTTCCGGATGGTCGATTTCAGGGACGGACTTTCGCTGGACCAAGCCATAGCGGCCGTCGAATCTATGGCCCGTCTACACGCATCTGCACTGGCTTACCGACTTAAATTAGACGTAGATCTCCCCCAAGCCTTCCCATTTCTCTTCCGGCCGGAAGCAGCCGCCGAATCTTACCAGCAGCTTCTAGAGAGAGGTCTTCCCCAATTGGCCACTTTCCTACATACGGCCGGCACTTCCGATGGCGAGAGTCCGTCTCAACTTCACGCCGTGCTGGCCAAACTGCACAAACTGCGCCCTAAAGCTCGAGAGACCATTGCTAACCTCTTACGACCTACGAGTCCGATAGCTACTCTAACCCACACTGATTTCTGGTGCAACAATCTCCTCTTCCGTCAGCGATCAGCTGGACAGACTGAATGTTGCATCTTGGACTGGCAGATGGCCACTTACAGCCGTCCGACAAACGATCTAGCCCTACTTCTCGTCACTTCCGTCTCGGGGGAGATTCGCCGTAAAGACACTGGGCGGATCCTGGATGCTTATTGGCGCCGTTTTCTCAGCACAGCCGAAGATTTAGGTCTGCAAGTTGAGAGCAGTTTGAGTTACAGCCGTCAAGAGTTGGAACAAGAGTACGAGCGCTCTCTACTGCTGGCCGTCCTGCTGGGAATCGGCTCTGTGGATCTTGCGATCGGTCACGAAGCTACCGAGAAGCGTCTCTGTGAAGTTCTCGTCGATTTGAGCGAAGATAAAGTATTTTAGGGCTATCTTTCTCTTTTTATTATGACTGTTGTTTTGTCCTCTGAGAACAATCAATACACAATTTGGAAAAACGGATTTGATGTGAGAGAAAGCTGAGCTCTTTTCCACGCTTCGAGGCAACATGATTTCAATCTCAGTCAAACAAACACGATTTCGAGGTGACATTGAGTGATTGGTAATCTGGTATCACTCTCTCTCGCTCTAGTTATTATTGAGATACCAAAGGGATTTGCTGCACCACTTACGTCATTCCAGAAGGGGGAAAATCCTCGGTACAACCGCAGAAAAAAAAAGCTAATTAGATTGACGAGTCGAGCATGGAATGAGCTATGAAACAAGTTGGTAGAAGAGATGATGACTAATGGGAAAGTGGAGATGAGAAAGGAATTTCGCATCGCAGCATTTCATTAACGCAATGCTCAAGATTCCATACTTTCCGCTTGGTTAGACTTGGTGCATCTTGAAATTCGAGGAAAGGATATGGTATCCCACGCACGCGTGCTAACAAAAAGAATGACTGAGAAAATGCTTACCGAAGCGGCAACACCGCTGCTGATGAGGATATTTCGTTTATGTTTAGAAGTTGTCTTGAAGCGGGCGTAAAGTTTCCGTCCAACCCATATGGGAATACCAATTATCATGGCCGGCTGATTGTCAACGAAAAAAAAATTATAAATAAGAAAACCCGTCTTTTTGAGATATAGGATATTACCACAGCGATGCCAGCTAAGAGAGCGATCCCAACGGGAGCTCCAACAAGGGTGCCCAACTGCCAGAGGATCTTCTTCTTGCGGGACCAAGGTTTCTTTCCCCAGAAAGTGCAGCCAGACGGGCTGAGGTAGTGCAGGTCGCTGATCTCCTTCATGCAGAGCCAGCAAAATTCAGAGCCACAAAGAGCGCACGTCATGTGGTTACAAGAGCCGTCGTCCATTTTAGCAATGAGCACCTGGCACCGAGGGCATGGTTTGATATCATCACCTATTATTTTAAAGTAAGCTAATCAATTATTTTTCTAAAACTTCATAAAAATATTTTACGTGGAGTATTTTTGAAGTTGGTGGTGGATCCGTAAATAGAAGACCTTTGGGCTCGGGCAGCATCACACGTCAAATTCGGATGCCACAATGCCTAAGTTTAAATTTTAAAAATTAGAAAAAGAATATCAAAAGAAAATATAAAAGTATACTTTGCAATGGTAGCAGAATGAGGAACCGCAACCAGGGCGCTGACACAGAAGTCGAGGACAAGATGCGCAACCCGTAGCCAAGACGGCGAAATTGCAGTCGGGTGCCGGGCACCAACGAGCATCCGGTTCGGCCGCAAGTACTCTGCGCAGCATATATTCCTCATATTTCTCCAAAAGTCCTTCGTTGTTTAAAATCATCCGAATATCTAAATGAGAAATATAAACAATTTTAAATTAGCAAATGGACATGGGCATGTTTATCCAATGAATTAAAACGCTGCTTGCGTCAAAGTAAACAATGAATAGACAAGTGTAAATAAAGAAAGAAAGAGAACTTTGAACTTCTATTTAAAAAAGGTGGAAGTAATAAAAGTTATTGGTAAGGTGAGGTCATTAAAATGCGGGTTAATTGGGCCCTCATAAAGATAACAAGAATAGAAGAGAGAGAGAGGTGTCTGAATTTCACGCTCTGTCGAGAAAATAAACGACACAAAAGATGGGAGAAAACGGTGAGCCTGCACATCTCTCCCTCAGCAACACCACAAAAGAGAAAAAAAAATGGGAACATTTAGAAAGTTAGGTTTTACTCGGTAAACTCTTATTATTTAGATCGTGATGGAAGAAAGTTCTTTTATTTTTATACCGTTAGGATGCATTGGCTCTGAGCATTCGGGGCAACTGATGTTAACCCGAGACTCGGATATCTCGATACGGAGATACTGTTGCAAACAATCGAGGCAGGAACGGTGAGAGCAAGAGAGCAGTTGAGGAAAAAACTCTTCTCCGCCAGTACACTCGGCCAGGCACAGTGGGCACTCCCAGTTTTCACTTTCTGAAATGGCACACTGTAAATTATAAAAAATAAATATATAATTAACTTCACTCTTGCTTTCTAATATAAATATGCAAATATACTCTCAATGATCGACTTGGTGCTCGGAACTCGGACTGTGAGCTACTGGATGCATCCGAATGACTTTCAGACTCGTATCGAGCTATATTAAAAGATAAATATTATTAAATGTTTTTCATTCATAAAAATAAAATAAAAATAATTACAAGAGGAAGTTGACTGTTTCTTTTTAAGAGCACCGGTGCTACCGGCAGTGCTCCCACTGGGCACCGGATTGCCACCACCGGCTCCAAGGTTATTTCCACCCGAAAGACTTCTAGCCCTCCGTTGGACCACTAGCGGACTGTTGTACAGCATCCGGCGTAGAGAGAATCTGAAACCCTGCTTTCCACTGCCACCAGCCTTGGAGAATGATGATGTGATTGGTATGGCCAGGGAGCAGGCCTCCAGCGGAAGGTTGGCAGCAGACTGGACATCATCCTTTGTCGAAGTGTTGGAGCGCTTGGATGATGACTTGTTGCTCTTTCCTTTAGTCCCTGACTGGCTGCCGTTGTTGGAGGAATTGGGCTGGGAGCTCAGACTGACTTGACTCAGTGAATGTCGAGATCCAGAAGTGTTGACACTCATTCCTACAGAGAGAGAGAGAAATACACAGACTTGAAATGAAATCGTGGAATAACAATCCACAAAAGTAACTTCAAGAGAGATTATTTAATGTTTAAACACTTTTCCACAATGGCACTCACTGAAAGAAACACAATTGGGTCCTCCAGCAGATATCTAGCCTTCTAAACTTTTTTCAAGGTTCTTCACTTTCAGTTGTTTTTTAGCCTAGCTAGTGGTCCCGACATTTTGCAACTAAAATTACGACACCAATCACTCTCGAGACACTACAACTAGGGAACGTTGTGTCACGTCCCGTGGATGTTCAACTAATAAAATGTGTTTTTAAGGAGAAACAGCGGTTTTTCTTTCCTCTTCCAGTCGGCGAAAGAAGATAAAAAGTGTAGAAAGCTCTCCCTTTTTTTTTACACACACACTCACACACAAGGAGAGGTCTCGGCTATTGTTGATAGGCTGCCAGACTAGTGCTTGCTACACACTCTTAACACTGGGGGAACCATATCAAACAGCGTGACTCGACTTTGAGATTCGAGAGTTGTGGACTTTCAAGTCGACTTGACTAGTCGCCCCCTGCGGCGGCCATTTTTTTCAAAAGTAGTTTTACCACGACTCGTATGGATTTATGGGGGGCGTTTAAAGAAAGACATTTATGATTTTGATAACCTTTGCAATCAAGCTGAAATGTAGTTCTCTCGCTCTCTATTTTCAACTGTAAAATATTTAACAACCTTTATCTAGTTTAGTGCTGATTAGGAATCAAAATTACATTTTTTCATCATTATTATTCTCACCTGGCAACGTCGCTATATTACTATTTACAAATTTGAGTGGGAAATTGACAGGTAAATGAATTGCTCAAACTTCATAGTTCAGGAAATTGGTAAATTACGTAAATCACGCTGAAAATGTCTTTAATATCCGTTTTCATATTACTTTATGGTTTAAGGATACTCTATTATCAATTTATCTTTATTTATTTTTCACATATCGTCTTTTAGATGATCTGAACGCGTCGTCGCCACGGATGAAGTTTTCTAGGTCGATTGATTTTGTGAAAAATATTCAGTTGCTCTACATTCCATTTGTATTATTGTGTCATTTTCTCCTATTCAAGTCACACATAGCTTGAGGAAACAATCTTGTATATACTTGTGAGGAAGAATTTGAGAGATCAAACAAGACAACTTGGGTTTCACTTGCTAGATATGTTTAATATTTTCCAAAAGAGTTGGTTGTGTGAAGAAATGTGGAAAGCTGTAGACTTTCTCTGAACATCCCATGTCAAACTTTTACATTACTCATTTATGAATCTAATAAAGGCTTTATCATCTTATTGCTAAAGGCTCAGCTGTGTGCTACTCTCTTCTATTATGCAATATTTTAATCATTCAAGTAAACATTTTCCAATTTATTGGAAAATAAGGTTTTTAATATGTTTGTTATGATTGTCTATAAAGCCTTCATGGTTGTTCAGTTTACGTTAATTAATATCCTTGCGTGAGTACTTCATTAGCCTCCACTACTTTCTCTGATTGTCTTTCCTTGGATTAATCTCTATAATATATGAGGAATGATATATGATTTATCCTCGACTCACATTTGCGGCTTAAGAGACGCAATCTCTATTTCTGATTAATTATGATTGTTTTTGATATCTTGTAAATGATTCGAACGTGAAAGAATTTTTCTAGGTCAGCGAATGAAAGTGAATGCTAATTTATCGGGAGCAGGTCATTAGGGCTTTCTTTATACGGTCATCCGAAAATGGAAGCTGTTCAACCGGCCTCTTAAAGTGTTAACGAAACTCGATTTTTTTCTCAAAACAAATATGGTTTTTCTATATAGGGAGAGAAGGATTTTCAGATGGCCTTGACGAGATATACAAAACCAGTCACGTAAAAATCGTCCTACTTTTAAATAAAAAAGATTTTCCTTTTGTTAAACTTTTCAAAACAGATTTTAGGGAAAATAAAGTTTTGACAAAAGAAGAACGCGAAAAGTAGAAGAGAAACATGGTTTTCCGTTTTCTCCATCACTTATTTTTCTCCTTGTCGCAAAACTTTCAAATTTCTCACCATTTCGTGAAAGATGAGGTATGTAAGCTGGCGCCTCCGTGAGTTGTGTGAAGGAAGAAGGTAAACACCTAAAATAATCTGTAAAGAAAAAAAACTTTCTCCTTCAAAGGCAAGAAGTCATCGTGAAAGGAAAAGGGATCCCTAAGGCGCCGACTTTCCCTCTTATTTCCAGCGCAAATGTTGGTCATCATTATACATATAGCTAGTACAACTCCTTATATGGCACTACTTTCTATCTAATTTTTTTTTTGTTCAAAAAATGAAAGAGAATCTAACCGGTTGTTTCCCGACCACCATCAATGTCGTCATAATCAATCACGCGATTCTCAACATTGTTTCATAAGAAATTTCTTATAGCAGTTGATTAAATTCCATCACTATTTTGCGTAATAATATACTTCTCATCATATAGTAAAAGATCCCGGGGGAGAAACGCCTCTTGAAAGGAGCGATTACGTACAAGAGGAAGTTCTTAAGAGAAACGGGAGGAAATGAAAATGTATATGCAGCATTCTCCAGGGCGATTATTTTAAAGAATTGCACTTTGAAGTGAAACTTTTTATCTCCCATTAATGGAGGAAAAATGTTACTATTTCTATTTGTTATATTCATATAATCGTGACAATCCATAAAAACATGGAAATGTAAAGAATTTTTTGTGCTGATCGTATTTCACGTTATCGTCTTACCGCAATATGTGGATGACCTCGATGTCTCCGTTTACCATATTGCTCTCTCACGTATACTGTTCCACGTTTTTTAAAAAGAAATCCAGTTTGCCTTCTATCTAAAACCTGTATAATAGAAATCGATTATGAAAAGGTTAAAATCGTGCTCAACAAAACTAGTTTCTGACTAATAAATGAGTCATAAAAAAAGGAGCAACGAACGGAAAAAAAGGTGCGCTAACAAGTTTACTTGAATCCCATTACCCAAAGATACCCAAAGATATCGATCTTTATGCCATTATACACCCATGGGGCTCGTGACAACAGTAACGATGACGTATTGATCCGTGGTGTCACCATCATCACACTTATTTTTTCGGGAGCTGTACGTAATAACACCGCATTATTTATTTATGGGAAAAGAAACCACAGTATAGAGCTAACGTCAGCAGCGCATCCATCATCTCTATATGGCAAAAAGTCATATCCTTGCGGATGATGTATAGCAGGATCTCTATTACCACACATTCATACGCCATTTAGAAACGCTGCCGGTTATCGATAAAGAGTCACAAAGGACGCCAACACCTTCATCATCGATCCGCTTTACTCGTCGTCGTCGGAAAAAGCGCAAACTATCGATTCTTTTTGTAAGAGAAGGCGTCGTCGTCGTCCTTGTGAGGATTCAATCACGATCCTATCGCCTCCAACAGACGCCCTTTCCGACGAAGAAAGACGAAGAAAGAAGCGCTTTTCTAAGGATGCTGGGCGGGATTTTTCTCTCAGGAAGGAAATCAATAAAGGATCCGGGATACGAACATTTTGCAGGATATGTGAATAAGAAAAAAAAAAGAGTTCTGGTCTTGACGTCAGAGTATATTAATCTCGATAGCCAATCTTGAAGGATTTATTTTTTTTTTCTTCCTTGAAAGCGCGCACTTACGAATAAAGCCCTCTTGTTTATAAAAAGATCCATCATCCTCAGGAAAAGCCGACAATGATTATATATCTACACATTCTCTTACATCAACGAGGGAGAAAAGAGCTCCTATTTTTATTACTGGAGCGGAAAGGATCATTCAAAAAAAGGATATGACGTCATGTATGAATGGAGCATCTTGAAAGAACAAATAGTGAAGGACCAAAATGGCCGACTTGTTCCATAAATTCTTGTGCAAGGATCGATCCTGTATCGATATGGGTTTCATTAGTTATGGAATAGAGGAGGAGGAGGAAAGTTATCGATCCCTGTGAGGAATATCAGTTCGTGATTCCGCTACCTATTACTATATAGTCTGGATCAACGACGGTGGATGCTGCTGGATGATGAATCCAGGGGAGCTTCGTACTCCTCCCGCTGCGCGCTTCAAATCAATACGGAAAAAGAGAGAGAGAGAGGAGCGCACACATATAGCTCCGCTCTGCGTGAGTGGATCCCGGCAGTCGACCGCGCCACCTCGCGCTGCTCTCTTCTCTTTCCTCTTTATCCAGTTTTATATATCATTACTATCGTGAGAGAGAAAAGTGTTTAGCGCGCTATGGGAAACTCGTCATTAATCTTCTAAACTCTTTGGTAATATTTGATGACCGTTCGAATCGTATTAGCAGCGTTGTCAAGTCTAAATCGATTTATAGCGCTGAAAGTTTGTCTAATTAGATGTAGCGACTAATGACGGGCATTGATCGATTTTATGCATTCAATCTTGAAATGTAATCAACAAAAGTCACGTTTCTATAGAGTAGGTATACAAAGACCATTCGATAAGGTTAAAGGGAAATTAAAGTTCGATCCGTTCAGTCGATCCCGCTAGACATGCGGCGGGTAATACATCAGCTCCGCTCCCCGGGATTCGTGTCGTATATAGAGCACCACATAAATCACCTAGACGAATACAAAAAGGAAAGAAGAAGCTTCATTTTCATATCTTCTTTTTTGTTTGTTTACAAAGATGATGGAAGAAGAAGGAGAGGTGGATGGAGGCCATCAACGTCTCCAACAGCAACGCCGATCCTTGGCCTCAATCTTATCCATCGGGAGCGGTACGAGTAAAACGGCCGGCGGGACAGCGTCTAAAATTCGACCGAAAACGCCCTCTGTTGTCATCACCGATGAATCAACCGTTCTGGTATTTATAATAGGATATTACAGTTTGCTTGATGTATATAATCCATCATTCAAGACGGTATATTATACAACTGGATCGATACACATTATTAGAGAGAGAGAGAACTAGATTGGAGTTGGAGAGCTATACTGCTCAATTATTTAGTAAATGAAGGCAGCGTTTCTACAAATTATGCAAGGATCGATATTATATATGCCTTTATAATAAAAATAGTCGGAGCTCAGTGGGATTCCGGCCGGAAGGGGTAGCAGGTGCAGCCGGCCTGGAGGTGGACCGCCGGCGTCAGTCAACGGCGCCACTCTGGAGGGTATCGTAGCATTGGAGACCTGCTCCGATACTGAAGGTAAGATTACTTTCTTCTTCTTCGAAACCTAAGTCGGTAATAATTGCGTATCGATCGCTGGGATTTATATCCCATTTGTTTTGGAGGTCGAAGGGAAAAAACTTGGTATACACATATAAATCAAATTATACAACTGTTTGAACAAGAAGTCTTCTAAATGCCTGAAAACATCGATCCAACAGCAGTGAGACTTCTCGTTTTTATATGTTTGAGAGAGAAAAAAAAAACTTGGTTAAAGTAATAAAAAAAAATCTCAACTTTTTCGTGAGTCTAGACAAATTTCCTAGTAAAAACAATCGTTATGGAATTATCGAGCTGTATTTTCAGTTCTTTAAAGTCATGATTATTGAATCTCGATATACATGTCTATCATGTGTATAACGTGTACATTGATCCTTCTGCGTAAAGTTGCGAATATTGTGATGACTATTCATATCGGCCAAAGTCAAGTGTACTAGCATTAACTGAGATAGGTATAGTAAAGGGATCAAAGAGCTCTTTCAACTCAAGTTATCTCCCACATATATAACTTCTTAGATCTCTACGTAACATCTACATTTATCAAAGAGAGACCGATATATAGAGTTCGGATCAAAAGATGATGCACATTCTCTTTGATGCATGAGAAATGGTCGAAAAGGTCATTTTTATAATTTCAGCTGACAATAACGCCGTCAGCTGTTTTTCTCTCCTAATTGCTCACGAAGATTTTAATCAAAATACGGATCAATGACAATCCGAAAGAGCAAGCTGTGTTTTGTTATTTGTCGTATCTTTTCAACAAAAACACGAACATGAGAGCAAGTCGGATCGATATAATAATACAAGAAGGCTGAGACAATCAAGACGCGGGCTGTTTTCACGCGCTCGTGCATCCCCGGCAGTTTCATTAAACAATACTGTACAGTAGAGACTCGTCATCGTCAAGGCCTTAATGAGAGGCTGTTCCTCTCTTGTTGCCATAGCGATCCAAAATGGAACGGGCCATGAATCATTGAGTATGTCACGTCGCACCCCGTATTTGTCACATGATGAGTGATTGATGGAAGCCATCTGAATTCTCTACGATGTGTACTCTGCTTTGATTGCTCCTCTCTGTAAACAAATGGTTTCTCTCATTCACCGAGAGATTCATCTTGTGTGGAATTCATTTCAAATTTCAGCAGCTGGAACTATGCAGCAGCAGCAGACATCTGTAGTGGAGGTTCATCCAACTCCTCGCCCATCTCTTGTGCGACGCTGTTGTCACGAACGAGTCCGAAAGGTATTATTAATATTGTTTTCTTTAAAAGATAATTACTACTGCTAAGTTATTCAGCAGAATGCATAGCGTGCACAGCATAATAAAAAGAAAAGTAGTTACAATATGCATCTTTAACTGCGAGTACTTCAAGTATATACTTGAATAGCAATAGCGAAGTGCCTCATACTAATAACATATTGACAAAGGGGGAATGTATGTTGTTTCCTAAGCAACACGGAAAAATAAAACTTTTACTGCTTTACTCTGTTTACACTAAAAAAGTATTACTTTCTTTTTATACAGTCCATTTGGGGTTTACTGATCATGACC
Source organism: Chydorus sphaericus (assembly GCA_030141595.1). Lineage (NCBI taxonomy): Eukaryota > Metazoa > Arthropoda > Branchiopoda > Diplostraca > Chydoridae > Chydorus > Chydorus sphaericus. The sequence continues at coordinate 7,424,647 of CM057933.1, forward strand.
AGCGTTTCGGCAGCCTGGGTTGGGGCTACTCATCTGCTCAAATCCACCTTCCGGCCCGTCCATTTCCCCGTCCAGCATCCATCTCCATTGTTATCAACTACCACAACGACGAGTAATCCAGTAGCTTCTGCTGCGGCTCTCCGCTCCGCAACTACAACAACTCCTCCAACTCACGACGATGATTCCGACGATAATATCCATTTATTCAATCAATCCTTCATCAGTACTTCCAGTGATGTAAGATAATTTTTTTAAGCGCGAGGCGGCGGTAGATTGCGTGTTAAAAACGAGTTAAGCGAGTCGTCCTAAATTTGCACGCCATGTGTGTGTTATATATATATCCTAAGAATATAGGGCGGACAGGACAGAAAATGGCCAGTTGTCGTGTTACGTGGCAGTATATCAGTACCCGCTCATTTGCATGAATGATTTATTTTTTTGAATAGGAGGAATTGTACACTTATGACGCTTCTTTCTTCAACACTTGGACGGTGACGACGTGGACGGTGCTCTTCCTCCCGCTCTACGCCATCGGCTGCCTCCTCAGCGGCCGGATGGGCTTCCGCAAACTGGGCAGCGATATCCGAGAATCCGTCCTAGCATTCAGAGATAAAGGATTCACTTTGGGTAATAAAATATTTGAGTAATGGCCCTTTTCTTTTCAGTCCCATAAATAAAGTTTTATAGCCAATTTATTATAAAAAAACAAACTTGTGTGATTTATAATTACAGGAACGTTCGTGGGTCGGTGCTGCCTCTTTTGTCTCCTTTGGGTGGGCACCAATTGGATGTACATGTACGCCCTGAGCGTGCTGGACGCGACCGACGTCATGGCCCTCTTCGCCACCAACGTTACTTTCGTCTACCTCCTTTCTTGGGTCGTTCTTCACGACCAATTTGTTGGACTCAGAGTAATCTAATAATACAAAAATAATGATTATTATAAAAGATTTATTTTTATTATTTAAAATCAGATTGTTGCAGTTATATTGTGCAACACGGGGATCGCTCTGTTAGCTTACATGGATGGTATCACTCGTTCTCCTACTTTGGGCGGAGTAGTACTGGCTGCCGCTGCTTCCGCTGGATCCGCCGTCTATAAAGTAAAATTTAAATAAACTAAAATAAGAATATAAATTAATGTTTGAATATTTAGGTCTCTTTTAAGAGGATATTTGGAGAGGCAACTTACGGCCAGGTGTCCTTCTTTTTCACTCTCATCGGCCTACTCAATCTGGCCCTATTCTGGCCCCTTCTCCTCACGCTCCACTTTACAGGTCTGGAAGTCCTCATTTGGTCACGGGTCCCTTGGACTCAACTGGCTCTCGCTGGATGCCTATCCCTGGGTAGTTTAAGAATTAAATATTTAAAATACGTAAAAAATATTAATAATTATTTATATAAATTAGTGGCCAACCTGTTGGGTAACTTTGGCCCGGCAGTCACTTATGAAGTGTACATCCACCTTGGATTGGTGGCAGCAATCCCAGTTTCAGCAGTTCTGGACACAACTTACAATGGAGTCATCTTTGAGGGTATGAAGCTGGCTGGAACAGTCATGATAGTCTCTGGCTTCCTTCTCGTCCTGCTGCCGGAGAACTGGACAGAGTACCTCACTAGATTTCTGAGGTGAAAAAAATCTAATTTTAGAAAAATTATAAATATTAATTTATGATTTAAACTTTTACAGATGGGGAAGGCATCTTAATCAACACAATACTGTACCTCAGGCAGCTCCAGTTGATCTCAGGACCGGTTACATTAGCCGTTCCCACTTGCGATCTCCTTCGGGAAGGGTGAGATGACAATTCGTGAATGAATCTTCACTGAAATCAACGTCAATCGATGACAAGGAAGGTTACGATCCGCCATAATAATAATTATCTCTTTTGTATACACATTCCTCCAATGATACTCACCAGACTATCAATGTGTACATTTCAAATGTTTTTTAAAAAGAAAAAGCCAAAAAAACTAATTTGTTGTAACCGTTTCCAGAAAACAGAAATTAATGTGTTGTTGTTGTTATTGTTTTTCAAAACGGTTGTTCGTCCCACCGCTAGATGGCATACCGATACACAATGTTTAGCAATAATGTATTAGGTGAACACGCGCATATAACCACCACCACTACTGTCAAAAATGAAATTTTTTTACTGTTTCCAAAAGAAAACAAAAAATCGGCTTTTCCCGAAAATTGTGTTTTTAAAAAAATTATTAATATGTGCCAAAAAAATATTATTTTATAACACTGTGAAAAAATAAATAAATGGAAATCATATCCTGAGGGATGATCACGATTTTTTTTTTACTCTTTTCAAAGATCTAAAGAAATAATAAGAAAGAAAAAAAAAGATTTGAAATGTTCCACCTTTCTTTTATCAGCTACCTGTCTTGAGCGGGCGTTTACGATCATCAGCGTGATACCCGCGCCATCGTTCGAAAAGATAAAAAAAAGAACTCGAAGAAGTGTTGACCTCTTTTTTTTTCTTTTTTACCTTCCCATATTTTTTTTTCTTTTTACGACGATCGTGCCCACCCGATTGACATCGCGCAACAACCATCCCCCCTTCTCCATGTTGTATAATCATGCTCAGTCACGCTCACGATGTGTTTTTTTTTCTTTCGGGACTCACGCAAAACTTGAATGATTGACCAAATCGAATTCGATGCAACGTCTTCGTGACCTACGAGAGGTTAAACTGGTTGAAACAAAAAAATGAAAACAATTTCTCGAAAAGTCATTAAAAAATAATTTCATCTCTTCACGATGTAGATACCGAAATCTAGGGATAGCGTGAAAGAAATCTTGTTCTCATTCTCTCAATTTAAATCTTTGTTTACTTTTCTTTAAAAAAGAAGAATTGATTCAACAGCAGAAGAAATAATAAAGAAGAAAAACATGGTTGTCATGGTGATGGCTGCTACCGTGCTGCTGCAACGTCAGAAACTGGTCAAAAGTGCCTCCTTTCAATTCAAAAATAGTAGCAGACAGAAAAGAATAGAAAACATGCTGCTGATGTCTGGGATATGGCGCCAAAAGGTGACGGGCCGGTCCAACCTTTCTTCTTCTTCTATCCCTCCTTCTTTTCCAATTCTTTTTAAAAAGAGAACTACCGCACCATTGTTATTCATTTTTATATTGTATTTCCCGTAGAGTTCGTAGCAGCAGCAGCAGCATCCGCGTGATCCTCATTACAATGGATAGCTTGTCATACGTCTACCTGTCATTTTCAGTGACGTATACACAGGAGCCAACTATATGCTACTAAACTCGCCCCCTTTTTTTCTGATGCTGACGTAATCCTCTTTCAGGTAGAAGAGTATCAAGTTTCGATCATCATCACTCTATTGCTACTGCACTTTTTACCTGTAGATGTATGTTTTTAAAGCCAATTTAAAAGAGTGTATTGGAATATATAAACAAAATGAGTCAGCAGCATTTAATTTAAGCAGCTTTTGATCGTATCTATAAAAGAAAAATGCACTTTGGAGGGAGTAGGGGGGCGTTAATGCCTCTGGAATCATGTGGATATACATGTGCCCATCGCACGTAGTCTTCTTCTTAATGAACTGACTAGGGAATCAAATAAACTCTCGGAAGGGGTCAGAACAAACAGGTATATAGAAAAAAGGTTTTAAGAAAGTAAAAGGAGAGGTCATCATCATCATCATCATCAAATGTCATCACATCTATCAAAAAGTTGTCGAGTATGGTGTGCTATAGAGAAACGTGGCCCTGAACTAGATAATTTGTTATTGTGGTGTTATCAAAAACAATATAGTTGATTACAACTCGGTCATCATAACAATTCTATTGAAGTGTGTATACCCTTTTGAACAAGACCTTATAATCCTTGGGACAAAATTCCAATTTGCCTCTAGAGACCTATACTCGGAAGTATGGCAAGGTCGAAAACAGGTTCAAGGTTGATTTCTGTATTATTATTACGTTCTTAAGAAAAAAAAAGAGTCTTCTGCTACTAGTACGACAATCGATCAAGAGAAGAAGAAGAAAAAGAGGAGGTGGAGCTTTGTAGCTCCTCCCAGTCGTACATGAATGGCCCCCGATGCACGCACTTGTGACCAATGAGCAAGGCTCCTTGGTAGGAGGAGCCTATGGAGGTTCCACGGTCCGATTAGGCCTTGCATCAAGATGGGAAAAGACCAGTCGGTCTGCTCACCAGCGCTCAGGAAGGTCGCGTCCGTTATCACCTCTCTGTTTATTTACCTTTTGGAAGACTACTTTACAGTGTTGCCGTCGTGAATACGGATTACTACACTCCCATCAATATATACAGTGTCATATATGTGCGCCGCTCTCTTTGATTACCTGCCCATCTCTTCTGAATTAGTGCTGCGACGGGAACAAAGTGAACAGCATCACGTCAAACTGGAATCACCGTCGCCCACCCATCAGAGGCGAAGCTCGCCTGGACCGCCGTCTTCCGAAGGCGGTGGAGGAGGTTTCAACGGCCCATCAGGCGGCGGCACATTCGGCTCCTCGAATAACAACGATTTCAGCGGGATGTCGTCCACGACGCCCAACTCATCGAGTGCTGCGGACTGTCAGCAGCAAGAAGCCGAGAATAACGCACAACATCAAGCGGCCAAAAATGCCTTTTTGGAACTTCAGGCGCAGCACAATCACCTGGCCGGAATGGCACCTCATCACATGACCGGTGGTGGTCCACCTGGCAGTTACGGCTCCATGTCCGCCCGGTACGGACAGATGCCCGGTCAGCAGCAGTTAGGCAACCCTGGAGGAGGCTACCCATTTTCACACATGCCGCAAAACTCTTATGCGGCGGCCGCCGCTGCGGCTACCATCGCCGGATACCATCACCTCAGTCCGTACCCGTCGGCTCAGTGCCCTTCTCCTCCTAGAGATGGTATTTTTTATTTATTTATTTTTATTTATATAACAATAGAGTTGTAAAAAGAGAGAAAACTTGATTTAGTCGGGCGTTCAAATCTCTTGTGTATAGTATGAGAGTTTGAGGGGTGAATGTTTTTTGTTTTATAGTTTGGAAGAAAGTGGGCGTGTAAGTTGGCCGTCTATGTAGATATAAGCTGAGGGTCAAAAGGGTCTGTCCGCCGTACTGGCTGTAGGCCTTAGCGAGGTTGCCATCATACGTGGGCGGATGATGGATGGAGTACCGGCCGATAAGAATCGATCAATTAATCGTCGACTATGTGAAAATGCACGCGCGCGCGGATATGTGTGTGTACACGTTGAGAGAGAGAAACAGGGCCGGCCCTTTCACAACGATGCCAGATGATGAATGAGTGTCTGAGAATAGGGGCCGACGGCTTTTCTTTTAAAAGAGACTAATTGTAAAAAAATAACTTTATTCAAGATAAAGATTCACTGGAATCGGGAATCCGAGTCAACGGCAAAGGAAAGAAGATGCGGAAACCGAGGACGATCTACTCTTCTCTGCAGTTGCAGCAGCTCAACCGCCGGTTCCAGCGGACTCAGTACCTCGCCCTGCCCGAACGAGCCGAACTGGCTGCCTCCTTAGGACTCACTCAAACTCAGGTATTTTTCTTTTTCTTTTTAAAAGAAATTCACGCTCTGGCGAGATGATGATGGATCTACTACTGAAGAACCAAAGGGGGCGTGTCATACCTCTCTTAAAAAATATTGATTTAAATTTTTATATTCATATTCTCTCTCCTCTGGGTGATGAAAAGAGCAAGATAAAAAAGTAGAAAAAGTAAAAGAGAGAGAGAGAGCAGAGGGTCGATCCATCAGCGTTAATTTCAATGGCAGAGGAGTTGTCCCGCTTGAGAACTAAGAAGAAGAAGGATTGCATAACGTATAAGGCTCTTCATCTTCTGTTATTAATTCGAGCCTTGCGTGGGAAATGTTTTTCAGGTGAAAATTTGGTTCCAAAACCGACGATCCAAGTACAAGAAGATGATGAAGGCAGCGCAACAGGTCGGCGGTGGAGGTGGTGGTATGGGAGGACCTCATTCCGCCAACACTCCGCAAATGTCGCCGTCAGAGTCGGAAGGCGGATCTCCCAGCCCAGAATGCGGAGATATCGACGGGCTCGGTGGTAGCGGAGGTGGCGGTGGAGGTTACCTCCCGCTAGGTTCTAACACCGGTCTCGGAGGTCACCCTCATCAACAACAGCAGCATCAGGTAAAAAATCTTAAAAACTTTCTTTTTTTTAATGATCATTGAGTCATTACATCTACATAATATTATTGATATACCTCATTTGAATAATATTAATGATTTAATTTAATTAGGGAATGGGCCATTACGGTCAGGTGCAGCATAATCAGCAGGCGAGCACACCGGTGAGCGATCTCTCTCCTCCGCCGCCAACGTTGAGCGGCTCCCCTCCACTTACCAGCGGAGGCGGTGGATGGATGGACACCAAACCTAATATACTCCAGATGAGTGGCGGCCTCGGTGACCCGTCCGGCGGAGGGATAGGCCTTTCTGGCAACATCCACCATCAAGGCGGTACATCACCCGTCTATGCAGCAGCAGATGGGAGCAGCGGCGGCGGCGGCCGCTGCAGCCGCCGCCAACTATATGCCCTACACCTGGCAGTACGCGGCTACTATGAACCAAGGCCTACTCACTTAAATCCTTCAACATCATATTTAACAAAAAATCAAGGGAAAAGAATTTTTTATGTAATAGGCCTAATTTTTTTCAAATTCTTTTTTGATGACGTAAAATTGTAATTTTTTTGGCCTCTTTTAATTTCTTGTATCATAGCCGTTAAAAAGAAAGAACACACAGAAAATCAATTTTTTTTAATGGGTTTGTTTTTTTACAAAAAAATTATAATTATTATCATCGTCCCTGTGTGTGCTATATTATTGTCTCTCTATTATTTCTCTCCCCCACTTTTGTATTGATGATATTCGCGTACATGTCTGTGTGCTGTAAGTTTTTTTTTCACTATACATTCCCCCCACGAAAAATACATAATGTGTTGAAAAATCATTTGAAATTATTATTCAGAACCGTTGAGCGTGGGAGGAGGAGTCCTATTGACTCTTTGGGGACACACAAAAAATTCAGGCACTTTGTACTGTGTAGTATTTATTATCTCATTGAATAGGGAGCAGACGTGTGTTACGAGTTCTCAAGTTACGTCCATCCGCATCCATCGATTGTTGTATTGAGGATCGGGCACGAGCTTCCTCTCTCTCCAATTGTCGTTCATGGCAAAAAAATCAACTGTATTCTCGACTCCTCCCAAACAGGATGCAGCTGTTTTTTATCCTGTCCTCAAAGGGTTTTTGATATATTCAAACATTGATTAAGAATTCGTGGGAAATAAATAAGAGTATTTTTATAAGAGATCCTTCGGGCGAGTAAATATAGAATATATACCCAGAAGGCTCATCATCTAGACCTCCTTTGATGATGAGGTACTTGATTGAGCACTTCATTATCATCAAACGGTCAAACGAAACTATTAAGCCCGCCTTATAAATTTCAATCTACACTGATTTTGTTTGATATATATTTTTATATATAAAAAAGTCTTCTCTTTTTTTTCTTCTTTTTCTTATAACAATATTTTGATCTACACATACACAACATGTTGGTGGCTGGTTCCCTTATATATATGCTCAATCCACGCCCCCTTCTCTCTCGTGTAGAATATATAAGAATATTATATATATATATATTTTTTAAGGTAGAGGGGGCGTATATACCGTCGTCCTCGTCCTGCTGTAGCATGTACATAGAAGAGAGGGGGGAAAAGGTGAGCCATGTTTTTTTTTCTTCTTCTTTCGTCGGAGCGCAGGTGGCGCCAGAAAAGAGAAAAAAAACCTTCAGGGCTCCCCCTTTTTTTTTTATATATATATTCGGTCGGACGCCCATTTTTTTTACACACACGCACGTTTTTTTTTCTTTTTTACCTTCTTCTTGGTCTTCTTCTTTATTATTATGATGGGGGGAGGTGCTGCGCGTTTCCGCCGGCGCGCAGACGTCGCCAATGTTATACCCTTAAACAGTTATGTTATAAGGTTAAAATCAATCTATTTACCAGTCTTATTATACTTATTGAATACAAATCCCGAAATCTGAAATTTATTGATTTCAAATTCAAAGTTTCATCCAAAATTTAGTCTTGAATCTTAATCTATTTCTAATCCAAAATCTAAATAAGCTATCAGGCCAATCTAGTCTAAAACTAAGAGGCAATTGAAATTACTAACCAAATTGTGATGTAACTTAGTTAGAGGTCTGATGTTTTTCTTCGGATATGTGTCGAAATAAGACGCTGATAATTAGGGGGGCTTGCTCAGCACGGCGGGGGGGGGGGGGCGAAGGAAAGTAAGGTTCAGGTCTAAGCAGATTTGTTATATTACCATTTCACACAGTAGCTTAAGTGAAATTCAATCTTATGTATGCTCGAAGAAAATCAATAGAGAAGAAGAAGGAGAAAAAATCAAGAGCGAGACGGATGTGATGGGAACAATGGGCCGCTAATGCTTCGAGTATGTGCCGCTGTTCGCGCCCCCTTCAACAGTGAGGGGGAGAGAGCTCTTATATAATATAAATCGACCAACAGAGATATATATATATATCTCGACAACTTCATTAGAGATCCATTCTTTATGTCTAACTCAAATATAGAATTTTGTGAAATCAGAGAGTGAGGTACAAAGTCGAGCATTTTTTATTAATGAGCCATTCTATACATTCGAACAGAAAAATCACGAGGTACAATGTCGAGCCAGCGTTCCTAATCGCTAATTCATTGAAGAAAATGATCAAACATATACAAGTCTCTCTCTTTTTATATATATATACAAGAAGAGCGTAACGGGCGCTTGGTTCTAACGCCCGCCCGCTGAGTCCAGCAGCAGGCGATTTCAACCCCAAAGCTGCTTCTTTTAAAGCATCATCGTCTCAAACAGTAGGATGTTCCTTTTGTGTTTTTTTTTTACAGGGATTATTCAGTGGGTTTTTTTAGAGGGAAGGAAATGACAAAAGATTTCACTGCGGGAGACTTTGTGTTCGCGATGGTTTTTTCTTGTTATAGATACATACAAAAACCAGAGCTTCACTGTTTGTCTTATTTTTTTTTCTTTGTGGCGGATTATGTGTGCTAGGGATTAAGTAAATAAGCGGATTAGAGTTTAGGGTATTTTTTTTTCTATGCTAGAATTTCGCGATGATTTGAAAAAATAAATAATAAATCGAATTGCAATCTGATCTGGGAGAAATCAGTTATTATATTTTCAATAAATCGTAACGCAATCTCCCCCCTCTTCGATGAAATTTGATAAGCGGTTTTTTTTTGTAGAGCATTTTTTTCCTTCTTCTTCAAGACGTGGTTTTTGAAGTGACAATAGACAAAATGAATAAAGAAGATCTTGGAATAAAAAAAAATTATTGATTGATCAATCAAACGATTTATAATATTTTTTTCCCAGAGGATTAATTTACCAATGAATGAAATATAAAACGGCGGAAAGAAAAAAAAAGGAATTTAATTTATTTTTTATGAGATTTATATAGAGCTGAAAAATGGTTATTCAACGGTACGGAACGTATACGTGAGTCGGTGGCGCATTATTGAGAAATCCCGCAGCTGTTGTTGGTGCAGCACAGTCAGTATTATATAATAGCGCTATCAATATGTCATCATCATTGAGGATATTAAAAAAGGGAGCCTCTTTCTTTCTTTTCTTCTTTTGGATGCGGCCAATTAAGCGGCTAACCAGCCGTGAGTTGGATCAGCTGGCCTATGGATTACGTCTTAAATTCCAACTTATATACACTATCACACCGCCACATAAAAACGCAACAAATGTCCATTCATAATCTCCTCAACCAAATCCATATTTACATTTCTTTCTATTTTTAAAAACTCGCAGAAAACCCTCAAATTATTTTTTTACAAAAAATCTGACCAGGTAAAATCGGGGGCGGTCCATTCAAAAGGAAGTAGAGAATAACAAAACAAAAAAAAAGATAATTCGGCGGCCGAAAAACTAGCCCACCTGTCAGCAAGGCCTTCAACACTCTCCAGATGGCGCCGTATAGATGCAGGTACACATCCAGTAGTATACATGTAACAATTTCTTATATATTCTCAGGTAAAGAAACAAAAAAAGAGAGGGGAGCTAGGAGAATTCGAACAGTGCGATGAAATAATAATCGTAAAATATTAAGGCCATAAAAACATTGCCGACGCCGCGACCGACTTCCGTTCAAAAAAATAAAAACAAAGAGAGAGAGACAATGTTGCCATATAAACTTTTTGCAATGCGATTCAAATTCTATTAGAATCAAATAGAAATAAATGTGTAATAGAATGGAAATAAGAGGCGTGAGCGTGCACGTGACCTCGACCCTTTCCTACCCGCATTTTAGATTTTTCTTTTTTTTATTTGAATTGCGCGGGCTCCCAAGGATTCGTCCAAGCGGAATGAACAGCAGCCAGGACGCAATACAAATGTACTGTAATTACATGGCTAGTAGTAGACAGCAAAAAAAGCCCCTTCAATTTTCTTTATATTTTTTCATTTATTCATTGCGCAGCTATGACTGTGGATCGATGGTGTGTGCTCCTGTGCGTACATCATCCTTTTTTTCTGTATTTCAAAGAGGGTTCATTCAAAGTCAATCACCGTCGCCATTCAGTCTCGCTCGAGATGCCTGCTTGTTTAACCATCACACAGAATAAAATTTATAAGAATAGCTCATTCTAATTCAATTGAATTTTTATATTCCCATTATTTGTCTTTCTTAAATTAACTCGTCCTTCAAATTAAGTTCAATTTAAAGTATTTCAAGGCTCTTAAAAGTTCCTCAAATTTAAATCAAGTAAACTTTAAGAAAAAATTGCATATATTTAAGAAGAAAAATTATTCATATTTTGGACGTTGTTGTACAGCACTGATGCCGCCCCTGGTTTGCGTGCTGGAGTAGCATTGAAAATATAGCTAGAAGAATGAAGGAAGAAGAAGAAAAAAAAAACAGAGGAGACCTTCTGGTTTGGTCATAAATCCGACCACTGCTGGCTGCCTTCGTGTGTTCTCTCCCCTTTTCTTTTTCGTTTTTTTAAAGAATCATTTTCTTATATATTCCGTGTTGTTGTGTGTCGGAGAGAGAGAGAGAGTAGGAGGCAACCAGAAGGAGGCGGTAGCCAGAAGGTATATTTCTACTATAAAATACAGCTTTGTGTGCCTCCCAGGTACAAAAAAAAAAATTTCCGTCCTATTTTTTTCCCTTCATTTTTATGTCCGAGAAGACTTGGCACACACACACAACCCGTTTCCACCTGTTTTTTTTTTTAGAAAGCTCGATCATGTCGGACAAGTCGCTTCCTCTGAATTTTTTTTTTTATTATGAAGCGCCACTGACCTTTGAACGGGCGGCAGTATCACTTTTTTTTCTCGTCTTCTTCTATACGGTGTAAAATAATTGAAGCTTGGGCCGTAACGGCCGTTCAACACGCTCATTCACGTGGGGGCCTTTTCGGCATCTTTTTTTAAGCCGCCGTTTAGTTAATGAAAAAAAAAGATTTTTATCATAATAATATAAAATATTATATTTAATTTTTATGAATGAAAATTTTGAAAGGATTTATTTTATTGGTTTAATTAAAAATATGCAATTATCAAATAAACTTTTTGATTTGCTGACCACTGCACGCAACGGTTCAAATAAATAAAGAAATGAATTTCATTTTCAAGTGTCAACTTTGGAATTTAGTAAGCTTACCTAGTATTTTCATCCTCAATTAATTAAGGGTAATTATGTGTGATAATGTGTGCATAGGTAAACGCCATCATTGGTATTACAGCATTCCCGAGGAAATTGTCTTATTCAAATTCATTTTTTTATTTTATTTTCTAAGATAACTTTAAAACATTGAATTTTGCTAATCAACTTTGGGATTGTAAGAAAATATTTTATTTATTTGCATTTCTACTATTATATTAATTTTGTCTAAAAAATTCCTAAAAAATTCTACAAAATATTTTATATAATTAATAAAAAAATACCATTTAATAGATTAATGGGTCAAAAATCTTTAAATTTTTTTCTAATAAGCCAGACAAGTCAAACGAAAAAGTTAAGTGATGTGCATAAAGTGGACTCTCTCCCCTTAAAAGAAGAATGAATGGTGTACTAGAGAGCATTTCATCACGCGATCAATGCCTTTTATATTCTTTTGGTATACAAGGACACACTATACTATACACGAGAGTGAGAGTATATAGTACAGTAGCCCTTCAGTAGATTAAGAGCCATTAAGGTGACAAAATATACATCACCCCTCTCCCTTATTTAGAGAGAGGTCTATTGTTGTACATGTCCTCTTGGGCTAGAAAAAGTGGCGGAAAATCCGGCCTTCTCTCTTTTTTTCCTTTTGTACCGTGTCCATTTTTTTATTCTCCCCTTCTAGACTTGTGTGTTGTACATAGCCTATTTCTATAAAGCGAGTACTGTGCTAAATATACAATGGGGACAGCACAAAGTCGATTTTCTTTTAGACATTTCAGGGTCTCGATAAGTAGATCGATATTTACTTGACCTTTATATGGCCTTGTTTCAATATTACTTTAAAATAAAATTCACTTCCGTTATTGGTGGACCTTAATATTTCAATAAATATAACTTTATGAGAATGATTTAATTAATATTTGAATTGAGGTACTTTTAAGAGCAATATAATGAAATGAGAGATAATAATAGAGCCATTATCATAACAAAAATTTGATTTCCGCTCCTAAAAATAAGAAAAAAACAATCAGAGGGAAGCCGACAATTATTGAATTATTGATTCACAGAGCGCACATCACGAAATGGTGGTGAGGAACGAAAAAAGAGTTAGCAGGAAACATGCGGTTTCAGTCATCTATTTGATTTATTTGGCGGTGGTGCGGCGGTGGTGGCGGACGCCGACGCTCACATCTTTTCGATCTAGTTGAGCTAGCTTAGCTAGAGATGATGATAGTCATCGAGCACTAACAGCCAAAACAGCTATTCATATTTATTATAAAAAGCCCTAGTCCTTGTTGTTGTACTTTTATTTTTTCCCATCACCATATTCTCCTTTCTTCATATATTATTCGCTGTTCCAAAAAAAAAAAGAAGGAAGGACCAATTTTTTTCTTTCTTCTTCGCTCTGTTGCCATCACAGAGGCCCAAACTGGAAATGACTGGGCGGGCCGATCCTGCTGGTTTCTTATATTTTTAGGATCCAAGAAAAGAAGAATTCCGTTAGTACATTTTATTTTAAATAAACTTTTATTGGTGCACTATATTTTAAATTTAATTTAATTTTCGAAATTTACTGATTAATTGATCTGTATATTAATAAATCTTTTTCATAAAATATATAAAAAATTCGTAATATTTTTTCGAATATGTTTAGAGGGAGCGATGGAGCAGCAAATCAAAACTGTTTTTGCCGCCATTTGAGGCCTTTTGCCGCATCGACCGCACCTCTGCATACACCATTAAATGCCAAAGCCTTATAGGCTGGTCAACCGAGTGTGTAACGCGTTTCTTATCATCGGCTATGGAATAGAACGGCCACCACATGCAATGATGAGGATGAAAAATGGGAACGTCCCGGGCCATCACCTTATTCTATCCCTTATTCCCTCATTTCCTATCACGTAGTATTCCCTATAACGTTTTAGCCGTTATCGTTACGCTCAAATGATTTTTCTCTTATTCTATTCAAGACAAGAAAGAAAAAAAAGGGCGCCGCTCTTAACGACGTCGTCATTCAGCACGACACAATTTTCCTTATTTACTCTAAATTATAAATTTAAAATACAAGAATTTTTTTCAAAGATAAAAATCTATACAATTAAAAACAGGCAGAATTTTTCTTACTAGAATAAAAAATGTAAAAAGAAATTATTTTTTAAGATTAAAGTTTTAAAAAAGGAGATATTTATTTTTTTAATCAAGGGGAAATATGTTATTGTTTACATTTATAACAAGAAAAAAGGAAAAATAGAAATACAATATTGTCTATTGGAGTGGAAAAACAAACGGTTATGGGGACTTGATGGCCTCTTATAAAATAATAATGGACGGCACAAGTTGACGATGACGACCGGCGTAAGACGGCAACGCTGTCTTTATATTTTAGCTATAAAGGAGGTAAAACGGTTCGTCGCTTTATGCTGCCTACTGCTCAAATGTACTGTGAACGAGAAAAAAAATAATAGTAATAATAATAATAATGTTTTCTTATTTCTCTTGTGCTCGGAAAAGTCCCTCACTCTACAGGGCAAAGAGTCCGAGTCCGACCGCAAAAGACGATGGGGAAAAATGTAATAAAAAATATAAAAAGAAAAGAAGCTTATATATAGTGTAGATATAAAATAGATGAGTATAGTATAGAGTCCGATAAAACAACAACTATATACTACAAGACCATTCCTGCTCATGAGCGTACCTCATAACAAACAATAATAAAGTAGTTCAGCAGCATATATCCCCATAAAAGTCTTATTCTGTTATTCATTCCAGATTTTTAAAATAGAATTTGATTTAATTAATAAGAAAACATTAAGTCAATAAAGGACGACCTTGTAGTAATTACAACAAAAAACAAAAAGGAAGCCGACAACATTTGTCATCAGGTGCAATAAATAATTTATTTTTTTCTGTTTCTAAAGACATGTATATATTTAAAGCAGCGCGGCTACCTTATAAAGAAGAAGAAGAGAAGGAGGAGCTTCCGGTCAGTTTTTTTTTTGTTATTGCTGGTCTCCTACCTGAGTTCTCTCTTTCTATATCATATATATTCGGCATTTTACGATGTTTGAAGGTGGTTAGCGCGCATGTCAACCTCAAAAGTTGGACCCTCCTAAAAAAAACGTCATGAGCCGCCATCTATATAAAACCAGAATTTTAAAAAATCATTATTACTTAAGTGATGTCCAATCAGGAGTAAAATCATTTAAGTGATATGAATGACCAAATAAATATTTATTTAAAGGTATATTTAAAGAATAAATTTGAGAACTGAAAGGGCTGACTAGTTTTTGCTTCTGCTGCTGCTGTTTCGTATTATATTAAATTTATAATATATTGTTAAATTCGGTATATAGCCGGTAGTTATCGCCTTTCCTGGTCATGCTGCAGCCACTTTGTATATACCTACCTACGCTCATACATAATAAGCTATTATCCTACAAATGTATCCAGTGGATGATTCCCTTAAAAACTGGAAAATTGGCAGGTTCGAAATAAGGAAGAAGAATATCAGTAGACTAGCCCCTCTTGTAGAACCGGCCGACCACTTCCGCCCTCGCCGCCGCCGCCGCCAAGCGTTTGCTCGCTGCCGTTCCTCTCTTTACATGCGGCGGGAAAAGATGCACACATACGAGCAGCAGCTATTGAGGGGGGGAAGAGTTTTCCTTTTTCTCTCCTTTCAAATTATCATAATTACACGGCGGCGATCCGTCTCTCTTTTGCGACGACGATGACGACGGCTAAGTAAAAAAAAAACTGTCTATGCCACTAAAAGTTAAGGTCGACATCCATCAGACTTTTAAGGCTACTTTGTCTCCTGAAATTGAGATTATTTTCTTTTAAATATTAGAAAACTATTAACTAATGAGAGTCAGATAAATTGTGCTGCTCATCTGCCTAAACACACACATTTGAATGATGATGCATGCAGAGCGTTTAGAGAAAGGTAAAGAAGGAATATCCTTATACTTCATTACGTATTAGTTAAGGAGCTGTTGTTACGTGTCTGTCTATGTTTATATATTCACTATATATGGGCCCATTTAGACTTCTCTCTCTTGAGCAAACTGATGATGGCTACCCACAGTCAGCTCATATGAATAATTCAAAAGCTTTAGCTCTCTTCCGTACCTCATTTGCATAGACAAGAAGCCGCTGCTGCTGCTTATTCAGCCTCTATTTCTCCCCGTGATTGGCTCTCCCGCTGTGTCCATCATCAGCACGAATGGATAATCTCTCATGGGCTTCCAGGTGTGCCTTCGCCCTTAAGACGTTAATTCATTTATTTCTACTTGCATTCATCATTAGGACTGGAGGGGGGCCTTTTAAGGAAAGTCAACACCTTGTCAGGCAGAGATTAATGGTCATCCAATGGCTAAACACTTTTCTTATAATCAATTAATTCAATTTGGAATAAAGGAGAGAGAAAATCTAGTTAATTTTTTTATGTTTGGTGGTCAAAACAAGCTCTCTTTTTAGAGGGAGTGGATTGGCATCCGAAATTAGGACACTGTCAGTCGTGTTATATTTTTTTTGCTTTCCTTGTAAAAAAAAAAAATAGTGACCTGTGCGAGTCTGTTTGTATGCCGCCAATGTTGCCGCCGCTTTGAAAAAAAAAAGTTTTATTTTTTTTTTCGTCTTGGAGGGTCGAAGGTTGGATGTATTTTTTTTATTTTTTGCCTCCTATATATCTCTCCCTTATTTTTTTAATGACACTCATCAGCATATATTCAAATAAGTCATCATGAACAAACGACTGTAGCTAACTAACCCTCCTAAAGATAAGATAAGAAGAGGCTTGTTAAGCTGCAACCCTTATTATGTTATCTTAAAAATCACTAATAATAACCCCAATTTAAGACTGCTAAATTCAATTCACACCCTAATGAAAATTTTAGAAAATTTCAAGGGTTAAAAGAGGCATGAAATTTAGTAAGTCTATATACACAGAGCAGACTTCTGGTTGGGGACGGAGCGATCATCTAGAGTCAATAGACACGCCTCCCAGTCCCTCTCGATGCCAATGGCCCCCTTATGTCGCGCTCGCCCTCGTCCCTCATTTACTCGCGACCGTCCATCGGCGGCGGCGCTCTACCTGCCGTGTGCGAGATGTCCTCACCTTCGAGGCGTGTCGTTTCCCACGTCTAAAAAAAATAGGAGGGAATAGAAAAAAAGACCAAAGTAGAGCTCATCATCTTCAAAACAAAAAAAAGAAGCGGCGTATAAAGAAGGATTTTTTTTTACATTTTCCTCCTCCTTCTTTTCGGCATATGCAAATGACCCCGCCTGTTTTTTTTAATACCCTTTTTTTTGCTATAGAAAAAAAGGGACAGACAGTCTATGCGGCGCCGGCTGAACTAACCGACATTTTCGCGCCGTTTTTTAAATCGATATTTATTGAGCTATTAAAAAAGGCTGGGACTAAAGAGCATATGATTGTTAATGGGTGCGAACCGCAATCAAGTTATGATATCATTTATTTCAAATTCCCACAATTAGGGAGCTTAATATAGCGTTTAAATGAGAATATAAAAAAAAAGTGTTCTAATTAAGGTATTGATTTATTGAGGAACATTTAGAGTTCCTTTATTGGCTGTGATAACAGAATACGAATTTTTTATTATTTAAATAAAAGGAAAAAAATGATTCTCTGTATGAATAAGGTAATTGAATGAGATTATGTCCTTGTTGTCAATTCGCCGTCATTGAAATGGTCGATGCGCTGAATTGGATGACAAATTGCTTTTTCCACCGTTCTTCAGGATAGTCACGTGTGCGTGATGCACCTCTGCGAGCAGCCCTCTTGCAACAAGATAAACGGTTGAGGCAGCGCCCTATATCGTCTATGAAATGCTGTTTCTAAAAAATCCAACCCTTATGTGTTTCTCTCCCTTATAATATTATATTCTCGACTTCGTTAGTTGTGCCATTGTGTGACCCAGTCAATAGGCCGGTCACGTGCCTAGCCACGTCCTTCCTCTTTTCTTTTTTTTATCCTTTCATTTGATTTCACGGTCTTAAATAAATCCTTTATATACATTTAGATACATCTATAATACAAGACTAATTTTTTTAAAACCATTAGATTCTATTCCAATTGAATTGTAGAGTTTCCTTATATTTAATATAATATATTGTTATGTATGAGCGGATATAACGCCTAGTGGGCACAAAACAAAAGAAGAAGAAGTTGAAGAAAGAAAAAAAAAGTGTCAACTGGGTTTTACAAGTGAGACTCCGCCCCTGCTAGCAGCAGTGATGGATGATGTCACATCATCCGTCATCGTCTTGCCTCTTATTCCAAGGTTTCCATATAGAATATAGGGAAATTCCCGCCCTTGTTCACCACTAGAGAAGAGACAATAAGACAGCAGCGCCATGTTGTTCTTCTTCGTGAGCATAGCAGCACCTTCTATTCCCACCAGAGTGATGAATCCAGCCGGAACCAATCCATCCTGTTCTTCTTCTTCTATCCTTCCTGTTTGAATATTTTTCCCGCGTTTTCTTTTTCCTAGGATAGCTCATTATTCATCCGTGAAAGATATGTGTATTATGGACCGCACATTTTGTTTATTTTATTTCTAAAAAGCAACAGATGCAGGACCACCAAGGTTTTTCTTCTTCTACATGTTCATTGTCAGCGTTTAGACTAATACATAAAATGATTTACACTGCATAGCCCAAGGAGTCATTTATAATATGCTAAAAATAGGCCTAAAGCTTGATCAAGTATAAAAAAAATTCACGGTTGGATAAATCGGACTAAGATGCTGGTTTGCGGCTTACATAATAGAGCTGACGTGCTTCTTCCCAATGAATCAAATCTATATTAGAGCAGGAGGATTATGTCTTGTATTTCAGTTTGTTTATTTTTCCTCCCTTTTTTATTGTCTAGTTTAACCACGATAAAGAAAAAATAAACCGAAACGAATGGAAGCGTCCAAACAAGGCCTGATGCGCTATTTCCTTTTGTCTATTTTCTTCTTTTTCATATATAGGATTTCTTTGTTCACCCCTCTCTCCCTTATTTAAAAAAAAACTATATGAATAGGATAATCTAGTTTCCATAGCAACCTTATCACAAATAGGCCTAATTATGCTCCTAATTGTACTTCACTTATCTGATATGAAACCTTCAATTAATTAAAAACCCTTTCTTAAAATTAATCATATTTAGATTGAAATCTAGGCCTAATATTGTGCTCCTAATTGTACATCACCTTCTCAAAACTAAACCAAAAATGTAAAAATAAATTAATTCTAATTTAATTGCAATAAGAGCAGCAATAAAATTTATTACCATCAAAATAAATCACATTCGACCGTGAAAATCATTCACGCATTAACCATAACGATCCCCTTCAACTTTTTTTAAGAAAAAAAGGGGGAAATTTTATTTATTCGAGGATAGCGCAGTCTCACTCTTGACTTGTCATGTAAGACATTCATATAGTCCCTTTCTTTCTTCCTCGCAACAATGGTCCCAACTAAACATTTTCTTCTATTACATAAAAGAAATGAATGAAATTTGTTTTTCCTGTTGCTCTTCAATAATAAAATATACAATAGGCCGGAAAAAAACATGTGACAACAGTGTTTGCCTCCTATCGTGACAAGCTATCTCTTATCATCCATCGAGGATATGATACACACAATTTTTTTCCATTATTATTATTCCTTTTTCCGGTTTGAGAAAGAAACACTTTCAGAATTACATTGCTAAATAATAAGAAGACTCATCTTTGTGGTTATACATATCTATTTCCGGATGGATAAACCACAAATAAGTGAAATTCTTTAATAATAAAAAAAAAAAGGTGCGATATGTGTTTATATAATAGAGTGGGAACCGGATAATCAGATGATTGCGCTCTAGTACTATACGGCTGTTTACACTCGTCATTACCCCCCGAGTGTTATATAACTACACCCATCGTTAACTCCACTGTATAGTACTCTTTTTTTGCTGGCTAGCTAAGGCTGTGAAACTTGTCATTGAGAAGAGCTCGGCCTAATTGCGCAGAACTAATCAGGAGCAGTGATTTATTTCGCGGAAAAATGACAACACCGCAAATTTGTCTTCTTACAATTGAAAGTCGTAATACTTATTAGGACTAATAGAATATCATAACTTAAATTCATATAATAGGCCTAAAACGTTTTTTTGAATCATTTTTAAATTTAAAAAAATTAGAAAATATCGAAATTTTTAATAGGCCTAATCATTTTTTAAACCAAATACATTTTAAAAATAGGTAAAGAGTAAAAAAGGGTGACTTTTGAGTGGGGGAGGGTTAGGCAACATGATAGCGTTTTGTATGTTTGGAATCGAGTGACAAACGATCGATTAACCTGCCTGAATAATGTTTTGACATTTATGTAGCTACGCTGTTTAAATTTCGTGATATATGCACAGCGCAAAGGGTTGGATAGGATATATCACGCTCTTTCTATACGGACACGGAATAAATAAATTCGATGCTCATCCGCGTACATCACTTTTTGAACAAAAAAAAGCAAGTCACGTGTCTCCCTCTTCTATATGTGTAACCTATTTGTCCATGTATATATATAAAAGCGTGCACAGGTCACCTGTCTCGCTCTTCCATATACTATTGCGTGCTCTCTCTCAATTTTTATTGTATTAGGTTTTTTTATTCATTTAATATTAAGGGAAGGATGCGCTCTATGGAATAGAGTGGGGGAATACATTTCCTAAATATTTTATATTTACTATATCTAAAAAAGAATATAGGAAACTTTTATTATTTTAGAAAAAGTGAAGCATTTAGAGAGCTACCAAAAGTCACAGCCTAGTCTAAATAAAATCGTGTCGAAGCTTTAAAATATATATATGCATCAATATTCATAGCAGTAAAACCAGTAGTCATCTTTTTGAGGTAAAAAAAAGAGCTAGCTGCCAGGCATACGTCAGAAAACTCCTAAAGATATAAATCCATAAAAAAAGGAGCTCCGTCATCTTGTCCATCGTTCGATAATGATACGGTGTGTGCTGCTGCTGAGCATCGCAGTAGAAGAAACCCCGCAGAGACTTGTGGCGTAAGAGCCGCGCCGTGTTGCCGCCACATTTGAGAAAAATACAGCTACCGGTCTTTTTCTCTTTTTTAAAGAAAAATTTCTGCTCCTAGCTTCTGTCTGATTATAGACATCGAGAAGAAGAAGACGAGAAAAAGAGCCAAACAACTGAACAATTATTTTACAATTAAACTTGGCTCGCTGCACGTTTCTTTTTCAGAAGGGGGGTTGCCCTTCGGTTAATCTTTTGAATTTTTCGGTAAATATTCATTCCAATTTTGGAAATGATTTTTATAAAATTAAAAGTTTGTGAAATTCGGGGAAAATGTGAAACAAAATTTTGGGTAAATACTGAATTAACTCTTAAATTTACATAAATTTACTTATTTAAATCGTTTTGTCTGGATATTTAAACAAAATTAACTTGAAATAATAATGAATGACCAAATTTTAAAAAGAGAATTTAGGGCTAAATTTTTCATAACAAAAAAAATGGAAAATTAGAGTTTTTTGTTTGGTTAATTCAATTTGATGGACACTGGTTGGAATTTTTTTTCGTAACGTAAGAGAAAGAATGACCTATAAGACTACCGGATGGTTAATTGATCGCTGTCGGCTGCTCTTGAAACGAAAACAAGACGTTCCTTCCAGCATCTTTAGAATAATATGAGAAGAATTTCTTTATACACAGATGGTGTTGAGACCCCATCGCCCTCAATTAATCTCATTATGTCCAGCCATCCCTAAGGCTCTCTCCACCTTACGTGTTGCATCAGTTTCTTTATTGAATTTAAATAAATAAATTTAATTTTGAGTAGTTTCATTCATTCATTCATTCATCAAAAGTTTTATTGCTCAAGTCGGGCCGTGCGGTCATTAGACCGTAAACGCGTGAATTGAGGCATCAGCACCGAGCGCGGGAAAAATTTGAAAAAAAATTATCCTTGCTCTCAATTATTCAACTACAAATTTAATTATAATTAATACAACTATAAATTTATTTTATTTTTAAAAAATATTTAAATAATAAAGAGTGGTGGTGATGGGGCGAGATACCAATCATTTATTGCAGGACATCAAGCTACTTTCTTTCTTATTCTTAAATAAACGTGCAGTAGATATAAAAGAGAACAGAAAAAACATCTGCGGTCGGCAACAAGGTAAAGTCCCGAAGCTCTTTTCTTTAAAAAAAAAACATTTTCCAGAACGACTTCTCTCTATTCTTTCTTTTTTTCGGGGGGATTTTTTAGCTTGGGGCGTCTGGGCCCTCCTTCTTCATAGCCATCAGTGGCCTTTTCCCACGGCCTGCTGCTGGGCTCCCGCGGCCGTCCCGGCCATCTTTTTTTTAAATATATATATATAATATTTTCGGTCGTATATATTATCAGACAGTTACCTCTTTTTTTTTCTTCTAAGAGGCGCCAGTTCTTTCTATTTACAGCATCAACTTTGAACTTCTTTTTTTTAATATTTTATCTTCCTTGAAAAAATAATAAAATTTCGTTCAATTAAGAAAACTCACAATTGTACCTCAATAGATATTTTTAAAGAATTTTACCAATTTTCTCAGATTTTTAATTACAATATAAACAAAACATACTCGCAAAGACGCAAACGTCCCTCACGTAGATGAAAACTCGCCAATGTACCTCACATTATTTTAATTCACATAAAAATAAATTGTTAATCAAGAACTTTTTGTTTCCCCTATACTATTTTTTTCTGTTGTTTCTCCCACGATAGTTAGTGACTAAATAATTCAAGATGGATCATTAGGGGTCGTCCCGGCGATTCCTCATCAATCTATTCACGTTGGGAAAAAAAAACAAGCAAAGGGAGAGCTCATTCAATTATTTCACAACTCATCTTCGATCCGCCGTTGTCATTATTTTGGCAACGCTGTATTATAAAGAATTCTTCTTCTTTTACTATCATTATTTTAGAGAATAAGAAATGTGTGTAGCTAACTATGAGGATTGCGTGTCGAGAAGCTGTTTCCCCCCGCAAGTTTCGGCAGGAGCACACAGAAGAGAAGCTGCTGCTGCTGGCTGCTCACGAACGAACCTCTACGTGTAACCGCCCCCTCGGTCACGCCCAGCGACCCTCTTTTTTTTTTTTAAATCGAGGCAGACGAAATATTCTTTAAAATAACGACTTAAAAAAAAAGACATGAAAATGGCAGCCAACAGACACCTTATGGGTGGAAAATGAATGGAGTCATCGTGATGTACGCGCGCGAGTTTTATCGATTTTTAATTACCCTCAAAGCTATCCTACAACCAACGTAGAGTCGTGATTTATAATCCTCTCGAAATCCACAAATGGCGTAGTTATTTCTTCTCTAAATGCTCATATAATCACTAAATCATCTTTTAAAGTAATTCTAAAGTTATTTGACAAAATCTGGTGCGCGTTGCATAAAGTCACGTAATAATTTGTGGAGTTGATAGAATCCCACGATAAATTCCGTTAGCTCATCCCGTCACTTTGATTTATTACATAACACACTGGAATATAAGCAGCATGCAAATAATACAGAGTCAGCTTATAGCTACCTACATTCCCACCTCTTTGACCCTTGAAGGCAAATTTATAAATAAACAACAAAAATTCGAAAATATAATCCTTTGCGTGTGACCTTTATTTCACCTCTTTAAAAAATTCCTTATGAAATATCTATTGTTCTTTCTACTTAATTGATTGGTACCTTATCCCCTTTTTAAAATAAATATTAAAAATGGAACAAAACTCGCGAGTGTACCTCTTTTAAATTCTTTTTAAGAATTAAAACAAAAGTCGCTCATCGTCGCAGGTGGTTTTTTTTCAGATTTAAGAAGAAAAAAAAAATCATAATTTTCCATAGAAGAGAAGGACAGTTTTATGTGGCTGCACAAATGACGTTCATCACGGCCCCAGGAGTCTGGCAACGCAGCGGGATTTAATTAAAAAAAGGGTAAGGCGGCGGCTACCGCTTATTCAAGTGATACTCAAGTAAGAAGAAGAAGCGGTCCATTTCATTAATATTTTTATTACTTAAGCCCCCTTTTTCCTTCATTCATTCAAGGTAGCTGTATCAGCGTAAATCACGCGTTTTTATTGTGTTATCTCTTGTAAAAAAAAAGAGAGAAAAAAAGAGGGTAGATAAGACTCTTAATGCGGTCGTCGGGAACAGCAGGAGGCAGCTGACACCTTCGGTGGTCTTCTTTTAATAAATTAGTTCACTTTTTTTTCTAAAAGGGTTTTTTGCCCCCTCCTTTTTAAAACAAAAAGTAATACGGAAGCTTTGATTTTATAAATATTTAAAAATATATTTCTTCATTTTTAAATATTTAAAAATTGATTTATTTTGAAAGCGATAAATTAAACGATTGTTAAAATGAGATTCTATTATTATTATTTTATAAAAGGACCTATGGACTTATATGGAAAGCAACTCGAGATATAGCGTGATGAATTCAATACGACGATGAACGAAGCCTTTTCTTTTTCCCGAACGCTGGGCGTGACGGAGATTCTTATTGGTCCATTACGGCCATCGACTTATTTGGTCATCAACTAATAGCCATTCAAAGAAATCAATTTTTTAATTTTGAATTTGAATTTTTCAATTTAGAATTGTCACGAGACAGCTGGGTTTTATCGTGAAAAAAGACATTGGGAAAAGTAACCGCAAAACTATTTTTTTTTATAAATATTTACATCAGGAAATGCGTTCTAATTCTCCCATTATAATGCCAGCGAGTAGTTATCTTATTTATCTAAACAATTTTGTCTCTTAAATTGGGTAAGAGAGACAGACAAATTATCCCACGATATTCAATTTTAAAAAACGCGGGACACGCGCAATGCGGTTTCTTTATTTGTCACATTAAACGAGTTAATCAACTCGAAACAAAATTCAAATATTTATAAAAAAAAGCGCGGGAAAATTTGAAATTTTAAAAAGTGACAACAAAAGAGAAAATACAATTTATTGAGAAGAAGAAGAAAAGGGTGGAAAAGATAAAGCACCATTAATGTCAGAGATAAGACAAAAAATGGCCCCCTTTCTTTCCTGACTTTGGCGGTGGTCAAGGACCCACCATCAACTTTTTATTAGTTTCTTCAAAATAAATTGTATTGTTCATCGCCCATCAACAGCGGCACAAATCACAACACTTTTTTTTGTAATTTTGAAATTACATAATAATGCATATATATGCCTCCCCCGCGCTGGATATGCTATTATCATGTCCGCTGGGCGGCGCAGTGGTCAGTCTAATTGGGAGACACAATATGGTTAGTGTAACTAAATCATTGAGATTTTCAGACTTTGTTTTGACTGCAGGCCTAATTTAAGACACGCAAAGGGGGGTTATGTAATTGAAGTTCACCCCCTTCTTTATAATAAAGGAAATTGAAAAATCTGAATTAAAAAGAAAACTTATTAGTAAACAAAAGCAGTTTTCTTTTATTAGAAGTAATAAAATTTCATACACTCAACTTATTTTAAATATTTCTTAATGAAGTTGAATGGGTTTAAAAAAAGGCGCCAATTTTATTTTTGAATTAGACAATCAGCATTTGTATGGAAAAAAAGGTCTTGATTGCGGGACAAGAGTAGATCGTTGCGCTCAACTGAACAATAGACATCAAAACAAACATTGATTTAATCATTTCTTCCTATGGGAATCTGGACATTTCTTTTTCATAGAGGTACGATCACGAGCAATCATCTAGATGACATTATATCGATTTAAGTTTTTTTTTTAAAGATTTTTTTTTTCTGTAGAACTATAAAAAAATGGGGGGCAGTAAAACTATATAATAATAATAACACTCGCTCTCAGGTCGACCTCAAAAAAAAGAAGAAGAAACACAGCATGTGTTAATGACATTTCATGGCCTCCAGGTGAGTAAAATAGAGAGAGAGGGGAGAGAGAGAAAAAAAACATGAAGGTGTCGGATTTATATTATTTTAAAAAATCTAAAAAAGAGGAAATGGTATTTCTTCGGTCTCGCTCCCGCGAATTTCCGATGGACACTGGCTAAAAAAGAAAAAAAAAAAGAAACGAGGTTGATGACGAAATATTAAGGCTTTGTTTATTTCGTCATAGCCCGAAGCAGTAGAATTCCGACGGCGCCGGATGTGAAGCGGTCACGACCATGTTAGACGATATAACGCCCATGGGGAACCAAGTCTGTCTCTTTTCTTCTTTTTGGCATCATCACGCCATTTTTAAATCAAGTGATGATGGGTAAAAAAAATTAGAAAAATATTTCGCTACATGTATGAATGAGAACGACCTAGGCCTGAATTTACTATATCACGATTTTTTTTTAAGTTTTAAGAGTAGTAGGCCTTGGTTTACAGGGAGAGAGGGAGAGACAACCTTCGCGGTTTACCATTCTATTTTTTTATAAATGAGCAGCAGCTCCCACACACGTTGCACGGCCTTGGATAATGACGCACCGCCGTGAGCAACCCAGCCCTCTTTTTTCTTAAATTTAATTCCAATTTTTCTAAAATGATGGACAAACGGGAGCAGAGGATGATTGTCCCTTTTCTTTCTAGAGAGATTTAATGCTGATACCAAAAATGGTTAGATGCTAAATGAAGACATTATTTAAAAAATAGTTGGGTCGTAAATTTCATCAACGCGCCTCCTTAAAAAACCGAGTTGATATATCGACGCCATTCATTCCGAATAACAACAACACAAAGTAAGAGGAACTAATTGTGGGAAAATCTTTTCTATACTGCCTTGAAATATAGACTGAAAACTTTTTTGAAATCTCTTAAGAAAAATGATGTGTGAACATAAAATGTCTATAACTCATTTCCCATCAATAAGTCAATTCACAACGTCCATTTCTTCAAAAAGAGGCAATAAAATAAATTTTAAATATTATTTATCTTGACTTCGTTGAATTGGTTTCTTATTATTTTTTTCTCAGTAACTCTTTTATTTTTAACAAAATGCATTTAAAGTCTTAAAAGTTGCATCTGTATGTGGCTCGTTGGTCTAGGGGTATGATTCTCGCTTCGGGTGCGAGAGGTCCCGGGCTCAAATCCCGGACGAGCCCTCTTTTAGGGTTGAGGTAGTTTGCTTTAGTGGTATCTTCATTACCCTGATTTTGTAAATTTTAGTTAATCTCTTAAATTTTCTAATATAGTTTCTTTTATTATTAAAAAAATGGCCTTGAAAAATAGACTAAAAAGCTATTTGGAAATCTCTCTAGAAGAAGAAAAAATTATGTGTGAACATCAAATCGTCTATAACTCATTGCCCATCAATAAATCAGTTCACAACTTTTTTTTTTAAAGAAGCAACAAAATAAATTTACAAATAAATAATTTTTTTTTTAATATTTTTTAAAAATAACGGACAAAAGAATGAATGCTATGGACAAGTTCAAAGACTTTTTTTTTTGCTGGAATAACCGTTTGCTAGTTGTATAGTAACTATAGTAGTGCTTTAGCTATAGGATGGCCGAATTTAATGAAAGGGCGGACCGTGGAGAGAGAGACTGTTGGGTCCTCCGCCTCACGTACGGAGGGTTCGCTTCTTCTTCTTGGCGGGCTGCAGAGCAACACGCCTCTCATGGCGCCGTCACGACGGCGGCGGCGGTCGGCGCTACCGTCGCCGCCCTCCCTTTACCCCGCACTATAACCCTCCCACTCTTACCTTTTTTTTTACCAAAAAAAAAACACACAAAATAAAAATGAAAAATTTCGAGATTTTATAAATGTTATTTTTAGATAAATTTAAGGATGAATATAATGGATGCGGATCATTGGGACGTCATCGCACGATCCGCATTTGATGGATCGTGAAACGTTACGCAAAGACTTCGTGAGAGCTTGTACACGGTGAAAGGTGTGTGGACGGAGCGAGAAAAGAAATTGGTGAAGGAGGCAACGGGTGCTGCCATCTTTCAGTCAAAATACAAATTGGGTTGAAATTTTTAAAATTTTTAATTTAATTACCCCAGAATAGCAATTCCTCAAAATTTGTGTTTGATAATTAATAGATAAAAATGTGATGAGCTAATTAATGGGCTTCACTAATATTGTAAAATAATAGTCATCTCTCGATATTTTTAAGATCGGGAAAGTTTCTATACTTTGTACACATTTTGTTTATGAAATATCTAATAAATAAGATTTATACAGTTTTTAAGTATGGAAAGGTATACATTTGATACCATAACGAGTAAACCTTTAGTCAATATTATTTAAACAACAAGAAACTTTCATCACTTTCCACAGTGAAGAAAATCTGGCCTCGATTTTCACATTCTAAACTTTCCACATAATGATTATGCTTGTTTATAAAATAAGTGTACAAATCACTCGAATTCACCCCATTATTATTACTATTATTAAATGTATATTTAAAAAATAGACAGATAGCGTCGTCAAACTAGTTATTATTGCAACATCGTCTCAAGTTACGCACTGAGCTCTCCTATATAATGTTACATTCCGTCCATTAGGCCATATTACACAACACCCGTGCCTTTATTATTAATTTATACCACCCTCTCTTCTACATATGATGTAATATGATAAATAATGAATCGAAAAAGGTGAATGGCCTTTTATACTGCCATATAAAATAACACATTACATGATTTATGATCATCAGTCAGCTGTTGTTCATTACCACTAATTTAATAATTGTTGTAATCACCATCAATGAATTATTACATCATAAAAACTGGGTTAAACGAGTTAAACACCATTCAATCACGATGGATTACATCACCTCATAAGCATAATATTATTCAGCATCTTGAAGATGTTTTAAAAACTCCGGAAGAGGAAGTTGCGTAAGAATAAGTCGCCGTCGGGCTGAAGCAGTTTGACCTCAAGTGCTGACCCGTGATGGAGCCGCCTAACTCTTATTACAGAGCATAGTGTCTCGTTTTTATGACGACACTCTCTTGACTATCACTTACGTCAGTGCGCATCGTAAAAACCTCTAATGTACTCCGTGCCCCTTTAAATAGATGCCATATAGTACCACATTGTCCCGCTTAATTAAGCTACGTGAAATTTAATTTAGACCAATTTTTTCACTCTTTTCCTAATTCAAAATAATGAACATCGTAATTTGATAATTGATGCATATTGTGACTATTTTTAATAATTATCATCTTCATCATTATAAAAGATAAATCATTAAAACGTGTCGTCGCTCAAGTGATCCCGGTACTGTAATGAATAAAAAAAAAAAGTTAAAAACAAATTCTATTTAAGATTTCCAATTTTATTTTATAAATAAGAAAGTGGGACCTCCCCCAAAGTATATAATCATCCTAGAAAAAAGAATCGTCCGTAACACGGTATATATATACATATAAAAACGCGTTACGCGGATGCAGAAACAACAACAACAAGAGTCTGTTGTTTCTTTCCCAGTATATAAATCAGTGCAACTCGCAAGACAACATGTAGCTTATATAGTGTATAGAGTAGATCATCATCATCATAATCATCATTCCGCGGGCTGTAGCAGGGCGAGGCCGTCTGTCTGGCGCCAAGATGGGCGTCATCTTCGGCTTTGGCCAAGCTCTCCGCCCGGCCCCCTTTTTTCTCTTTCTTCAGTTGCCCGCTCTCTTTTTTTTCTTCAAAAATATATGGCGGGAAGGAAATAAGTTCAAGAATCAAAACCACACAGGATGAATAATATTATATTATAAGGCCTAATATATCAAATGTTTAGAGGACATTGTATAATAATAATTCTATATTTATATATTAGAATAAACATTGCTCGAGTTAAGTAGCCTGAATTTTCAACGCAGACAATGGTGCCCGCCCATTGAAAGATCGTAATAGGCGCCCACCACAAATACCAAGTCTAGAAAAAAGAGATGCTGATTTATATTGATTCACTTCATTGGCGGCACGCTTCTTCTTCTTATATTTGAATTTCCCTCCCACGAAGAAGAAATCCAATATATCGGTAATTCTATATTGGTCCTTTGACCCTAATTAGATGGAGACACCTGGACGAGGTACATCAATGAGCAGAGCTGTTTTCAGCAATGATGGATGATGGGTATCGTCTCTCCCCCTCACATCGACACGCTAATCATACTGGGGGAAAATAGGTACTGATTTATGGTGTTAAAATTGAAGGATGCGGTCAATTTCACTTGTAATACACTACTTTTGCGGTACTGTTTGATGCGTGAGTTTGAAAAATATTCATATTAGGATACACTGCACTTAAGTCTAATATCTATAGATATTCAATAGGCCTATTTGGGTATTTAAATTGTTTCTTATCAACTGCAATTATTAGAAATCCGACGGTTGAGATAACTGGAATTCCCCAACATAAAAGAAGAGAGGCCGGAAGTTTATCCAGGCCATTAGGGAGCTAATGTGGTTATCGGGGCTTGAGTAAGCGACACGAGCAAGCGTTGAACGAAGAAGAAGAGAGAGGTCATTAAGTTGTTTCTAAAGAGAGGGACGGAGATGAGCATCCCTCATTAGCATGATGTTTTCTTCTTCTTCTTGGCTCAAACACTGTTTTGGCACCCCCTCTCTATATAGACATGGATAACACACAAAAACGCGTGCCTTGCTGCTCCTAGACGTCCATCACTGAAATATGCCGACCCCAAAAAGTTTATTTTCAAAAATGATGATGACACATGTCCTCCCCCATCGATCAGCTGATTTTCAGCTGGGCGTCGCGACGCCTTATCCTTTTTTTCTTAGATATTATGATGACATTCTTCAATCTGCTCTTCCGTTCCTCACAAATCCAATAATAATTCAATTTTTGGTTTCAAGCAATAAATAAGAGATTTCTTTAAAAGGAGACCCAGAGGAGCTCATTATAGTTGCTCTGCATTGGGTCCCGCGGGATCGGCTATATTTCTAGTCTCTTGCGTCATCATTCTTCAACGTCTCAACAGCATAATAAATAGGGCTCTCAATAGTCCATGAAAAGAGTTAGAAGAAGCAGAGAGACCTTTTTTACTCGATTTACTACTGCTGCTGCTGCTGCCCATCATTAAAAAAAGGAGCCTCGTTAAAGGCTGGCTGGGGGATCCTATATCGTGTTACGACTTTTGTCAGATGACGCTCTGCTGCTAGTGGTTACGGTTAGCTCGCAACTGTACCTCACCCTCTTCTTTTTTAGTCAGTGTCATTACCTACTCGACTAGTCTTCGTTTACCAACATAACACGACCCCAACGTATATAAACAATGTAAAAAAGCAAACATCATGTGGTCTTTTAAGAAAAAACAACAATATTTTGCTATATAGATCCATCATATCTCTTCTTTCAAAAGAGTAACACATTTTTTTCAGTGTAAAAGAAGATGACCAGCATCTTTAGAAATCTCTAAATAATAGAAATTGATCTTAAACCTTCAGCATCCCTAAAAATGTGTGATTCTTAATGAAAATTTTATTTTATACTTTTAAAAAATTAAAGAGAATCAACTGATGATGTCAAACATTCGAAACATTCAAGAGAATCTATAGACAACAATAAAAATCATCACTTTAAAAAAAAAAATTGGAATGGGACCAAAGAAAGTGTGTCATCTGTTTCTTCTCTTACCCAATGACAAGTTCAATTAAAATTAAGAGCCAAGATTTTTTTTTTCTCCCATTTTCTTTAAAAGGATGATGATGAAGAGTTTCAGGTGCTAGACCAGTTGCGACACCATCGCTTCATCATTTTTGAAAAGAAATGTGAAGCCAAAATAGTTTTCTTTTCTGTTCTCAAGGGACCTGTCAATAAGCTTATGCTTCTTCTCTCTCTCTTGTTCTAAAAAATATTCAAATATAGAAGAAGAAGAAGGATCGTTAAGGCCCAATTAGCTAGGAACTTTTTTTCTGGTTTGGCACCACCGAAACTTGATGTCTCTAATGATTACGGCATTACTTGCAGTGTTGCCATTTTGGCACGAACCGGAAGGGATCCCTCTGCGATGAATTAGGCCTACATATGGCAAAGTGTTCCATTTGACGTCATTTCCCTTCGTTTTACAACCTGAAAAAACTTGTTTGATATAAAAATAGAAGTCAAGTGATGCGTAATATGATTGAAATGCTCCAATAGTTGCTCAAATTGTAACTCTTTAAAAGACAATAATCGATTAGATCCGCTCCAAGTGTCGGACTAATTCAAACCTAATAAAAGTAAACCAACCAAATCTTTTGAATTTTTTGGTTAAAAGTGCTTTTTCCGGGTCACAAAGAGGGGTTACGTCGTCGCGACCATCTAAACGTTAGCACATGTAAAGACCCCCTTTACTTCTCTTATGGTTCAATAAGCAGAAACAAATGTCATTTTTATTATCTTTTTCTTCTTTCAAAATTCAAATCTATCTGAAGTTTTGGGAGAGGCCACCGCCCACTTTGAATGGTGCGCACACGCGCACCCCGATAGTTGACATAAGGAGTGCGCGACACACTAAAAATAAACTTTGCGTGTAGATAGAGCGTCAAAAAGTGGGCAGGGCTTTAAGCCGGCTTGACAAAGCGGCCGCTTGCCAATCAGACTCATGGGATCCTTTCTCTCTCTTTTTAAGAATCTGTTTTTTCTGAAAACGATCCTTCCGTATTGCTCAAATAGGAGAGGAAAGCTCTAAAGGATCCTCAGTCCGTCTTTAAACTTTGAAAGCGATGGATCATCATCAAGGATCGAATAAATCGTCATTTTCAATCGCCAGTCTACTATCATCGGATCATGATAGGAAATCAGGATCGTATCCATCCATCCATCCTTATCGACTGCAGCAGCAGCAGCCTCATCATTACTTACAACCCGTTCCTTATCATCATCACCATTCGCTTCCTCCTTACATGATCCATCATCATCCAGGATCGGTAGGATCATCGGGACTCGTCAAAGTTGAGGATCCTAGTTCATCCTCATCACAGCCTGGATGCTGCCCTCCTAATAATGGTCTTTTGATGCTCGCCGATCAGGCCGCCAGCGGAGGATCCGCACCCATCCAGCAGCATCCCTCGGTGGAGGCTAATAGCTACCCAATCAACGATCCAGTTTCCAACGATTCCGCCGATTCCGGTAAGCTAATTAGATTTTAAAATCCTTTTTTTAAGATGACTACTTGCTATTAAGCTTATTCTATTTATATTTTCAATAATTAGTGACAAAGTAGAGCTTTAATAACCTCAAAAATAACGATTAAAAAAAGGTCTTTAGTGCCGTTACACAATCATCGGCCCGTTTCACGGCCAACAGAGCGTGACGGAGAGGGGGGAAGGAGCTCCCGGTCCTGTTCACAATCAATCGACGCGCGGCAGAGAGTTACAGCACGCAAAGCTCTCTAATAGCCCTCACATAGTATACATAACGCACAAATCACTAACCTCTAATAGGGTCGTTTATTTAAACGAAATAAAAAAAGAGAGAGAAGGGGGGCCGTCACGATAAAATAGCGTTACCGGTGGTCGTTATAGAAGCTGGTGTCGATGTCACCCGCTAAAAAGAGAGAGGGACCCACTCGATGGGCCCCTTTTGTTGAACTCTTGCGGGGGAAGTGGTACCCCTTAATTCTAGTTAAGTGGATAGGCGCGTGTCGTCAATATAAACATGTAGTAGTATAGCCGTTGGACGAATCAGGAATGGCGGTGGCAATTGAATCCCAAAGTGTTGAATCGATAGGCAGCATGATGGGTCCGTGTCAAGTGAGGCACACTTAAGAGTTTATTTTCACCGACAAATGGCTTTGAACTTTGTACATCGGTACTGAACACGCAATCTATTTATCCGTGACTCTAAGGATCGATCCTGATTTTTCTAATGCTAATGGATGGAGCCAAGTCGGCCTAATATGAGGAAAAGTAAGATTCTAAACTTTTATTAGGAAAATTTTGAGAATTATAATTTCGGGTTCGACAAAAAATAGCGATTGAGCTAAAAATTGATTTTTTTTTTCAAAGTTGAGAAAAAATTTGAAAAGGTGGGCTTGACCTTAGAGATTGCTGATGAGAAATACCCCTTTTAGAATAATGACAGCCATTAGGACGATTGAACGGGATGATGA
Source organism: Chydorus sphaericus (assembly GCA_030141595.1). Lineage (NCBI taxonomy): Eukaryota > Metazoa > Arthropoda > Branchiopoda > Diplostraca > Chydoridae > Chydorus > Chydorus sphaericus. The sequence goes on from CM057933.1 coordinate 7,458,440, forward strand.
CAGTAATGATCGAGGACAACAATGTTTCTAACAAGGGATTTCCACTATTACTATGTCATTATTTAGCATAATAATAATGAGTGGCGCTCCGTTAGACGATGAATGAGACAATATAGTAAAAACAAATAAGAATTCTTATTAGAAATAAAATTCTTTTTCTACTTTAGACGACGGACAATCAGCTCACAGCAACGGAGAGGAGCGCAAGAAACGGCCTCGCACAGCTTTTTCAGCCATTCAAATCAAAGTAATTTTTAAAACCTTTATTTTATATAAATCAGTTCTAAATTTAAATTTCCTCTTTTTAAAATAGGCTTTGGAATCTGAATTTGAGAGAAACAAGTACTTGTCCGTCTCGAAGCGGATACAACTCTCAAAACAGCTTAAATTGACAGAAACTCAGGTAGAAATCAATCTCTCAATCAACAAATAAAGGAAATAATAATAATAATTAAATGAATTAATTCAGATCAAAATTTGGTTCCAAAATCGACGAACCAAGTGGAAGCGCAAGTACACCAATGATTTAGAAATGCTTGCCCAGCAGTACTACTCTTCCCTGGGCATCTTGGCGCCTAGGCCGCTCTTTATAGGCGACCGTCTATGGTAAATAAATCAAAGATTGAATGTATATACGAATAATTAATTTAGAAAATCAAAAATAGGTTCCTAAATCCGTCGGGAAATTATGTAACACCAGGCGGAGGTCCGCCGCCCCATCCGCCGCCCGGTATGTACCACCCCCGTCCGTCTTCAGCGCTCGATCCGGTCATTCATTTAGCTAATCTAGCCGGCCTTCAGAATCAACTCAACGGCCCTTACGATCAAGGTCCATCAGTTGGTCCACCTCCCAATAGCAATTTCTCATCCTCATCTCCACCGACATCTTCATGGACCTCATCTCAACTTCTATCGGCATCCGATCCAGAAGTCATTGGATCATCTGTGGATCCTCTTTCATTCACCCCCAGTCCGGAAGGATCCGGAGAACTAATCGATCCCAAAGATGTTTAGTTATTTTAAACCATTAATTAGTTCCCTATTAGGCATTTCAAAAACAACACTTTTAATATGTGTGTGTGTGTAAATACAATCAGCACCTACAATTACAATTTCTCAACTTGGGAAACCAATTGATATTGATTGATATCTTTGAAGAACAGTATGGGTTCTTCGTAAGCGGTAAAGTGGCCACCTTTAGGCATGATTTTGTAGCTTATAAGCTGCTTGAACTTGAGGCGAGCCACCGGTTCGGATGACATTTGAAGATCTTCTGGGAAAATGGCGACTCCCGTCGGTACCTCGCAACCGATACTAAGCGATTTTTAAAAACAGTTAGGTTTGGAAAATGATTGACTTACCATGGAATGGATATACCTATCGAGTTTTGAATAATTGAATACTTTAAAGTTGAACACTGTAGAGCTGCATCGAAGTGGTGATAAGAGTTGGTAACCCAGTAGATCCTGACGTTATCTAACGTGATCTATGGTAATTATATTCAGTAAACCTCCATCAGCGTCTTTGACTCCGCTCCTCCTCGTCCGGGTAGAGAATTTTTCGAGCGACACCTACGTTGGAGATAGATTTAGAATACTTGGTCAAAGATATAGAAGAGCAAAAGAAAAATCATTTATGTTTAATATATTTTTATGCAGACCGATTACTCTGTAAAAGAAAGTATATAGAATTGCTTTAAAAAAGAAAGTTTTAAATTTTTTTTAATTCACTTCTGAGGATATGAAGTGGTAATTATTGTGGAACCGATAAAGAATACCCAATCCCCATCTTGGACGTAATATCGCACATATAGGCCTACCTTGTTGTGCCATTCAATAGAGAACCACACAGCAGCTATAACAATTACAACCAGAAATAATTCAAATATTGCGTTCATCTTGTGGCAATAAGGTTTCTGTCATACGCAGAGTCCAGAGTCTATTAACTGACTTTGATTTAAATCAATCAGGGAACTTGGAAGAGAAACAAGTCCACTCCATGTACACGAGTGGATGACAATCGCAAAGCCGAAATCACTAAGGCGCCGATAACACATGCATAATTTTTTTTAAGCGCCGGAATTTATAGAAATGAGCAAGACGTGCTGATGCCATCTATCATCCAAATGTTTAACTTTTAAAGAAATGCCTGCCAGTGCCAGCGCCAGTTTAAATGCTTCATGTATATTTTCGTTTGACCCACAAACAAAAATTTGAAAACAATTTACAATTTCTCGACTTGAGCCACAAATTGAAATAAGTCTTCAGCCAATAGATTCGGTTCTTCATAGGCAGCAAAGTGGCCACCTCTAGGCATAATATTATAGCTTATAAGCCGCTTGAATTTCAACCTAGCAACTGGTTCAGATAAGACAAACAGCTCTTCGGGAAAGATGGCCGCTCCCGTCGGTACCTCGCAAATGATACTAAACATAGATTTCCAAAATTAGTTCTTAGAAAGACTTACCAATTGAATGAAAATACCTGTCGAGCTCGTAACCGAAAGTCTTGGCGCTTAGAGCTTCACTGTACAGCCGCATAGAAGTAGTGATGGAGTTGGTTACCCAGTAGATCATGACGTTATCTAACAGCTCGTCCATGGTGAACTTGTCCAACAAACCGCCATCTGTATCTTTGATTCCACTTTTTCTCGTCCAAGTGGAGAACTTTTCGATTATGTAAGCGGCTAGTCCGACCGGGGAGTCACTTAAAGCGACACCTGACAAAATAAAAAGATTTAGAATCTTTCTTAAGCAAATAAAAGTGGGTTTAATTACCGACAGTATCCGGTTTGGTGGATTGGAGATGCATATAGCCCGTCTCTTGCAATATCTGGAGAAACTTGGAACCGAGGGGATAGTAGAGATCAACTTTATCCGCTGGAACTATCAGGGATGGCCACAGGGAGCCTAATAAATTGATAGCGTTTGAGGCGGGCGTGTTAACGACCAGCATGTTTAAATGTAGCCCAATTACTCTACGTAAACAAAGAATTAAATCATTGAATGTTAGAATTAAATAAAAAGGGCGAATAAAGTAACCTTTGAGGGAATAAAGTGGCCATTGTCGAACCAATTAAAGATCCCCAATCTCCACCTTGGACGTAGTAGCGCTCATAACCGAGTCGTTTCATTAATCGATCAAAAACCAAACTGAAATTAAAAAAAATATTGATTTGTACGATAATTAGTACGCTATATGGTCTTCACCCCATTTCAGCTGGACCCATTCCTGGTTTCCTTGCTGGATCCGAAAAGCCGTAGCCGGGCAAAGACGGAGCGACAACTTCGAACACGAAATCTTGATCTTTATACTCGGCAGTTAACAGTGGAATTATTTTAGTGAGCTCCACAAATGAGCCAGGCCATCCATGTAGAATCAGAAGAGGGAGGACTTTCTTCCCCTTTGTCTCGTCAACTTCAGAATGAATAAAATGGATGTCAAGTCCATTAATATTTGTCTTGAACTGAGGAAACTTGTTGAGGCGACTCTCCCTAGCTCTCCAATCGTATGTGGTACTCCAGTGGTTGACAACTTTCTTCAGGAAATCAGTGTTGAAGCCGTATTCGAATGCAACACCTTCCAGAGGCTGCACAACTCTATTGGCTCTTCTCAGTCGATCTTTCAAGTCATCCAACACCTGAACAAGAAATTTAATAGAATTTAATAATAATTTGTCACATGAATAAGATATTTTTACCTTATCGGGAACGTTGATCTTGAATGGTTTCACTTTGGTATCAATAGGTTTGGCTTTCCCTTCACCCCACCACTCATCTTTCAGCTCTGGAACGGGTATAGTCTTGTTCCATAACATTGCAATCCATAAAGCGGTTAAACCACCCCCAATTAAAAATGATTTGAATAGCAAACGCATTTTACAAAAGCCGACTATTTAAAAAAAATGTCCTTTAGAGTCACTCGACAGTCAACGAACGACTAAATAAATTCGATCGGGAGGAACTTTAAACCGAGATGTACACGATACTGATTAGATAATAAATTGATAAGTAAAAAGTTTAAGATTTAACAAATTGAATGTTTCAAAAACAAACTTGACATTTAAGTTTTCTTTGTATCCACATTTTACATTATACATTTAAATTCCAGTTTTAGTAGAAAAATCAATAACACCTAAATATGGAATGACTTTACAATTTCTCAGCTTTGGCAACAAATTGGAGAATGTCTTGAGCCAATAGATTGGGTTCCTCATACGCCGCAAAATGCCCTCCTTTCGGCATGATATTGTAGCTGAGAAGCCGCTGGAATTTGAGTTTTGCTACCGGCTCCGCCTGGAGAAGTAGGTCCTCTTTAAATAGAGCTGCTCCGGTTGGAACCACACTTACGATACTATTTGTATAATAAATAATAGAGAATCAAAAGGTGGGCTCACTGAGTTAGCATCACGAATTAATTTACCTATCTAGGTTGTAACCGAAAGTCTTGGCGCTTAAAGCTTCGCTGTAGAGTCGCATTGAAGTGGTGATGGAGTTGGTAACCCAATAGATCATGACATTATCCAGCAGCTCGTCCATAGTAAATTTGTCGAGTAAGCCACCATCAGCATCGTTGATTCCAGTTTTACGCGTCCAAGTGGAGAACTTTTCGATGATATAAGCGGCTAGACCGACTGGTGAATCGCTCAAAGCGACACCTGACAAAATAGGTAGATTTAAAATTTTATAATGGATAAAAACAAGAAAACTATTTACCGACAGTATCCGGTTTAGTGGCTTGAAGATGCAAGTAGCCAGTCTCCTGAAGAACGTGGAGAAACTTGGAGCCGAGCGGATAGAAAAGGTCGACTTTGTCAGCTGGAACAAGCATGGATGGCCACAGGGAACCCAATAAATTGAGCGCACTAGCTGAAGGGCTGTTGACAGCCAACATGTTCACATGTAATCCACTCAACCTATAATAAAGGAAAAGTAAATTTATTTTAAATTAAATTTAATGATTAGTTTTGTTTACGAACTTTTCTGGATACAAAGTAGCCATAGCTGAGCCAATAATAGCTCCCCAATCTCCACCTTGGACGTAGTATTGCCCGTAACCAAGCCGCTTCATTAGTCGATCAAAAATTAAACTGAATATACAGAGAATATTAGTCTTTAATTATTAGTAAATATTGTATGGATGCAAAAATATTACCCCATTTCAGGAGGGCCCATGCCAGGTTTCCTGGCTGCATCAGAGAAGCCGTAACCGGGTAATGAAGGAACTACAACTTCGAAAACGAAATCTCTATCTTTAGATTCAGCAGTTAGCAAAGGAATGATTTTAGTGAGCTCCACAAAGGAGCCAGGCCATCCATGAAGAATGAGTAAAGGGAGAACTTTCTTTCCCTTGGCAACATCAGCTTTTGGCTTTGATTGGATAAAATGAATGTCCAGACCATTGATGTTAGTCTTGAATTGAGGGAGTTTGTTGAGTAGACTCTCCCTGGTCTTCCAGTCATATTTAGTGCTCCAGTGGTCAACAACTTTCTTAAGGAAATCAGTGTTGAAGCCATACTCAAATGCCACACCTTCCAGAGGCTGCACGATTCGGTTGGCTCTGCTTAGGCGATCTTTCAAGTCATCCAGCACCTGACATGAAAAATTTGATAGTTTATTAATGATTCAGCCTAACAATGTTATTTGACAAAAATGAGTTATAAACTTACACTATCAGGAACATTGATCTTGAATGGTTTCACTTTGTCATCAATAGGTTTGGCCTTCCCTTCACCCCACCACTCATCTTTAAGTTGTGGAATGGGTACTGGCTTGTGCCATTGAATAGAGAGCCATACGGCAGCTAAAGCACCCCCAACTAGGAACAATTTAAATAGCATCCCCATTTTGTTTCAACAAGATTTCTTTTTGCCTGTGCCCAGGAATTAAATCAATCGAGAGCCTTTTAAACCGAGATAATACTGATTAGATCTATGATAAAAAGTCTAGTACTTCAGTCCACACGTTTGAATGACGATCACATTTAAAAACCACTGATCAAAGTATAACAAGTTGCTATGCAAGTCATGTTGTGGCCATCTATCATCCAAATCTGAAACTATATTGACCGACAACTGAGCTCCCGAAGCAGACGACTTTACACTATGAAAATCAACAAATAAAATGTCCGCCCACGATGACGTTTATTATCAGTAAATTAATTTTTCTCATTGAAAGGGGGAAATAAGCAATTGTGGTTCACGTATTATACAATTTATCTGATATAGTGCTACCCCAGCTCTTTTAGTCTGTTTTTAATTTATTAAATCCGCCAGCAAACAGTGTCCAAAAAGTGCTTTATGCGAATAGTCAATTTGAAGGCGATAAAGGGAGTATGACTAATTGGTTGAAAGCCAAAGAAGACGACAAGATGGCTTGTGTTAATCTAGATCCACTCGAAGAGGAGAAAATGTTGAATAATGATCCTCTAGCGCCGGAAATGAATCCCGACTTTCTAGTCATTAGAATTGTGGGCAGAATTGTACTGAGTGTAATCAAACAGTGCTGGGCACTCGCTGGTGCCATGTTCATCTCCATTTGTGTTTTCTATTGGGTATTTGGTGGCATATCTGCTTTCATCCTCCTCTGCTTCTCAGCTGCTGGTATTTATTTTAATTTTAAATTATCAAAATCATTTACTGATTTACTTATTTCTATTTAAAAGGTATCGTTTATCACGCCGGGGATAAGCTGTTATACTACCCGGCAATTCCCCCAAATTCCCGGATATTTGTACCGGCCCCCAATTTACACGGCCTTCCGTTTGAGAACGTTTATTTCAAATCATTGGATTCCACAAAACTGCATGCCTATTTCATACTGCAACCTCAGCCCCACCTGTGTAAAACTGTTCTCTTCTTTCACGGGAATGCGGGAAATATCGGGCACCGACTGCCCAATGCCAAAGGTCTCTTCAAACACTTGCAGGCCAATGTGTTTTTGGTAGAGTACCGAGGTTATGGACTCTCAGAGGGGAATCCTTCGGAATCTGGCTTCTACAAAGATGCCCAAGCTGCTCTGAATTACTTGCTCAGTCGTCAGGATATCGATCCAAGACAAATAGTCGTCTTTGGACGATCTCTTGGTATAATATATTTTTAAACAATTATCAAATGTTAAATTGATTTTTATTTAAAAATAAAGGTGGTGCGGTAGCAATCGATTTGACAGTGAATAAAATCAACCAAGGCAAAATTGCTTGCCTGATTGTTGAGAACTCTTTTACGAGCATCCCAGATATGGCCAAACAAATCCTCCCTTGGAAGGGACTTAGATACATCCCAATGTGGTTCCATAAAAATAAGGTATATTTCTTAATCCTTTCTTCCTTATTTAATCGTAGGTTTTAAATTATAGTTTAAAGTGAACCACTCAAATGTTAGATCCATTATTTGTCGGGTCTGGTGCGTAAAAATATAGTTAGATATTCCTTCCTTTGCTATGTGTTAGATAGACTACCTGTTGCGGATGCACTTTTTATATTTACCATATCATTTCTGTTCATGCTTTTGATATATTTTTTATTTCATTGAATTAAGAAAAATTTATGTTATAAAGTAATATTAGTGCAATTATTTTTTTCTGAATTTCTTCCTTCTTCCTTCTTTTCTACTTTTTAGCTACGAAAGAATGTGGGAAATTGAAAGAGAAGGGTGCGGCTAACCCTTTTTTTTAAATCTGAATGTGGAAAGCATATTCGAACCCTACCCAGAGTGTTATTTTTCTAAATTAAATTGCATAATTTTAATAAGTATTTTTTTATCTTTTTTCCTTTTCCAGTTTTTAAGTAAGAAGAAAGTGAGCTCCATCAAATGTCCGATAGTGTTCATCTCGGGTCTCGCGGATCAACTAGTTCCACCCAGTATGATGTTGGATTTGTACACGCAGTGCGGGAGCGAACGCAAATTTCTTCTTCAAATTCCGAATGGGGATCACAACGGGACATGGACCAAGCCTTCCTACTACGCCCAATTAGCCAGGAGTATGGAGAACACCTGCAGTGGGGAACAGATACTCCAGCAGCATCTATCTGTTCACACCGTTTAACAGACCAAAATGTATCTTTTTTTTTAAATTGATTAATAAAATTCAAGGTGATAATGATTTTAAATTTTACATCTCTTTAATTATTAAATAATCCACCCATGGGTTTAAAAGTTTAAGAAACAATTCTCTTTTTATTGTCTATTAATAAAAATTAAAGTTTATGGATTGAAACAAGTTCTTTTATTTTAATTATTTCCCTTTACAATAAATCGTAAAAGTAATCCAATCCTTGTCCCAGCTCCCAAATAGAGATGCCGGTGCCAAGTTCTTCGGCTAGTTGGACCCTCTGTTCTATTGAATACAGAGTGGGGTAGAAAACGGAATGTCGCCCTTGCTTCCTAGAGAGTTTTTATAAAATTTAATTCAAAATTTCAATGGCTAAACTAATATCAACTTACTTGTATTCGAAGAAGTGTTCATGGGCTTTTTCATCCCATTGGATTTTCACGGAAGAGTGATTTTTGAGAATTTCTATATATTGGTTGCCAACGATGGGCCCGCCACTATTTAATCAAAATAAATTACAATCAGTTATTTAAAAAAAAATAGTAATAATTATACCCGTTGAGGCTGTAGTCGTTGCCGTAGAAATTCATTCCTAATAAAATGCGCTCTCGATTCAAGGCATCGGGATCCAAGAGCTCTACGCACTTTCTCACCCAATCAAGTGGGCTATTAGGGCCTACAAAATTGCATAATAATCGAATTGGCATTAAACATTAAATGTAAGAGAGAAAAGTGTACCTGGACGTTGTGCACTGGAATAGTCGTAAGTCATGAGGGAAAAGTAATCTACCGAATCCACCAATCTATCGAAATCTTCCTGAGTAAACATTCCAGGTGCGTTCCTATTTAAAATTATGTAAGTACTAGATTTTAAATAAATAAATATTTTATTTAAATACCCGTGATAAACTGCGGGAGGGATAACGAGGACGAAAATCTGCTTCTCATTTTTAAGAAAATGAGCAATTTGGCCAACTGCCCGAGCTATTTCTTCGGAATATTGACCACCCAGTTGACTCCAAACTTCCAGGACGATACCATCGAATCCATTCTCCTATTACGTGAAAATAAAGGGTTAAATGATTTAAAAGAAGATTTTTGAACAACGTACAAACCTTGATCGTATTAGAAATGACATTGGAGAGCTCAAGAACTCTTGACTTTTCTTTAAAAAGGCGCAAAAAATCTTGGCCCGACCACCTGTCGAATAGCATCCGCGGAATCACTAAATAAATTAAGACATTTTATTTTTAGAATTTAAATAAGGACATAATAATATTTACCTTTGACATTGGATTTCTTCCCATTTCCTTTGACTGTCTTTACCCATTTCTTATCAACATCATGTAACCCTATATAATATAAGAAAATTAAATATAAAATACTGTTTACTTAATTGAATCACTATTAGGATATTTTAAAGCACCTGTAACAACATATCCCTTCCCTCCAGGTGTGGGAGTCACCTGCAGCCAAACAGGTGAAATTAAATTGAATTTGTTGGTAAATATTTTAGCCACATCATAACCATGGTTGTTCCACTGTAGAAAAAAAAAATAATTTAAGCAGGAATTATATTCAATTAATGTGACATATTTTTATACAGGTGTAATATATCCCAAAACAGCTTGTTTGGTTCTCTTTTCTTCTGTCTTGCTGCAGTATGCTTTGTGATCTGAAAGTATCTCTTTGGGTGTTGTTTCGATCTTGACAAGGCCTCTTTCTAATACAGATAAATCTGAAGGGCTCTCCTTTATGTTGAGATTTAGAAATTAGCACGAAAAGAATATTTACAATTATCACAGTTTTCTGATGATTAACTTACCTTGATTTTAATTGCAGAGTCAGATTTAGTTTTGGATTTTTTTGGATCATTTTTCGAAAGTGTTGCATTAGATGAGTGAATGAAAATAGAGAGAATCAAAGACAACAAAAACACGTCGTTATGAAGCTTCATTTTTCCATGGACTATTTAAAATAACCAGCTACGTGTCAACCGGTGAACGGGAAAGAGACACAAAGTGTTTGGCAGATTCACGCTCTAATTTCCAAGGAAAAAAGAAGATTCAAAACAAAGCAGACGAGAACTCGCAATCCCGACTCCCATCGTCCCGCTGCCAGCCCGCAGTACTATTCCCGCAGTCTCGATCCTGTAGACCGCACCTGAAAATGGGCGCGAGCTCCTGCGCTCCACCTCTAACAATTTAAATCATGATTTTTTTTATGTTCCTTTAGTGTTTTAGTTCACAAATTTTTAAGTAAATAATACTTTCAACTTTTTCAACGTCCATAATAGACTAAATAGACTGCATTTTACGGGTCATTTTTTAAAAATCTACTATAAATAGTATTTATTATTCGTTTATTACCCAATTTTATTTTGTACCATTCCTGTACACAAAAAATGTGCAATTCTACAAAGTTAGCATATCTAATTCGCTTATTATGATTATTTGGGTATGTTTAAAGTTTATAATGTCAGATCCATCACAATGCAATCGAGTTTTGCCATTTACAATGTTCCTTCGCGCAGTTATTGTGAGGTATATAAACCGAACTTCTTGCTCTTTCGAAACAAAAGTGCTTGTAAGTTGTAGCGCAACCAATCCAACCAATAGAAATTCCCGCGGGATGACGACCCAGTTGGGAATGATACCGGTGGTTGAGATATCGAGTCCCGACCCTCATCTGCCTGAGTCTAGAATAAAACCTAGCAAACACCATCTCCTAGTCATTTTATTTTTATTAATTGATATAAATTCTTATGCTAAAGTAAATGAGATATGAACTGTGTTTTTAAAATGAATTTAATTTTAAAATTATCATTTTAAAAAAATTCTGGAGCATCGGACTTATAGAGAACAAATATACATGGTGTTACTAAATAGGGATTGATCAATTATAACGACTACACAAAATCCCGCAAAATCCTTTTAGCTCATATATTATGCTGGATTACCGAGTATTTAAGTTCATTAACTCGTGGTGGTGAAACGCGGTGGTGAAACGTGCCGGCCCAGAAAAGGCAGTTAACGGGGTAGACCTAGTAATTTTTGTTCTTAATCGAGTGCCTTCATCCATGGAAAAATTGAGTTATGCATAACTTGAAAAATGGTTAAAATTTTACTGACATTCACACAATTTGCTAGTATATATAGCACTGGTTGCAAGTAATTTTTCAGGCTAAATATTCAGTTTACCTTTCAAGTTAGTATTTAGGTAGCCTTTTAAGGGCAGATAGGTAGCCTACACAAGATGATGTTATCATACTGTGTTGACAGCATGTCTGTTACACCATATGGTTTATAGGCATTATTGCACGTGATGCTGTAAAAAAAATTATTGCGTCCAAAGCTAAAAATGTTCGATTACACTATGATGGACCAAGGTTTTGAAATCAAGGGCGGCGCTCGCACGATAAAACAAAAACGCAACAATAACGGAAAATATCAAGTCGGTTGAATCATCACTTTTTGGATACATTAAAACAGTATATAAACAAGACTTGACTTGGAGGTTGATTCAGTTTTTATCATCTGAAACCAATATGAAGTTCTTCGCAGTTTCATCGGTCTTATTAATACTCGCAACCGCATTTTTCGTCCAGGTACTTATTTAAAATAATAGATTTTTTTAGTTAAGTAATTTGAGTGTCCGATCAGTTTTCATACTTTAATTATAAATTTAAACAAAATATAGGGCGACGGGGATTCACTTAACATCGCGCAGTTGAGGAATCGCCTAGTCGTGCATAAAAGCGACATTGCCCTTAGTACAACACAGATCTTGGGTACGTAAACGTTTCTCTATTACATAAATATCTGCATGAAAATGTTTTAAAATATACAGTTAATTCACAATGGCATGTTTTTGTGAATTCAAATGTATAGCTAGCCCTCAAAAGATTATCGGCAAGGCTATAGAAGAAGATAACTACGATTCCCGAATCGTTGGTGGGAGCGAAGTTAAGGCCCACTCAGTGCCACATCAAGCAGCTCTTGTTACTAGCTTTGGCACTTTCTGTGGAGGTAAAAAGTCGTTTCCTAATTTTTGTTATTTATCCTATTAAAAATTCTTTATCATGAATCAAAATCAAGGATCACTTATCAGCGATATCTGGATTTTAACAGCCGCCTCCTGTGTCACTCCCTTACCCAATTTCGTTGATGCGGTTCTTGGTGCTCATGACATAAGCAAGGACGAATCAACGCAACAAACGATTCGTTCCAGCAGAATCATTGTCCACCCCAATTGGAACAGATTAACAGGACAAAATGATGTAGCTTTGATCAAACTCTCGTACGCTGCTACGCTAAACGGTTTGTATTCAATTTACAGCAATTATTCATAACTTTTATGGTAACATACTTTTTGTGACTTATCATTACGACAGCAAACGTATCTCCTGCTTGTTTGGTTGCGTCAAATATTACAATTCAAGATGGAACTAAAATGACAGTTACCGGCTGGGGCTTTACTAAAGATACTGATAATGGTCTAACCCCTAAACTCCGGAATGTTGATGTGACCACCATTTCCAACCAAGAGTGCGGCCAATCCTATTCAAACAGTATCATTGACAATGGGATGATGTGCACCAGCTCCGATAACGGAAAGAAAGGGATATGTAAGGTAAATACCTTAGAATACTCTAACACAATTTTTATTGGATGAAACTGTGCATATATCATAATAGGCATCCTATGTTTGATGCATAATCGGTAGTTTACTAGTTTACTACAATAGAGCTGCGCACCAGGAGGTTATATAGGTTGCGTTTTTATAAGTTATTTTGCTCACTATAGCTTTCCCTATGTAATATTTCGCAAGATAAAAACTAGTTTAACGAGCTGCCTATTATGTACCGGTATTAAGTTTTACCAGTCTTTGTTGTGTGTTTAATGCAATTTTGTTCTATAAACTTATTAGGGCGACGGCGGAAGTCCACTAACTATCACAGGCAGATCCGTTGCTGGGTCTCCAAATAAAAAGCAATGCCAGGCTGGTATTGCCAGTTTCATCTCTAATGCTGGGTGCCAAAGTGGAATGCCTTCTGGATTCACTCGTGTTTCATACTTTATCGACGATTTCATAACGAAAGAGACTGGCATTAAACCTTGTCATGAATGCTCGTCAGGGTCCAAGATTTCTAGTTTATCCTTCTTTTGGTTGATTGGCTCCATGTTGGCATTACGATTTTTAAGTCTCTTGTAAAACCAATAAATATATCGACCCTGCATCGCAGAAATACATATTTTACAATTTATTTCTTAAATAATTTATGCTCTAGCACCAACAATTTGCAAGCGATAAAAAAAGTAGCGACAAAGTTGTTGGATTCCGGCACTATCAGCTCAAGATCGAGAACGACCGGTGCGGCATCTGGAAAATTGTATAAATCTATAACGGTCAATATGCAAAGATTGCCCATCATAATTTTGGCTCTTGCAGCCTTCTACAACGGTCAGCTCAATGAGGTGGTTCCACCCGGTGAGCGTATAAACCGGGCAATCCAGTACGTCTCACCTCTCAAATGGGATTTCGATGTTTTGAGGACCCAGTTCCCGGGTAAATATGAAGCTGGGCTGGGCCGATCGCGGAGAAAAGATGGAACCACTTGCGTCTGTTGGTCAAGAATAACACCGTCAGCGCTTCCGTCGACGGCAAACCCATTTTTAATCAAATCCAATTGTTGGAGAAGAATCCTGCCGACTCTATCGCCTATTGGGTCGGTGATGGAATAACTGATGCTTATTTCTCCATCTTGCGCATTCAAAAATTAAAAAAAAAATAATAAAAAATAAAAAATTATTGTTTCTAAAAAAAAAAACACTTCTGGATGAGCGAAGAAAGAGAGAATGTAATCTTTCACGCTTTTCTTGTTTATTAGTAAATGAATGCTGTTTGTGTGTGATTGGTGAATTATGTTATGTTATGATACCTAAAGGGAGAGAGAGAATATTAGTACAATGTACTACATCAAGAATAGGGGGGGGGGGGGCAAGTGCTTACCGTGTGGGCTGAGGAAAGCTAGTTCAAGCTCACAAGGTTATCGGCACAAAGTAAAACTTCTGGTTCAACTCCTTCAGCAAGAGGAGGAAGGCATAACATCAAGTATGTGAGGTACAAGTAGGACTTCTAGTTCAACTCCTTCAGCAAGAGGAGGAATGCACAATATCAAATATGTGGCACACAGTCAAAGAGAGAGAACTTCTAGCTGGTGACATACAGTCCTAGAATAAGATCATCAACTCTATATAATAAAGAATAAAGATTAGGAACGTATGGAAAGAGGCACAAGATTCTCAATTACATAAGAAATAAGAACAATACCTTAAAACCGTGTTAGCAGTAGCAGTAGGAGTGGAGAGAGATAGAGAGAGTGACAAGGACGGCTCCATGGTCAAGCGCCAACTGAGCGGGGGAGGATATGAAAATGTGTGAAAAGACAAATAGGGTGGAGTGTCAAGTAGGTCATAGACCTTATTAAGGTCAATAGAGAGAGAGAGGGCGCGAAGGGGAGAAATATCAAAATACGCAAATAAAACAATAAAAGAAAACTAAAAACATATGTTGCTTATGGGTGGCTCGGCTGTCCATGCGCCCCCGAGACTGGAAAGCCGGAAGGCCTACCAGTCGAGTCACGTCATTACGTGTTGACAGAGCGAGCTTCTGGATTCCAAGGTTATTCTACTGTAGCATCTTCTTCTAGTCCACTAGTAGTATAAGTAGCAGCAGCAGTAGAAGAATTGTGTAGAAGGATGTGATGATAGAAAGGGCAGCCACGGATTAAACAAGCTTTGCGGCACCTGCAGTTACGAGCATCATGCTTTGGTCGGAGGCAGACAAAGCACAACGATCGTCGAATAGCAAAACTTGTTCGGTCCTCTGTGGATAACTTCTTGAAATCATCGCAGTTCTCCAGATTGTGATTCTTTTCACATTTGAAGCAGAAAGGGGGTTGATCATTGGGTTGGTTTTGCTTTCCTGCGGCTGTGACGTGGGCACGTCCCTGCTGCTGCATTGACCCAGAGCGGGTTGGATTCTGCGGCTTGAATGTAGCACCGGCCGGTCTGGCCGATGTGTTATTTCGCTGGTCTTCGACTATGCTAAGGATATCCTGATATCCGTCTGCTCTACG
This sequence comes from Chydorus sphaericus, assembly GCA_030141595.1. Taxonomy (NCBI): domain Eukaryota; kingdom Metazoa; phylum Arthropoda; class Branchiopoda; order Diplostraca; family Chydoridae; genus Chydorus; species Chydorus sphaericus. The sequence continues at coordinate 7,473,631 of CM057933.1, forward strand.
GCAGATCCAGTCCCCGAACTCGTTTAGTGTACGGCTCTCCAGGGCAGTTCCTCTTGCTTCATTCCATACAAGTAGGTCGGACTGCTTTAACTTCTGGCAGAGTTTAGCAATGAGGTCAGTGCTGGAGGATTCCCCAATCCGGCTCAGCTCAAACAAGTATGTCCGTATAGAAAGAGCACTGCGTTTGAATCCAGTAGCATCTTTGCCAATCTGAATAAGGTCCAGCTCCTGTCTGAGGGCCTCCCTCATGATGTCACGGCTGCCGTACTCCTTCATTAGATTCTCCAGTCCCTTCCTGTAGCAGCGTTCACCAGCTCCAATTACAAGATGCGACGCGGGGGGTTTAAGTAGCTTCTTTAATAAGACCAGCTTCTCGGCTATTGATTTTCTGGTGTGGTGTACCGATGCATAGAAGACCTCTGCGAAGGTGAACCAGTCGAGGGATCTGCCAGAGAAGGAGTTTGGCAGAGGCGCTATGGTGAACTGTTGGCCGCTAGGGTCCTCATCAACCGGGAGCTCAGTACCATTCAGGTACTTGATGATCCATTCATCTGGTGGTTCATCCTCCCCACTGGCTGGTGGGGCAGGAACCGGAGCTCTCCGTCCAGAACTGTCCATCCATGTTTGGACATCAGTTTTCGTGGACTGGATAGGAAGGATAGGAGGCTGGATAGGGCGGATAGGAGGCTGGATAGGGCGGATAGGAGGCTGGATAGGGTGAAGAGGTAGCTGATCAGCGCGGAGGGGTACTCCGACCTCACTGACGGATGAGGTAGCGTCGGCAAAGGAAAGGACGTGAACGGCTGCCTCCAGTGCATCTACTGAACTCCGTGCTGCCTGCTGTTCCTCTAGGGCTTCCTCGGCCCTCCTCTGGGCGTCGTCAGCTCGCTGTCTCGCTTGAACAAGTTGTTGTTGTTGATGGAAGAGCTCTGACGGGGTGGCACGATGACTGGCGGTCACCGACCCTGCTGGTTGGACCAACGTGATGATGGAAGCGTCCTCATCCGCTCTGGAACTAAGGTATGAAGCCACAGCTTCTTCAAGGGCATTCACCTCTGTTGTATATTTTAGGTGCTTCACCAGCTGGGCATCGATTAGGGGCTGGTCAGTGATGAACTCGAGTATCTTTTCATGAACATCCTCGGCGATAAGGATGAGGGCTTGCACCCGAGGGACTCCAGCTGCTGCAGCCCGCCGGGATCCATTAGTATTTATTAAGCCTAATGTATGCCTAATCACAGTAGATATCTGTGTCCTTGTAGTCTTTTGTCTTCTTTTCAAACTGTCCAGCTGCAAAGCCGGGTCCACAGGTGGGATCGGCTCCGTGACGGTAACATTAGGGTCGAGATGATCCCCGTTCCGCCCAGCAGTGGAAAGGTCAACAAGTATATCGTTGAGAGACATGACCTTAGGTTAGTGACCTCCAGGTTACTCTAGGTCAGGTCCCTTATTCGGCGCCACGTGGATGAGCGAAGAAAGAGAGAATGTAATCTTTCACGCTTTTCTTGTTTATTAGTAAATGAATGCTGTTTGTGTGTGATTGGTGAATTATGTTATGTTATGATACCTAAAGGGAGAGAGAGAATATTAGTACAATGTACTACATCAAGAATAGGGGGGGGGGGGGCAAGTGCTTACCGTGTGGGCTGAGGAAAGCTAGTTCAAGCTCACAAGGTTATCGGCACAAAGTAAAACTTCTGGTTCAACTCCTTCAGCAAGAGGAGGAAGGCATAACATCAAGTATGTGAGGTACAAGTAGGACTTCTAGTTCAACTCCTTCAGCAAGAGGAGGAATGCACAATATCAAATATGTGGCACACAGTCAAAGAGAGAGAACTTCTAGCTGGTGACATACAGTCCTAGAATAAGATCATCAACTCTATATAATAAAGAATAAAGATTAGGAACGTATGGAAAGAGGCACAAGATTCTCAATTACATAAGAAATAAGAACAATACCTTAAAACCGTGTTAGCAGTAGCAGTAGGAGTGGAGAGAGATAGAGAGAGTGACAAGGACGGCTCCATGGTCAAGCGCCAACTGAGCGGGGGAGGATATGAAAATGTGTGAAAAGACAAATAGGGTGGAGTGTCAAGTAGGTCATAGACCTTATTAAGGTCAATAGAGAGAGAGAGGGCGCGAAGGGGAGAAATATCAAAATACGCAAATAAAACAATAAAAGAAAACTAAAAACATATGTTGCTTATGGGTGGCTCGGCTGTCCAACTTCAATAATCCGTACGTTACCACTTGACTCAATAGTAGCTCTCGTCACGAAAATTTCTATTGTCAATATTTCGTATCTTTTTTTTATGCTATTTTTTACAACTTACAAGTGCTACTACCATTTAAAGTCAATTATCGATTCTAAATAACGTGTATGGAATTGCAGACTTCTGTAATATTCATTAACTTTTAAGTACCGTCACTTATCAAGTTCATTCAGCAGTTATAGAGCTTTCATTCGAAAGTCCAGTTTAATATTTTAAAAGGATCGCAAGCACTATGAATTAATGTATAAAACTCGATAACGAAAAAAAATTATATAAAAAAAAACGACATTATTTGTTTCTAGCATGTACGGTATTTAAATAATCCTCTAGCCCATTTAATTTTTTTACGCTGGTAAAACTAGGAAGTCAGAAATAAATATTTCAATAAGCTTTTTTAAAAAATATTGTATTTTTTTAGGCCAGGCCCAAAGGTTCACAATTTTTTTTTATCAGCTCTTGATAATAGTTTGTTTAAAGCAAAATAAAATAAAAAAAATCAGTGATGCACATTAGTACATATTACATCGAGAGTCGAAATCTGAAATTACGGTGTGATAGCTGATAGCTTAGACTTATTAGAGGTAGCTAAATATATAGGGCCTGTCCAAAGGAAGTGTAATTATCACCCAACGTGAAAATTCAATAGAACTATAAGATCGTATTTAAACGGACAATCTTACGACATGACGCTATATGATGTTAATAATGTATTCTTCAAATTTACTGTCTGCTTCCTCGCAATTGCACTAGTTCAGGTACGTTAACATAACTAAGACCTTCTTTTTCATTCAAATTACAACAAATATTTTAATAAAAAAAAAAACGAAAAATGGATGCAAGAACAGAGCACCGAATACAGGGGTGTTGTTCAAAACCAAGCCACCGTCGGTAAGCTATAATGAAATACGGCATACCATTAATTATTCAAATTTTAAAAAATGACGATGTTTGGAATGCCACAATTAGAAGCCAAGTTTGTAAACGAGGAAGAATCCCGCATCGTCGGAGGAAACGAGGTTGAACCTCATTCTTTTCCACCATCTTCCATCCACCATTTCTAATGAACAATGCGGACAATCGTATGGTACTGGCAGTTTCATCGACGATAGTATACTCTGCGCTGGCACAATAAGTGGTGCCATTAAAGGAACCTGTTTGGTACCGTAACACTTTTAAAGACAATATGTATTTAATTCCATTGATAATCGCTTTCTTTCAGGGAGATGTTGGTGGTCCATTGACAATCGCTGGGAAAACTGTGGATGCCATCCCAAATGCGCGCTACTGTCAAACTGGTATCGCTAGTGCTATCTCCGGTGACGAATGCGAATCTGGCCTCCCGACTGCATTTCTCCGTGTATCGTACTTTGTCGATGATTTCATCACGAATGTGACTGGCATTGAGCCCTGCATTGACTGTTCCAGCTATTTTCAATCATCACAGTCATCAGGAATGATTAATCCTTGTCGTGTTTTATTATTTTATTCAATTTTCCTAGTAGTGTTTTTATGAAAATCTTTATTTTAGAATCACTGAATTAGCTTATCATGGGCTAATTAATATAGGTATTGCGTATTCTACCATGAGAGGGGATTACATTGTGATTAATAAAGAATGAGGCCCAAGCGTTAATATATTTTTAAAGATTATTGTCACTACTTAAGGAATTTAGCTTGTAGATGACCTTAAAAAAATTGAATGTCTCATAACTTTTTTGTTTTTATATTTTTGCCTGGGCGTAGTATATACTACCATTTAATAGATATTTTATTACATGTGATTCAACCAATAATAGTCTATTTTCAAACAACTAAAAGTCAAAAACATAAAAGATACCAATAGTTTGCTGCAAGAATCTATAGCTATGATACGCAATAACGCATTGGTTCACATCTCATTTCCACTTAGGCCAATCTGCATAACCGGCTTGAATGTCAATGGACCCATCATCATTATTACTAATCTCCTGCTCGTGGGGCTCCTCTATAAGAATATAAGCATAAGTAAATAGTTTTATCCATTTTAAATAAATAACTTATGCAGTAGCTACCGTACCTTTCAATCCCTCTGTATGTTCATTGCTATAGTCGTTGCTTGGTTTTCGGATGCTGGGAATGCAGCTATCGATACTTGCAATAAGCGAAAAACTCACCAGTATCAAACACATCATTTCCACCTGATAATATATAATAGAAGGACAAAAAATTATAGTTATATGCATTCCAAATTAAATAAATACGTAGCACTTTTACCAGAGCAGTAGAGCGACACGCCATGACGATATAGCTCCAGAAAAGCTCCTGGTACTAAAATTGGGGAAAAATCAGCTTGGTGAAAAGATTCTATTTTTAGAGAAAAATATGATATACTACGGCGTAGAACGCATTTCCCACAGCGTGTTTCTGTGAATTCAATAGCCTGTACGTGCACCTTGGAAAGGTCTCAATTGTAATTGATATGATTTAAAATCGATACCTTTTAAATAAAAAATAATGGGTGTTGAAATGACTGAAGTCATCTTATAGGTTTCCCTATTGGCACAAGTTAGATTTTAAACAGTTATAAGATATTTTCTAGTGTCTTTCATGGCTCAGGCTAAACTGATATAACATAGATGTATTTCCATTCATATCTTTTAGACTTCCATTAAAAATTTAGTTCATAGATATATATTTAGTCGCTATTTTGAAATTTTTGAAGATATCTTAGAAACATGTAAAGACATTTTCCTTGTTGTTTTTGTTATTTGATTATTTTTATTGAAGAGTATGATTATTTTAATTAATTTGCAAATGAACCTCCCCGTTTCCCTCTACTTGATATTCATCGTTGCTATATATATAAATGCAGTCCGAAATCTGAATTCCCTCTTAGAATGCTAAGGCTTGAACCGTCTGCCATTGAAATGGCACTTCATGTTGACCGCTCAAGTGACACGTCTCAACAGAGCCGATAAAGGCACAGCTTGGACGGCTTGTGGTCGTGAGTCGGACCCGAGCGGGATGACTAAATGTGTGACAAACGAGAGCTTTTATACCTATAGCATCCAGCCTACATTAGTAACTGCATCAATCCTATTTAAAAAACTGTGAACTCTTTTTTAGTTCAAAACGTTTTTTAAATTCGTTCATCGTATTGCAAATTTATTTATTTGTATTGTTCATTTAATACTTTACTGAAATTCCATAGCGTTCCCTCAATAATGGGCAATAATATCAAACAAATATTCATTTTTAACGTAAAGCGTTAAATACGATAGTAGTCTTAGTAAATAAAAAACCGGATCCGCAGGGACGTTTTTCTTTTTAGTATTTCATACAAGATGTAATATTTTTATTCGTATAATGAACTATACTATTTGAGCTGAGATCAGTACTCCATCTTACTCAACAGCTATTTCAACTTGAAAATGTTACATAAATTGTAAAATAAAATACAAATACTGTCTAACTTTTATTTTACGCCATGTCATGTATAAAAAGGACGCTCAATTGGATAGAAAATTTGCTATCAGCGGGCTTCCAGTGCACTTTGATAGTATGCAACATAGTTAGAGTTGCACTTGTAGTGCACGCGCGCGATGTAATATGAGGCCAACCCAAGGGCTACCGAGCAGGCCTAATTAGGCTACTCACACAATACTGGGATTTTTGGGTCATTTCTACTGTAGAAATTGATACTTCAGCCAATCCCAGCAGTAGAGACAAGAAAAATAAAAAAAATATGAAGATGAATTAGGAGAATAATGTGTAAATAATAAAACCAAAGAGTTCACTATACGATATTCAATTAAATATCGAGTAGATGTTTTTTAGCAATCTTGTATACCTCATAATCATGGTATAGCCGGACAATAAGCTATCTATGAGGTGTTTAGAAAATATCATCGTGATATTTAATCAAAGATAGTCCGATATCTATGAGCTATATAAAACCAGTTCTTTGCCCATAGGGTAGTAGCTATTGTAAAAAATAAAATAAACAGTATATATCTACATGAATCAATAGGACCGTCCCATACGAACTCCGATTGTGTATTTTTTTATGATTTGTTATTATTATTTTCTTATTATTTATTAATGGCACAGTTTACCATCATACAAAGTATACCGGTATGAGACTACCACTTTTTTTCAATCAGTAATTGAATGATACCATTTTTGGAGTAAATAAAAAGTATCTTTTTAACCGTGCGTTTTTATAAAAATATGCGTGTATTCGTAATAAAACAGAACTCATGAATTCAAAAATTAATAGTATTTATTTACTTTAAAAAAATTACACGCAAGTTTAAAAAAAAAAGTATATCTTTAAAATAATGAGCCCACGAGCAGGATGTTAAACAAACTTAAAGAAACATAAATACAGTACCATATCAAATAATCCCGTTTGGTATATTTGTTTTGAGACAAAGGTCTATAATATTTGTTTCATTATTGATATTAGACGGACGAAGGTGAAACGGATCGTGTGAGAAGTTTGCATGTACTCATCGAGATAAAATAAAAGAGTAAATATATAGAATTAGTAATGGAATTGATATGCTGTTGCTTATATTTACGAAGGTGTGGTAGGATGATTTTTGATAAGTAAAAAAAAAACCTTTGTAAATCAATAAGCGTGGAAGAAATCATACGGTATTTCCCTTTGTCTGTCTCACTGCGTATGGGCTACTGCTAGTGCACCAACAACTTAAATTATGAGGACCCATGCTTCAACCATCCTACTCGTGATTGCCCTGGTTAATAAGGTATACGATACTTAATCGGAATGGAAATAATTATAATTATAATTGAGGCTAATGTCTTTCTATAACTCAAATTAAAAAGAGCTGTGCCAAGGTTAGTAATCCATTTAAAGTCAATCTCCCTAAAGCACAAAGTGCTGAATCCAGGATTGTCGGTGGAAGTGAAGTGACTCCTCATTCCGTTCCCCATCAAGCGGCTCTTTTTATTGACGGTCAATACATCTGTGGAGGTGAGCTTTGCTTTTAAGTTTTTCACAATATATACATGTTTGTGATAATGTGATGATTTAAATCCATATATCCTATCAAAGGTTCCCTTATAAGTGAAACTTGGGTGTTGACATCAGCCGATTGCGTGAACCCTTACTCCACTAGGTCTATCGAAGTGACTTTGGGTGCCCACAACATCAATATTGATGAAGAGACCCAACAAAAGATCAATTCATCTTCAATTCTTCTTCATCCAAATTTCAACTTCGGTACAAAGCAAAATAATGTTGCACTGATCAAACTGGAGACTCCTGCAGAGCTTAATGGTTGGTAAAATTATTTTTACATGAATATTCCTTAATTCTATAATAATAATAATTTTTTAATGGACGTATGGCAGCAAATGTTTCCGCAGTTTGCTTGGTCGAGTCCAATATTAAAATAGATAATGGAAAGACTATGATAGCCACTGGATATGGAAAGACATTGGACTCTTCCAATGTTAACTCTTCTCCTGTTCTGCGAAGTGTCAGCGCTCTCACTATTTCCAATGAACAGTGTTCGGAAACCTTTCCTATTGCGGCTGACGATGATGGCATGATTTGTACCAGCGCAGATGGTGGAAGAGGAATTTGCACAGTAAAACCACAATTACTTTTTATGATTCCTTATTTGTTTTAAATTATAAATTTCTATTTAAGGGTGATGAGGGAGGTCCTTTGACCATTAGCGGTGTGTACGTTGATGGATCTCCAAATCGACGCCAATGTCAAGTGGGCATCTCCAGTTACGTCTTAGCTCCTTGTCAAGCAGGATCTCCAACTTTGTTTACCCGTGTGTCGTCTTACGTGGAGGATTTCATTTTCAAAAATACTGGTATTGGGCCCTGCAAAGAATGTTCGGGATCCGGCATAGTATATCCTTCAATTGTCGTCTTATTGTGCTCTCTCGTGTTCCTATTTCAATTTAAAACTAACCCATAAGGTTTTTATGCATTCTTTTATTATTAGAATTTATCCGATATTAATACATGGCAATTAACTAATCTATTGGATATTTATAACAGCTATAATTTGGGAGCGCAGCGCTTACTATAAATCAAAAGAGTATAGGCTATACTAGTACCATATATACACTTAGACTTAATCATGCTTTCCCATTTTTCTTATTATTTAAAAATATAAACAATTGAGAAACACACTTTTTAAGAGTAGTCGTACCCTAATGGGTAACGACAGGAAAATCCCCAATGAGCTTAATGAGCGAAGTTCGAATGCAAATGGAACCAAGATGACTCATTCATCAGGGGTAACCGACAGTAGCCACCCCTCGACAGTTGCTACTCTCGTTTCCGACATTTGCTACCCAGACAGTAGCTACCCCGACTGTAGCTACTTTTGTTGCCGACAATTGCTACCCTGACAGTAGCTACCCCGACTGTTACTACCTTGGTTAGCGACAATAGCTACCCCGACATTAGCTACCCCTTAATATTATATTAGAATTTAAATACAAATTCATTTCTGAATTCATTTCTGAATTCATTTCTGAATTCATTTCAAAATTGATTTTTGAATTTATTTTTGAATTCGTTTTTTGAATTCATTTTTGAATTCATTTCAGAAATCAATTTGAAAATAGATACAAATTACAAATATAGTATATTGAATATAAATTCATAATACAAAAACAAATCATTTCAAAAAATAGATGTTTGATGAAAAAGTGAATCTAATTTCATTTTATAATTTTAAGAGCTGGATGAGCTGTTCTTCTGGCCATGGATGCCTCTAGATTTTCCAGATCCGATATAAAAGATCCAAGAGGGCGGACAAAGTTTTGTCAGGGCTGAACCCCTCTTCATCCCAGCTAAAATTTGCGCTTGGACCGTCCACCGGTCTCGGCCGAAATTTCACCCGGGCGCAACAACGGGTTACCCTGGGTAAAATGTACGAATGGACCGTAAAAAAATATGCCGCTCATGGCTAAATTTCTAGCCGAGCAACATTGCCTTTGCGTGCTGTTTCTTTGGGAAAACTCTCCGATACATCGGATTCGCATTCTCCGATTTGAATTTGTATGATGAATTTATATTCAATATACTATGTTTGTATCTATTTTCAAATTGATTTCTGAAATGAATTCAAAAATCGATTCAAAAATCAATTCAAAAATCAATTCAAAAATGAATTCAAAAATGAATTCAATTATGAATTCAATTATGAATTCAAAAATCAATTTTGAAATGAATTCAAAAATGAATTTGTATTTGAATTCTAATATAATATTGATGGGTAGCTAATGTCGGGGTAGCTATTGTCGCCAACCAAGGTAGCAACAGTCGGGGTAGCTACTGTCAGGTTAGCAATTGTCGGCAACAAAAGTAGCTACAGTCGGGGTAGCTACTGTCTGGGTAGCAAATGTCGGAAAAGTGGATAGCAACGGTCGAGAGGTGGCTATTGTCCCCATGCCTTCATCAGCGTACTGTTTTCAATAATTAATCCTTTTTTAAGGAGATTAGAATGGTCTATATTTTAGTTATCTACTTAAAAAATAAAAGCAGTTCATTATTTCAATTCACCGAAAAATTAGAAACAATGCGCATTTTTAGCCAGATGATCATATAATAATAAATTTATTGATTCATTTAAATGACACCGGTATATTAGAATAAATAAGACAGTGGGCAACGGATTACAATATTAAATATGTGGGAGCATTATCTACCCTTCATGAATACTGGCGTCGACAAGTCACACTAAAGAGTGAATACAAATACAATACCTAAATAATTCATTGCGTAGAAGTAATCAAATCAAAACTTTCAACTAAGATAAGATGAAATAACCACATTATAAAACGATAAAATTGCAAACAATGATGAAATCGACGTTACGCTAATGGATAGGTGAACGCGGCATAAATTAGAGGAATGCTTCATTTTTCATCGTTTTTGTCGCCATCACAATGAAATTATTACCGATCGTCTTTTTCATAATTTAATTTCTTGCGTCTTCTGCTACCTTCACTCATATACAAGATATTTTTCTAATTAAAAATGAAACTTTTAATGTTATTACTAACGGTGAAAAATAGTATTTTAGCACGATATTATATTTTTTTTTTTACATTTAAAAATTAAAATATATGCATTTACTTACAAACGTCCTTTTTTCTTAAAGTTTTTAAAGATTGCAAGTATAGTGTCCGCGCTTTTATTAGGTACTTCACGTAAATTAAGATTTACAAACAACACGCCAGGGCAGCAGAAACTATAATGTAATTCAGCACCTTAATGCTTTTTATCATAACAGTTACTACGCACGGTAATAAAAAAAATGCGCAATGAATATAAAATATCAAGCATTACTTCGTCACTTAAGCCAATTGCCTTGCATCATCAGCCAGATAGTAATAAGGAATCTTTGTCAGAAAGGTGACACCATGCAGCAAAAGTACTGGAAATCATAAGTAGGCCCTAGTTGAGCTCTGCCAACTAAAAGACATGGTGAAATAGGCACATTATCAAGCAATGCTAAGCGAATGACGTAAATGAATCGCTGCTTATGTGTATACAAGTGAACAACTATATAAGAGTTGCCTTTAATGAGTTGTAGAGATATTTCACTTTTTCTCGTCTTTTTTAAATATTCACTGCTATTACACAGTTCTACAATGAACAGAGTCTTGCCAATTATATTTCTACTCACGATTGCACTCTTCGCCAAGGTATGCAAAACATTCTATTTTTCTCCGTTATATTTTGAAAAAAAAATTATCGGATTTCATTTTTAAAAGAGTGCCAAAAGCAATGATTCATCGAACAATGGTGGCAGCCTTAATCCGAATGGTGCTTTATCCTTAAAGGATATTGTTCAAGATCCCACCCTCCGTGGTAAGTGCATAATAGCAAAGCAATTATATTCGTCTTATATACATCTCGTTCGAATACTACGATGCATGAAATTCAGATGCAATCAAGTCTGATGAAGAGGACAGCGATGAATTACGCATCGTCGGTGGAAGCCAAGTAAAGGCGCATTCCGTACCCCATCAAGCTGCTCTTCTTTTGGACGGAAGATACTTTTGTGGAGGTAATAGGAATAAAGATATCTAAACTCCATTTTAACATAATGTTTTTTAAATATTTATTGATGAAATTTCTAAAGGTTCCCTTATCAGCGATTCATGGGTTTTGACATCTGCTTCCTGTGTTTATGGCAAAAGGACTGCTTTGGTGACTCTCGGAGCACACAACATCAACCTGGTCGAAACGACCACACAAAAGATTACGGCAAACTCATTTACCATTCATCCCAATTTTAATCAATCCCCACTTCAAAACAACGTGGCATTGATCAAGCTTCCGTATACCGCCACAATAAATGGTTAATATCAATAGGCACAAAAGCAATCAATTAATGATTTATTCAACATTAATAGTGAACATAATGTTATTTTTTTCTAACAGTAAACGTTTCCCCTGTATGTCTGGTACCATATAACATAAACATTACGGACGGAAGAAATATGGTTGCCACTGGATGGGGTAAAACAGCGGATTCTGCTCCCGCTGTTAACATTCCTGTCCTGCGCAGTGTTACCGTTCCCACCATTTCTAATAGGAATTGTTCAGTATATTATGGATCTTCTGTCATCGCTAATGGAACGATGTGCACGAGTACCACTGGTAGCAAAGGAATCTGCATTGTAATATAAAATTCTTTCCCTCCATTTATTTTATGCCATATGCTATAATGATAATCAATTATAAAATTTTTATAAAGGGCGATGAAGGAGGGCCATTGACTATCAGTGGCAAAACAGTTGATGGATCCCCGAACAAACAACAATGCCAGGCTGGTATATCCAGTTTCGTCTCAAGCACAGGTTGTCAAAGTGGGGTTCCAGCCGGGTACGCTCGTGTCTCGTACCACATGGATTGGATCACTAGAACTACTGGTATTCAACCCTGCGAAAAATGTTCTGGATCAAGAATGATAAATTCTTCCCTTTTTGTTTTGCTAAGCGTTACTATTGCGATTTACAGCAATATTCTACAATTATAGTTGAATAATTTCAGTGTTGAGTACAATTGATGTTGAATTCATTACAAGATAAAATGGCATTCTTCCATGCCAGGAATGTTCGGGATCAAATATTATAAATCCCTCACTCATTTTAATTTTGTTTTGCTCTGTATATTATTATTGAGATTTACAGTTCTATTTTAAAGTTATAATTTCTTGCAACTGTTAATACAACAATCATGTTCTCTATTTTAATATTTTAGCAATTTATCAATAGACCAATTTCAGGTTTTTACGACAATTTGCGCGTATCAAAATCGCTCATAACCAATCATTTATTATTTATTATAATCAACCAATTTATCGCAGAAAACCAATCATTTTTATTATAAAATACGTATAAAAGAGGAAACACTTAATATATAAGAAGTAACAATAATGGGATATCCGGTTAACATCTAATAATCCGTCCAATATAAGATAGTGCGAGTGTGCAACATTTTTAAATAATGCATTATATTTTTAAATAATCAGAATTAACTTAAACAATCCAAAGTCTGTTTTATTGAATGTGGAAAGAAAGATAAATACTGCAAGACCCTACCTGGCAAGACCTAGGCCTGTTGTACAAGTGCTTATATATATGCTTTATTCGTCAATTTTCGTCTTATTATCCTCTTCGGTGTTTCTATTTCAATTCCAAATCCAGCTATATCTATTTTGTTCATCACAATACCGTGATACAAAATAGGAGCCAAGCGAAATAATTTAAGTACATTCCCAAAATTTCACTTGATATCTCAATATATTTTACCGCCTTCTAATAACCATCAGTCCTCCACTAATAACAGCGCTCTAGCCGTACTTAGTTAGAACTCAGATAAACAAAGTAAAAGAGTAACATATCTACGTTAACTTTTGAAAAATCTTTAACCCACGATAATATTGAGCATAATGTAGTCTAGATCTTCACCATATTAGCTATAACTTAATGTATTAAAAACAGTTAGCGGAACAAATAAGTGTGAGTAAGCATGTTTTGCGCAACACGATCATAGCAAAGGCACCGCCCGCCGGAAGTCATTAATATCAGCACTTCAAATTAGATTAGGTAAATAGGTACTTTACCTAATATTATCATTGGGGAAATTATGGAATATCGACACAGCGCTAATATAAAGGCGAATGGCATTATAAAACGAAAGCCCATAACGAGTCGGAGTTTTACATCACTTTCTCTGTTCTTCTACACCACTACACGGTATCACAGCAGCAATGCGATTCCTACTATTCTTCTTTATCTCGGCCGCAGTATTGGTGCAGGTATTCTCTAATACACTTCAATTTTACCTATGCATATTATATTTTAATATATTTTAAAGATTGCTAAAAGTACCAGTAATCCATCAAAAATTAATGACAAAGCAATTCGTTCTGTATTGTTGGAGGACATCGTTCACGACCCCGCACTTCGTGGTAACTCGTATTATAATTACTATACATAATTTGTACTGTTAGATTTAACTTCTATTAATTCCAGATACAATCAAGTCTAATGAGAAAAACGGTAAAATCGTCGGCGGAAGCGAGGTTAAGCCCCACTCTGTGCCTCACCAAGCAGCTCTTCTCCTGGACAACCAATACTTTTGCGGAGGTGATTAGCAATTTTTTATTTAAAATTTTATCCTGAAACGTCCATTTTCCACCAATATACATATTTAAAAAAGGTTCGCTCATCAGCAATTTATGGGTGTTGACATCTGCTTCTTGTGTTTATGGCAAAAGGACTGCCTTGGTGACTCTCGGTGCACACAACATCAATCAGGTCGAAACGACCACACAAAAGATTACGGCAAACTCAATTACCATTCATCCCAATTTTAATCCAATTACGCTTCAATATGATGTCGCATTGATCAGGCTTCCGTATGCTGCTGTCATAAACGGTTAGTACAGCATCAATATAATCAATTGCGCAAGCAATATATAATAATAATTTCAACTAATAATTATTTAACTTTTTGATGTAGTTAATGTTTCCCCAGTGTGTCTTGTACCATCGAACATTACTATTAAGGACGGAACCATGATGGATGCCACTGGATGGGGTAAAATCAAAGACTCGGATCCAAATATCAACACTGCTGTCCTCCGCACTGTTACCGTTCCCACCATTTCTAACCAAGATTGTTTAGCCAGTTATGGAGCTTCTTTGATCACAGATAGAACCATGTGCACTAGTTCCAGTGGAGGCAAAGGAACCTGCATTGTAAATAATTCATTTTCTTCCCGTTTTATTGATTATATGACTAGTAGTATAACCATCAATAAAAATATATTCCAGGGAGATTCTGGAGGACCGTTGACCATAAACGGCAAAACAGTCGATGGATCTCCAAACAAACAACAATGCCAGGCTGGTGTATCCAGTTTCGTCTCCAGCACAGGTTGTCAAAGTGGGGTTCCGGCCGGGTACGCTCGTGTCTCGTACCACATGGATTGGATCACTAGAACTACTGGTATTCAACCCTGCGAAAAATGTTCTGGATCAAGAATGATAAACTCTTCCCTTTTTGTTTTGCTAAGCGTTACTATTGCGATTTACAGCAATATTCTACAATTATAGTTGAATGTTGAGTCATACAATTGTGCCTAATATTTGATTTGCAGTAGATGTACCTATTGAATTTTAATATTCCATTAAATTGGTCAAAATGTAATACTGTATAAGGGATTTTGCTTCATTTGAATCCACAGCACCATGAAATTATGCCATGTATTTCATAAATAAAGAAACGAATGAATCAAAAAAATATTTTCAATCACTGATGGCGCGTTCATTTTGTAACTTAACGAAAAAGAGGAGGTAATGCACAGAAGATAGCTACATAAACTAGCGTAGCTACATAATAGTTACGATTGCGTAATTTAATAATGACCGACCAAGTACCTACGCGCGCATTAAATTTAATATGGACGATAAAAACAATAACATTATGTGAATATATGTAGAAAAATTGAAAAAATCTATTTATTCAATGTAGATAATAATTCAAAATAATATCAACTCGTCTCCTATTCTACGCAGTTTAAGCGTTCTCATTATACTTCTAATGATGAACAGTGTTTCAAAATCGGAATCAGCATTCAACCTGGTCATATTGATAATGGCTAAGTGTCATCTATCAGATGGTGGTAGAGTTCTTTGAACTTTAAATAAGTTCATATCTAATTTTTTTTATGCTTTTATATAAAATATTCATGGAGCATAAAATTATAAAGAAAAAAAATTCGTAAATTATTCATTTTATGTCTTTTTTAGGGTGACGATGGAATTCGTTTGATTATCAGTATGGCATGTAAGTACTTACGTTGATCTCCTTCCAAATTGACGGCGATGTCAAGTTGTTATCTCAAGTTACTTTCAAGTTTTCTTTCAACCCCGACCTCGGGAGCTAGTCTTTGTTCTTTCGTCTCGAAATTGTTTATGGGTGATATAATTTTTAAAAGTAGCGATAATACTTTAATCACAATGATTCAGTTTTGAATGCAAACAATGCTTCCAAAATAATCATGATTAAGTAGAGCGCGGTCGTGTTGTCTGACGGTATTTATAATGTATACCTAGTACCAATAAGCCGCGCTGCTCTATCATGGTACCTTCTAAATGCTTTGAAATATATGCTACAGATATAAACAGAAAATTTTACTTCGGAAATATAAGGAATCCTAAATGCTTATTTCCTTTTTTATGGATCGATTTATTGCTTCATACGAATACCATCAACATAAATACGCGTAAATACAAAAATTAATTATTGGAATGTGGGGATGTAACAGTACACCCTGACGACAACGAACAATAAACCGCTTCCGATGCAATAGCAAGAAAAGTAAATTAAATTCCGCTGATAAATAATATCCCGTAAGCAACAGCACATTAAAAAGATAATATCTTCTGGTGACGCACAACATGATGATAGCACATGTATATTTTATCAGCTCCAATCTAAAATAAAGTTTAAACAAGTACTTGACGCAGAATAAATTAATATCGAATAGTTTAAACTGCAATATCAGATCCATTACTCATCGATGACGAAAAACTGACGGAAGATATAAGTGTGACGACTAAAACAAGCGCTTTGCGTCATATAAGCGTCATATTAGGATCATAGCAAAGGCACCGCCCGCCGGAAATCCTAAGCAGAACTTCGATATAAGGGAAAGTAAAATCGTCACCTTATCGATAATAGCATTGGCAAGAAAGATAGAATTGAGAGGGCTGCAATCCTTATGCCGTAGGCGAATTGCATTATAAATGGAAAGCCTTTAACGAGTTTTAGAGACGCATTTTAATTGTTCTCCTTTCTACACCAATACACGGTATTATCACAATGGAATTGTTGGCAATCTTCTTACTCGCGGCTGCAATGACCCAGGTATACACTTTACTTTTTAAACCCAACAATAATATTAAAATTGGATTAAAATTGTTTTATTTTTAAAATAGAGCACTCTAAGCAGTGACAATAAACCAATTCGTGCGGCACCCTTCAAGAACATCGTACAACACCCCACTGTTCATGGTACCGGTAAAGGCATAATACTACTCAAGAAACAAAGAAAACGATCGATTCATATTGAACGTTATTTATTTGGATCTAGATGTAATCAAGTCCAATAAAGAAAGTGGTAAAATTGTCGGTGGAAGCGAAGTTGAGCCTCACTCTGTACCTCATCAAGCTGCTCTTCTCGTGGACAACGAATTTTTTTGCGGAGGTGAAATAACGATCGACTAATGATTCTTTTCAACTCGAGTTTAAGGGATCGTACAAGTTTTTAATCGATCTATATTTCAATTAAAAGGTTCCCTTATAAGCGATTCATGGGTTTTGACATCCGCTTCTTGTGTCAATGGGAGAAGCCATGCCTTGGTAACTCTTGGTGCGCACAACATAAACCAGGTCGAATCTACAACACAATATATTACTGCAAACGCAATTTTCGTTCATCCCGATTTTAATTCAACAACGCTTCAAAACGACGTCGCATTGCTCAGGCTCCCTTATGCTGCCATTATAAACAGTTAGTAAATCATCATTCATCAATCATCAACAGCTGAATATAAGTTTATGAGTTTTACTAAACCTCCTTGAATCTTACAATAGAATATGTTTCCCCCGTCTGTCTGGTTCCATCCAACATTACAATTGAGGACGGAACCATGATGAATGCCACTGGATGGGGTAAAACTGCGGACTCTGCTCCTAATGGCACCACTGCTGTCCTCCGCACTGTTACTGTTCCCATAATTTCTAATCAAGATTGTTTAGTCAGTTATGGAGCTTCTTTGATCACGAATGGAACGATGTGCACTAGTTCCAGTGAGGGCAAAGGAACCTGCATTGTAAATAATTCATTTGTTTATTGATTAGGTTCCTACCGTATATGACATACAGTATAACCTTTAATGATATTAAATATTCTAGGGCGATTCTGGAGGGCCTTTGACCATCAATGGCAAAACCGTCAATGAATCCCTAAGCAACCAACAATGTCAGGCTGGTATATCTAGTTTCTACTCAAGCAAAGGCTGCCAAAACGGGGATCCATCCGAGTACACTCGTGTCTCGTTTCACATGGATTGGATCACCAATAAAACTGGCATTCAACCATGTGAAAAATGTGGAATGCCTAGCGAAAATGCAGGATCGAGAATTGTAAATTCTTTCCTTTTTGTTTTGCTCTGTGTTTCTATTGCAGCAATATTCTAAAGTTACGGTTGAATCATTGAATTTCAGTAATATTATCAATATGAAGTTCATCATCTATGTATATTAGACTATTTAAATTTCAGCGTTGATGTGCGTTTATTAAGTATTTCTTTATTAGTTATATTTATTGGTGTATAACTTCATTTTCTGTTGACAATACAATTATTATGAATTTAGATTATTATTAAGTGTTTAATTAATTCTACAGTGGGCTTACTTGATGAATTAGAATATTAGATCATTTATTTAAAATGGAAAACTATTAGGATTTGTAGGTGTTTGCTTATTTTGATAATTTATATTATAAAAATAGCAGCATGAAATCATCTCATAGATAAAGGCAAAAATGCCTTTTAAAAAGTCTTATCAATCACGGACGGCGTTATTTTCCTTTCGTAAATAACAAAAAACAAACAAACAAAGAAACACAAGGTGGGGAAAATGTAGATAACGACGAACCTAGCTACATAGTTACGGATTGCTTGTTATGACAACTTACGAACGCATTAAGTTTGGTATGGCTATTAGAGGATAAAAACAAGTGACATTGAATCCATTTTACAAGTAATATTATGGAAGAAACGATTCGAAAATGTTACGTTCTTATTGCGCTAAATCCGTTCGCCAATGGATGCGTACGCCTTGCTTTGTTTTTGTAATAGAATTCGCTGAAAAACAGTTCTATTATGATTATTTAGTTTTTATATCCTTTTTGTCGTCGTTCTAGGACGTATGATCTACTCCGTGAATGACGATGACAAGACAGTCACTACGACTGTTTCATCCAGCGCTTCTTCAGTCGTCATCAACGAGACAACGACGACGTAATCTGTTAAGAGATGCTGGCGCTTATTCCTTACGTTCCTGAACCGGACAGTCACGCTACATGGCTGATCTCGAAGTTCAGACAGTTCGAGTTCAAGGCATTTCTGGACGTGGATTTTCGAAATTTTTGACAACGATTCTGTATTGCTCTGGAATTGAAGATGCCTTCCACTCCTTATTGCTTTTTCTGTTTAGTCATCTCTTATCGTTTCCCTGATGTTGATTGCTCACCTCGGCGCTGTTTTATATACGAGTCGTTTGTTTTCCTTTTTCAACTAAGATTGTAGGTAATCGTTTTCTATTAACTATTATCAGTTTTGTTCCTTATACGACGGTAAGCATCACTTGTAGGTGTTCTACATTTACCATCGGGACGGGCTAAGCGATTCATAGTAAGGTTAAAAAGATAATTTTATAACTCTGAACCTTTAGTAAAATCAAAAACGCAAAAATTATGGCTATTTAAAAAAAAAACAAGAAAATCTCTTTATTTCTTAGTTTTCATTAAAAAGGTTAACAGCCAAACAGGAACAATAAGACGACAAATTAATTGAGGAAGAACCAATCACCCCACAACCTTTACGATTCCATTTCATCTTCTGAATCCACTGAGTCTTCATCTTCCAGTTTCGGCAGAAAAGAACAAACCTTAATAAAACGGCCTTTGGTAAAACGGAGATCTATTGGTGTCGATCGGTATTTCAGCTCTTCCCAGGTCTTGGCCGTAAACTCCGGCTCGCTGTTTACAATCTTTTCAGGGAGAGAAAGCTCCTTTAGTTTTCCAAACTGTGGAACGATGATAGCCACCATGGACATGGTCAGTTCAGTGCATTGCTGGATGTGAAAGATTTCTAGATTGGGCCACATCTTTGCAAGACTAGTCCAAACAGAATGGATACTACCCTGTGAAAAGAGAGTTGAATATTAAATAGTAGCCTACATTTAAAGATTATGCGTAGAATGACTTTCGTTCCAATGTGGCAGCATTCAAGGATGATGTGAGTCAGTTCGTGTTTCCCTTCCAACAACAAGGACCAAAGACCCAAGCAGATGTTGCTTTCGAACGACTTGAGATGCGGGAGGAACGCGCTAGGAGAGAGTCCATCAGGTTCCACTTTCGTTCCTTTCAGGCTCGACGACTCCAAAATGCACAAACTTTCCAGTTGAGTGCAAGGCATCAAGTCCACCAAGTTTATATTTTGACAAGATTTGAAAGTCACTTGTTTTAGGGACGAAGCAAAGGTTTTTAAGATGACTCTGACGTGTTCCGGTAGCATATCCATTAAAGTTATGGCTTCAAGCTAAAAATAAAATAAAGAATCATTAAGATTGTTGAATATGCCACATTTGAGAAGGAATAAATATCTTACCTTGGGCCAAGCCTTAAGAAGCTCTTGAAACTCATCTGGAGAAGAAACCGATTGGACGGGTCTACCGTGTTCACGAACCGCAAATAACGTTGTCCAGAAAACAACTTCTTTCAAATGAGGACAAAACTTGGGGATGGTTCGGAGCAAAGCTGGGCTAGGGTAAACAAAGTCCAGACTGGTAAGCGAAAGGGATCCTAAAAACCAATTATTAAAAATACATACAATTTGCTTAATATTTACTAAATTCTAAGAAAATCAAGGTTTACCTGAGAAAGTGGGACGATTAAAAAGATGACTATTTTCAACACAGCACAAACGATGACCTACGAGTTCTTTACACGCATCTTCAAATCGTTTGGCAATATTCCTTCTTCTTCGAACTTTATTATTCCAAATGTTATCCCAATTCTCGTAGACAAACTCTAATAGTGGGGAGCGAGGAGTATCCAGAAGCGGTTCGATTAAAGAATCTATATTTTCGGCTGCTTTTTTGTCCTCTTCATTCAGCCCCAGCAGAGTACCGTCGAGATTCTCTACACCAAAACTCGTCGAATGTCCATCCATTTTCTCAAGAAGAGGAAGATGACGGAGCGCAAATGTGGTGACAGAACGGCAACTTTTCGTGCTAATGTTCCGATCGAAATTTCCAAGTTGTAATCGACGCAGGGAGAAACAAAAAGGGGTGATGATTTCAGATGGTGCTTGCAAAAATTGAATCGACGAGTCGTCTGACCAAACAATTTTGGGGTCTCCGCTTTCAGGGAAGAGTACGTCACCGAACCGACCGAGGATGAGAGAAAAGATGTCGCTTTGTAAGATAGGGAAACCGCTGATGATCAGATGGGTGAGCAGAGGGCACGCATTTCCAATCGATTTCAGAACCGATCGGTGGGACTTTTCCATTTCGTAGAGGTTCAGACTAGTTAGCTGCTGAAGGGAGTTCAAAGATGTGATGATTGGGCTGATTTTATCCACCATGGTATTTTTCTTAATAGAGCTGAAATCAATCTTCAACTTATGGAGCTTATCAGATCTCTTGGCAATGGTTGGGATGAGTAGTAAATTCGGTTCGGCATCTGGAAAAGCTGCATGAGTATCCAGTTCTTTAATTGTGTCATTCAATACACATTCCAGGAACACCCAGGGATCAATGATGTTCTCATTCAAATGGAAGAAAGATTCATAAAATATTTGAAGATACTTTTTCCTGTTGTAAATTCAATAATTAAAATTTCCAATAATAATAAACAATTAACTATTTAGTTTTAATTTTACTATATTACCTTGTTTCATCATTCATTAATCCAACAAGAAAATAATCCAGGCGTTTTCTGACAAAGTTCATCAGATTCTGACTGGTCAATGTCTGGATCATAGATAGAAAAGATGAATAACTGACAATCTCCATCTGCTTCTCACCTGGGCGATGATCCTGACACAGAACAAGATTGCTCAGAATCTCTTTGAAAGAGACTTTGAAGGCGAAATGATCTAATCGAGGGACGATAAATTTTTCCATGACGCTGCTGTAGGTTGCTCGCGGGTACAGCTTCTAAAAATAAAGAAAATACGGTAGATACATAATGTTTAGAATGAAAAAAAATCACTCCATCAATACGAACTTACCTTTAAAAACAATTTCAAATGATGAAATATATTGGATCAACTAATATAAAAGCTTATTTCAGCATAAACAAAACACACGTGAGCTGTGAGAGTGAGACAAACAATGTAACCTCGTCTGCAGGTCTGGTATTCGTTCACTATTTTATCCTCTCGAAATAACATGATTGCCATATTGACTCCAAATAAAAAAAAATTTAAATCGAAAAATAGTTAAATAGACTGATACAATGATGCTGCTGCTATTATTTTACAAGGCTAATAGAATATATTTTTAAAAATATATTTATGCGTAATCACTACCGTAATCATTATGGTGTTGACTGTCCTCGCTCTCGGGAGTCTCGACAGGAATAATTACGTTGGCGATTGTTCCGCTACACATTCACTCTTTCAAGTCTCATATATATTGTGGGAATAGTTAAACTTTTTTGAATTTAAATTATTCTACAAGATGAACATCTATATTTTTCATCATCATCAAGCTACTCTCGAGCGACTCTCTTTAAAGGAGAAATATGATTCTTTGGAGTTTGAAGTTGATTGTAAATAATAATCAAAATGCTTCATATTTTCAATAGGCCTAATCAATGCGATTATTGATGCGCAATGTTTGAGAGGAATCCACCCAGCAGCAGGAATTACGTCAGACCTCTATATTATCCTTCATCCAAATTGGGTTCCGATTACATTTCGGAAAGGATTTACAATCAAAACTTTCGTTTTTAAATAAAATGGTACACAATTACAGCAACTCCAACAGATATTCTTGAAAAATTATCAAAAGGTGTTACTTGCGCTCGAGGTATAGATAAGATAATACTTGGTTGCGTAATTATTTATTTGAGACGTGCAATGCTATACGCTTGCAAGCAACTCCTACGAAATCCCGATGCTCATAAAGTAATAAAAAGATGACGACATGACTATATAACGTTTCCGCAGCACCGTTTAAGTCCACCTACATGTAGAGATTACGTGAACCATAAATACTTTGAAAAGATGAAAAGAAGCATGCACCGTATAGAACTGGGCACCTTTACCAAGTCGGTTGGATATTCTTGTTTCTCTTCCCCTATAAGTGCTAAATAATAAACAGTATGAGGAATAACGTTAGTATAGCAACCGTATTGCTACTTTTAGCTGTTAATGCGCTTGTTCAGGTAAATATGGAGTACAAAGATTGAATTCACTTTTATAGCTGATTTATTTAATCAGTTTTTCGTGTGTTTAAAAAAAGAGTGCCAAGGTTACAAAAAATCCTTTGAACATCGACAACTTGCCGCACCGCAGTGTTCTCTATAAAGACGTCGTTAAAGAACCCACACTTCATGGTACAAGTTTTTTTTTTTATCAAACAACTGTGTATAATAGTAATTTTTCTTTTTTCTTTTCTTCTCATAAAGATGACACAGCATCAATCAAGAAAGGCGAGGCCCGAATAGTAGGTGGAAATGAAGTAACGCCCAATTCTTTGCCTCATCAAGCAGCTCTT
This sequence comes from Chydorus sphaericus, assembly GCA_030141595.1. Classification (NCBI taxonomy): domain Eukaryota; kingdom Metazoa; phylum Arthropoda; class Branchiopoda; order Diplostraca; family Chydoridae; genus Chydorus; species Chydorus sphaericus. The sequence goes on from CM057933.1 coordinate 7,496,982, forward strand.
ACAATAGACGGGCAATACTTTTGCGGAGGTATTTCATATGCAAATGCGCGTACATATAGCGTTTATTTAATCTTTTTTTAAACGTTATATATTTTTTTCTAATAAAGGTTCCCTCATTAGTGATACTTGGGTATTGACTTCTGCGCTCTGTTTGTACGGAGCTTGGTCCGTCGTAGTGACACTTGGTGCTCACAACCTTAACCAAGCCGGACCAACCCAGCAAAAGATAACTTCAAACACTTTTAGAATTCATCCAGATTATAATCCAACGACACTTCGCAACGATATTGCTTTGGTCAAGCTCCCTTATGCTGCTAAGCTGAACGGTTAGTTAATTGATCATTAGGTAATTCTGTAATAAGGGAAAATAATTTATTATAATTTAATTTCTATGGCAGAATACGTCAGCCCTGTTTGCCTAGTAGCGTCCAACGTCACCATTAAGGATGGAACGAACGTAATAGCTTCTGGATGGGGTAAAACGTCGCAATCCGATCCCACTTACAACACCCCTATTCTGCGAAGTGTCAACAATCCCACAATTTCTAATAAAGAATGTGGAATGAGCTTTATTGATAGTAATTTCATCGGCAATGGTATGATGTGCACGGACACGACTGGTGGAAAAGGAATCTGTCCGGTAAAAATTCAAAGTTATTTGATGGATCAAATAATTAGTTACAAACTAAAATTATTAAATTTTTTCCAGGGCGATAACGGCGGGCCGTTGACCATCAGCGGTAGAAGTGTTATGGGATTCCCAAATAAACGCCAATGCCAAGTTGGTATCTCCAGTTTCGTCATCGACACTTGTCAGGCCGGATATCCTGCTGGGTTCTCTCGCATCTCCTACTATATTGATGATTTCATTACCAAAGAAACGGGTATTCAGCCCTGCAAAGAATGCTCTGGAGCAATGATCATTCCTTCTGTTGTTATTTTACTTGGCTCTCTAATCTTTTCACGAGTCACTCAACTTGTTTAAAAGCACAATTAATGTTGACTGTTGTGTAAGACACAAAATTTAAAAAGTATTAGAATAATTTCTTCACGTGTTTTTTTTTTTTATTTGAATAGTTTGTCAATTTATATTTTTTAATTGTGTAATTTTTTCCCTGAATATTCTTAAATATTTAAGCTAAACTATAGGAAGAAAACCTATTATATAATTAAATTTTTCAGTTTTTTATACTTACGAAGTTATATAGAATTGTATAGAAGCCGCATGAAAAAACATATTTTACTACCATCATCACTTTTGTCATTTGAATTGGCTATGGAGTTCCGCTATAAAATTGTACTGTATTTATTAGTATGACAAAATTAGCTTTTATTTTTCATTTTTTCTTGCGAATATAATTTAATCGTTTGATCTGTTTAGGCCACAAAGATATTTTAAAAAATCACATAGCATATATTATTTATCCATTCATTCTAATTACTTTAATTTGACTAATTAACCCTTACAAATTATAGCACAGAAATGGAGCCGCATTATACGCTTTTATGCATATTCCAGCGCACAAGCTAAACTAATATATATACAACTAATATGACGATTCGGTTATTAGCAACAAAACCTTCAAGAAATATTCTTTAAATAATAAAAAGTGTTACTAGCACGCACGATAATTTAATAGATTCGATAATTTAGAGTTATTACGTGTCTATTTATTTGAGTCATGCAGTATGTATGGTTATAAACGTCTTCTTCGCTCTTAAAAAATTTTTACCTTCAGATTAGTGCATTCATTAATGGCAGATTCTCTTCAAAGGATCACAGACATAGCTGGTTATGAGTCGGCTTCAGTGATGCCGGAAGTAATCGACTGTCCAATATCTCATCCTCAATGCATTTAGGAATCTTTCTAAGCTTTTCTCGGCAATCACTACGTTTTTTGTTTATTTTTCCCACACAAAGATAGAAACAAAAACATGAATGGGGGAAGAGTTCCATTCAACCGAAACTAATCAAACAGTATTTCCAAAACATAACTCGGTTCACTTCTACTTTCTTACATATTATTAATTGACACCAATCTTTGTTGTTTTATCAACTAGTTAAATGTTGAAACACTTCTTCTGGTCAACAAAAAAAAAAAAAAGAAAGAAAAGAAGAGGGAATGGACAACAGAAACTAGAAAGTTGAACACAGTGGAGATTAAAAGAAACAAATATCTGATTTGAAAAATCACAAAAAAAGGTAAAATACAAAGGACAAATTTCTTATTTGTTAGAGGCGCAGCTGGTCGGCGGTGAGAACTGCGGCAGCTCGGCGTTGAAACTCCTCCGACGGCCAATGCTCGCGCAGCAACTTGGACTCGTTCATCAAGATGGCTGGTAATTTGCGGCGAAATCCGTGACGCAGGTTCTTTTTTAAAGCCAGCATCGCCTGATAAATTTTTTTTTAAAGAGTTCACAAATGCTTCTTTAAAAAATTAAAATAAATTTTAATTTCACCTGAGAAGACTGAGCTGCCATGCTTCGTACTTGGAGCACGAGAACATCGAGGAAAGATGAGCGCTCGATAATCTCGTTTACCAAACCAGCAGTTTTTGCCTCCTCTGCATTCAAGCGACGTCCATGGTACAACATCAGTCCAAACTATTTCAATAACAAAAAATTAACAATTAATTTAAAATAACAAAATTAATTGATTTACCAAATTGTTGGGCGTGGAAGAATTGTGCAGGACCATCGCGGCGCCTCCTTCAGTGCCTTGGGCTAACTTAGCGTAGGGCAGAGAGAAAGTCGACTGATCTGACGAGAAAACCACGTCAAAGTGGCGGAGCATTGTCACTCCCAAGCCAACGGCGGCACCATTCACGCCACCTACCAAAATCTTATCGCAGTTGGCAAGCTCCATGATGAATTCCCTAAAAAATGGAAATGAAAATAAAATATAGTTGTATGTTTTTCAAAATAAAAATATTAAGTCTTACTGGATAACGTTAGACAAGTTCCTGGCACTCTCCTTGCGGACAGACATCGAGTCGTCGATGAGAGAAGAGATGTCTATGCCGGTGCAAAAATCCGGTCCGCTTGAAGTGATCAAAACAACATGCACATCTTTTTCGCCTTTTAACTGACGTAATAGGACTGTAAGTTCTTTGAGAACCTGAGAAAAGAAAAATTCGACACATAAAAAGCAATTCTAAATAATAATAACAACGATAAATACATTAACACTGAGACTGTTGGGCTTCCTATTCAGCGTCAAGTGCAAAAGGTGCCGATCAACCTGGCGGATTTTGATTTCGGTCGAGGAATACGTGCTCACTACGCCACCACCAGTGGCATTAGAAGCCACACCCACCGTAGACGGCTGCTGGGACACTCTGGTGTATTCTCTGTCATTGACCGGACGCACCGGTGATTCTTTCGGCGAAGATAGGACCCGGCGCGGAGAAGGGACCAAAGGACTGGTGCTGCTGCTGCTTGCGACGGCGGCAGGAATCATACGGACGGGTTTCTGCTGCTGCTTCTGGCGGAAAACGGCCTCGTCCTCGGTGCTAGAATCGGATAACGGGTAACCACGATTCTTCACGAATTTGGGAGCTCCAGGCAGGATTTGGCGGGGGACGTACACAGTTGATCCATCCGGATCTGAAGTCTATTTAAAAATAATGTAAATCGAATTTGTTTTTCTACATTTCAAATGGTTTTTATTTATAGAAGACAAACCTTCACGGCTTTCCATTGGTCGAGATGTCCCTTTCCTTCAATTTCTTTGCCTCCAATTGTCATCGGCGACGTCTTTTTCTTCGTTACATTCTTCTTGACCTCTCTGGACATTCGCGTCTTTGGGCTGCTCCTGGCGGAGGCTGATGGAGGCGCATTTAGAGCGACGTTTGGGTTCTTAGTTGGTCGCCTGTTGGTGCCTCTGGTTGCCATTTCACTCAAAATTCTACCAGCGCCTTCGTCGATGTAAAGATTCTCCAACTCGCGACTTGTTCGGGTGCGCTTATTCATAGCTGCGGGGGGGACAGAGGTGGTTGCCATGGGAGACGATTTAGGCGATTGAACCACAGTCTACAATATAAAATGCATTGATATTTTTAATTTGATATTTAATTTTTTTTAAAGAGAACATAAAACTGTCCGAAACTTATGATTTTCCAATAAGATTTTTAACAAATCGAAGTTAAAAGTTAAAATATAAAAAACGAAACAAAATGCACGTATGGTAATAATAAAAATAAATAAAAATTACAATTTCAAAAAATAATTGTTTGTCAATATTGTAACAATTAAAAATTAAAAATTAAATGGGTGAAAACAATTATTTAAATAAAAAAACAAATTTTAAAGATAAAATAAATTATCTTATTATATAAAAAATTCAGAACATAAAAAATGGAGGAAATCTAATCTAAATAAAAAATTGGGAAATTAATTGAAACCTTGGTAGGTGGATATTCCTTATTTGATTTAGGGGCAGCTTCCCTTCCAGAATCGCTGCTTGAAACGGTCTGTACTGTGGGGCTACTGATCATTGGTCTGACAGTAGAAGACACAACATCATCCTCCAAGTTTTCTCCCATCAGGGCTGCCATCTCAGCAAACACAGGGTCACGTGGAGGCCTCTCAATGGGCTCATCCAGGACTGTTGACTGCTCTGAGATTGAAACATCCAGTCTCTGCTTCTTGGCTGGGCTCTGCAACTCCTCTATGATTGGTACCAGGGCTGGGATCTCCTTGGAAGCTTTGCCAGTAGTGCTTTCAGAGCTCTTGTTAGATGGATTGGCTGATGGTTGGGAATTTTTTGTCTGGTCCGGCACCATCTGCTTCTCCCTGGCATTCATTGGGGATGAGGTGCCCTTCTCAGCTATGGCTTCCGGCATCCTGAAGGTGCCCTGAGCCGTGGGGAATGTCTTCCTGGCACGCTGCTGGGGCTTTTTAGGTGACCCTTTAGATGTTGAGGGCCTGGCTGAGGAATCAGCAGTGCTACTTTTTGGGGTGCTGGCTACAAGATTATACATTGTGCCTTGCACAGCAACAGAAGAGAGTAAGGTCATTTCAGCCCCACAATTTGTGGTGACTTTGGCCGGGGATTGCATCACAACTCTAAAAGAGACTCAAAATAGGTTAATCAGCAATAAAAATCTATCATAACCGTTTTTACCTGATTTTGGAGTAGAAAAACAGGAAATAGCTAGGGCAACCGGCCACGCTGGTTTCGCCTTTTCATGCAACGACGTGGTACTTTCTGTAGACAGAAAATGGGAATGAAGAAAACAGTTAAAATAAATACTATGGGACTAATGATGGGGGAATAATTCACTGAATACGACTACAAACTTCTATAATCAGAGTAAAATGACTTACCAAGAAAAAGTAGTGAAATTCTTAAAGAATTGATGGCAAACAGCACCGCAGGGAACCACACTTCTTTAACACGAGGAGAGACGGCAGCCATTGATGTAAGCTCGTCAGCTGTTTTATTAATTCTAAACATTTTCATCGATTTTAATGATGATTATGATTATTAAAAATTCAATGGCTTTTATTTAACCATTTAAAGTGCCTTGGAACTTTAATAAGGGATTAGTTAGTTTTAAAATCACCAAAACGTGAAAATTACATCAATTCTGGCGAGACGAGGCTTCTGCTACCTATATTACCCCGTAGTCTCCTGTCTTTTTTTAATGGTGACTTCCAATGGGCTTTTCAGATTCGGATTTTGTTGAATCTGAATCTGGATTTATTATTTTCCCTTAATAATCGATTTGAAAATCGATTTAACGTAAGGATAGCCCAGGTATGGCCAAACGGGTAGGAAATTGCGTACGTGAAAAATAATCGATTTTTAACCGACGGATAAATTTTGGCTGGCTCATATAAAGCCGGAATAGCAGGGGTGTTTCATTTTGCATCGATTTTGAATTTTTTATTATCTATTTTGGATCGAGGTGTATGATACAATTAATATATCAATGTTTACATTTTTTTTCATAACTCGTCAGACGAAAAACCGTGAAAATATTGTGATAATGGCCTTTTATATTTTACCCGGACAAAATTCCCTGTTTAAATTTTTTCCATGATATAAATAAATAGCATTAGCGTTAGCGATAAAAGGGAAAAAATTTTCTTAAAAAACCACTTTTAGGTACTGTAACGCATGATAACAGCGGTTTAATAACGCTCTGCGTTGAGGAACGGACCTTTTCTCGTCTGTTTATCTGTTTGCCTATGGAAGCTCAAGCGGCAACGATGAACCCCCTTCTCCCATTTGATCCTCTCTGACTCTCTCTCTCTCTCTCTTATGACTATTTGCTTATAAAAATTTGGCTTTAAAAAAACTCCAAAAACCTTTAGAAATACCACAACGCATAATTACGGCGGTTTGGTAACGCTCTGCGTTGAGGAAGCGACAACCATGCGACAACGATGAACCTCCTTTCCCCTTTTGATACTCGCTCTCTCTCTTTCGACTTGTCGTCTGCTCTAGATTCCAGTTAAAATCTGAATCTGAAAAGTTGCTCTGACCCTTTGTCCAGAGCAAGAAATTCAGATTGGAGGCAAATCCGTGCGAAAATATTGGAATTATTTTGCCGCTGGCTTATGGGGATCTGAATCTGAATCTAAAAAGCCCATTGGAAGTCACCATAAATCACGGCAGAATAACGATAGAAAAAAAGAGCGAATATATTTTAAAATGTGCAAACTTGAAGAATGAAGAGAAATCCCTCTTTAAAAAATTTTGAACTGCTGGAAAAAGGTAATGAGACGGTTGACAAGGTAGGTAATCTATTTATGACCCTGCAAGGGCAGTCCCCAGAGACGTGAACCAATTGAAAAAAGAGAATGGAAGCCATGAAACTGTAAATTACCTGGCAAGATGTGAATAAAATTCTTCAAATAAGTAGTCACGGGTAAAATTATCAATTCATGCACTTTGAAATTTAAAAAGAGCGGAGGAATAAGTAAAGGTAAATATAAACCGGTTGCAATTTATTTCTTAGTAATTACTTACACATTTTGCAAACAGGACACGTTAAAAAAGTAATTGACGACAAATCTCTTGGTAATATAAAATTCAACGAACAAAAAGTAAAGCGCAAGAATTCTGGAATACTAATGAAGGGATTAATGTGAAAAAACTTTGAATGTTCAAATAATTTGATCCTTTTAAAGGTGTGGCGCTGTTGCTGGTTTACTTGTCCAACTATGACAAAGTATTAAACGGGACAAGGCAGGAAGGAAACTGCCCAGTGAACGCTGCAGGAAAGGGACCGACAAAAAAATTTTCCGGATGTAGTGGATCGGCTAACACGATCAGGCCGGTCGGCTTTGACAAATTCACAATACTAGTAAAAACAAAAATGAAATCTAAATAAGAAAGGAATAGAGAGAAAGAGGCTCACTCACATTGGATAGCTGGATGTTGACGGAATCAGAAGACAGATGGGGAAAGATACAGCTTCCTTCTTTTGCAGAGCACAAAAGTTCGCATGTTCCAGAATGCGACGCGGGAGGCGAACGATTTTAGCTGATCCCGATTCGGAAGGAATAGGGACAGTGAGCATGCCGTTGGCTGGAACGGATTGAAGTTGAGCGACAAACCAACGATCCTTGCTATTGGAAATGGACAGGGCCGTATGTTTGAATTTCTGAAAAAAGTATTTGAAAATTAAGAACAGTTTTAAAAATTGAAATTTATAGTCCGTTATACCTCTGGCAGCGATGAGTGTCCTAAAGGGTGGATATTAGTGACACTTTTGAGAGGACCGTGATATAAACGAGTAGCGGTTTGTTTAATCTCCGATGGCTTCTTTTCAACTTCTTTTGGTTTCGAAGTGCTCTCCGACAAAAGCGGTTTCAATAGTGAAATCTTCGTGATAAATAGATTGAAAGTTATGTTACATAATTGATCAAAGACAAGGGTGAATACCTGGCGTTTAATGGGTGCGCTTTTGACTTCAATCTTTTGAGCTTTTGAAGATGACTGACAGTACATCTCTGGAGTGTGTTGACGCATTTGCAGTAGTCTCCTTGTAGCTGAATTGTCAAATGAAGCGCCCCGAAGTACTGATCCTCGAGGAACGGCGTTTTCTTTAGCCAGATGAGATTGTGGATAGCTGGGATAATCCAGATAGATGTCGAGTTTTCTCTTGTTCAAAGTGACACCTTCCACAGCTTCTACAAATAAAAGGCAAAATTTTAAATTGATAAGATTCAGAATGTCATGAAAAGCAAACAACCTGTACTTGATGATGAGGACGACAAATCCTCTTCTTCAGCTGCGGATCGAATGTTGGTGAGTTCGTTTGAAATATTTCCATTTTCGGGATCCGAGTGCCGAGTCCATTTAAAATCTTTCTTGCCAATAATTTGACCATCATCTATCAAATATTTAAATATATAAATAAAAGTTTAATATAAAATGATAAAAAGTAAACATTTACCAGGTAGTATCAACGATGGCATTTCTTCGTCGTCGATTCTCGTAAGAAATTCTCTAACTCCGCTTTCATCTCCTAGATCGTAACGTGAATAATGGTATCTTTCCATTGGAATCTCCTCCAATATAACCTCGTCAACGGACTCCCAACTAAAAATTATTTTTCAAAAGATTATATTAGTTTTATATTTTAGTTAAATGGAAGGTTTATTTTTACTCGGGGAAAATAGATTGCAGTTCAGTTTCAGAACGATCGAGTTCCTGCTCTTCTAGATGGATATTTGGCAGCTCTTGAAATTTATTATGGCTTAATGAAGTCTCACCAGAAAGGAGTTCATTAATAATCATGTTCACTCTACCATAATTTAAAAAAAAATAAGATAATGTAAGGTGCTATGCTAGAAAATCATTATTTACCCTCTTTCTTTTTCTGTAGATTTCAGAGTGAAAGGGGGAGTAGTGAAAAGACGGCGCCTGGCGACGTTCCTAGACAATTGCTCAGTCCAGCGGGAGTCTGCGTCATCATGGTCGTAAATCGAGGACAAAGGCGAGAAATTTGAGGAAGATGATAAAAAATTCTATAGCAACAAAAACAGCAGAACATTTTTAAAATGGAACATGATAATGTGAAAAATATGTGATTATAAAGAAAAATACTGCTTGGTTAGCTCTGAAAAGTGGAGTGATTGAGGCCATTTTTTTAAAAATATGAAGCAGGGAATATTTTCTAAGAAATAAAAAAAAGTGCATTCACAGTAATGTGAGGAACAACGGAATAAAGAAAAATGGGAAATAAATTACCAGAAATTTGATTACATCTAAGCAATTATCAGAAACTGTTTCACACTGGAGAATAGGGATAGTTTATAGTTAAACCTTCTGAAATTGGTCAGTTGTGATCTGAAAACAAGAATTGAATTTATGAATTAAGTTAAATTACATTGAATAACATCTTGGAATCATGCCTCAATACCAATCACAGCTTCTCTGTACTTCACCGTTTGCAAATTTGCGGGAAGAAACACATCCGTGACCTTGATACGTCGTTTCTCTTTTATTTTTATGTAGCCAAATGTTTTTATTAACACAGTTATATAGTCAAATACTTACATAGACCATATACTATTTTCATGGACAATATCTCCAATGCAAGAGTTTCTTGTCTTTTTCTCGGTTTCAATTACTTGAGAGATAAAAATTTCACGCCGAAATTGTACAAGAGGAAAACAATAGAAAACGAAAAACTGAAAAAATAACTCAACAGCTGATCGACTTCCTACAGTTCCTACAGTTTGAACTTTGAGACGTTGACAGATCGTAAAATTTTTAATTAGTCGCAATCATTTTATCGATCGGTTTTTTAAATTCAAATTTGCAAACTGATTAGAATTGATTTGAGTCTAAATAATATGAGCAATATGAATGAATGAATGAAATTATATGAACGACTTAAAATGTAAAGTTAAGAAAAAATTTCAACAGTGATGATTACAAAAAGTGTGAAATCTAATTGCAGTAGAACAGAACAGGTCAACTGGTTAACAAGGGCTAAATTTTATTTGTTTCTGAAAAATAAATGACCTTCGAAGGCCTCCCTTTACAGTTTCGGACTGAGGCCCAACGAGAGTCTTAATTCTTAAATTTCAAAAAGCGGATTAACGAATTATGTTGGTTGAAAATGGTTAGTTTCAACATAGTAATGGTTGAAAAAATGATGTAATTCCTTTCTTAGTTATACATCTTGAAATTAAGAGGACACACATTAACATAAATCTGGCATTATTGCGTTAAAGGAATTTGACGCAAAAATCTCTTTAGCATTGTAATAAATTATACGAACAAAAACTAATGCGCGTACTCTGGAGTAATAAAAATGAAGCGCCAAAAGGATAAATACTACTGCGGAGGGAACTTCAAAGTTTCATATTTCTTCCTTTCAAAAAAGTTGCGCTGTAGTTGCTTTACTCATCCGACCGGGACTAAGTATTAAGCGGAACCATACAGGATGGAACCGGACCAATGAACGCTGCAGGATAGGGACCGATAAAAACTTTCTCCGGATGTTGAGGATCGGTCGAAACGACTAGGCCGGTTGGCCTTGCCGAGTTCACGATCCCACTAATAATAAAAATGCTAATTAGAATGTCAATTCATCCGAGTAAAGAAAGAGAAAGCACTCACTTTGGGTTGCTGGATTTTGACACAATCTGAAGACAGATTGGGAAAGTAATGGCTTCCTTCTTTTCGACAGCAAATGAGTTTGTTTTTTCAAGAATGCTGCGAGGAATGTGAGCGCATTGGGCTCCCGATTCTGAAGGAATCGGAACAGTGACCATACCATTGGCTGGTACGGATTGAAGGTGAACGACAAACCATTGATCCTTGCTCTTGGAAATAGATAAGGCTGTTTCTTTGATTTTCTGTAATAAATTATTAAAAAATTAAGTATAGTTGAATATACTGAATGTTGAATAATACTGAAATTTATATAGTCCGTTATACCTTTGGTAAAGATGAGTGTCCTAAAGGGTAGTTGTTAGTGACACTTTTCAAAGGACCGTGATAAATGCGAGTAGTGGTTTGTTCCATCTCTGAGGACTGCTGGAAGGATCCAACTTGACCCAGACTTTTTTTAGTTTCGTTCGGCTTCATACTGTACTTCGGCAAAAGCGTTTTTTGTAGATAAACCTTCGTGATAAATAAATTATAAGTTATTTTTCATATAAACCGAAGGGAAGGATGAATACCTGGCGTTTAACGGGTGCGCTTTTGACTTCCAACTTTTGAGACTTTGATGATAGCTGTGAATTTTCCTTTGGAATAGAAGCTACTTTGTGTTGTTGAGCCATTTGCAGTAGTTTCTTTGTAGCAGAATTGTCAAATGGAGTAGCAGTTTCCATCCAATTCTGAGGGGCTGTTCCTTCAGCTTTGGCAAGTTGCGATAGTGGTGAATTGTAGAAAGGATTTTCCAGATGTGTGTCTAGTTTCCTCTTTTGACAGTAAGAGTGATCGTCGCCAGTGGCATCTTCCATGATTTCTACAATAAAAAAAATTACGGATTTGCAAATTTATGGATTTAATCGAAGACGAAGAACCTGGACTAGTTGGTGATGGTAAATCATTTTTTCCAATCATCTGAACCTTGGATGGAATGTTGGCCACCATGTTTTCAATGATTTCTTTTTCGGGAAGAGATTCCAACGGACCAGTCCATAAAGAGTCCTTTCCAAACGGACCACCATCTTCAAAGATTTCAAAATATAATATTAACTAATAAGTTTATTGAGTAAAAAAGATGATAAAAACATAATACCAGGGAGGATCAAGGACGGAAGTTCTTCGTCATCAATTCTGGTTAGAAATTGCTGAACGCCGCTTCCATCTTCTAACACGTAACGAGAGTAGTGATATAATTCCATTGGAACCTCCTCCAATTCCACTTTTACATCGCCATAGTTCCGTCTAAAATTGATATAGTAATATATATTTTTTTATTCTTGAAGAAAATGGAAGCTTTTAACCTTTGGTAGATGTAGTGCTGTGAAGATCCAGCACGGAGGAGTTCCGGTGCACGACGATCGATTTTTGGCAGCTCTTCTTTATATTTATTGCTAAATGAAGGCTCGCCAGAATCAAGTTCCTTATTCTGGTTTAATCTAGGAATAAATTAATAATAATAATTAGCATAAAGCAGAATGAGGAAGAAAACAAATGAGTACCCTCTTTCATTTTTGCCTGACATGTGTTTTAATGGTGGTATAGCGAAATTACGTTCACCCCCATTCTCTCGACCGGCATCTTCTTTGTAGTAAATCGAGGCCAACGGCACCTTATTTGAGAAAGGTGATAAAAAAACTCTTTTAGAAAGAACAGTTTACACAATGAGAGATGATTATATAAAATACAGCTTGGTGAGCCTTGAAGAGTGGAGTCTGTGATGCCATTGGAAGCAAAATAAGGCAGCTGGGAATGTTGTTCAATTTTGAGAGACCTCTGAAATAGAAAAAAATGAGAAAAATACCAAATTAGCAATAAATAAGTATGTGCCAGGCAGTTGAATTTGACTTCAAAATAATGCAAAAAAAAAATAATAATAAAAATTACTGATGGAGGTGTTACTAATCAACAGCAATCTGTAAAATAATAATTCAACAATATAGAAAAGTTTAATGATATTTAATAACATCTTCTGCTCAAATACTTGTACTGCAAGTCTGCAACTGCAACACTTTTGTTAACCGATATAAAGTTACATCTAAATTTTGGTAGTTGGATATTAATAGAGAAAAAAGCGGGGAGAAACACATCCGTGACCTTGACTGTTTCACGCCCAAATGTGTAAACACTTATTTATCGTACCGTAGGCCGTATACTTACAAAGAATTACGGCAATAGCATGTTGCTTCTTTTATTGCCAAAATGTAAAAAGTAGTTTTTTTTCTAAGCTTCTTATAACAAAATTCTTAAAAAAGACAAAGGGGTGAAGGGTACCGCGGAGCAGTTTAAAAAGTAAACAAGGAAAACGTATGCAAATGTAAGGCAGCTAACAGCTGACTGGAAAGTGTAAATCTTCCAGTTTGCAGCATTGACAGATCTAAAAAATTGTAAATTAATCACAAACACTTTAAAATTCAAAAATTCTGATAATCTGATTTAAACGATTTTTGTCTTTAATTAGCTGACTAGTAAAATGCAAAGTTTAAAAAATATGCATAGCAATGACAATTACAAAAATAATAGGTCTACTAATTGCAGTAGAACAGATGGTCAACAGGTGTTAAATTCTTGGACTACTACCTGAAAAGGTAAGCCCTTAGCGAACTGAGCTACCTGCTACCAGGCTACCTAGATGGAAGCCGGACGCAGCGAACTGTAAATTTAAACTACTCTTATATTGAATAGGTGTGAGTACATTTCCATGAGCAATTAATGTTTATGAGTAAATTAATGTTTTTAACAAGGTACAAGTACTACTCTTTATCGAAAATTTCGCTTACATTTCCAGACATTGTTTACAGGATCTTTCCAACAGATTTTTAAATAAGGAAACATTGTATTTCCACCATAAAAAAAAGAAAAAAGTTATAGATCTTTTAATTTCTAGGTTAAAATTCCATGGCATTCCGTTAATTCAATTGGATATTCAATAAATAAAGATTGAAGTATTTCCGTGTATTTAAAAAAGTTATTCTGTATAGATATATCTTAGTTAAAATATTAGGCAACGAAAGAAAACGAGAAGTAACATTTCAAGATGATTTTTAAAACATTGCAATATAACGCAGACCTAAATCACGACCTAAATAGATAATGGAACGAAATTCTGCAACCTACCACGAAAATCAAGAATAACAAATCAAGTGTTTAGATGCCGAATTCAAATCAGGAAGGAAAACAATAGTCACGATTTACAAAGACACAGATCTACAATAAAACGACCCAGCGGAAATAAAAGCAGAATCAATCGGATTTAAGAGGCATCGTCAAGCCGAGAGCAAAGCACAAAGAATTGCATTCATGTTTGGCAAAAAACTGGTTCACTCCATAGGATCCCAAATTGGTTGTTCCAAAGCGGAGATGTTTGGGACAGTGGATGACAGGATCGGTCAGAAGAAGAGTCGATCTTCCCTTCTTGTCCTTGGTAGTGATTCCTTGCAGATCACAGACCAACAGGTAGCCATCCGTGATGCCGTGCGTGAAATGAGAGAAGGCAACAGCCAAATCCAGGCTGATTTTAGAGGCTTCATCCAACGATACAGAATTCAGGACCAAACCCAAATTGTTGGTATATTTCACCATTTCGGTAGTGGGTCCACGGAAGCGCTTCTCATAGGCCATGAATCGACGCGACTTTCCGTTTTCGATAAGGACAACTTTGGCCATCAAGAATCTGAGTTTAAGATTTGGGTTCCTGGTAGTGCGGGCGAGGCGGTCATTGAACTCCAAGGCCAGTTTGGAGGCAACAGTTTGAACTTCCATATCGGTCATGTAGCGGAGACGATCCAAACTGGCTACTTGAGGAAGCGACATGATTTCCTTGAAGACTACATCGTCGGGAGTGGTTGATGGAGAATGGATAATGCGCCCTATTAAAGAGTGGAATTAATTAATCATTTGATCATTTATAAAAATAAGATAACAAATTAAAAAGAAATGTACCGTAGTAGACGAGGCGGAGGGATCCTTTAGCGAAAGGATTTGGAGCAATCTGGGCTGGACATTTGCGCACAACATTTTCCATTTGCGAACAAGACGTGATGGCACTTATTGACTCGGGCAATTTGAAGGACATTATGGTCACGACGATAGAAGGCAGACGAGACCAGTCCAGCTCCTTCTTATCCTGGCGGAATCCGCGGCCGTTGGGATCACCAATCTTGTCCACCAGCAAAGTAGGGTTGCACGAAGAAGAAACAGTTTTGATGACACTGGCCGTAACATGGCTCGTCAGTGTAGATACTTTGGTGCAGTCTAAGGTATCGATACGATCGCCGTAGAATTTCTCAAAGACTTGCAGCATCTGGTCGCATTCGTTGTTGATCCGACCGAAGTGGTAGACCACTTTCTTTCCTCGCATCTTCTTGAAGATGTCAGACGGAGACGAATCTTGAGGATGGCCTTGTTCCCAGTCGTCTCGATGGCTGTGGTAGAGGGCACCGTGCGGAGGTGCGTCGGCCAGATGAAATACAATGCGTGCCCCGCTGGATTTCGGCCAATTTAGATCCAAGGCTCTGTCCAATCCACCAAGTACATCTTCTGGAACGTCACCGCCACCTCCAGCTAAGATTCTGGCCACAAATTTCTTGAAATGATCAACTTGGTTTGTGAACGGCAGAATTTCGAAGTGATCCTCTCCTGTAAATAGAAACAATTGATTAAATTTTAGTTTTGAAACGCGTTTTTAAAGTTATTCGACTTACCATCAGACCAATCTTTGTAGCCGACAAAGGCCAATCCGGCGATACCGCAGCCCTTTTCTTGGATATCACTTACGATCTGCACGATTTGATTCTTGATGCCGTTGATGTAGCGTGTCATACTTCCGGTGGTGTCGACTAAGAAGCAGATGCTCACGTTCTGCGCCTTCTTTATAATTTCCGCCAGTCGATCAACACCGATTTCGGTTTTCGTGACGGACGTTTCGACAATTTCGGGAGATGGAGCTTTCTCGACGGATTTAGGAACGCTGGAGAGCCCTTCTTCAGCGGTGACAACCTCCGAGTCACCTCCAGCGTTGGCCGATGGGACTGATAGCTCTAATTCGGACTTTCTAGGCGACGAATTCTTCATGACACGCAGTGGAGCAACATCTTTCAATTTGCAGCTGGGATTTTTCTGAGGTGGAGTTGTTTTACTACTAGGAGCAGCTGGATGAGAAGGTTTTCCTTTGTTCCTAGCTAATTTCTTGTTAGAAGCAGGTGGTGTCTTGAGATTCTTTTGCTGGACACCACTTTCTGGAATTTGAATAGGGGACTTTGGAACAGTTCTGCAGCTTGTACTCTGTTTCAGGTGCTCTCGTAGGTCTTGTTTGTGGGAGAAGGCCTCTCCACAGGTGGAACACTCAGGGTAAAATTGAGGCATTACGAGAACCTGAACAAAACAAACACGCTACTAGAAAGTCTAATTTTTCAAAATTATAACACTGCAATCGAGTTTCATACCTTTAGATGTGATACGGAGGAAAACAAAACGTCATAGTCCCATTCACGATGTTTTATTGACGAGACACTGGCGTAACCTAAAAACGATAAGAACGTCGCAAATAATAAGTAGTTTTTAAAAATTATTGTGAATTTACAAATTACATTGTTAACAATGTGGATGTTACCTTCTAATGCGAAAAGTAGGGACCGAGAAAAAAAAGCAGTAAAGACGCACTCTATTTTTGTCTAGACGAGGTCGAAGAATGACGATGCCGGCGACAATAATGTCTGCTACGTCATACAGAATCAGGTAAACAAAAACAGTCTTGACGGTGTATTCTGTTTTGTCATCTACGACGAAACTGATCAAAAGATTTGGATCAACATCTTTACAATCCATTTGCTCAGAAAATGTCAAATAAATATATAAATTTTTTTAAACTTACCAACTTCTAAGAAAAGCGAGAACCAAGAAAACAAAAACTGCTTTAACGACCTATTTTCGACGGATTGTGGCGAAAGACTGACGGCTAGAGCTCGTTGGGAAATACTCCCTGGGGTGTTTTTATTAAGCAACTTCGACTCGGATTGTTAGCGTTTGCAACACCCCATCGGCTTATCTAAAGTTTCCCCCTTCCAAGAACTACGAAAACAAGTATTGATCAAGAACGATTAAACAATTTTGTAAACAACACGGCGCGTAATAACGAATGAAATTGTTTGAAATTTGGAGTAGAATTTTTTTAATCTCTTTTCATAAAATGATTATTCCATCATGGTTTCAGTCTTCAGAGAACTT
Source organism: Chydorus sphaericus (assembly GCA_030141595.1). Classification (NCBI taxonomy): domain Eukaryota; kingdom Metazoa; phylum Arthropoda; class Branchiopoda; order Diplostraca; family Chydoridae; genus Chydorus; species Chydorus sphaericus. The sequence continues at coordinate 7,513,831 of CM057933.1, forward strand.
GAGCAAATTTGCCGTAGACTCATAGCCAGGGACAGCTCAAATTTTCACTTACGACCATTGCCGTCGGAATAGGACGGTAATCTTCCGCTCGTGGTAATCTTCCGCTCGTTCAAATGTTAATATTTGTCCTTTTGGAATAAGTTAGATCATTTGGCTTATTTTAAAGGAAATCAATAATACGCTTTTTTTTTTAAAGCTTACGAGACAAAAGTTTTTCTTTAAAAAAAACTAGTTAGACTTTGTACGGACCAGGAGATTCAAATTTGAGGAAGATTACTCACAATCATTTTTTTACCACAATTTCGCCAATGACTACGTTTAAAATCACATTCCCGCGTTTAAAAATGTTATGAATGCGAATGGAATATTGGAATTCAACTTCAAAATAGAGGAAAAGTAAAAAAAAAAAATATGTAAAAGCACAAAGACGGGCGCCGTTTTTCAACTGTTTGCCAGAAAGCGAGAACAAAAATACGTCGTCTGCTTTTTCCTTTTTTCAACGTGCTTATACGTGCATCGCGTCATGGTGCAACGTCAACGCTATTTTTCAAGTTTCCAATAATAATTACCATCTCTTAAAAGCAAATTCAGAAAATGGCTCCATCATTGTACGAGTGCGAAAGTTGCCGAGCTCTATTTAGGCAGAAAGAAGAATTGAGGGCCCATCATAATTCCAGTCCAAGCTGCAAAATGATTTCTCAACAGCGTCACCACAATCCCAACGCTTTCACGGCCGAGCTGGACTGCCGTGGCAAATTAAAGACTTTAGTCGTTTCCGACACTGTTCCCGACACCATCGTGAATGACGGCGGCGGCCGCCTTACTATTCGAGGACACAAGACTCCAGCAGCTTCCAATAACTTTGAAGAAGATTCACTGCTGGCTGCGATGGAGAGTGGCATGAAGAAATCTGCTCCCCGAAAGAGTGGTGTGGAAATGTCCATCTTGTCAGCTATTGCAGAGGGAGATAGTGAACTGGTGGACTCTTACAAGAAGCTCCCCGTCGACCCAGCAACCGGAATGAAAACTCTTACATCGGGAATCGTATCCAAAACGGTTTCCAGAGCCAAAGTTGACGTGAAACGGGTCTCTGATAAATTCTCCCGGGCCCAGAACGTAAGTGTTTGTTTCTTGATCGACACAACAATGAGCATGAAGCCCTACATCGACGGCGTCAAGGAACAAATCATCGAGATCGTGACCCGTATTCAAGATAGTAACTGCGGCATCGCTGGATTAGCTTTTGTTGGCTACAAGGACTGGTATAATGGTAAGATAGAAAGAAAAAAAAGTTGATATTTTCATAAAGTACGTAATAATTATATATGTCTATTATTACAGGAGATTATCATTTTGAAATCCTTCAGTTTACCACTAGTATCGCTGGCTTTAAAAATTTCGTGTCTGGAGTTAGAGTCGAAGGCAATTATGACGTACCAGAAGATGTGAACGGTGGACTGAGTCACGCTCTCAAGTTGAATTGGCCTCAATCGAGTGGCTCTCGCATCCTCTTTCATATCGGCGACTCCCCTCCTCATGGAAAGAATTATCATAACTGTACGGACGACCACTACCCGAATGGTCATCCCAGAGATAGACCTTTCGATCAGCTCTTCCAGGAGATGCGGGACAAAGAGATCGACTACTACTTCGGCAAGATCATCGACGCTACCGACAAGATGATTGAGGTGTTTGAACAGCACTATGGCAGGCCCATCGACACCCTGGACAGCTCAAAAGTGTCCACCCTGTCCGACGATGTTACAGCTAGTGTAATGAAGACGGTGACGACTGCCACTTCGACTACCTTGTCGTCCATCCGGATGGAGGGCTCAATCAGCCGCAAATACCGGCTAGTCAATGCGGAGCCGGATTGGTATCGACTTCCAACAGTAGTCGCTACTGTCATGTCCTTCAATCTGCCCGAGTCGATTGAATTCATCACGTCTTTTACCAAGATGGAAGATATCGTACGGAAATGCAACGCTCAGATCGCTCCTGATCCCTTCGCTAAAGGAGGCATTCGTCTTGCATATTATGGTATATTACATTTTCTATACTTAATTCGACTTAATTTAATCAGATGTTTTCTATTTAGGTCGTGTAATTTACAACGATCCAAGAAATCCTTCTCGAAGTCAAATCATCGATGAAGTGGTCTTCAAAGAGATGATCTCTCTCCCCAAAATTCCAGAGCTGGATCGCCAGCGTTACATGACGGATTTAGAAGTGCAGACCGTCGCTGCCAAGCTGGCATTCGAGTTCAACGCTCGTCTTGGCCGCACTAAAGAGGATCCCAACATGAAGCTCAAGTTTCTCATGGCCAAAGTCGTCCGCTTCGACAACCAAGAAGGAAAACCGCCTCGCTTTATGGCGTACGAAAAGCGCTTCCGTGGACCAAAACCTGACATGATCAAGTACACAAATAATTTGGATTTCGTCCGCAATCCCGGAACGCTGGATGAAGTTGGACGAACCTGTTTGGAGCTTGCCATCGCTTTCTCTCATTTCACGTACAGCATCACCGGTGGTTACTTGCTGGTATGCGATCTGCAGGGAGTCAGGACGCAAGACAAGAAGGGAAAACCGACTCTGCTTCTTACCGATCCGGCCATCAACTGTTCCAAGCATCTCCGCTTCGGTAAAACCAATTTGGAGGCGCCGGGAATATCCAGGTTTTTCGCCAAGCACAAGTGCAACAAGTTTTGTTCCGCTCTGGGACTGAAGATGCCGATTATCAATAACTTTGATTGATTTTCTATACTGTGCTACTCTCTCTGGTGTTGCTATTTATGTCTTTTCTTCACTTTCACTGTTGATTAACTTGTTGCAAAGGGCTAGAGACGCGAGTCTTAAGAAAGTATCATCTAGAAATGTTATTTGTTATTCTTTTCTTCATGTTTCACAATTCAGATCTTCTTTCTCTCTCAATCAAGAATGTCATGGCGGATTTTTAATAGATTTGCTGTGGTGAATGTGTTTTGCCGTAAATATTTATATTTTTATCAGCGGAAATCTCACGTTAATCGCTATTTAATCCATTGTTTGGTGTTTTCTGTACAGTAGATAGTCACGTAGGCGAGCGTGACCACTTTTTAAAAAACAGCGGGAGAAAAATATTTTTGGTTTTTATTGCTTACTCTTTTGTAAATCACGTCCACAAGATGACTAATGAGGAAGTAATAACGCTACCATTTATTTTTTTTTATTTTTCAATTAGAACCACAAAATAAGAACCTTTAAAATGTAAAATTTCAAGTTGTTTTTAATGACGGAAGCATTTATGGAGGCAATCTTTAACCCGTACGGTTTCGTGTCTTTGTGAATAAGCGTATTGAAGGCGTCGAACCTGGAAAGCCAAAGTGGTGCACACGCTTAAAGCAAGGAGTGAGAAGATACACTGATTAAAGATGACAATGACACACCAATTAATGTGCCACTGCCTAGTTCCATTAGGTGACCAGTCCAATATGTTTGGCACTCCTTGGAGCAATAGGCTCTTGTCTTACACCTGTAACCTGTTGCACAGTTTTGACAGGAATGCCACACTCTTTCAGGCAGTAGGCACAGTGCCTCATTGTGATATAAATAAACCTCCTGCATAATAGTAATGGATGTTAAGAATGACTAATGCTTAGATTTGATGCGTTATCTTACCAATATCAACTTTAGAACGAGTAAATAGGCTGGTAACGTTTGAAGCACCAACCGTGGCTCACATAGAACCCAAAATTAGTACGAAATTTTACGGAATTTCTATCGTGCACACATACCTCAAGAATATTGGTGTTTGAACAATTCCGATTTAAAATAATTTATCCTAATAATTACTTGAAAATGGAATCAAAACAAACAAAATCCAATCATTTACATAGTAAACTATTTACATAGTACATAGTACTAACCTATTCAGTCGCCAGGGTATCAGCGCCACCTAGCGATCGCTTTAAAAGCTGTTGGTTGCTCTAAACGTGACCAATTGGATGGAGTAGGAAAATTCGTCTGGCACTTTCTCATTTCATCTCTCTCGGTCTCTCCCCGATTCCACTTTCAAAGCCGATGCTGAAACATTTTAAATTGAAATAATTGTTCATATCAATTATCGACGTACCTATTTTGTCCTCACTGCTCCATTTATAAGAGAGCCACAACAATGGGCAGCACTCAAGAGCCCATTCCACAGTCTGATCATGCTCAAGCTCAAGGTAAGGGATTAAGTCATTAAGCAACAATTCTTCATAATAATAATTGTTCTCAGTTCTCACACATTTTATTCACTTTTATTCATAATCTAAGATCTTGTGGGATTGGCAGTTGGAGAAAGTGGTCAAATTGGATGCAAATTCAAACTCAACCAAGCTGCAGCTTCAGAGGTCAAGGCGAAGATAGAAAGTCTCCCTGGCTTCATCAGCAATGATGACTTTCGGGGCTGGTCACAATTCAAAAAGAGTCACCCACACTGCCAGAGATTCTTCAAGGATCAATTTCCAGGCTGCCAGCCTGTTTCTATGGACTGTGATAACATCAAACTCCTGGAGAACAGCTACAACCCCTACATGGTCTCAGCAAAAGCTGATGGTGTGAGGTAAATTGATAAATTATTCAGCAGTTCAAATTGCTTAGGAATAGCTTCTTATGAGCTCTAAATTCTGTTTTTCAGGTATATGTTGTTCATCTCTGAAGAAAGCAAAGCTTATTTCATTGATAGAAACTACGACGTATTCCTGGTGGATGGACTAAGTTTTCCATCGGCCCAGTCCAAACCTCTCTTCAACACCCTCCTTGACGGAGAATTAGTGTCGGAAGAAGTGGGTGGAAACTACTTGATTTACGACGCTCTCTTCATTAATGGTCGCCAAGTGGCAGCAGATAACTTCGACGTTCGGTATGAAGCTATCGAGGTACGTCTGACGATTTGAGCTTAAATGTTAAAATACTTCATACTAAATATATACGGAATTTATAGAAGAGGATTATCTGTCCAAGGGAAAAGGATATGAAATTGGGCCGTATCGACCGGACACAACAACCTATCCGGATCAGTCGTAAAAAATTTTTTCCAATCGAGGAATCCACCATCACTAAATTAATCAACGACGATATCAACAATCTTGGTCCCCATAAGCTGGATGGCCTGATCTTTCAGCCCATAAACGAAGTAATAATAATTTTTAAATACCTCAAAATATTTGTATTTGTATTCATATTTTTCCTTAGCCTTACAAGCCTGGTACCTGTCTCCAGATCCTTAAATGGAAATGTGCTCTCAAGAATTCCATTGATTACGAATTGAAGATCACTTTGGAAAAGCACCCAAGGTAATTTTTATTTGTCTAATTATAAAATAATTTCAGTTACTTTAAATTGCCTTTTATTTAGGATTTCTGGATGCCAAGTTGGTGAGTTGATGGTCGGACCAGGAAAGTATCGCGATGTCTACAAACCCAAACACGCTTTAGCCACAATAGCGGTGACCCAAACGATGCAAAAACTCGATAAAAAAATTATCGAGTGTTCCTACGCTTCTGGTGAATGGCAGGTAATGCGAGAGCGGCCTGATAAGAAGTACCCAAACGGCTACCGTACAGCTGGAGGTAGGTCTGAGTTTTAACCTGATTTAAACTGATTTAAAAGCTCTCATTTACTTTCAGCTGTTAGGAAGAGTATCCTGGTACCCGTGACCGAAAGTCATTTGATAAATTTGGCCGGTGTACTCGAGAAGAAAAAGGATGCCGGACGTGACCCACTGCCTCGGAAAGGCGTCCAGGAAACAACTGAAACTATATCTACTACTACCGAAGTGGAAGAGCAGGCAATTCTTCTATCTGAAAGCTGTGCTGAAGTGAATGAAGCTGTTGCTGAGGGGCAAGACAAGGCAGAGAAAACCGAAGAAGAGGCTCCAATTCCGATCTCGCTGGTTAAGAAAGAAGTCGAGGAAGCGCCTTCTTTCTTCGAAAGTACTTCATCTGAGGCTCAAGAAGAAGAGTCGGTCCAAAAGACCGAAGAGCTCATCGCCTCTCTCACTCTGAGCAAACGAAACTAATTTCAATTTTAAGTCTTTTTTCTATCTCTTTCTTTTATCTTCTTATTTCGACCAAGATAAAACATTCGTAAACATTCTTTAAGAAGGAACTCGGAACGCGTAGAATCTTTTTTCCTCTCTCTGATAGCAATGTAGAATGTACAATGTTATGTTTTTTCTCTCATTTTTCGAAGCCGAGAGTGGTGTGGCTTACTTAAATTTAAATAGTGCGGTCTATTTAATTTTCCTCGTCTCACGATCTCCAAAGAATAGAGTTCCGTGAAGCCTCCCCGTACCATAATCTAATGAACATTTAAATACTCCCGCACTTTTAGAATAAGATATGATTACATTTGTTCTTAAATAACAGGTCAAGCCTCCTACAAAGGGCTCTTTCTCATCTTTTCACTCCCATGTGATATAAAATGATATTTAATTCTCTTCACGAAGCCAACTCGTTGAGTCCGTGAGATTGGATTATCTACGTCGTATTTTGTACATGTTAAACCAGAAGTTAAATATACACTGCAAATTTTTCGTTTACTAGCTCTTTTTATTTTATTTTGCCGGTAGATAATTAAAAAGGTTTAAGTAGATAAAATAGAAACTAATTCTTTTATTTAGATTTGTCATGCATCATATAAATTGGTTTGATCAAATAATAAAAGGTTTAATGCGATGAAACGCTGAGGATTAAGTGATTCTGGTTGTTACTCTGCGCTCAACGTTGATAAATTATAACGCGGCCCCTGTTAACAGTAAATTAGTTTTTAAAGTAACGCGCTTCGATAGAAGGAAACTGATTCCTAGTAATACTACGACAGGACTACACCGACTACAGGTGTGAACTGCCAATAAAGCTGATAAACGGGATCATTACACCAAACGTTTATCATATTTCCTAAAGAAATATTTTGTGTATGCAAGCAACTACATTTTTAAAAATTCAGAGCTATCAAAATATGGTTATAGAAAATTATTTAATCCATTGTTTGGTGTTTTCTGTACAGTAGATAGTCACGTAGGCGAGCGTGACCACTTTTTAAAAAACAGCGGGAGAAAAATATTTTTGGTTTTTATTGCTTACTCTTTTGTAAATCACTTCCACAAGATGACTAATGAGGAAGTAATAACGCTACCGTTTATTTTTTTTATTTTTCAAAGAAGAACCTTTAAAATGTAAAATTTCAAGTCGTTTTTAATGACGGAAGCATTTAAGGAGGCAATCTTTAACCCGTACGGTTTCGTGTCTTTGTGAATTAAGGGCGTTTAAATTAGCGTCGATCAACCTGGAAAGTCAATGCGCCGCACATGCTAATAAGTTATTCCAAAAACATTTGATTCCGTTTCTCATTCAAATACCTGTAAATGTTAAAAAAAAAAAAAAAAATTCAAAGTTTCAAGGTTGAAAATATCCTCAGGCGCCAGAAGCTTTCTTAAAAAGTAAGTTCGTCTTTTCTGCTTCCAGAAAGAGGTTACAAGAAACAAGATCTGTCCGTCGTTAGGATTACACTGAAAAATAAGCTAGATTTTCTAATTCTCAAGACAATTGATGGTAGTAGAGAATGTCGTTTTACGAGTGCACCACCTGTAGAGCTCTTTTCAGGCAGAAAGACGATTACAAAGCCCATCTCAAAGCTAACCCTAAATGCAAAGTTCCCCAGCAGCATCAAGGTGATCCACACGCCTTCACAGCCGAGCTAGGCTGTCGTAAAAACATCAAGCCTGCAACTCTGTCGGCTACTGTCCCCGACACTTTTTTGAATAACGGCGGTCGACTCCCGTTTCGCCCCGCAAGCTCAGCCAATAAAGACCGTCGTTCATCAGGTCGTAATCGTGCAGATTTTCAAGATGATACTCTTTTGGGTGCCATGGAAGATGGGATGAAGAAGACCGCTTCATCCCGCAAGAAATCAGGTTTGGATGTGGCCGTTTTATCATCCATTGCTGTAGGAGATAACGAGCTGGTTACTGCCTACAAGAAGCTGTCTATTGATCCCCACACTGGAAAGAAAGTTCTCACATCAGACATCGTGAAAGCTACTGTTTACAAGGCCAAGATCGACGCTAAACAAGTTGCTGCCAAGTTTTCTCGGGTTCAGAATGTTAACATCTGCTTTGTACTAGACACTACGATGAGTATGACTAATTACATCAAGGGTGTCAAGGACCAAATCGTCGAGATTGTCACGAACGTTCACGCCTGCAACTGCGGCATCGCTGGATTGGCTTTTGTCGGCTACTCCGATTGGTGCGCTGGTATGTTGTTTTTAAATTTATATGTGCAAATATTGTAATCAAATAATATTTGTGTTTGATTTTACAGGTGCGAATCATTTCCAGACCTTGCAATTTACCGCCAACACCGACACCTTCAAGAAGTTTGTAACTGAAGCTAAAGTAGTCGACGGGCACGACATCCCTGAAGATGTGATCGGCGGTTTGAGCCAGGCACTCAAGTTACAATGGCCGGAATCGAGTGGATCCCGCATCCTCCTACATCTAGCGGATGCTCCCCCACACGGAGGAGGTCTCTATCACAATCATCCAGACGACTACCCAAATGGCCACCCAAAAGACAGGACCCTGGCTGATCTATTTAAGGAGATGCGCGCCAAAGAGCTCGGCTACTTCTTCGGCAAAATCAACAAGGAGTGCGACAAGATGATTGAAGTATTCGAGCCGTACTACGGGAGCACTATTGACACTTTGGACAGTTCCAAAATCTCTACCCTGTCCGACGACGTCACTCTTACTATCATGAGGAGCGTCTCTAGTTCTTCCGAGAGCTCTTTATCTACCATTAGGACAGCTGGATCATCCATCCGCAAATACCGGCTGATTAAGAACGAGCCGGACTGGTAAAAAATCTCGACTGTGGTCGCCACCGTGATGAGCCACAAGCTACCGGAGACCATCAACTTAATCACATCTTTCGCCATGATGGACGTCGTCCGCAAGTGTAACGCTCAGATCGCTTGTCATCCGTTCGCTAAAGGAGGAATCCGTCTTGTTTATCACGGTAATATAAAAGTGAAATAAGTTTCTTATTCTCATAATTTAATCATTTTAAATGCATAGGTCTGGTAACCTACAATTCTCCTCCGGCTAAGAGCGACAGAGTCGTCTTTAAAGAGATGATTACACTGCCCAAAGTTGTCGAACTGGATCGTCAGCGCTACATGGCTGATTTAGAAGTTCAGACTGTCGCATCTAAACTAGCTTTCGAGTTCAACGACCGGCTAAGCAAGACCAACAAGGATCCCAACATGCGACTCAAGTTTCTGAGAGCCAAAGCCGCCCGGTTTGATAACGAGGATGGCAAACCGCCTCGCTTCATGGCCTACGAATAGCACTTCCGCGGCGAAGCGCCTGAATTTATGAAGTACACCAACAACTTGGATTTCGTCCGAAATCCCGGAACGCTGAATGCAGTTGGCCGGACCTGTGTGAAGCTTGCTGTCGCCTTCTCTCACTTCAGTCACAACATAACTGATGGATACTTGCTTGTCTGCGATATTCAAGGAACCATCACTAAGGATAAGAAAGAGAAGCCGACTCTCCTGCTTACCGATCCAGCGATTCATTGCCACAAACATCTCCGCTTTGGAAAGACCAACTGGGGTGCGGTGGGTTTCAACAAGTTCTTCGCCAAGCACAAGTGCAACGTCTTTTGCAACGCTTTGGGATTGAAGATGCCGGCTTCTCAAGAATATTGATTTTCTTTGCAGCTGATTGCTCTTGCTACATTTGATGGTGCTTACTTCTGTTGCGTGTTTTCAGTTTAATTGTTTTGTGTTAGATTTCAGTGGATTAACTGTTGATTTGTGATAGGACGTGAGCCTCTTTAAAGAAGAGTGTTTTGCAAAGAATCACGCGCGCTACCAGATGTATTTCATCAATTTAGATCTCGTGTCCCTTCAATCAAGGATGTTCTAGAGTGATTGTTCAATATATCGCTTGCTTTGCTCAATTTTGTACGTAAAGACTTTTTTTTATAATACGTGATGATCAGAGAAAGACTTACTTTACGGATCGCTCCTCGGAATTTTTAGTTCAATTGCAAATTAGCAAGTGCAAAATTAACTCAGTAGTACTAATTAAGTGAGGGAACATTTTTGGTTGCTTTTTAACATCTAAAGAGAAATTACTTTTGAAGTATCTTTCATCAAGGGATCTTTTAAGTTTACAGTTCCGAAAAAGCTACTAAACAAAAAAGTCGCTACATCGTTTTTTAAAACCAAGTAATAAACATAAGTGATATAAAAAGTAGAACTGAAAACATAAAATGTAACGCCGTGTGGAAAATGGAACGACGGTCTTGTTTCAATTTCTAGATCGATGTTTCGGAATACGATCAAGTTTACTCCTTTACTCGTCTTTCTTGTAGGCCGACTTTTTGGCTGGAAAGTATTCGTAGCTAAAAATAAACACACAATTAATGTAACGATTCAGATTCGTGTTACAATTTATCCTTTCACCTAAACATAGCTTTGACGTCTCCTCTGCAAACGGTCAGAAACACTCTTTTATGTCTTTATTTTTTAATCAAACGCGCAGGTTAGGCTTACATGTCATAGTTACATTCCTCGTGTATACAAATTATAAAACGGATGAATTAAAAAGGATGAAAAAATTAGGTTATATTATTTCAAATATAACACTAGGCAGGTAAAGGTAATAGGGGTAAAGAAAAAAAATCAACTATTTTTTGTGAACTTAAAAGGTCTTCTCTTTTTTGTCCTTTCCCTCCTTTTCAGAACACTCTTCAACAGTATATTTTACACAAGTATAATTGAAGTATATTTTCAACAGTATTCTTTGTACCTAAAACAGAAATGGTTAATTAACACATTATGATTAATTTTAAAGACTTTACTTGTTACCTGAACATATCTTTAATGTCTCCTCTAACAAGGGCAAGAAAGAGAGGCGTTTCAAGGCAAAGAGGAACCAAATAGAGCAGAGCTGGTTGACCTTGGCGGAAGAGGAGCATTACCGAGACAGTCATGAGAAGTCCAAAGGTGTAGGCAGCAGCAGTTGCATTGAAATAGAAGTTTGTTCCCCGCATGAGGCTTTTGTCGAAGCGGAGGAGGAGAGCGAGGAAAACGCCGGGAACGAAAACATCACCCAATCCAAGTTTGGCAAAATGGTGAGCATTCAATACATTTTCAAACAAATCCAAAGGAAAACTCACTATTTGGAATTAATAAATAATTAATACTTGAAGAAATTTTGATTTTTAAATTAGTCAATAAAACAATTGATTACGTAAGATGGGCAAATCGTAGGAAGTTGCAACCGTCATCATGAGTTCATGACGTCCGTTCCGAAAACCCAAAAAATGTCGTAGAAGAAGAGGCCTCCAAGAAGGATGCAACCCGTCACAATGTCGTTCAAATGAAGAGCTTTCTCAATGCCATACACGACCATGGCGATTCCGAACAAATTACTAGCGATCCAGTGCTGCTTGTAAAATATAAATAAATTTAGCAATTCACAATAAATAATCAAAAGCTTTAAAAATCACCTTGTAATATATGTACCAGAAGCAAATGCAGGTGCTGAAGAGTGAGCAGATAAATTCGTGTGAAGTGTAATCAACGTCCCTTAATTTTTCCTCCACTTGTGGGCTTAGATCAACGCCCATATCCTTGAAGAACTGGATCAAGTGAACCTTTGGGAATGAGGCGGGCAAGAGTCGGGTAACAACGGGGGTCAACAAGTTAATAAGGAGATGGTTTCCCAAGGCCAATAGGTAACGAAAGAAATGGAATTTGAAGTAATAGTAGCCAAGCAAGAGAAGATAATAGAAGTAGCTGTTGGAGAAGTAGCTAAAGATCCATGTAAAGGAGATCTAAACACAAAATAGATAACAGTTAGTTAGTATTATCTAAAAAAAACCTCAAAATTGCCATTGACACCTGTTTGCCCTTGAAGCAGTATAATCCAAGCAGGGCTACGCTAGCAATAATCGGGAATAATGCGGCATATCTCTTCGTCATCTTTACGAGTGGGGATCGGGCTTTCGATCGATCCGTGTCAACAGCCTAATAAACAGTTTCAAATAGAGATTTCATACAGTTTTTAAAATAGTTTTGAAAACAATAAATATTTCTGGTTTGACTAATAAAAGAAAGTGGGCTGAAAATTGAAACAAAACAGCATATTTACTTGTTCGTTCTCTTGATGACGGCTCCGAGTCGTGATGTTGTCTAGTAGTTCAGTGTTGAATTTCTCTCCCAAATTCTAATAAAAAGTTCTTTGTTTCATACAGTCAATCAAACTTACAAGTGAAATGAAATGTGAGAAAAATACACACTTTTGGCTCATTGAATTGACCCAGGGTGACGGAACGAAAAGCACCGATGATTATGGAAAACAGTGCCATCAAAACAATTCCTCCATACGCGATTGCGACACCCTCTAGAGAAGGTGTCGGCCTGGCTAAAGAAGTGTTTGCTTGCCAGGTATTTGCCTGCGTTGATTCCGTAACGGGATCTGCCATTTCGCGTTTAACTTTTCGACTCCACAATCATTAAATAGCAATCAACAATTTCTGTTATCAATTACAAAGTAATTGGCTATATTGTTTTGTGATAGGGAAATAAAATAAATGTCAAGAAAAGAAACGTAGATCACGACTTCACGAGGCACGCAAACGTTTAAAAACCATTATCATCAAACCGCACGAGAAAATAAATTAATCCCCGAGTGTTAGAGAAGTATTTCTGTTAAGAAGTACCTTCTCGAAGAGAGGGTCTAAGGGCTTTTATCCCTGAGGGAAGTTAAAGTGACTCAGAAATTGATAAATTTCTGAGTTAGTTTACTAACGAAGGTCTAGGGCCGATTAGGTCGAATCGGAAAAATAGCTACACTGGCCCAGTTTTTGGTTTTGCTGAAATTCTCGGAACTCGGAGGTCCCTTTTCACTCGAATAGGTCTAAATTCAAGCGAACGCAGAGGTCCTCGGTTACCCTGTTTGAATCGATCTCTGTTGCGTATTTCGCGTGTAAACGAAATTTCGACCACCCATTGTGTAAAAATCTGGATGCTCAACGGTGTTGGGTCGAAGAATTGTCACGGAATTAGGGAATCTACGGTACACGATTTATCGACCAATTAAGGTCTTTTTTAAATGTTGTAACATTGACTTAAATTTCTAAAAGTAGTATCAGTGGATAGAGGAGGAAATTCTAAGGCTGTCACTGAAGGGAAATTTTGCTGCGATTAACACTGAATTAGTTATCGAATTAAAAGCGGAAGCAAATCTTACATCAAGAGCCCTAGAGACCAACTCGGCCTAGATTTCGCGGAAGTTATATTCCGAGAAAAAAGAGACTAACTTTTAGGTTTTAAATTGATTTTAGCTCAACCAATCGTCGTATAATCACGAAAATTAGCTTATCAAGATGGCGTGAATCTCAGCTTCAAGCCTATATTTTATTTTAAATTTAATTATGAAGTTTGTCGGAAAATTAAAAAAGGTTATTTCAAAGAATCGAAGATTCCAAGAAATAGCTGGGCGACTCCTCAATCAGTCTCTAGAGTTCCACAATCGATCATATCGACGTCATTTGGACACAGCTGACTCCAATGTGCCTATTTTTAAATTATAATAGAATATTCGTGAAAACTCTATTCAATTGATATTTCAATTCGTTTCAATCGAATGTTCGTGAATATTTTATTCTATTGAATTCACTGCTTCGTTGCTTAATTTGCAATTTAAAAAATAAATCGAAATAAACGTACAAATACAATGTAAACGTACTGATTCACTGATTAAGTGAAGCCCGCAAAATTAATTATCGAATTTTAAAAAGCGGCAAATCTTACAACGTCAGCCCAAGGTATCAACTATGCCTAGGTTTAGCGGAATAATGAATTTTGTCGACAAAATTAAAAAAAAAATTAAACGAATTGAATATTCGAAAAAGTAACAGAAGGCATCAAACATCAACTCATGTAATAAATTGAAGACGGGATTCAAAACACACGGGTGTGACGAAACTTCAGTGCTTTCCTCTGTTCTAGAAAGACGAAACGTTTTCAAAACGAACAAACAAAAGAAAAAAACTCTTTCTAGTCATTTTTGTGTACGTTTCAGTTCGTTGTTTGAGTACTCCACTTTCTATGAAGTTAAAAATGTGGAATAACTTGAAATAAGACAAAAATATGGATACACAACTCTTTACCGGCATACCTCTTAACTTTACTGTAAGCAACGATGTAGCGATTGGTTGGGATGACATACCATCAGGAGAAGACACAAACATATCAAGGTTGAATGAGGTTAGGCATAAGAGACATGCTTCTTTAATAACAGGTACAGCGTTTATACAAGCTTTACGTTTTCGTTCACAATTTATCCGTTTCGTGTTTGCGGTGTAGAGCCTACTGTTCCACCTGCAATGTTGCATTATACACCTGTAACAAATTCAGCAATGTCTACAGAAGCTGTTCAAGAAGCAAGACAACTATATAGTTCACCAATATTTTTTGCTCAACCAAGTACTTCTGTAATGATTCCAGGTACAAAATTAAAAACAATTCTTTTGTGCAAAACTTGATTTTTAAAATTATTTAGGTTGTTACAGCGACCAACCAATAACTTGGCCCATGCCATTAGGTATTAAACCTGCTACTAATATACCATCTTTTCAGTCACAAATGATTAATGTACTTCCACAAGAAGAGCAAAGTAATAGGGATATTATATTAGCTTTATTTTTCTAAACTAGTATGACCTTAACGTTCCTCTTGTTGGCATAGATTTACCATCTGTCTTCAATACGTCAATATCAACAAGTGCTATAAACAAAGCTAGAGCGTGGCAACAATCACCCATGTTTATGCAACCTACTACAGGTAAATGGTACATTATTAAGTCAATTTTTTTCGTAAACTAAATTGTTTTCAAATCACATATGCATTTTTTCAGAAGTACGCCCAATAATTTATCCAACTTCATCTTCTATTTCTTCAACAATGTCGTCACAAGCTTTGCATGAAGCAAGAGCATGGCAGCAATCACCAATGTTTACTTCATCTGCAGAAAGTATAAAAGAAGAGATTAATATACTATCGCACACAGTAAAGTAATTTAATTTTCTGTACCAGTTCATTACAGTTCAGTAGGAACATCACAACCCTCTTCCAGCTGCTATTCAAGTTCACTCTCGAATTTGAACATTACGAAGATTCCAGAAACTTGCAAAATGCCCGGTAATTTATTTATATATGTACATATTAATGTATATATTAACTAAATATATATATATATTTTATATTATGGGTGTATATTAATATAGTTGAACCAACGACACACACAAATAAAGAGAAAAAAGTTATAAAACCTTCAAAAATGATTTCTAAAAATAAAGCGGAAGTAGCTTATCAAAGAGCAACAATTACGAAAAACTTCCGGAATAAAGCTAAAAGGACGTTCAGTGATGGAATTACACCACGGCAACTAATGAACAGCGATCCTGCCGATCTTGATAACTGCTCTGAAAATCCTTTCACAGTTCAACCCGTCTACAATTGCCACTCTCCTATTGCCAGTGCATCTTCAAATAATGAAGAAGTGTTGTGTTCATCAACCACAAATAGAGCTTCCACTAGTCACGGAAACTTTACCATACATCATAACGTCATTGATAATGGCGATCTGGATGCGTCTTCGTCAACAACAACGGAACCGTCACGTAAGCGGCAACAACGAGATTGGACAAACCCTTCTTTTCTTGAAGATCCGCCAGCAGGAAAAAAGAGACGCACTGTTCCTACTGAGCAAGCACTATTAGATCCATCCTCGCTTTCTACGCCTCGTACGAATTTCTTCGATGCCTTTTCATTCGACGATAACAACTTTGAGCGGGATCCGTTTGCTGCTCAGCACGTCTTTGCGACCAACTCTGGCCTTCACATCTTCGATAGCATCTCTCAACTCTTTGGTACTTCCAATACCATCGATACGGAAGATCCTAAAGTTCAACAGTGCATTGACCAGTTGATAAAAGATGTTAATGACAACCTGTCAATAGAGGATCTAGGTCACATGATGAAACACTATAAAGGTACATTTGACGTGAATGCAGCTCTCTTTGGCTGCGCATCCTGTGGCATTCGCGAATTCCAAATGGGTTTGGATAAAACCAAACGATTTCGCGATCGTGAACTCGTGGAACTCAGCAAATACAAGAAAACGGAGGAACAAATGATTCAATGGCGTGGTATTAAACTCAAATTTCGCCCGATATTCAGCTGGTACAAAGGATGTGACGGGAAGATCTACAATTTCCATCCGGAATGTGTTAACAATAAGTTAGATAACGATGGCAATATTGTAGAGCTGGTGAAACTTTGTGCCGTCTGTTCTGACTGCGCTGATAAGCCTGAAAAGCCATTTCCTCGCTACTCGATCGCAAACGGAATCGATTATGGAATCTATTCCCGACTGCCTTGGTTAAAGCCGTTAACTTTAACTGAACAGCACGCTATAGCTCTTACACGACCGTTTGGATGCATCGTTAAGTTGTCTGGCTATTCATCGAATCGCCAAGCAGCCAAAAAAGGTCACTTCGTCTTCTTCCGTCAACCGTTAGCAGCACAACAAGTAGTCGATGCTGCTAACCTTTCAGCGTCTACCTCATGCACAGTTCTACCAAATGTGAGCAACATAGAAAAGCATATTGGCATTACTTTTGTGGGCGCCGATGAGACGTGGAAATGTCTGGTTCCAAATAAATTCCGCAACATTGACGACTTGCAAATTCGCCCTGAATGTGTTTACGACTGGCTTGAAGCCTTACAAGCTGTCAACCCTCATTACGCCAACGTTATTATCGACCGATCCAGAAACACCCTTGATGAAATGAATGGCGTTATGGACAAGTTTATTTTGAATGCCGATGTGTTGTCTACGCAAATGGAAATGAACATAGACAAGTTCGCTACAGAAAGACCTGCGAACCAACCGGTGGCAGAAGATGAACAAGAAATCTATTCCGAACAAACATCATCTGAAAATCAGTCGACTACCGAAAATGATCAACCTATATTAAGAACAGAAATAGTGCCGTTGGAAATGCACGCATCTTTTCTCACTAATCGAGATCCTCATCAAGACAACGAGAAGGACCAAGCAAAAACAAATGTGTTGCGTGGTTTGCAAGAGTCGCTCAACAGGAACATGTCACAAGATGGTAAAAAGAATCATTCTGAAGAAGAAACTGACCCTTTTCTCTTGTCAAACGAAGAAGGACTCACGCTGACAACTGTCGACGATCCCATATTCGAAATCACTGTTGATTCGCCTGCTAACGAAATGGAACAGGAAAATGATCAGTTATTCGTGGAAGACATGGAAGCCGTCGGTACAGTCATCGACCCCCTGCTTACAGCTTTTGAAATAGAACAGCAGCAAATCATCGAAGCTGAACCTGTTGCTGAAGAACACAACTTCACAGCCTTTGATCTAGATGAAGACCACGACCTGGAAGACGATCATGAACATGACGCATCCAACATCAAAATTGCTGCCGTTAAAGAGCCAAGTAATGAATATGAATCCAATGCCTTCATCATGTACACGGCATATCCTTGCCTCTTTCCTATCGGTTCCGGTTTGCGAAACAGTGGTCCTCTAACGAAATCAGACACTCGACACATTTTCATGCAGTTTAGCGGCACATTCGGTAAAACCCATCGCTTCATATTCTCGCTGTTCGATCAAATGCAACGTCATCACACAGCAGGAAACATAGCATCTGCTGTTAGAAATAGACCAGCATCACTGGAAGCCTTCACTACGTGGGTAAACGATCCTACATTTCTACCTGCATTACAACGAGCAACCAAAAATCCTAATTCAGCTGAAGCAAAGAAGATTCTCGGTAAAATCATGCCACACGTTAAAACCTTTACGTCAGCAGTACCTTTCTCCGCAGCTCAGCGGAAGAAAGCGATGCGGTTCTTATATGCCATGGTCGGACATATGGGTATGCCCAGTTTTCTTTTCACGTTCGCTCCCGATGACACCTACGGCTCGCTGAACATTCGACTCTCCATGCCACAAAAAGATAACATTCAATTCCCTGCTTACGACGACGGTCTCATCGAAGCTCTTCAAGGCAACAAATCCGTATTTGAAAACATCAACATCAAACGACCAAATTTGAAAGCCTTGGTGGCATCCAATCCTGTTGCAACAGCAGAAGTGTATCGATTAATGATGCACGCCGTATACAAAGTATGTCTAGCAATGGAACCGGACGACAAAACGCGCCGCTCTCAACCTCTATCAAACAAGAAACCCGGAATGATTGGAAAAATCCATGGAGCATTTGGTGTAAACGAGTCTCAAGCTCGAGGATCTCTACATATGCACCTTCTCATTTGGGGTGGATTGCCTCCCTCTCTCCTTCAGTACGGTGGTTCAGTAGAAAACGTAAGTTAACAAATGTATTTTAAAATAATCAATTATTATTCACTTGCATTTTATATAAATACAGTTTATGTAAATACAGAAATGCGAGATTGTCAAACAAGTAAATTTGATGCTCAAATCCTATCTAAGCCCGGAGTCGCACGTCAACGCTATGCTGGATGAGCTCCGCTCCTTCACGCGCTCTCGCGCCGTCCTTTTCCCATCGAGAAACCCAGCGACGTATCCAGAACTCTTCCAGAAAGACACCGAGCGAACAGCGGTTGAAACCAACTTTCACCGTCATTCTCAGACATGTCATAAAGGCGCGGTAGGAAAAACGTTTTGTCGACTGGGGCTTCCACGCTCTCTGATAGAAGAAACTGGCGTAGAATATTTAATACCACGTCGTGATCCTATCAGCAAAAAGATCACGTACGACACGGTTGAAACGCCTCTTGCTCCTCCTATCAATAGTCTCCCTATGCGTAATTTTTCCACCGACCCAGTTCGCAAACGCGATCCAAACATCGCGTACTGGGATGCAAAACGTCCGATGATGCAATTCCCAGAAAATATGGATATTGAAATGTTGAACGAGGAATTCGACCAAACTCTATCTGATATTCAGCAGGAAAATGGGGATAGTGATTACGCCGAACGTGTGCGTGAATTAACGGAACGTTTTGGCAATCAACTTACACACGCGGAAGCGAAAACAGAGTGGATTCGATTGAAAGGCGAACTAGAAAAATTAACAAAAAATGAGTGGACACGTCTATCTCGTGCGTTTCCCACACGGAACGGGCTCATCGTTGAATATTCGCCCGCCGTTACTGCCCTGTTAGGATGTAACACGAATCTTAGTTTCTTGGGAAGCGACGCTCAAGCTAAAGCCACCATTTGCTACATCTTAAAATACATTACTAAACCACCAGCTGAACTCTCTCACACTTTGGCTCTTCTGTATAAAGCAAGATTAACTGTCCAAGCACATCCTTCCAAAGCTCCAAACACGGGTGATCCCCTTAGAACGGCACAGCATTGCCTCAATAGGATAGTAAACCAGACTACAACTGCCCAAGAAGTTTCAGCTGAAATGGCTGCTGCCGCCCTTCTTCAAATGACGTCAGAAGTTTGCACACACGGCTTCATTTCTATCCAAGTTTCAGCGGCGATCGGCTACGGTCTTGAAAATCCAATTACTGAACAGAGCGATCTCGATGAATTCCGTGATTTAGATATCAATAATAGCGACGAAGAAGAAGATACTGTGTGCGATTCAGCAACAAGTCCAGCAACCGTATTGGAATCAAGTGGTTCTGATGATGAATCCAATCTTCTACAATTAGCAGATAATGAAGAAGAGGAACCCTATATGTTGGACCTTCCGGAACCCAGTGGCCCACTAGATACAGGAGACATTTTCGCTCCTGTTGGAGTTTATCAGACAAAAGAGAAGGTGGCCGCTATTCCGGATCACGAAAATTATGCCTTTCGAGGTCCACATCTTCGACATTTATCGCTCTACGAGTGGAAGAGTACCGTCGCAGTCAAACTTAAACCAGGCGCCCTTAATTCTAAAGCTCCAGAAAAAGAAAAAGTCGATGAAATATTTGAATTCTGTGCAGCTGCAGAAGAACAGAAAACGGGTGAAGAAAATGAACAAATCGAAGCCTTGCCTTCCACCGGTATATTGGATGGGCGTCCAATCAACGGTTGCTTTGAATTCGACCCCAACCATCAACTTTTTGAAACTCATTTTCAACAGCTTCGTTCAAAGCACAAAATTCCCATTCTCATCCGTCTTCCACCGAAAAATCCGCCGCCGAAACCTGAAATTATCACTGACAAGTGGATGAAAGAAGCACGTCATTTCGCCCAATATTACTTGACTTTATTCCGGCCCTGGACTCAGCTTCACCCACACGGAAAAGGAACGCATCCTGGCGTCTTAAACTGGCATCAGTTATCCGTCTTTATGCGAGACTTGGAATTCGGTAAAGAAGAACGTCTTCCTACTGATGTACAGAAGGTTATCAAACGATGGATCGAACAGCAGTCACAAGGTATGCGCGTCACTGCTGAAGAGCGGACTACAGTTCGAATGCGACGCAATATCAACGCAACACCCTGGGGTCGCTATGATGGATCTGAACCACTCCGCGTTCCTACTAAAAACAGTCTAGCGAACAACCAAGATACTTCAGAACCAGCAGAAGAAAGAGCCAGAATAGAAATTGATTTGCTGCGACAACTTTTAGCTGCCGATGATGCTTTCACACGTTCAAATGCTAAAGAGCTTATGTACCTTCAGTATACTCTAGATGCCCTAGAGAACGTCACTCCGGCCATCAACCCATCGAACGTCATCCCCTTGACGGTAGAAAAAGCTTCTGAAATGATGAATCTTTACCAAGAAAGTGCCAACGAAATTCACGACATCATTCAACGCTTACAAGATGAAGATATCGATCTTGAAAATGAAGACAATGACGTAGAGCATACTGATCCTGCATCCAACAATTCGACTCAGACTGATGATCTCAATAGCCGTAAAGATTTAAACCAGCAACAGGAATTAGTGCTCAATATTCTTCTCAAAACTTTACGCCATCGAGCGCCTTCAGCACACAACGGAGCAATCGACCTGTTAGCATCGGAGCAAGCTTTACTATTTGCCCACGGAGCTCCTGGAACCGGTAAAACGTTTATGGCTAAAACTGTCGTCAACCAACTTGAAGCTTTAGGTTTACATACCTACTGCATTGCCTCAACAGGTAACGCTAGCGGAAACCTTCCGCGAGGCAGAACAATTCACAACGGACTCGGTATTCCGTGTGAACAAATGAATGAACACTATTGCCCCAAGTTACTTGACGACCGTCTCTGCAAGCTTCAAAAAAGAATTCGTCAAAACACTGTGGCCCTACTCATCATCGACGAAGTGTCTTGTGTAACTGGGGCGATGCTGGCTCACATCAACCAACGACTTCAGCAAATTATGGGTTGCTACGAGAAACCATTTGGCGGACTCTCCGTGCTTCTCATGGGCGATATGTTTCAGCTTCCACCTGTCAAGGGCCAACCGATCTACAAGGAAGTTGTACAATACGCACTGCAACATAAACAAGTTCCTGGTAAATCTAAAAATAAAATTCCGGATGCCAACGATCCAAGTTTTAGTGGAACTATGCTCTTCCAGCTCTTTAAACTGGTAGAACTGACCCAGCAAATGCGAGCTGCAGATGATGTAGAACATACCGAGTTTCTCAATCAAATGCGATACCCTCAAGTCAACAAGCCTCGCATACCCGCCGATTTACCAAACCACTTCAAAGTATTAACAAAAGCCGACTTGGAGTCAGATCCTCTATTCAATACGGCTCCAATTCTTGTTACGAAGAATACTGAGCGTCACAATATCAACAAATTCAAATCGAAAACGTTCGCTCTACACCAGCAGCAGGCCAGATTCAGCTGGCGATCCGAGTTAGCAGGAAGAGCACACCTGGAAAAAGAAGGTCTACCCAATTTCACTGTACTCGACGAACACTACTACAATCAGTTCCCTGCGTTAACAAACCATTTTGTCAAAAAAGCACCCGGTTTCCTAACAGAAAATATTAATCCGTCTCTCGGCCTAGCAAACGGAACCAAAATAATCTACTTGTTGTTGACCCACGGGACGATCCCATCGCTATCAGTCAAAGACTGGCAACAGAAATCAATCCTGATATTATCTTAAATCATCCACCACTCTATGTCATCGTATCCGTGCCGGAAGCGGATCCCACTAGGTTCGTCAATACAACACTCGTAGAAGGAAAGGTGGTTATACCAGTCAAAACTGTGCAGCGAAGCAAATATGTCAGCGTATCAAAAAGAAGAGGAGAAAAGGCGTTCAAACTTTATTACAACCCACACAACTGCGAGCTTGGATTTGCAGTCACCGTTCATAAAATCCAAGGACAAACACTGGATAGAGTGATCATCGATTTAAACTACCGTCCTTTCCAACCTCAATTTGGATTCCATGCACTCATGGTGGCTGTTTCTCGCGTTCGTGCATCTAATCATATACGCATCTTACCACAGCAACCCTGTTCACCTACTTTCGAATATTTAATCGATGTCAAACCAGATCCAACCCTGCTGATTTGGTTAGAAGGTTATGAATCAGCGAAAGACGATGAAGCTGCCTCCTGGACCGTAGAAAAAGCGCAAGCTGCTCTGGATAGCTTGCAAAACAAAACCACAGCAGCAAAAAAAGGACGGCAACAAGCAACCACGCGGAAACAGTCTAGCAAACATTGAGGTAATAAATATCTATACATTCATATTTCTCTAAATTTATAAATTTTCATATACATTTTTATCTCTTTATTTACAGGTCACCAGCTTTCTTTCCTATCCACATAGTTGTTCCAACGATGATGCTAAATTGAACTACATCTACGAGAACTAACCGGCCGTTTCAAATACTATTTTCAATACATTATTATAGAGAAAATATGTTTAAAACATGACCACACCTTTACTTGTCTTCCATAAACACTACATTTGATGATATTTCCTAATAAAAATTCATATTCTATACCGTTCACATGCACTGTTTTCTTATTGACTATGTTTTAATTTTTCAAAATAATTGGTATATCGCATAATCATTGAAACTATTATGAATCAAACTTGAGCAGCGAATTTGTATTTTCCATCCTTTTGTTTCATGAATAAACTCAACAAATAAAAATATGCTATCAATGTTTTTAGTATTCATTCAAACGAACCATTACATCACTTAACGACGTACACTTCTATCCGTTTTCAACAGAAATTGTTCTACGATTTCTTTTGCAATGCATGCTAACGCGCTTCAGTTATTCTTCTTGGAAACGTTTAAATAAATTTCTTAGCTTTCAAAAACATCAACCAAAACATCGACGTCGACCAACGTTACAGGAAAACAATAGTCAGAATTGCACTAAAAAGCCATTTATAAATTTCCTTACGCTCTTCATTCCACTGAAATCCTTCCAAAACGTCGACAAACGACCTGTCCGTGCCTTCTATCCTCTGCTACGAAAACAGATTGCACCAACAAGAACTCGATCAGTTCGTAAGTACATCTCACTACACCATGGCCGCCTCCAAAATCCGTTTCAGCGATATCAAGTCCGGGGCTAGCCCCAGCAAACAGGCAAAAGTTACACCGAGGAAACTTAAAGATCCAATCAATTTTCAATCCGCTATCGAGCAGTTGAAATCTGGAAGCAACACGTAAGCAACATTGCCGACCATCACTACTTAATTAAAATCGATATCTTTTTTTTTTACTTAATTAGCCATCCTACATGGCATTTATCTCATTAACCTTAAATATATTTCCATCAAAATATAGGAATCACTTGAAAGTCAGAATCGTCCATCTGGCCGACGGAACGATTTCAACCCGCTGGAATCCACGCTCACCGTTGATTGTCGCTATCTTAATCGATATCCACGGCAACATCATCCGAGGCTACTCGTTCAACCAAAAACGAGTCGCTCTTATCCGCAACGTAATCCACGTCGGTGACATAGTGTACATCCACAACGCAGAGATAGAACCCAGCAACAAGGATCTTACCTGGGTACCGAATGATGTCCAACTGAAATTTCAAGATGCAACCCAGTTCCAAATTGCCGAACCAGACCCTTCTTTCCCGCAACTTCAGTGGTCATTCAAGACCATCCAAGAACTCCAAGAAGAGGAAACAGATGAAATCATTGGTACATATTTTTAGAATTTTCCGCTTTATCTAATTTCAAATTATCTTTACTTCACGATAGATATGTTGGCTTATGCTCAAAACGAAACCGAACAACCTGGACGCTTCCCAAACACAACCGATCGATTCATCAGCCTTCTGGATAGTTCAGCTTACGAAGTAAATTTTTCAATATTTAAATTAATTCCTTTCAAAATCCAATTGTTACATATCATGTAACCTTCCAGATCACTCTCGATATCACCAAGCTAGCTACAACTCCCATCTTGATTCCTAGCTGTTTGGTAATCAAGGGAATCAAACAAGTACTCCAGGATAACGGCAGCTTCGAACTCACCGCATTTTACGATACCATTATCAAGGTATTGAATTTTAATTTTCTTACCTAATAAAAAGTATTTAAACTATGTCAACTTCATTTCTTCCAGGCAGCTCCAAACGAACACCCCAACACAGTTGAAATCATGGATTGGATCAACGCGCCACCAGAAGAAAACATTATACCTTCCGCTTCTTCTTCTGCCACCGGCTAAGAATAATCTACAGCACACTGATATTCATCAAAATTAGCGAACAACAACTTCTCATATCTCTTCACAATAATATGTTCCCTTTGCATAATTCAGAAAAATAAAATAAAAAGTAAATTAGAAAACCTACTCCACATTCATTACCAATATGCATCACTTCCTTTTGAAATAAATTTTTGTCACAATTCTACTATTCATCCATATGAGTTAATAAAATATTAAGAGCAAATAGTGATAATGTTGATTTATGCAATGCTACGAAGGTAATACAAGATTAAGCATTTGTTTTATAATTTGAAAAAATTAAACTAAAATAATGGCTAACCCATAATAAAAAAAAAACTTTTCCCGAAGGGCTGAAGCACGAAACGTGCACACTTGTTGTTCGAGCAGACGACACGATTCTCGGTATATTCCATTTACTTTCCACACAAATCCCACTGGGGCCGAGTGAAAATTTTGTGGAAGCTCTATCGCTAAAACGGTACTCCCGATCGGGACCAAATTTTTACCATAAAATGCGCCATGGTCTAACTGGGAGTCCGGCCGAGGAACCGGTACTATAAATCGTTTCGAGCGTGAGTAAAAAAATAAATAGTAAAAAACCTCCCTATAGCGGACAAATTTCGTGGAAAACCAGGTATGTCCCGTTGTTATGGCAACGGGGACCGGCTGAACCTTTGGGTGCATTGAGAATTTGACATTCCCATGAGGCTCCCAAGGCACCAAGTAGGAAGTAGCATTAAGAAATACTATTTTTAAAGATTTGATCGTACTGTACGTCTCACTTACGTAACTCACGCCGCTTTAAAATGGGACCAACACCTTAACATTGTAATTTCCAAGCGCTATTGTTTTGTGTGAACGTTTTTGCTTAGCGGGTAAAAAAGTATAAATGAAGATGTAATTTGTTTTACTGAGTTCTTACTTCTTAGGCAAAACGGCTTATTAATGTTTGTACCCTTAAAGAAGCAAATTACCTTCGCGCTTCATATTTGTTTTAATATCCCGTTACGGTGTTGCTTGCTGGATTTAACTCGTATAAGCGACGTCAACCTTATATACTACATTGAATACTAGATGCCAAATTAAAAATCCGTTGACTAGAACTAAAAACACGAGGGCGCCTACGCGAAGCGAGACTTTATGAAAATCCGGAAAATTCAATAGTAGTCTGCTATTTTTTTACAGTGTTGCCTGTTTTTTGTTTACAATTTTTAGCCCGCTATCAAAATGGGCCCTTCATTACATTACCTCATCACCACTTATTTATTACGTGATAGATAGCCTAAATCGTAACTGAAATTTAGACTGGAGCTAACTTAATTAGCTTTGAGTGATCTTTTGTTACGACTATCACGATGATCCGTTTTAACTTTTACGCATTCAAGCACAATCTATTACCGCATTGTTATCGCACAGTATAGTAGCTGCATAGACAAGCGAGCAGCAGGAAGTTTTCTTACAGCTGATTACCATTTGTTTCTGTTACTGTATGAACGATCATCGGTGTATCGTACACCGATGACCGTCGGTGAAAAGATGACCGTTTGGTTGGAAAAGAGACAATTAAAAGAAGGTCAAAATTTAACTTTGCAACAAATTACAATCTTAGTAGAAAATTATGCAAACACAAAAATATAAAACCATCGCAAGAGAACAAAGATGCAGAGAAAAAAAAAGTATATAGATGATAACATGACAAGTAAGCGGAGGGAAAGATACTCATACCTTACAGATAGTAGGGCCTACACTAAAATCAAACTAATAATAAAAGTAAATAATTATAAATAATTATAAAAGGGCCATGAACACTAAGATAAATCAATCGAATTTGGAAGGAATCGTCAAACCAAGTGCAAGACAAAATGAGTTGCATTCATGCTTGTCAAAAAACTTGCTCACTCCAAGGGATCCCAAATTGGTCCTACCAAATCGAAGATGTTTGGGACAGTGAATAGCAGGATCGGTAAGAAGGAGAGTCGGCTTTCCTTTCTTATCCTTTGTGGTGATGCCTTGCAAATCGCAAACAAGTAGATAACCATCCGTGACGCTGTGCGTGAAATGAGAAAAGGCGACAGCTAGATACAGACAGGTTTTGGAGGCTTCATCTAGCGATCCAGAATTCAGGATCAGATCCAAATTGTTGGTATATTTTACCATCTCGGTAGTGGGTCCACGGAATCGCTTTTCAAAGGCCATGAATCGATGTGACTTTCCGTTTTCGAAACGCACAACTTTGGCCATCAGGAACTTGAGTTTTAAATTGGGATCCCTGGTGGTGCGGGCGAGGCGGTCATTGAACTCTAAGGCCAGTTTGGAGGCTACAGTTTGGACTTCCAAATCAGTCGTGTAACGGTGGCGATCCAGGCTGGCTATTTGAGGAAGCGACATGATTTCCTTGAAGACTACATCGTCGTGGATGGTTGAAGGAGAATGGATAATGCGTCCTAAAAGAATGGAATTATTAAATCATTTTCCTTTGGTGGAAAAATATAAAATAAATGTACCGTAGTAGACGAGGCGGAGGGATCCTTTAGCGAAAGGATTTGGAGCAATCTGAGCTTGGCATCTGCGCATAACATCTTCCATTTTGGCAAAAGAAGTGATGGTGCTGATGGAGTCTGGCAACTTGAAGGACAGTATAGTCACGACAGTTGAAGGCAGTCGAGCCCATTCCGGCTCATTCTTATCCAGTTTGAATCTGCGGATGGCGGAACTACCGGTCTTGACCGCCGACAATGTGGAGCTACACGAAGCAGAGACGGTTTTCATGACACTGGCTGTGACATGGCTCGACAGTGTTGACACTTTGGTGCTGTCTAAAGTGTCGATACGATCCCCGTAGAACGTCTCAAAGACTCGTAGCATCAGGTCGCATTCTTTGTTAATCCGGCCGAAGTAGTAGCCCACATTCTTCTCTCGCATCTTTTTGAAAAGATCAGCCAGTGATTTATCTTTCGGATGGCCTCTCGGGTAGTCGTCTTTATGGCGGTGGTAGAGAGCGCCACCGTGAGGAGGTGCGTCGGCAAGATGAAATAGGATGCGGGACCCGCTCGATTTCGGCCATTCGAGTTGCAGTGCTCTGTTCAATCCGCCGAGTACATCTTCTGGAATGTCACCGCCGCCACCAGCTTTGATATCAGCCACAAATTTCTTGAAATCGCCAATTTTGGTGGTGAATGGCAGGATTTCAAAGTGATCCTCTCCTGTTAATAAAATGTTAATTCGAAATTTAAAATGGATACATTATACATTTTAGAAAGTTTTAGACTTACCATCAGACCAGTCTTTGTAGCCCACAAAAGACAATCCGGCGATACCGCAGTTACTGGCTCGGATGTCGTTCACCATCTGAACGATTTGGTCTTTGATGCCATTTACGTAGCGCGTCATACTTCCGGTGGTGTCGACCAAAAAACAGATGCTCACATTCTGTGCCTTCATTATCATGCTCGCCAGTCTATCAACGTCGATTTTGGTTTTCGTGACGGTAGTTTCGATGATGTCGGGAGTTAGAACTTTCGCTCCTGATTTGAGATCAATTGAGAGCTTGTTGTAGGCATTGACAAGTTCAGAGTCACCTTCAGCAATAGTAGACAGGACAGAGGCTTCCAATCCAGACTTTCTAGGAGGTAATTGCTTCATTCTTTTCTCCATGACACCCAGAAGAGCGGCATCATCAAATTTGTGGTTGGAATTTGGCAGAAGTGGAGTTGGGTTCCTACTAGAGCCAGCAGCAACTGGGTGAGATAGTTTCTCTTTGTTTAAAGTTGACTTGTTTTGGCTGGCAACAAAAGTTCCCCTGGGGTGCTTTTGGAAATCTTTTTCAGGAATATGTTAAGGGGACTTGGGAATTGTTTTGCAGCTTGGATTGTCCCACAGATGTTGTCTGAGTTCTTGTTTGTGAGAGAATGTATCTCCAGAAGTAGAGCATTGCTGATTAAATCGAGGCATTTTGCGCAAATCTGAAAAGAAATAAGCACCTGAATGAGTTACTTCTAATAGCGAAAATCAAATTGAAAGCACAGAGTAAAATATGGTGTTGAGCATCAGACCATATTTTTTTGTGGTAGGGAGAAAGTTAAAACGACATCACCGCCTTGCTTGACGTCTTACCTTCTCTCGTGAAAGGTAGTATCCAAGAGAAATAACTCCGTATAGACGAACTATGTTTTCGTCTAGCTGGGAGTGGCGAATGGCGGCGATAATAGATACGGACGACGGAATAAGTAAATTGCGACCTTGAGCCAGGCTTGACGGTGTATTTCTGATTTGTTGCGACCCACCGGCGACGGCCGACTGAGACATTGGAAATAATCAAATTTTCACAAATCTGGTTAGTCAAAGAAATATTTTGCAAAAAATTACCCTAGATTTTTTAAAAGCAATAATCAAGAAAATTACAACTGTTTTCAAGACCTACTTTAGTCTGGCTGGGGTAGTGAAATGCTGACTTAATACCGAAAGAGTGACGACGCGACGATGATGCGACTTAACTGATTGGGAAATAAGTAAAGAATGCCTACTTGCCTAGGGTGGTTTAAAAAAAAACCTTGAAGGAAGATACAAGATAAGCGGTCGCTAACTGCTACGCAAAACACATCTGTTACATCTCTTCCACGAACTCCGTAAATTAGCATTATTGAACCATGGGCAAAACAGTATTATTTTTTTAACAAAGGACAGAGTGCTATAAGAGAACTCTTAGGACTTAATTTATTGAATGCGTTTCCTATTAATAATGTGACTCGTAAGCAAACTTTTTGGGGCTAATCCACATTTTCATTATTTTAAAATTTTCCTCTCCCGTCTATAAGTTTTCCCATTTTTTTCAAGTGTTTATTTTAAATGCCAATGACTGCTCATTACTATTCTTTAAAAAAGTGGAGAAATCACAGAATTTACAAATGACGACGTTTTTTAGAAAGACATAGATTTTTTTCAAACTTGCCAAACTCCCGTCAAATTATTTTGGTTGATGCTCCCGTCAAATTTGGTCGGCATGATGAATTAACTGTTATAAAATTACTAACTTTTGGAAAAGTGGAAAAATTGAGAAATGACGACGCTTTAAAAACATTTTTTTTTTCAAAATTCCATTTTGTCGGCCTTCCGTCAAGTTATTGCTGTAGTACCTGCCTCCGTCGAGACTATACTGTCCGTGTTTTACTTTAGTCGCGCTAAACTAATTGCAGTACAATGATGAATCGACGAAGGCGCAATATATAATTTTAAATCCGTTTCATTTATATAATTGACATGAAATCATTTGATCTCGCATCAAATACTTCTACCTTGAAAAATGGTAAACAGTAAATTGTAAATCTTGAACTGAATTCTACAAGATTAAATTCAAATTGTAATTGAAAATAAATCAAGTTAACTTGTAAGTTTATTTCCTAAAATGCTGACTCACTGAAACTTATTGCGGTGCATTTAAATATTGGATGTACAGTGAAATGCCACAATTCCATGACTGGAAAACGTAAATTTCTCTGTAAATTTATATCCTAAATGGTTGGAAATTTTTCTGAAATGCGTCAGAGAATTCAAAAAGAGGAAGTATTTCCTATTATTAGCATGGATTCTATGTACAGCATGATAAGCAAAGGAAGAAATCTAACGAGGGGGAAACATGATAATACGAAATTTCAAATATCCTTTCTTTAAAACTAAAATACGCAAACACAAATATAGAAAAGGAATCGACATTTTTCTTCCATCTAGCATGAAACTAATTAAGAACAAGTATTAAGCTGAATCTGCATTGAAATAGGGACAAAGATAATCACACCTCTCGGACACTAAAACGAAACTGATAAACGATAAAAAGACATTAAAAAACCAGACAAAAAATCAATCGAATTTAGAAGGCATTCATCAAACCGAGCGCAAAGCAAAATGAGTTGCATTCATGGTTGGAAAAAAACTTGCTCACTCCAAAGGCTCCCAAATTAGCTGTACCAAAGCGAGAATGTTTGGGGCAGTGGATAACAGGATCGGTAAAAAGAAGAGTCCGCTTTTCCTTCTTATGTTTAACAGTAATCCCTTGAAGATTGCAGACCAGCAGGTAACCATCCGTGATGCTGTGCGTGAAATGAGAGAAGGCGACAGCTAGTTCCAGGAGGGTGTTGGAGGCTGCATCCAGCGATCCAGAAATAAGGATTAAACCCAAATTGTTTGTGTACTTCACCAACTCGGTAGTCGGTCCACGGGACAACGTTTCATAGGTCATGAAACGACGCGACTTTCCGTTTCCGAAACGGATAACTTTGGCAATCCGAAACTTGAGTTTTAAATGGGGGTTCCTGGTAGTGCGGGCGAGGCGGCCGTTGAACTCCAAGGCAAGTTTGTAGGCTACGGTTTGGATCTCTAAGTCGGTAACGTAGCGGAGACGATCCAGACTAGCTGCTTTAGGCAGAGCGACGATTTCCTTGAAGACTACATCGTTGTGGATAGTTGAAGAAGAACGGATGATCCGCCCTATAAAAAAGGCAAATAATAAATCAATCATTTAGTTTTAAAGTAAGGTACAAAGAATTACCATAGTAGACGAGACGGGAGACCCCTTTAGCGAAAGGAATTGGAGCAATCTGAGCTAGGCATTTTCGTTCAACAATTTCCATTTTGGCAAAACATGTGATGGTGCTGGTGGACTTTTGTAATTTTAAGGACAGTAGTGTAACGACGGTTGAAGGCAGTAGAGGCCAGTCAGGTTTCTTCTTATTCAGCCGGAATTCACGACCGGTTGAACCGCCGGTTTTGTTCGCTAACAAATTGGTTGCGCATGAATTTGAGACGGTTGCCGTGACATGACTCGTTAGTGTCGACACTTTGGTGCAGTCAAAAGTGTCGATACGATCCCCGTAGAACGTCTCAAAGATTTGTAGCATCCGGTCGCACTGATGGTTAATCCGGCCGAAGTAGTAGACCACATTCTTTGCTCGCATCCTCTTGAAAAGTTCAGCCGGAGACGAATCTTTAGGATGGCCTTGCGGGTAGTCGTCTCGATGGCTGTGGTAGAGGGCACCGTGCGGAGGTGCATTGCCAAGATGAAATAGGATGCGGGGCCCGCTAGATTCCGGCCATATTAGATCCAGGGCTTTGTCCAATCCGCCGAGTACATCTTCTGGAACGTCACCGCCACCTCCAGCTTTGATATCGGCCACAAATTTCTTGAAGCAGTCCACTTTAGTAGTGAACTGCATAATTTCAAAGTGATGCTCTCCTATAAATAAAAACAACTTAATAAATTCAAAATGTAATCAAAAGCTTAAAAGTTTAAGATTTACCATCAGACCAGTCTTTGTAGCCCACAAAAGACAATCCGGCGATACCACAGTTCTTTGCTTGGATGTCGCTCACGATCTGCACTATTTGATTTTTGATGCCGTTGATGTAGCGCGTCATACCTCCGGTGGTACCAACCAAAAAGCAGATGCTCACATACTGGATCGTCTTTAGTAAGTCCGCCAGCGGATCTACATCGATTTTGGTTTTCGTGACGGGTGTTTCGGCAGTGTCTGTAAGAACTTTTGCTCCAAATTTGGGATAGAGCTTTTTTAAGGTAGTGAGTAGCTCTGGGTCACCATCAGTGCTGGCCGATAACATAGGGACTTCTAATCCAGACTCTGTAGGAAGTGATTTCCTCTTTCCATTCACCATCACATCCAAATGAGCAGTGTCTTTAAATTTGGAGTTGGGATTATTCAGAGACAGAGTTGGGTTGCTACTACAGCTGCCTACAACTACACAAGATAATGATGCTCTGTTTTCAGTTGACTTTAGGTCAGCAGCCGGTATGATCTTGAGATTGCTTAGGTTGTCAGTTGTTAAAAGATGGAGGGCATAGTTGGGCACTTTTCTGCAGTTTGGATTCTGTTTCAGGTGCTCTTGTAGATTCTGTGTGAGAGAGAAGACCTCTCCACAAGTGGAACATTCACGCTGAAATTTTAGCATTATAAAAATAAGAACCTGAAAAAAAGGAAATAACTTTATGATTTGCTAATAAAATAAAAGTTCAAATTTCGCACAATAACAGTAGGCCTACAGAAATCGTGTTGTCAATGCTTTTAGTTGCGATGTGGAGGATAATATATTCGGCATGTAATCGCCTCCAATAAGGTGTATACTAATATTGCGATGAGACGGTGTTACCTAAATTACGATGCGGAATATTACAAATTAATCACCACTTCTTTTTTAACTATTGTGAATTTATAAATATCTTGTTAATTAAAAAAGGAGATTTAACCTGCTAATGTGAAAAGTAGGAACCGAGAAAACAACACGGGGTTGGCAATTGACGACTCGGACGTCAATGTTTAACCTGTCCAGCTAGGGAGCAGGTAAACACATTTACAGTGATTCCCTTGACGATATATTTTGTTTTGTTTTACGACAGAATGATACCGACAGAAGGAATCTGAAAAGAAATCAATATAGCTTCAACAAGTACAATTTGCCCAGTTAATCTAAAATATACCTTATTCAATAAAACCTCTATGAAACTTACCTTCTTCTGTGAAGACAAGAAGCAAGAAAACAACAATTCGCACGATCTATTTCCTTCTGGAGGTAGTTGACGACTGACGAGTGACGACGTCGACGATGTCGATAAGTTGATAACTGCTGCTGCTGCTGGTAGGGAAATAATCCCTGGGGTGTATTTCTAGAAACCGTCGCGACTCGTGACTTTGTGAGGTTAGCTCAACACACTTTCGACCCCGTCGGCTAAAAGTTTCTTCCTTTCACGAACTCTGTAATCAAGATAGTGCTATATATTTGTTTTTATATAACGAGGTATCGAATTTCCTAAGTATTAAAAAATGTAAAAGAATTTAAAAAGAATTGCGCGGTAAATTCCAGTAGCAGTATACTTGACAACGCTGAAAGTTTGCTTGTTGTTGTTTCTCCAGAGATTACCGCCCGGACGTCTTGGCTCGGCTTGGTACGGCAACAGGTAAACGTTATTCGTTAGATAATATTACCTGCTTGTTTTTGGATGTAAAGAATATTGTTGCCCATTCCCTTATGGTTGAATGGGATGTGGTTTAAGAGTGACTTTGTGCTCAACTGATTTTCCAATAGAAACATTTCCTCTCTTCTCCGTTTTGACATCTTTGGAAATTTGATTATCTAGGATTTAACATGTTCTTACGAATACCATGTCAATTTATCCGGTCGGTCAACTATGTTGCAAAGTGTAAGAAGAAAAAGAGTATTTATTGCTGTTCTGTGGCATTTTTTTCATCTAATTTATTTTACTTTGTAGGTAACAAAATTATATTCACCCTGAATTATTTTGTGTATGCATTCTATTTTGTAATCCAGTACTATTTGGAGAAAACAACTGAATATACCTGGTGGGATATTCTGATTGTTCTGGACATTTATGTAAAATTTCCTATCTTTGTGTATGATGGTGTTCAAGATGGTTTGTGGGCTTTTGCGATTGCGGAAGCTAGGTAAATTTTGTAATTCATTTCAATATTCTTAATTAAATTATACTAATTCTTAGCTAGTAATTCAGAAATGGAAACATGTCATTTTTCGCTGCCTCAACATTTTTCACCATAATAATCTGGATAGTAATGAGCACTTGGCATGCTAGTGGAATCTATCACACTTTCAAAAATTGGTATGCTTTCAAATTAATTAAGTTGCCCGAAAAAA
Source organism: Chydorus sphaericus (assembly GCA_030141595.1). Lineage (NCBI taxonomy): Eukaryota > Metazoa > Arthropoda > Branchiopoda > Diplostraca > Chydoridae > Chydorus > Chydorus sphaericus. The sequence continues at coordinate 7,548,261 of CM057933.1, forward strand.
ATGTATTTGTTATATTTTATTCTATATTGTTATAGCGGATTTGGCTACGCGTATTTCGCCTTCATGAAAGGCACCCTTGGTAAAATTTATATTTAATAAACGATGTAGATATATGAAATAACTTTTGTTTTTATATTATTGATGCAGGAGGAGCTACCACTGGAATAATTGCAACTTTGTTTGGCATTGCTTTTTCGTATCTTGTGTTACTCAATATTAAATTTCTTTGTCAGGTGAGATTTTTTTCCTATTTGTTTTCATTTATTAAAGCTTGAAAATTATTTATCTTTCTTAAATTTATGGTTTCAGGGCTTCAGTGTGTACCGGAATCTTCGCGACGATCTTTACCGTAGAAGGGGATAAAAGCGAAGTCGCTGAGCTCTTTAATTGAAGTGCGCACGCTTCTTCAATATTTTTCGCACATTTTTCTCCGTTCCATTCCTTCTTCTATTTAATCTTGCTGTCTGTATAATAAAATTAACGCTCATTATTCAAAATAGTCCGTTCATCTGTATTTGGTCTCAAAGATATATAAACACGGAAGATCTAATTTAACAATTTGAGCGCATCTCCTATACCCTTAGTTGCAGAGTCGCTGTCCAAATACACTCAAATAGTCGTGCCAAGACCACGTAATCTTCTTTACGGGAAAGTATCCATGAACCTTTTTCCATGAATCCCTATCCTTTTTCCATGATCCATCAACGCAATCTTCGTGACGATCGTTACCGAAGAAAAGGATGCATTGATCAGGGCTATGTGAGCTTAACTCCTTTCCATTTGAATGCTGCACGTCATCATATTTTTTACATAACGCAGTGCCGACTGTATAATTACCGCGAGTCTCAAATGATTTGCATTTTTTTCAGTCTTCTCTTTTTCGTCTCCCCCATTTCGTGAGAGAAAAGGGGGAAACGCGACTAGATAAACAATTCATTCAAGTCCCACTACCGGTATTTGAATCCTTCTCAACTTATTAATGAACATACACACATTATTATTAGCAGCTTATTTAGCTAGTTATTCAAAATCCAACTCTTGTTTTATAAACATAATAATACTTTTAAAATATTTAAAACTATCCCTTGTTGTTATACTTGTCAGTACACGAACCAATCACCTAACGGAGTTTCCATTAGTTGATGCGATTGCGGGACTCGAGGAGTCCATCATATTCTACTCCAATCACCGCTAACGACCTAGTGGATGCCGGTAAACACGGGTCGGAATCAGAAACTCATATATTGATCGCATTTATTGAAGTGAAAAGTTAGATTAGATAAGTGAAGAGAAAGAGAACTGTTATTGTGTGCTCTAGAAAGTACTGTAAAATATGTATTTATAAGATATCATGAAATGGTAATTATATTACAATCAGGGACTCAGGGTCATTAGAAAACCAATTAATAAGTTTTCTATGACTGTTTTAAAAATTATTTAGTCTGGCGGAACTTTTTAACAGAGTAAATATGACAACGCCGATTGTTGATTTGTTATTGTTTTCCCTGCTATCATACGTCCGCATTGCTTGGGAGCTTCCACGCATTGTACCAGGCCATGATTGTACGGCAATACGTCTTGACTGTACCCGTACACCTGCTGTTTCCTTGTTAGTGTTTAGGTATTTATTTGGTTCTTATATCGTTGATTCCCGTTTTCACCTTATTCTGAGCTTTGGATTAAATTGCAGTGGTATAAAATGTTCTTACGAATCCCTCCTCAATTCATCCGGTCTATAAACTATGTAACGAAGTGTGAGTATCAAAGAAAAGTTAACCAAGCATTGAGTTTTTTGTTTTTGTTTTTACCGTTTATAGTTCTATAGGTCAAGGAATGCTACACACATCACATTGCCTTGTGTATTAATACTTCTTTGTAATCCATGTTGGGAAATTGGGATACAAAGTTGAACATACCTGGTGGAATATTCTGATTATTTTTATAGACATTATTTCACTTAACTTTCATCATGGTGAACATCAATATGAACTGTGGCATTTTTCTATTGTAGAAGCCAGGTAAATTTTATATAGTCTATTTTTTATACAAATCATTAATAATCTATAATTATTACTGTTACAGAAATGGAAACCTGTCTACCTTCATCACTTCGTCAATCCCTTTCACACTTTTTTTGACAGGATTAAACTTGTGGCATGCCAATGGATTCTTTTTTGTAGATAACTATTGGTGTGTGTCATCTATATTTATTAATGCTTCAATTGCTTAAACTTATTCATTATTTTCACAGTAATGGATTTGACTGCGCATATTCCGCCTTCATGAAAGGCACTCTAGGTAATAAGAGGAACATCTTTTAAATAATTTAATCAGTGACTTATTGAAACTGATAAACTACTTTACTTTGTGTATTAGGCTCTGGATTTACTGCAACCTTTTTTGGCGTTGCTTTTGTATCCATTTCCGTTCTCAACATCAGATTGAACCTTCAAGTAAATCTTGTTTTTAAATTAAAGAAAGCTAGTATTAGGAAGTAAGAATAAAACTAATCTTTTTGGAATGATGATTTCAGGCCTACATTCTTTACCGCAATCTTCGTGACGATCTTTACAGAAGGAAGGGATGAATAATACGGGGCCATGCGAGTTATTATCTCTCCGTTGGAATGCTACACGTTTCTTTTATCTGTTAAGTCGCAAATTCTCCGTTCCATTATTATTTCCATGCACTTCGCTGCCTGTAATGGAATTAACGTTCGTTCAAAACAACCCGTTCATTTGTATTTACTTGTAGGTATAAAAAACGTAAGCGAAAGATTTAATCCGAATTTATTCCGAAGTTGTATTTACATTTTCTGAACTATGTTAATAAGAAGCATTGGAAGAGTAATTTTATAGAACACTTATATTACTTATAAGATTATCATTATTTTGATCGAGTAATGAGTATGCAATGCCGGCCAAGTCCGCTGCTGATGCGGCAAACAGCACTTCTGCTTCTACATCTGCCACTTTCACAAGTCAACTTGCATTTTTTAAAAATTAACTAATCGATCAGCACGTTAACTTTAGTTACATTTTTACACAAATTGGGAAGAATTATCCAGCTAATAAGAAGGAAAGCGCACTCAAATGCGCGCTGGCGAATTCAATAATTCATAGAGTTCAATATTCTGCTCTTCTTCGACACAGTATTATTAGGCAAGAAAGATACATGCGTCTAACTTGAACGGGCTCTTCCACCTAGTAAATCAACTTCATAGTTATTGGTCTCATAACTGGCATTATGCCACGTCGAGGAGGTGAATTACTTGGGAGCTGCAGAGCGACGATCCTTAGCTACTTTCAAGCCTGCTTATAATGATGTCAATCGTTTCGACCGTTATTGACCCAAGTCATTATCGTTACGTTTTCTTCCTGTATCAGCGGTCCAGCCCGAGTTCAGTTGGATCCTGCACCGCTATACTGAACAAACAACAAAGAAACAGTGCGATGCTTTCCGTCTTCACATATTTTTCGGGCAAAAGGGAATTGAAATAAATAGAGCTAAGTCAAGTCTGTATCGAGGATGTCGATTCTAGTTTGGTAATTTTATTTGGTAATTTGTGTTTGATGTCTAATCTAAATATTTGTCGCATTACTTTGTAAAGGAGTTACCAGTAGCAGCATCACTGAGATTATGTTGCATCTATAATACAAACAACCACCATTAAGTGATAATGCCGTAACAGATCTTAACGCGATGTCAACACGTTTTTTTTTCATTTCAAATATGGGTGAATAATGATAGCGTGGTTTCAACCAAATTTTACAACCTTAGACGTTTAAAAGGAAAAAAAATCAAAGGATATCTTATTACATTGATTGGTAGAAAAAAAGAGTTGTATTAACGAAAGAGTATGAAAATTGGAACGAGAATGAGATTTAAAAAATCAAGCCAGCTTTTTGATGAGAAGGTAAATCTCTTGATCCATTTCGAATCCGTGAAGATGTTTGGCGGAACCATTGAGTCGCATCATCAATCCACCGTACGAGGCATAAACTGATCTGAATACAATAATTACATTATGCAACAATGAAATAAAATATTTGAAAATGAATAATTCAACTTACAGTCGACTAGGTGTCTCGCAAGTGGGTCTATCGTCTTCTTGGATGCGGTACACCTTGCCAAACATGACGTACTCGAAAGAATCAGCCAGGGAAGGAATAACGAGAGCTTTCTGTGGGACCCATTCTTCAGAGTCCGGGACCCCATTCATCCTCAGCGTCGTCGCAAGAACCAAGCTGAACTTTTTTCCTAAATTAATAGGATTTTTAAAAATAATGAAAAGCAGGAATAAAGGATTTCATTACCAATGGAGAAAATCCATGTGTTGATATCAAGGATCAGATCCGTTTCGGAAGACACGCAATGAAATCGACTCACTGTAAACAATAAAAACATTCTGATTTTTTTAGATTTAGTGAGGTGCAAGAAACCTGGCAAATTTGGGTTACAATTATGTGAATTAAAAAAAGGCATAAATGCTATCCGCTCATCACTCTCTCACCTACGGAAATGCCCTCGAACCCTACCAAAGCCGGCGGGCGGCAGCCGCTAAATGCTAAAACCTTTTGTAGTGAACGGACTTTGAAACTAATAACAAAGATGCGATGACGCAAAAAAAAATACAGCTAGCGGTACAAGGTCTTTCTTATATCCTTGTTGCCACATTCACGAATACTGACTCCTACTCTGGGTAGATGGCCTTTTTGAATGGACGTTCAAATCTTTATTTCCACACAGTTGAAGTTGATGACACAACTTAACAAAAGGAACTACAACTAGCTGACCTTTTGAGAAGATAACAACAAAAGAAACTCTAAACAGGGTAAACAATGGAGGGGGAGAAAAATAATGTGTATACAATTAGCCGACCTTGGAAGTTGGGAGACGAAACGTTTCCGTGTCGTCAAGGATACCAGCTAGCTACGCGGTAATTTCAAAACATAACAATTTGAGATGGAAAAAGGGCTCATCTCCAAACGAAATTAAGTAAAGCTACTTCAAATGAGATTCAAGACCGACATCTGATTTCAATGATAGGATTTATCAATGGTGTATACAACAGGTTGGCTCAGGGGGCCTTAAGCCCTAGACGCTCGTATGTGTAATATCTGAAGACTACTGCAGTGCCCCAGTGAATTGGCTAGACAAATTACTTGTAACACTTTAAAAAGAAACTTATTTCTAAAGTTCATTTATAAAAAAAATATATCCTGTTGCTAAAAACAAATATAAGAAAACTCAACGAACGATTCACGTTGCTTTGCCCACGACAAGTTTTCAGTAATCACTCTTACAAAAGATATGTTACCTCGATCAAACTTTTTTCCTTCGGGATCAGTGTCCTTCACTTCAAAAATATCTTTAAACAGAATACCAGACATGTTTTATATCTCTTTCTTTTTGATTCAGCAAATACAAAAACGCCACGAATTCACGAAACAAGTGGACTTCTTCCTGGCTTTATTTTGCGTAGGGCGTCTGCTCTTAGGTTTCCGTGTTTCTCTTCCTGACTTCCTCTCGGAACAAGGTTGTCAGATTTACCATAATTTGTTTGTATAAAGTTCCTTTTTTTCGAGCAATCGGGAATCACGACCCACAAGCATTTAACACTCTTTAAATTAACGAGCTCGGACAGTAAAACCGTGAAGTTCACGAAATTAACCAAAACATCACAACCAGTCTTAGAACTTTAAAAGGCGTTTCTTTATTTTGAAAATGAAAACACAATTTAGAAATAGAAAACATATTTCAGTTTTAGTTACGAATCATAGTCCACATTTCCTTTGTTTTCGAACCATTTCTCACACATTGTTGCATCAAAAAATGGGAGAATAACACGACGAATTTTGTGAAACTCGTTTATGTGTTTCACGCATCTAGGAAACACATGATAATTGTGCATTGCAATTTCACAGAGATGAAGTAAAAGATCGTCCTTCAGGGCCCAAGAGATGTTGAGTTGATCGTAGATTTCGAGGATTTTTTCACCGGCGTCCAGGGCGTCTTCTATGCGGCCGATGGCGGTGGAGACGTGCATCTCGTCGTAAAGTCGTTTTCCTTTCGCCACCAGCTTTCTCGTCTTGCGATTTTTGCAGAAGCAATCTTTTGGACAAGTGATTCCAAATCGCTTCAGGATGATTTGATTGATGGCAAAGTCATCTTTGAACGGATGTTCAGATTGAATCAATTCAATGTCGGGACGACATTTGGTAGAAGGACCGAGATTGTTAAAATGTGTGTAGTAGCAGATGGTGATTTCTTCGCCAGGTTGTATGTCTCGTTGGGCAAACAGGATCTCGACGCAACCGACGCCATCATAGCAAACACCAGAATTTGGAAAGCAAGAATGGTTCACTCTTGCGATTCGTACAGCGATTAAATGTTTGCCTCTGTAACCTTGCACGCCATTGAACGAAATTTTCACATCAAGGGGGCTACCTTTGGGCTCCAGGTCAGCAATGCCTGCGTGTAAATAAATCAACTTGAAACAAATTTGATGAAGGGAATTTAATTTTAAAAACCTGGATGGTCGTTTGGATCAGAAAACGCTGGTTCGACGATGATGCGGTAACCGGCTGGAAGAAGTTTTTTAGCAATAATGCCGAGACCTTTGTTGGGAACAGGGACGACTTCCCAGTCCACATCTTCTTCTCCATGAATGTGAACGCCGCACCAGTTTTTATGGCGCTGTCCGGTACCCGTGACTTTCCAGTCGGCAACTTGGCATTCCTTAGAGCAGTAAGCCCTCTTCTTGCAACCGCCACAAAGTTTGACAGGAAATGTGGTAATAATCTCGAGGCAGAAGGCGCAGTGTCTCGTCACTTTTGCGACATTGGCCTACAAAAGAATTACATAAGAGCTGAGAAACGAGAAACAAAAGGAACTTGAAATAATTGTACTTACGTTACTCTTTGCTGGTTGCGACGCAGACGATTCACGATGAAACTTGAATGTTATTGAAATTGTTGTGGTTCCCCTACTTTCGGCTGCCATCTTGAAATTGAAGAGATCTGTTATTGTTCTAGAAGATTCCGTAGTAAAAATAAATACATTATTTTCTAAACAATATATCCAAGTGCTCCATCAACTCTAAACTTACTGAGATGTTGCAGACTAGTTGACAGATAAGAAGACGAACAAAAAAGATTATCCGACGGGTTTGATGAGCGGCACAGCTGGACAAAAGTCTAGTTGGGGAGAGCGACAGCAGCGTTGTGTCTGGTGTGTGGTTACACTCAACACTGCAGTCTCGTGTTCTTGTTCTTGGTCCTTTAGACCTTGAGCTACCTAGACCCCAGGGCGATGGCTGATTTCTTAATACTACCTGATGCGATGACCTTCCCCTTTGGTCCTTTAACATTTCTCCTCAGTTTTAAAATAAGGACACGCTTGATCTCAAAGAAAAAATTCGTTAAAGATTTTCCGTGTACAACAGTGAATTTACAAATGCTAGGACAAATCAAACCAAGAGCCATCAGGTAAGGATGTAGTGCACGATTTTTTATTTGTTTTGCACAACATTACTAGTCCCCCCCCCCCCTCCCTGATATTTACGTCAAATGAAATATAAAATGTTTATTATTAACATGTAATGCTCATTATTTTATAGACCTTCTCAGTACTTTTACAAATCTACAATATTTATTGATAATTCAAGGTTAGTACAAAAAAAAGACTGAAGAGTAAATTTACGCAACGACTCAACAATCGGAAGATGACTGCTTGACCTTCTGCTACTACGAAAGTACACGGTACACCTGGCCATGTGGCATGTGCTATTTGGACTGTCTCAAAGTAAAAAAAATTCTTAAAGATTCGTAACCTTTTAACGATTTACCATGATACAGTCATACACATACTCCTAACCGAGAAACCCGTTTTAAAAAGAACTTTAAACTTCGGCTTTTCTTCCAAATGATTGTAACACGCTAATAATTCATTGAAACCTAGATCAACGTAGTTTATTGAACAGGAATCAGAAATTAAGGCACGTCTCTCAACAACATGAAATGAGAAGAGCAGAGATAGCTGCATTCACGACAAGAGAAAAGGTACCAACTCAATAAACGTACGGAACGAGATATGCCGGCGTGGAAAGAGCTCAGACAAGAACGCGAATATAAAAAAGGGAGCGAATAAGAATGCCCTGATCATGCTTTTAAGAGCGAGCCGCTTGAGAAACTCGGTAAGCTCCACGGTGCCGGAGAGTTTGTGGTAGGGCTCCCACGAATTCTCTGTCGTTGGCAAACCGACGAAAGACACCAAGTACTCGTAATGCTCTTGTCGTGGGATGCCTCCTATCACTCTCACAACTAGCCGCCGGTTGAGTATCTTGTCAACTTTTTTCACCTTTTCCAAAATGACCGTGGACGTCTCCTTCTCTTTAGTAGCGGATGGCTCCTTCGCCACGTCCACTTCTGAAATATATTTTTTTTTAAATCATGATTAGAAGGTAGAATTATAAATTATACTTATTCAGAAATATACCTGATTTAACGTTCACAAGACGAGACCATTTGTCTGTAGATTTCGACCTTTTCTCACCGCTATCCGGTTCCATAATGAAATCATCTGAACAATCGTTGCTGTTTTTCAGACGAATATTATTCTTCTCCACAGTGATTGCCGACGTCTCCTTCTGGGTTTGCTTCTTAGTGGGGGAGGATGGCTCAAAGATGGAAACGACAGAACCAGTACGCTCATAAGGATTCAACACGATCGTATTCATTGCATAATCGGCTCCATGGTCAGAGCGAGTACATGACAAATTAGTAGTGTTAATAGAAGCGGGCGTATCGGGTAGAACGGGTTGGGTGCCGAGATACCGCGTCTCGTTGCGGAGGGTATCGGCCTGATCCGCCACCAATCCTTCAAAAGCGACATCTGTTTCCATCGGTTGTAAGAACCTTTTCCTTCCAACCGGTTTCTTGTCGCCTTGAGCTGATTTGGCCCTTTTAGCGAGGGGACTTTCGTCGTCCGAATCGGCGATGGGGCGCTTCTTCGGATGAACAAAAAAATATGTAAATGATATCAAAACGGGAAATAAACAAATAAAAGATTATTTGGATACCTTTTCAGGGGCCATTTTGCGGAGGAAGAGTTCTCTGTAACTTGTAATGAGATCGTTTTTCAACAATTGATCCAGCTCTTTTCTTAGCACTGAAACATCAATGAAAACATGAAAAATTAAAATGGAAGTTTTAAGTAAGTTTGTAAGTTGATAACTATGGGACATAAAAAAAACTGACGTCAACTAGTCTTTGAGAACTGGGGGGAAATGGCGATTTTCCCCCCTCTGACCTCTCTCTCAAACACAAAACAAGACGAAAACGAATAAACGACCATGAAGCGATTGGCTGTTGCCAGAGGCTTATTTGGGAATCGAGCATGCGATGGGGTTGAAGGAAGAGGGTGTTTTTTAAAATCTATAACCACAGTGTATTGCTATATTAACTTCACAGCACCGGCACCAGAGGGCTGTTCCAGCCGGGCAGACGGCAGACGCCATTGAGCCATTCGTTAGAGAGCTACGCCAACGCCATTACGCTACATCGTCAAAAACATAAAAAGTAAACAACAAGTTAATCTTGCTGGACTGTTAGGCTAAAAGGCTTGAAGCAAAGGACAAGTAAATAATTTCCTTGAGTAAATAATAGTAACATATATACTGCCGCATAGTAATAATTACTTATCTGTGATTATATTAACAAAAGAACGGTTCCCGACAGCCTTGCTAATAATATGGCGGCTAATTTTCAAAGTAGCAGTACTCAGACAGAAGAAAATTTTGATGATTATTTCATCAACTCGGATTTCATGTGTGAGATTTGCCGTTGTGAATACGATCTCGAGATTCGGAAGCCAAAGTTCCTTCCTTGCTCCCACACTCTCTGTCTCCTATGTCTCCAGGTTTGTTTACATCAGATGCCAATTTCTTTATTATTGTTTTTATAAAATATTAATGAACTTTTTTTCAGAATTACTGTGGCAATGGTGAAGGACTCAAGTGCATGATTTGCCAAAAGGACCATTCCTATTATCCAGAAGCTGTTGCTGATTTACCGGATAATCCTCACATCATACATCTTCTTAAGTTTCCAACTAATGGTCTTTCCATATTTGCAGCTGAGAATGAGCCACAAACTTCCAGCATGTAATTTCTTTTATGATAAAATGTTTTCTATTGTGAAAGAGTAGTAATTAAATATTCTGTTGATATAAAGGTTGAAAAGCACTATGAAGGATTTGGAAAATTTATTTGCCTTCAATACGGAGCTAGAAAAATTGAAAGGTGAAAGTAGCTGCAAGTTAACAGAAGCATTAATTCAGAGGAAGAAGGTCAACCTACAATTAGAAAAGATGAAAGAAGATCTCAACAACGCCAAACTTGAAGTTGAAAAGCTCGAAGAAGATAACAAGATTGAAATGGAACAATTAGAAGCTCAGGTGAATCTCAACAACAACGGAGCCGTGCCAGAGAAGAAGGTAGACGAGTCGTTGATTTCAAATGTTATCCAGCTGATGAAAGACGCTGTACAAGACGAAACTTTGGCCACCCTCCGACTAAGAATGGAAAAGAAACTAGAGGAATCCCTTGGCAAGTTGGAAAAGGCCAATGATCTACTTTTATCAGCTCACAAACAGCAGCATCGTGTCTATCCAGTTATCTGATGGGGTCGGCTCCGTTATATTGAATTCATCCTCTGATTCTCTTCTCTCTTATTTCGTTTACGATTTACTGAAACGTGAGAGTGCCGCTACTGACGAAGAAAGCGGATCAAGTGATGAGGAAGATGATGATCTGGAGCGAGAGAAGCCACACTATAAAGCATTTCTTCAGGTGTGAATTTGTCGTGATTATTATTTTGTCGCTATATTCATTACATCATTCATTAATGTTTTTATTACTATCTTTTACTAGTTGGCGTGTGATCCAAATAGTGAACTCCTCCCGGATGAATCGGACCAATCAAATTGGGCATCAGACAACGTCAGTTCAAGCGAAAGAGAAACCGATTTAGATAATGAAGACGAAGAAGAAACAGATGAAAATCCAACGGGCGTTAGCGAAGAGGAGGATCAAGAAGTGAAATAACGAGCTTAAGTAATGTTGACAGAATCTGATTTATTTGTTAATCGTTTTGAACGTCTAGTTTTGCGAAATCCTTTTTTCCCATTACAATAATTTGCAACATGTACGAAACCGAGATTCAATAATAAACGGCTACATCAGCGTTCATCTAAGAACCGTCCACTCGTCCAGAAACTATTCATTTGGGTGGTCTTATTTACCAAATTGACAACTGTACGACGTGTTAAGTTGATATGACGCCTTCCGGATAAGCAGACACAGACTGAAATCTAAATTGTAACATGGTGTTTCCCCTCCTGTTAAAACCTGAAAGGTTCAAGAGCTAATAGGTTTAAACAATGTCTGCTTTATGCTGAACAGTAAGCTTCTCTTTTTTTTCCAAATCATTTATGTCGTCTTTAGAACGATCCACAGAAATGATGAAGCCCTCAAGGACGGTCGCTCCCATGGGCGAAAGGAAAGAAAAGAAACACTTTCTCACAAAAATATTAAATGTTACATCTTCATAAATTAAAGCTTCCTAGTTTTAGTAACTCATATTAAATTCGACCCAACAGTAAACGGGGAGATTTACTGTGATGCAACTGCCGTAAAAAATAAATAAAATATTTATTTACTCGCGCAATAAAATTGCCGGTACAGGCATCTTCAACCGGTTACTCCTGATAATCAATAAGGCGCCCAATGCGGCGAAGATGTCGGGAGCGCTGGAAAATGTTATCAGCTACCATAGTATCTGCTGCTGAAAGGCTGTAAATCGAGGTTTAATTAGTTTAGATGAGCGAATAACCCTAATATACATTTTATACAACTTAGCAAGTGATTTTACCCTGTAAACTTACCTACCCAGCGGCCAGCACACATCTAGATGTCCTACATAATTTAATTCTTAAAGCCATTGGAAAGGCAACCAAAGAATCTAAATTTAATGTTTTGCATACCCTCTTCATGGTCTTTTTAAAAATGAATACAAATATCCAATAAAGGACCTAAACTATACTTATAACGCGTTCAAAAGTTGTACAGCTTTAGCTTCTCTTAGTACGTATTAGGAATCACTAGGGTATTCACCTCTATTCGTGCTACCTTAACTTATGCAAGTCTATTATATTTTTTACACCAGTCGATCTCCATTTATTTCCATGATTAAAACATACAAAGAAGGCCACTGTTGCTCCAACCTGAATTCTATTTGAAAAGCACACTTCATAAAAATTATACGAGGAAGAAAACACCTGAATAATGAAACCTTATCTTTGTAAGGTTGATGCGAAACACTTCTTAATATCAAGACAATAATTACTCAAATAGCATAATAATAGCAACGTAAAAATCACAATAATGCTGAATTAAAAAGACAAACAAAAACATATAAAACAATCAATCGTGTTTAGGTGGCATCTTCAATCCCAATGCAAGGCAAAGAGAATTGCACTTGTGCTTTGCGAAAAACTTGTTCACTCCGAGAGCTCCAAGGTTGCTTCTACCAAACCGGAGGTTGTGTTTAGGACAATGAATAGCTGGATCGGTAAGCAGCAGAGTCGGTTTACCCATCTTGTCCTTCGTAGTGATTCCTTGTAGATCGCAAACAAGGAGATAACCATGGGTGATGCTGTGTGTAAAGTGGGAAAAGGCGACCGCCACTTCTACACGGGTTCGGGCAGCTTCATCCGTCGATCCTGGATTCAATACAAAGTCCAAACTGTTGGTGTACTTGACCATGATTGGGGATGAACCGCGGAACCGACTTTCGTAGGCCATGTAACGAGGAATAACTCCATCTTCTGTTTCAAACTGGACCACTTTGGCGACGTGGAACTGGACTTTGATGTCAGGATCCTTGGAGCTCAATTTGAGACGGTCGTTGAACTCGGTAGCTAACTTAGAAGCAATCGTTTGAATCTCCAGGGCTGCCATGTAACGTTGTCGATCCAAGTCGACTACTTTGGGTAGCGTAATCAGCTCTTTGAATACGACGCTAGATGAATCCTTGGAACTCCTTTCATTCTCAATAATAGAGTGGAAAACACGACCTGTAAAATAATAGTTAAATATAAATTTAAATTAAAAAATATAATAAATGTTAAAATATTACCGTAATAGGCCAGACGAACTGATCCTTTGGCAAACGGATTTGGAGCAATCTGAGCTGAACATTTCCGCACAACTTCCTCCATCTCAGAAAAAGAAGTTATCTCACTCACGGATGCCGGTAGCTTGTAGGTCGTGATTGTAGCCCCAACAGTTGGCAGTCGGGACCAGTCCGGCTCTTTTAAATCCAGGTGATACTTGCGTATGACACATCCGCTCGTCTTGATCGTCGACAAAGTGGACAAACACGAAGATGTAACAGTTTTCATAACACAGGCAGTGACGCGATTAGCCAATGTTGACACTTTGGTGCTATCCATAGGTTCAATCCGAGTTCCGTAATGAGTTTCAAACACTTGTAACATTTGGTCGCACTCGCTGTTAATGCGGCCAAAGTAGTACGATATTCTTTTAGCCCTCATTTCCAGGAAAAGATGAGAAAGAGTCCTATCTTCTGGATGGCCCTTGGGGAAGTCATCAACATGACAGTGATATCTCTCTTTTCCATGTGGAGGAGCGTCACCCATGTGATAAAGAATGCGAGAACCGCTCGTCTCTGGCCACTGCAGTTTGAGCGCCTGATTTAATCCGCCGATAACATCTTCTGGAATGTCACCTCCGCCTCTTGCATTTACTCTTCCCACAAAGTTCTTAAAATCGGTGATTTTCGTTGTGAATGGCAGAACTTCGAAATGATTATCTCCTAAATAAAAAATAAAAAAAGAGTCATAAATTAAATGTGCATTAATAATTGAGATTAAGATAACAACAACATACCGTCACACCAGTCTTTGTAGCCGACAAAAGCCAGTCCGGCGATAACGCAATTGCTCGCCTGCACCTCGGCTACGATCTGAACGATTTGATCCTTAATCCCGGTTACGTAAGGGCCCATACTGCCAGTCGTGTCCAAGAGAAAACAGATGCTGACGTTTTGGGTTCGTTTGATTAAAGCCGCCACTTCTTCAACGTCTATTTTGGCTTTTGAAACAGCCGTTTCTACAAACACAGGAGATAAAGCTTTTAATCCAGATTTCTCTTCAACTGAGAGGTTCTTGTAGGCGGCCACTAAATCTAGATTTCCATCGGCGATGGCAGAAAAGACGAACGTATTCACGCCGGATTTCCAAGGGCTCGACTTTTTCATGTTGTTATCAGGGACGCAGCAATAATAAAATAATAACTGACTCGGGCTAGCTCTCGTTCAACACTGAGTTAAAAGATATCTGAAAATTTACAACTTGTAAATTAGAGAGTAGAAAGGATCACATGTAAACAAAACACAGGCTTGACGACGACTGACACTTGTGGAGCTTTGGTGAGCCTGTGAGCCCTCCAGGCAACAGGGGTGTTTCTTTTTTTCTTTTTCTTATCGTACGTTAACCTTGAAAAAAAGAAAAAGATTTTTTTTTCTGACCCTTCCTTTTCTACGAATTATTTTTCTCGGGGAGAGAAAAACTATTGAAAAGAAATTTTTCGTGAAATCTATTAAGTGTAATCAACCTTAATTCAGTGATTCATAAATTAGTACTGGTACAACAAGTGTGCACGTTCCGTGCTTCAGCCCTTCGGGAAAAGTTTTTTTTTATTGGTAGTTTGTCAGTATGCTCGCAAAATGTAATTTAACTGTAGATTTATGAATATTCAAATCGTTCTATTTTTTCAATGAAATATAATGACGTCACAGTTTTTTTCGTATCGAGAGTGGTGGACTCTAGGGACTCTCCGAGGTCCTCCAACTATTTCTCCGAATCTTATTTTCTCAGAAATCCCTTTTTAATTTTTCGATTAAGTTCATTATTTAATTTTAAATAAAATTTCTTCTTATAGCTGAGATTCATGCCATCACTCATATCCCATTTTCGTGTTTATGCGATGATTAGTTGAGCTCCTATAAATTAAAAATAAGATATCATACCCTTTTTTCCCCGAAAAGGTCTTCCGCGAAATCTAGGCCGAGTTGATCCCCTGGGCTCTCGATAAAATATTTGCCCCCGCTTTTCATTCAATTACTAATTCAGCGTTAGTCACAGAGAAATTTCCTTTCAGTGATAGCCTTAGAATTTCTTCCTCTATCCGCTAGTACTACTTTTAAAAATCTACGTCAATGGTGGAAATTTTTAAAAATGCCTTAATTGATCGATAAATTGTGTACCGTCGATTCCCGAATTTCGTAAAAATTCTTCGGCCAAACACCATTGACCCTGCAGATTTTTACACAATGGGTGGTCGAAATTTCGTTCAAACGATAAATGCGGGACCTAGATCAATTCAAAGACGGCTACATTGGTCCTCTGCGTTCGCTTGAATTTCGACCTTTTCTAGTGAAAAGGAACCTCCGAGTTCCGAGAATTTCAGCAAAACCAAAAACTGGGCCAGTGTAGCTATTTTTCCGATTCGACCTAATCGGCCCTAGACCTTCGTTAGTAAACTAACTCAGAAATTTATCAATTTCTGAGTCACTTTAACTTCCCTCAGGGATAAAAGCCCTTAGACCCTCTCTTCGAGAAGGTACTTCTTAACAGAAATACTTCTCTAACACTCGGGGATTAATTTATTTTCTCGTGCGGTTTGATGATAATGGTTTTTAAACGTTTGCGTGCCTCGTGAAGTCGTGATCTACGTTTCTTTTCTTGACATTTATTTTATTTCCCTATCACAAAACAATATAGCCAATTACTTTGTAATTGATAACAGAAAGAGAAAGAGTCGACTTAATCGGCTATAGACCTTCGTTAGTAAACTAACTCAGAAATTTATCAATTTCTGAGTTAATTTAACTTCCCTCAGGGACAAGTGTGCACGTTCCGTGCTTCAGCCCTTCGGGAAAAGTATTTTTTTATTAGGGGCTCATCATTATGTACGCTTAAATATTTATTCAATTCGTTATATTCGTAAATATTCCTATTAGTTCGAAATATTATTATATAATCAAATTTGAGTCTAGCACCTATGACGTCAGAAAAACCGTATCGAGAGCCAACACGGACTCTAGGGACTGTTTGAGATCTTCTTCAACTATTTCGTCGAATCTTCGATTCTCTGGAATCGCCTTTTTAATTTTCCGACAAAGTTACTTATTAAATTCTAAATAAAATATGTACTTGTAGCTGAGATTCACGCCATCACTCTAAGCCTATTTTCATGATTATATGATACGTTGATGAGTTTATATAAATTAAATACAAAACATTTTAATTTTTTTCTTCGAATAGGTTTTCCTCGAAATCAAGGCTGAGTTGATCCCTTGGGCTCTCGATGTAAGATTCGTCCCCGCTTTATATTCGATAATTAATTCGGCGATCGCCACAGAGAAATTTCCTTTCAGTGATAGCCTTAGATTTCCTTCCTCTATCCGTTCGTATTAATTAAAAAAATCTACGTCAATGTGGAAGAATTTTAAAAAGGTCTTAATTGGACGATAAATTTCGTACCGCATATTCCCGAATTTCGTAAAAATTCTTTCACCCTGCACCGTTGCCTGAAAAGATATTTACACAATGGGTGGTTGAAATTTCGTTTACACGCGAAATGAACGACCGAAATCGATTCAAACAGGGAAACATCGGACCTCTGGCTACGGAGAATTTCGACCTATTCGAGTGAAAAGGAACCTCCGAGTTCCGAGAGATTTGGCAAAACTAAAAACTGGGCCAGTGTAGCTATTTTTCCGAGTCGACTTAATCGGCTATAGACCTTCGTTAGTAAACTAACTCAGAAATTTATCAATTTCTGAGTCACTTTAACTTCCCTCAGGGACAAGAATCGCATAGCGTAAAACCTTCGTGTATATTTAATTTTTTTTATTGGAATTTTTTACTACTGGAAAGTTTACTATATTCACTTTTAAAATTATATTTTTCACTTTTTGAAATAATCTTCACAAATGTGGTATCAAAATGATCGCTGTAATATGGCGACTAAATGTAAATGTTCCGTTCAATAATAAAATCATGAGAATTCCCATTTATTATTGAGAATTCCATCTATTATTGAAAGCATAGCGTAAAACAATCGTGTATCATTTTGAATTTTCTTGATAGAATATACACTACTTTTCATAGGCCTAATATATATTGTGGCCTGGTATATGTTTAATATATTCAATTTTTAATATTATATACAAGTGTGCACGTTCCGTGCATCCGCCCTTCGGGAAGAGCTTTTTTTATTGTGGGCTAATCATTAAGTAAAAATATCTGTGAATAT
Source organism: Chydorus sphaericus (assembly GCA_030141595.1). Lineage (NCBI taxonomy): Eukaryota > Metazoa > Arthropoda > Branchiopoda > Diplostraca > Chydoridae > Chydorus > Chydorus sphaericus. The sequence goes on from CM057933.1 coordinate 7,565,665, forward strand.
TCAAATTTGGTTAAATAATTGATAAAATAAATTCATTTAAGTAAGGACTAAAGACGGTATAATGACGTCACAAATATTTTGTTCTTGTCGAGATTCGAGTGTTGGACTTTAGGGACTGATTGAGGACTCGTCCAGCTATTTCTTCGAATCTTGGATTCTTTGAAATAGCCTTTTTAATTTTCCGACAAACTTCATTATTAAATTTAAAATTAAATATAGGTTTGAAGCTGAGATTCAAACGATCATTCTAAGCTAATTTTCGTGATTACACGACGTACGGTTGATTTTAAATTAATTAAAATCCAAATGTTATACTCTTTTTTCTCGGAAAAGGTTTTCCGCGAAATCTAGGCCGAGTTGATCCCCAGGGTTCTCGACGTAAGTTTTGATCCCGCTTTAAATTCGATAACTAATTCAGCGTTAATCACAGAGAAATTTCCTTTCAGTGATAGCCTTAGAATTTCTCCCTCTATCCGCTCATACTAATTTTTAAAATCTACGTCTACGGTAGAAAATATTAAAAAGGCCTTAATTGATCGATAAATTGTGTACCGTAGATTCCCGAATTTCGAGAAAATTCTTCGGCCCAACACCGTTGAGCATCCAGATTTTTACACAAAGGGTGGTCGAAATTTCGTTTAAATGCAAAATGCGGGAGCGATATCGATTCAAACAGGGTGACGCGGGACCTCTGGGTTCGCTAGAAAATCGACCTTTTCGAGTGAAAAGGAACCTCCGAGTTCCGAGAGTTTCAGCAAAACCAAAAACTGGGCCAGTGTAGCTATTTTTCCGAGTCGACTTAATCGGCTATAGACCTTCGTTAGTAAACTAACTCAGAAATTTATCAATTTCTGAGTTAATTTAACTTCCCTCAGGGATAAGGTGTCTACTTTACTATATTCACTTTTTTACTTAATATGTTTGGTTTTTACTATATTCACTTTTAATTTTAAACATTATATTGTCATACTTTGAAATAATTTTCACACATTTGGTATCATCATGATCGCTGAATTAAACCATGAACATTTTCGTGATTTATTGAATGTAGGCCCAATATATGCTTATTTTTAAAAGAGATTACTATATTGACTTTTAAAAATCAATATTTCCCAACTTTGAATTAATCTTTACAAATTTGGTATCGAAATGATCGCTATAATGCGGCGAGTAAATATAAACGTTCAGTTTGGGAATTAAACCACAAGAATTCCCGTGACTTATTTCAAACCTTTTTTTATTTAAATAATTTATCAGTCTTAGGGGATTTATCGACCACAGAAGGGGCAATTAATTTTATTTTGAAAGGAATATTTTTTGTTAAATTTTAGGGTGAAACTAGTATTATTAAATTCTAAATTTCACGGTGATTCACGTGACATAATTTTTATTCCCAACAATGAATACAGTAAAAAGTTCTGAATTTTTAAAGTTCAAACTTAATCGTCGGTTAATGACGAAGATCTCAAGGGGAAAGTCGCCTCGAACTGAGCGAGAACGTCCCTTGACATCAATCATTAAAAAGTGGAAATTTTTTAAATTTTTGTTTGCTAATATCTCTTGATTGGGTGGTTGCATAACTGCTGTTCAAGTTTGATCGAGATCGCGTGAATTTTATCTTTCCAACGGTACTAGTCCACTCTCTGTGCGCCTATTTTTTCGGGTACATGAAAATCGAATTTTTATCATGTCCGATTTTCGTGATTTTTTTCACGCCCAACACCGCATCTCCAGCTTCTGTATCGATTCTCCAATTTTGAAATCGTTCGGAATTTAAACGCGCGAGTTATTAACGTTCAAAGGTCGCCATGGGACCGCCCGCTTTCCTACTAAACAGGCCCACTTTTTAAATGTTTTATCGTATTTGCTCCCCTTTTATTCCGAAGAATTTCTCTAGAACAGCCAGAATCTCTCGGCTGGCTCCTTTTTTTTCTCTTCTTCCCAACCGCCTCCGGCTGATGCCTTATCATTGTACTGGTACCCCAGGACATAATCGACGTTAAACCTTCGTATAAGTAAACTTATTTTCCTCAAAAGAAAAATAACTTTTGTACTGTTTACACTCAGGGATAATATACAAACTAAAGGCTTAGTGATGCTAATTAAATAATTAATTATTGCTTATATATAGCGCCATATAATTTATTTTGTGAATTCATCGTATACATCTTCATCTTTAGCAGTTGTTACTTTTTATTTACATATCTATAGTTTACCCCGTCAGAAAGTACGTCAACGCACAAAGCAGTCAAATACCACCACGACACTTTTCATGGCCCGTGGTTTCTACCCATCAATCTTAAAAGCTTTCGGAGTGATATTTGCTTGGGTCTCATCCATCGGTCACGCTTATTTGAAGAAAAGGTCACCCTCGTTAGCCTAGATCTGCATTGCTGTCACGTTGGAATCAAAGCTGGTAGAGATGACAATCAGCAACCCAAGAAACGTTTTAAAGTGAGTTTGCCTATTATCAGCTCCTGTTTTCCATTGATTTATTACCCTGTTTCATATTACGTACAGGGCGACAATCAATCGGAATGATGCCGGATTTCTGAACTTTGGGCGGGACTGGAAACCTTGGCTATTCGGCAGTTTACAGGACATATAATGACTATGATAATGGCTGAGTTGATTCCCCAGCTGCGCAAGTTGAGAGAAGTAATTAATTCGAGGGTCATTTATTCAATAAGGATAGGATTTGTCCACTATTTTGACTGAATCGGCTAGCAGTTAAAGATGAAACCTAAATTCAACAACCAGTTATAGCCAGTGATTCTTTCCATTCAGCATAAACGAACACTTATAAAAATCCAACTGTAAATCTGGATTTATTGTCTATGTAAATTACAAAATGCAGGAAGCAAAAGAATATTAAAAAAGATTCTTTTTCTGAGTTTGTAGTTTTCAGCGCTATTATCACTTTCACATGCAGGGAGATTCCGAAGCCAATCCAAACGAGACGAGTTCCTCAGCCAAATTGATTCTGGACGAACCAGTGATCTGTAAAAAAACGTATCGCGAAATTAGGCATCTTTATTGCTGATAATAACAACACTAAATAATTACCTTGGCAGCATCTTTTTCATCAACGTAAATGCAGACTGGAAGGGTCTTGATTCCTTCAGATTCAATGAGATTATCTTGGCATTTAATAACGATCTGTTCTGTCTCCTTCAATCTACTTGTGATGCTAATAAATATTAAAAGAAATTAATAAGATTAAAAAAGAAAATTCAAAACTTTAATAGACTTACTGCTGAATTACTTCCGGTTTCCATCCGGATGACGTAGGAGGACAAATTCCGGAAAGGGAACATTGGATCACCGTCTTTGGGAAGTCTTCTAGCTCTTGTGGTAGGCGGTGGAGGTCACTGGCGTGAATGACACGGGAGACGTCCTTGTCTATGAGAGCGACTTTGATTTCCGGATACGTTCCCACATCCGAAACTACCGCTCGGTAGCATCTTCCATCGCAATTAACAGCGCCAACAAAGCCTATTTCAAAGTTGATTATGGGCTCTTCAACCGACTCTTTGTTGGCCTCAAAATGAGTGTAGAGTCCATTTTGTATTTTCAAAAACTTGTCATTCAGCTCCGGAGTGCGGAAGGTAATGTGATCAGGAGATTGGACTCTAACTAAAGTCACCGGAAAGCCGGTAACTAGCTCTTTTTCTTTCTTGGCTTCATCCAGTTTCTTTGTTGGTAAACCATCGTTGACATCGGGCACGAATGAAGAATCATAACTCTCATCCGTAAAGAGCAGAGTCGAATAGGTGACTGATGAATCACCTGTAGGCTTGTTATCGTCTGTCTTCAGCGAGGGAACCAGAATTTCAAATCCAATTTCAGGAGCAGAGTATCCGACATCTAGCTGCGCCTTGCGACGGATCTCTGAGTGTTCTTGGAGGTCTATTTTCTGACTTAACACGAAGCGGCCCATGTCGGATCGGCCGACTTCGGTGTTGATACTACCAGCAGCACCATTAACGTACCTGTAGAGCAAACAGATGTTACATTTAAATAAATGTGAACTATGTAGGTAATATTTAAAAATCGTAATTTACAGTATAACATGGACGCTGAGCTCCTTATTCAGACAATTAGTTGATGTCGATTTTTCTCTGCCGCATCCAACTTTGCCAGCATTAATTTTTTTGATAATGGCAACAGCCCGAGAACCAACGTGCTTTTGTAACATGATGGTCAGTTCTTTCGAGTAAGAATCGTTTTTGTGGGTTTTCTTGATCGTCGGTTGGCGCCGAGGTGCGATTCCGTAAAGAACGCACTTGATAGCTTGGGCCTCTAAGCTCATGAACCTGTAAAAAACCATTTAAAATTAATGATAGTAAACAAAGAAAAGTAAAATAATGATATAATACCTTTCAGGAAGATGGTGAAATATCATTGACTGATGCACGTCCTTACGAAGTCCCGTATCAACATAAAATACCATGGGCACTTTATGCTTCTCGATTAAGACTCGGTGCCACATGTCCCCTAATTGGAGGGCGTAAGCTTCGCCTAGAAAAAAAAAATACAATTGTAGAATATGTAATTTTTTATTAAGGCTTAGTCCACTTTTACCTGCAGCTGGTGATGGACAGTGAGAACCTGACTGCTTGGTGGCAGTACAAAACTCTTTCTGGAGCTCCTCCAACATGTGATGATAGCTAGGTAAATCTTTGTCATCCAGCTGCATGTACATGTGATTTGGATGTACAATATTGGTGATACAAACAGCCGAGTACTTCGGTGGATCGGATTGATTCCCCAATTTCGGTTTGAACGACGAGCTCTTGGCAGTGTTTGTAGGTAGAAGCTTGGGAACAGGAGTAGGTTCTGGCTGTTTAATCAGCCAGTAATCAGAGATGGTACTCCTGACTTTCAAGACTTCATCACATTTGGCTGACAAGAATTTCTTTAAGTCCTGAAATAAAAAAGAAAAAAAATTATTATATGAAAAAGGAAAAAACAGTAGAGTTTAAAGTATATGCTGCTATACCCTCTGAGTTTCACTGAACTGTTTACGCTTTGCATCCATCATAACCTCCATAAACTTGTGGTTTGATGATGTGAAACAGATCTTCATCTTCTCCAGAAAGTTGTTGTAGGCATCAGATGGATTCTTGATTTTCAGAGCGGACGCGATGACTTTCTCCATCATTTCGATGCTTTCTTCGGTTTCTCGTGACAGAAGGTCGTATGAAACCGAAAGATCCTCGTACATCTTCTTCAGATATTCTTTGTTCTCTATCAGCGTCTTTTTCGAATTCTGATAATTTATTTTTGCACCCATTATCAACTCAACTACTCTCTCGTCCTTCATTTTCCAATTTTAAACTATAGCGCTGGAATTTTATTCAAATATGGAAAAAATAATTGTAAAGTGAACGCCAAAATAACACGAGGATAACAAATACGGCGACGAGAAGAAATGCAGACGAATGTTTAGAATTTAGAGCACATAACATTTTCTATGTTGCCAGTTTTCGATTATAATTGAAAATGATCATGGCGGCAGAGCCACGGAGCAAGGTGTTAACTGTTATCTATTATGAAGTTTCTGCATGGTTTATTGCCTCGTAACTCCCGATTTTATTCCATTCTGAGTTCAGTTTAATCGTTAACACAAAGAGCACTCTATGAACAATTCAGGAGAGAAGAAGAAGGAGTCAAAAATCAAAGGACAATGCAACGCACGCACACAAAACAAATAGTGCAAAACCTAATCGTCGTTGGGCGGCATCTTCAATCCAAGAGCTGCGCAAAAGGAATTACATTTGTGTTTGGCAAAAAATCTGGTTATACCCAGTCCTCCCAAGTTGGTTTTACCAAAGCGGAGATGTTTTGCACAATGAATAGCGGGATCTGTGAGCAACAAAGTTGGTTTCCCTAGCTTGTTCCTGCTGGTGATTCCTTGAAGGTCGCAAACCAGCAGATAACCGTCCGTGATACTGTGCGTGAAGTGGGAGAAGGCGATGGCTACCTCCACACGAATTCGGGCAGCATCATCCAGAGATCCGGGATTCAGAACGAAATCCAAGTTGTTGGTATACTTCACCATGTCAGGAGAAGCGCCATGAAATCGGTTTTCATAGGCCATGAAACGAGGCAATCCCGGTTCATCAAACCGAATAATTTTGGGCATGAGGAACTGCAAATTCAAGTTTGGATTCTTGGGGGTCTTGCTCAGACGTTTGTTGAACTCGAAGGCAAGTTTTGAAGCTACCGTTTGCATTTCTAGGTCGGCAAGGTAGCGTTGACGGTCTAGTTCGGGTACTTTGGGAAGTGTAATCATCTCTTTGAAGACGACGTTGTCCTTGTACGACGGTATCTTATAAGAAACTGGAGAGCCATTCACGCCGCTTTGTTTAGAGAATAGAACGCGGCCTGAAAAAAATAAGAATAAAACGAAATAGTTAAGAGGTATTTGACAAATAAATCTGCTGTAATTGTTATACCGTAATAAGCAAGACGGAGCGATCCTTTGGCAAAAGGATTCGGAGCGATTTGGGCCGGACATTTGTGGGCGAGTTCCTCCATATTTTCAAAAGATGTGATGTCACTGATGGACTCGGGCAACTTGTAAGTCACGACAGTGGCTAAGACAACAGGTAGTCGAGACCAATCCGGCTCCCTCTCATCCAGAATATACTTGCGGATAGCTGATCCACTGATCTTAATGGTTGACAAAGTAGACTCACAGGTTGCAGTGACGGTTTTCATCACACTGTCTGTAACTCTACTGGTCAGGGTCCACACTTTAGAGATATCCATGACATCGATAGTGCCTCCACGGTACTGTTCAAATACTTTGATCATCTTCTCGCACTCCTTGTTGATTCTACCGAAAAAGTAGGTCACTTCCTTCCTTTGCATTTCCCGAAAGAGCTCAGCTAGGGGTCGGTCTTTTGGATGGCCGCTCGGGTAGCTATCTTCGTGAGGATGATATAGTCCTCTTCCGTGCGGTGGTGCGTCGGCCAGATGAAAGAGGATACGGGAACCGCTCGCTTCCGGCCAGTTCAGTTTAAGCGCTTGATTGAGGCCACCAATTACGTCCTCTGGAATATCACCACCACCTTGAGCGTAGATTCCGGCAACGAAATTCTTAAAGTAGGGAACTCTAGTGGTGAACGGCAGCAATTCAAAGTGGTTCTCCCCTAAAGAGAAAAAGACAAACTTAACTTAAATTCAGGAAGAATTTTGTGATTGAAAAATGAAACGTACCATCACACCAGTCTTTATAGCCGACAAAAGCCAAACCAGAGATAGCGCAGTGGCTAGCCTCAATTTCGGTGACGATTTTTACGATCTGGTCCTTCACGCCGGTGATGTAAGGGCCCATACTTCCGGTAGTGTCTACTAGGAAGCAGAGGCTCACGTTTTGGGCTCTCTTAATCAATTCTGCTAGCCGATCTACGTTGCGAACGGCTTTAGAAGCAGCTTTTTCAACTATTTTTGGAGTTAGGGTTTTCAATCCTGATGATGGATTGATAGAAAGCTTTTGATATTCAGCAACTAGATCAGAGTCCCCCTCTGCAATAGTTGACAGGACAGACACCTCCAAGCCAGTCTTTCTTGCAGCAGTTCTTTTTGGTCCAGTACGATTGAGCCTACTATCAGTATTCAGAATAGAGTCTGGAATGGTGCTGGAGTAGGTCTCTGATTTGATTTGACCATTGCTGTTCAGCTCAGCTGTGAAAACATGTGGATTTCGCCTTTGAAGAAGAGTTCTTGGATCCATTTTGAAACGTGCATTTGCCATTCTGGTAATGAAGTTGTGCTAGTTGAATTTTCAACAGTTAACCCCAACTGTTACTTAAAATCAGTAGAATTAAGAAAACCTCTGTAAAAAATGCAGGGACAATGTAAAATGTGGCTAGTTTATACTCAAAGCATCAAACTGTCTAACTCACCATTTATTTTATGCTGATAAAAGAATATCGACTCGAAACTGTTGATAGCTGCGGCTAGGGCTCAATGCTGAATGACAGCTGCAGCAGCCTGCAGCACAAACACTCTTTGTCTATGCCTGCCAGATGCCTGCACTCCCTGCAGTACTGACGTGCTGCTGATGGGTGTAAACAAAAGAGCAGACGACAGACAAAGCGGACAAACCTCTTATTCTTTCTGATTTCTCTTCCTCTTTTGGGATTTCCCTTGGGATTTCCACAATTTGTAGGCACTCCCTAGGGGTGATTTCAGTTGGTGATTATTATTACTTTTTTTTACTTTTTTCGCACTTAAAAATTATTTATTACCCTTCACAAATAGTTTGATAGAATACATATTTCCTGTAATCAGTGCATCAGCTGAGTCAGTCATTACTCACATGAAAATTCAGATTTTCAATTTCTCACTGCAAGATTCTGTGTTGTGCCTAGCAGGTAGCAGTCGGTATTTATTGGTTCTTAGTGCGCAAGGGGTTCGAGTGGAGCTCGTTATTAGCCCGTAACTTATCCTTCTCCCACCGCCCGGGCGTCCACTCGACCCACGAGCCACGAATAATAGCGACGGCGTCGACAACGCGGTGCCGGTTACTTTCACGACTTTATCTGGATTATGCTTCAATGACACCAAGGTCATTCACTTGAATAGCATTAGATCAAAGAATAGCAATATATTAATAATTTTATTACGTTTTTTCTTAGGCATTTTCATACAAAACCTCTTCCCCATCTGCTTGTTTGACACTCTCTAGTCTCTACTCATACTTCTTCTAATACTTGATGGAACTTTTCCTGACCAATCTGTTAAGCCCCGTCGCTTTCCGAATTTTGTCCGTCGTAGTCCAACCCAAGATCCTCTTTCGGTACACCAGAGGTAAAAATTCACATGTTCGGCAATACGCTTTCACTTCCCACCACCTGGTCTGCTCACTCTTTTACGGTGGCATTTGCTTTTGGTATATTGATTTATATTTAATGAGCAGCACTGGATTGCTAGCAATTTGCTTGGAATCGCTAGCGCCGTGTACGGTATTGAGATGCTTATTCATTTGAACGACATTGCGACGGGTTGCATCCTACTTGGAGGCCTCTTCTTCTACGACATTTTTTGGGTTTACGGAACGAACGTAATGGAGACGGTCGTTAAATCTATTGAAGCGCCTATCAAACACGAGTATTTTAATTATTTTTTTCTTAATTAGAATGGGAGTAGTAACATTTTTATTTCATTCTGATTCTATCTAGTTGTTTTTCCTTCGAATCTATTACAAAACGGACTCGACGCCAACAGATTTGTTACGTTGGGTTTGGGTGACATTGTTTTTCCTGGTACCTATTTTCATCGCCCTCAACATCCGCTTGTGCCGCTTTATTGACAGCCTCAAGAGGGGAACAAACTTTTATTTCAACGCGACTACCGCTGCCTACATCCTCGGACTTGTAGTCACTATCTTGGTGGGTCATGTCCATACCGCCAACCTCAGCCTGCCCTTCTCTTCTTGGTTCCAGCGTGCATTGCAGTCCCTCTCTTTCTGGCTATCGTTAGGGGAGATCTCAAAACTATGTTCAGAGGTAGCAAGATTGTTTTTCTGATCTAAGAATAGCTAATGGTTAGTTTCTTTCTTTCTCTAGCTACATAGACCAGCATTCGGCTGAGAAATTTTCTAAAGAAGTGTTTGTCGACGGGGAGTTTTCTGACGACTAAAACTCTCCATTCTGCAACACCATTTTTTAAATTGCACAAATATGGGATTGATTTATTCCACGAAGTGTTACCACTGTTTAACTTTTTATTTATTGATGTCTTATGCGGTAGTATTTTTATGTTTCTTGCGTTTTAAAGGAAAAAGTTAACAAAGCAAAACGTGTGCTGTACCACGCCGGCTTGCAACTGTTTTGTACTTTCGTGTCCGCTTATTAGCACGCACGGCGTTTTCACTGTTTTCCCGACTATTATATACCGACCGTTATAACTTATAAAAGCTTTTCGGGTAACGGTCCTTACGGGTGGTTGATAATTATAATCATTTCGCTTTTCAGTCATTTACAACACGTTAGTCACTTTTTAAGGAAATGTTCGTGATGTTATTATAACTGCAATCGCTGATCTTCTACCTGACTACCTCTTTTTAATCACCGACCATGTATTTTTTGTGAAAGAACCTCGGAAAGAACCGATCTACTAGGATCTAATACGTAACACGGTAACAGTGTAATAAAAGAATCGTTTGCCGGTTTTTGAATGACGAAAAATCCGCTATGTCGGTGCTGTCGCAAAGGGCCCAAGTCCCAAAATGGTTTTTACAGCCGTTGGGTATAGCATGGTCTGCTCGGGTTACCATGGCTACAATATGCCGATGGCGATGGTCTCATGGTCCCCTCCCTCATTCCTTGTCGTAACGAGACGACTTTGCCTTGTCCTTGAGTCAGTGTGTGAGTACTGAGTAGTGCGAATTTGCAGTTTGCACTTTGCGGCTTGCGCATGCTGTTTGACCTGGTCGTGCCTCGTAGTCTCCATAGTCCACGTTTATCCATTCCTTGATTCCTTCTTATTAATTTGTTGCCCGCTCACAGAAAAGTCTGGCCAGTGTATTTGCTTGCAAAACAAGTTGAAAGAAATTTTCTCGTTGCAAAAAAAAAAATCAAAAGGAAAATGGCTGAAGCCGCCATCACTGAATTCAGCAACCATACAAATATCACGGAGGCCAACAAAATTACGTATGGGGCCAAGGTCGGGACTCCAGAAGGTTTCGTCATCGCCTATGGAAGCTTGATGCTCATTGCTGTTTTCCCAATTGTCTTTGGTTCTTTCCGGTCAGCCAGTTACCTCAAAAAGCAGAAGGTTTCAATTTTTCAAACTATTTCTTAAAGTACAATTTCAGACTTAATGTTAAAGCTATATAATATCTTGAATTCACAGTTGTCTGGAAAGAATCTTGATGGAAACTGGACTGGTGCTTTAATACTGTTTGGACTGTACATTCTCCAATGCTCACAGGTATTTATAAAATTTAAATTTAATTATTATTCAGACTCATATTCTCATCTTGTCTTTGTAGAATTCCTCCAATGATGTCATCAATTTTTTCTTCACTGGCTACTTCTTCTCTTTTGCTATGATTTCTCTGACCTCTTTGTTGAGCCATATGACTACCCCACTCATGCCTGATTCAGTTTTAAAGAGGATGTTTATCTTCAACTCCATCAGCTACCATGGATTGCTCTGCGTGGCCACAAGTATTGGCATTTATGTCTGGTACATCCTTACCAAGGTGATTTTCTATTGATTTTAGTTACTCATTATTTATAAATGATTATATTTTAAAAAGCAGCACTGGATTGTCCATGATTTGATTGGAGTCGCTTTTGTCGTTTGTGGTATTGAGCAACTTCAATGGTCCAACTTCGTAACCGGTTACGGCATTTTTGGAGGCTTTACATACATTGTACATTGGATTTTCGGAACGAATGGCGAGGTGTCGGCCTTTACAACCTCCGAAGCTCCTTTTATAAGTATGAAACGATCTGCGTTTTCGCTACAACACTATTTTCTATTTCTATATTTATAATGCTGTTTTTCAGGGTTGGCTTTTCCCATTGATCTGCTAGAAAATGGATTGGATGCAAACCATTTCGCCGCAGTTGGATGTTGTAGCATTCTTCTTCCAGGTGTTTTCATCGCCCTCCTCCACCGCTTCGAAAACAGTCTCAAGAGGGGAACCAACTGGTATTTCTACGTGACTACCGCTGCGTATGTCTTCGGTCCTTTGATCTCAATCTTGGTGAAGGTTCTCTATGGCCAACATTTTCCAACTCTACCTTTATTGGCTTGTCTTGGAACCCCACTCTTTCTTGCTTTTCTTAAGGGAGACATGAAAGCAATGTTCAAGTAACCAACGAATGATTTTGCAGTACACTAAAAAGATTTTTAACATAATTAATATGTGTTATTTAGGTACGATGACTACGCAGCTGAAGAGTTGATCGACGCTGAGAATGTCGTGGAGAAAGGCAAGCAAATCCCTAACAAATCACCAGCTATATCGGCCTAATGAAAAAACGCACATTTCTTGTCTTTCGGTTACTTTTCGGAATTCCATTATTTATATTTGAAAAATTTGGAACGTCTTGTTTATGAGAAAATAGCAAAGTTAAAATCTTTACGTAGTTAACAACCCTTTAGTATACAAAAAGTTCCATTTAGGATTTCGGCAAAAATATCACTTGATAATTGTCCGTGATTGTTATGTAATTCCCACCCATGGCTTTGTTTTGACAAGCGCTAATTACAAAGAGCCCGAGGTAATCTACTTCAAGAGATTTTTCGCGCTATGAATTATTTCCTACTTCTGATGTATGGATGGTATGGCCGTTCAGATGCACTGCAACTCGTGGAGACACTCTTGGCTCGATCGCACGTGAAGGGAAAATTGTGATCAATAATGAAATATTTTTTTTCTTTCTATAAATGTAAATGTAATAAAAAGAAATAATATGGCACCATCAATTTCACTAATGTAAGGTTTCTGCAAAATCTCCTTCATGTCGATTATTTTTTTTCACCTGCCGTTAATATACATAAACACTCTTAAAAAAAGGCTTTATCCACTAACGTAGTAATTTTTAAAACCAATTTTTGAAATACCACCATTTAACGCATACTAATAGTCGCTAATGGTATTGCTACTGCCAATGGAACACTGTGTAGGGCAGAGTCGCAGAGAGATCGAACTCTGGTCTATAGGGAGCATTATTTTTTCTACATGGTAATTATTTTAAAATATTGTTTTGTAAGACATTGACGACGAATCCTTTCACTTTTTACTAAATCATGAAACAATTGTTGACTTGTGTTGGAATCGAGGTTGAAATCGTCATAGTGAAATATACCATCCGAAACGAAATTAGAAACAACTACCGTAATAAGCGAAGAAAATACCCTTGTAGTCCCCATTACCAGAGTGAATCACTTTGTAATGCAGAAGATTTAACGAATTCAACTCTCGAAAAGTCAAGTTTTGGCTGCGCTAGCTGAAAGTGGTAGGCGCCAGCATTCGGCAGCACTAATAAATATGGAAACAGAGGAGGGCCTGTATCAATTTTATAAAGGACAAAAGTCTTTGAGCAATTGCCTAATCCTATCTTTCAGCGAGTATGCGTTTATAGAACCCAATTTTCGCATCCATCCTTGTCGGTTCATCTGTGAGCGCGAAGTTGTATAATACGCGGCAATAATACAGTGATGATAAATTTTCAAATATTTGACAGCCGTTACTCGTTAATTTCTAAGCAAATGAAGACGTCAATAAAAACAATCCAAGCATTTTTTGCGTTCGTTTATTATTCTTTATAATAAATTTTTTTTTTATTGGAAAAATATCCATCAGGCTGGCCTCTCTGACGATTAATTTCAAATCAATGGAGTATTGGAGTGATTGCATATTTCCATAATGTTACTTAGAAGTAGAACAAAGCTGTTCCAATATATATCTCTCTCCTCGATATTTTGTTAAGAGTTGTGCGGAGTTATATTGTATAAAATATGAAATTTCATATGGCTCGTTCTGAGATTAAATTACTGCCCACATCTCCATCTTTCGCGCGAAAGTGCGCGCATTCAATGTTAAATTCCACGGATGCGTCGAATGAGTTGTACATCTTTTTCCATCAAAGTCTTCCTCTTAGCATTGACCATAACCAACACAGAATCTTCAAATAAATGAATGATCAAGGCTTCGGCTGCTACTTGCAAGCATTCCAAAGCTTCCGCTGCGAACCTTTTTATTAATAAAAGAAACTCATTGTGATTACTATTTTAAAAACAAAACATGCAATTGTGAAATTCAAGTACCGAAAAGCTGTTACGCTCAGTAAATTTCCGCTGATTTCCCTGATAATGCGCTGGAAGGGCAATCGCGGTAGCAAAAATCCTGTCCCTGTGAAAATGTATTGCAATAATTAGTATAACAGAACCTAATTAAGGAATATAGCTATAATTAATGTTGATTTGATACCTCGTTGATAATGACGAATCTCTTTCAATGCTTTTGAACCAGGCCGAAAGCGCCTTTTGTTGACCGGCTGGCGATTCGCACTAATAGGAGCTTTCGGCTGAACCACCTTGCCTTGATGCACTTTCTTGGTTGTTGAACGAGTGTTATATGTAATTGATAACTCACGCGATGAGCGGCTTTTCCTTAATCTAGCCATCAAGATTTTAATCGAGCCCCAAATTAATGGGGATTCGAAATCGTACAAAATGAAATTGCTAGAATAAAAGTCGCGTCCACAAGTCGGTATAGTTTACTGATCACTGAGACGAAAGAGAAATTTTATTGCGGTCGTTAGTGAACAACAAACAATCCGTAACATCCGATTCTATTGCCAAGTCGGATATTACATAATTGCTTATTAAGATCGCAGTTAAGCAGTTAGCGATAAAACAACTATTGCTGCTAACTTAACAGTTGTAATGTTTTGAAATCATTTGAAATTTTATGGCTACAGAAAACCGGCCATTTTCCATAATCGAGTGGCCATTAGTCCGTCAAATAAAAAGTTGATAAAATTGACTAACAGTACGTCATTTATCCGTGAAAAGGAACGCGTCACGTCGATGCTCTACTGAATACAACAAAACATAAGAAAAATATATAATGAGATCCAGATAGAGATCCAAAGGACATATCTTTTCCATGACGTAACAAATATAGTGCGTGAAAACCATCCGTATGAACAGGCACGTGCCACGTCAATCCTTAGTTCCTCATCTGAAAACAACAGCGAGAAATACTGTATATTAATAGCAAACAAAAACCAAAACAAAACCCAACTGATTTCGATGAACGATCCGTCATGGGTACGGAAATGGGTCTAATTACGAATTAAGCTCGAACCGTCAACCGAGTTCAATAATTTTTGAAAACTCGGATTTGGGATAATCATACTCGACCTTGAAAAGATCGTTATGCCTCTGATTTACTTAATGCGCAGGCATACCTTAAGCTCACAAAAAAAAAATAATAATGAACAAATTAACCTTTCCTACATCCGCTTATTATATAAAACTATACCGTTTAAGCGAAAGAAAACCGGTAAAATATTGATTGGAAATTGCTATGCCTCTCTAGTCTCTGACGATTTCTTTCAGATTGCTTATCAAGGAAAAGTTGCATTAAAAAAAAATTACTGTCAAGTAGAAGCTGCTTCATTCGAATATCATTTCTGAAGAGTTGTATGAAATATGAAAACATCAAAATTTTATACGGCTCGTTCTGAAATTCAATTACCAATCATCTCCATCAATAAAATGAATCTGATGCTATCGGATCTCCATCTTAAAATAAATCTTCATCTTTAAATGAATCTCGATTTATAAAATGGAATTGCTAGAATAATCGTCACTTCCACAAGGCTCCAAGAATTTAAAGAATTGTATAGCTAGTAGATCCCTTAAATCCCCTTGATAGATAGGTAATGTTGTAAAATCAAGACACCTGTAATTGATTAAATCAATATATATTGTACATAGGCCTATTCAAAAAGAAATATATTTTACCAAGCGACAAGTTGAGATCCCACAACAAATAAGGATTCCAAGAGCCTCTAATAAATAGTCAACCACCGGTGAAAAAGTTGGTCGCTCGAATGGCCCAACTAGTGGGTAATGATTTTTACAACTCAACAACTGTAACAACAAGATCTTTTAATTATCATCCCTCGGGTTTGATTTTTTTTAAATATATATTTTTCAATTCAACTTAAATTTTTTTCAATTTTGACAGATAAATTGTATAAATAATTAATTTTCGAGATGCAACCGACCTTGGTTTTTTACTCATTTAATTGTAGTAAAGTAAGTAAAAAAGTGTGATAAAGTAAACATTTTAGAAAACTAAGAAAAAGTGGATTTTTTTTACTTAATGAAGAAATTTTGCCAGATTTTTTCGTGTTTCCTATTCATTTCCCCTCCTTTATAACATTTATCCTGGAAATCTCCAATCATAATTCATAAACGTATTAAAATAGTTTGTTGCACCTCGTTAATTGGTTCTAAATCCTTAGTTTTTAGTCTAGTAACAACTATCCAACTATGAGGTGCCAATCGGAACTATTTATATATTTAAATTATGTTCATTGACCTTCGGACCGACAGTATAGAGTTATACGCGATCATATAATTTATTTTAAATAATTGCACAAATACATTATTATTCTTTTTATTTGTCTTTTTATAAAAAAGGAATGTATAAAGCCATATTATAATGAACAACGAAAATTAAATATGATTGAAATAACCCGCAAAATTGAGTAATCCGTACGATCGCGTACTTCCACCTATTTATCTCTTTATTCAAAAAAAGAAACGAAATCTTGGGTTTCCTTATACTGGTATAAAGCTTTTTCTGGAATAAAATCTCCATTTGCGCCCATGCAAAAATAAATCTAGAATAGGGTTTATCCCTGAATAAGGCTCCAGTGTGAACA
This sequence comes from Chydorus sphaericus, assembly GCA_030141595.1. Taxonomy (NCBI): domain Eukaryota; kingdom Metazoa; phylum Arthropoda; class Branchiopoda; order Diplostraca; family Chydoridae; genus Chydorus; species Chydorus sphaericus. The sequence continues at coordinate 7,582,101 of CM057933.1, forward strand.
TGGTATTAGAAAGCCTACAATACATAACATTTAACTCTTAAATAAAAGGTATGTCTAAATGATAAGTTAATCCGTTCGAGTTAACGCATCAATTAGATATGTATTTAGAATAGCCATAAATTTCGTAATTGATCTAACTGAGCCGCCGACTACCATATTCATGCATGTTGCAGTCACCGCGGGTAATAACTCACCGGTGGCGATTGGAAGAGCTATTATGTACTAGATTTCTTCAATATTAGAATTTTCTTTAAAAAATGAAAAATAAAAGCCAATGTTACATTTAAATATAATCGTTAGATCCTAAAACTTGGGCGTTTCATGTTATTAGATTTCAATTCTTAGATATTGAATATTAATCTTAATGTTAGATCTTAGATACATAACTTAATAGTTGGATATAATGGCACCTTCTAGCCCAAGAATCAATTTTTAGGAAATTCAAATCTATCATTTTTATTTTTTTATTTATTTAAAAATTATTTTTTTGCTCTTATTTATTGTACTAAAATTTTATGACTAATTATAAGACTATTACGAAGTCTACCCGGCAAACTCCCACTCCGCTTGTCGAGGGACCCGCCCAGCGGGTTCCCCCCTCGCCAAGGTCGTAGTCGCTTGCCGGGCTTCGGTCTTGCAATCCACCTTTTTGAAAATAATTTAGATACATAAAAAAATTCAAGATATAATAATAGAATGCAGCTTGGCGCAAAGCACGATAAGGAGGGATCCTCTTTGTTAAAATAAAAATGAAATTTGAAAAAAAAATATTCGATTGATTGGAAAGATTCGAAATCACTACCGGGACATTCGAATATCTCATTTGCAACGCTTTAACCATCTACGCTATGAGTCACTATGTATATCGGTATAATTTTAGACTAAATAAAAGAAAAATAAGTCTTTGAGGGATGACAGACGATCAGCTGTGTTTTGAAGTCAAACTTGACAGATCACAACACAGTTGACTTATTGACATAAATATATTTTTACATCACAGATATGGCCCAAAATGCAAATCCCCGAGGAGTCACTGGTGTTCTTTATTCACACCAAGTTTAGATAAGATCTGACTTAAACTCGTGATTTCTATAGAGTCGAAACTTCAAGATCTGAAGGCTTCAAACACTTCCATTTAACTTCAATTAAAATTACTTACGAGTGCTTTGAAACTTTAACAAAAGGCTATAGGTATATTTTTAAGTAATTGTAAATTCTAAATACTTTTCACTAAGTAATTTGATCAAAAATTACTTTCATAATATCTAAACTGGCAATCACTAGTGTATTAAACAGCCCAGAGTCCCTGGTCAGGGTCTAGCAGACTACAATTGCACTACGTTTATTAATCACCTTTCGGTATTTTCTAAAGTAAATATAACCCTCAGGGATAAAACAGCACTTTGGCTCTTATTGTGACTTGTTTTGTTCTATGGGCTATCGATGGGCTACTAGCTTAAACTGCAAACTGATTAATATATTCAAGCGATCCGTATGACATGTGTGAATTGGTGAACAACTCAACACACTCAATTACATAAACGACTGTTTAATTTCGGCACCGAGGCTCGGAATATTCACGTAATTGCTTTATGCTTTCCAAGCGCACAGCTGATTGTAAAATTTTTAACTTTTAGGATTTTGTTTATGCGTTAAACTTGATTGTAAGCGTCTAGGAATTAATATTTCATTTTTAATTTTTAATTGATTGATAAAAATTAACATTGGTTTATTTTTTCTGAAAAAAAGTGAGCCAAAATTATACTAAAAAAGTAAAAATGATTTTATTTCCATCTGGCAACACTTGTGTGTTTCTCATTCTAGACGCTAGCGACACCGCATTCAGCGCCCAGTCATTGAAGTTCAGTTTATTTTTCTCAGTTCTTAGTTCTCAGTTCGCCATTTCGCCTGATTGCACATTGTCGCGTTGGCGTCTTGTGTCGCTTTGGACTTGTAAGTTTTTTACTTTATTTTCGAAGACGTAGTTGCTTTTCATCTAATTTTCTTCTTTAAGTTCCCATCTAAGTTTAAGCTACAAACTCGAATTCATTTGTGAAAAGGCTGTTTTTAAAATAGCCGTTCAAATACCCTCAATTATTTCACGCTTTGTCCCCGGCATTTTGTACGACCCATTTCATCCAACTAAATCTTAAACATCCTTTGTCAAAGAGTAGATTTTATAGTATTTCTTTATAACTAACGTGAGAAGGTTCAATTAGGCCAATGATGACTAACTACGTGTTTCATCTGACTTACATGACGAAAACACGGATCCAATTGCTGAGGCATGCAGGTTTTAAAAACCTTTTCTGTTGTTAAGTTATCTGTGAGGTGACATGGGTCAAGCCATTATAATGTCTTCTGAAGTTTATTTTTTTGTCATTTTAACTCGCTGTTAAGCCAATAGTACTTAAACATCCTTAATTGAAAGATTTCTGTATATACTGCTGTCGGACAAATCCTGTATCCTAATTTTTGTCTGTGTAAACTTGTTTTAATCTGCGTTTTTGTTCGCAGAGAAAATTCGTTACCACCCCTAGTGAAAACGAGGACCTACAGCTTATAGACATTGAGAAGATCTTCAGCTCAGACGGTACTGAGGAAGGCAGTCTTTTAGCTCAACAAACCAGAAATCATCTCCTACATTTAATTGCCTAAACCTGAAGCAGGGTAAGAATCGATTCTATTAGTTTTTACAAATTTATTTGTGATGATACTACTTACACCATCTTTCGGCTGAAGCTATGTGATGTCGAACTTTGTACCTGAAAGTGTTTGACACTCAAAATAACATGCACTAGTGACCCACTTTTGTAATTTTATTGTTCTGCACTTACCCCTACAGATACCTCAGTGCCGGCAGGCCACAGAAATGCACCAGATGGAAGTGTCACTCTGAGATGGTGAGATTTGAAGAAATATTGTTTATCTAACTAAAACCTCACATTGTAGTATGTCTCTGCGTACTTGATCGTATTACTAATAAAATTCAAATTTAAATCTTTGCAATGTTTTCATAGTTTTTTTTTCTTTTGAAATGATACTACAGCTCTTAAAATAGTACGCTAAATTATGAGATAAGTTGGAGTGGGCTCTAGGGGGAAAGTATGAAGGTAGCTGAGGCGCCGAGCGGAACTATATCGCTAAGGTGTTTTTTGGTTTTATTTTTTATCGTTGCTGCTGTGCCAGAACCCTTGTACGTTTACGTACGAGAGGTACGAGAAAATTTGAGATTGAATGTTGAATATCTAAATACCAGTAAAGTAAAACAAATTGTCAGTATTTGTGACGCGCGATGTCTACGCTCATTCGGTCGAATTAAAAAAATTATTTATTCATCATTGAAGTATTGTATTACACCATATAGGGTTGACTTACATAATTATTTTCGGGTAGAAACTAGAAGGGGGAGTGAAATTTTCAACGCGTCACAGCAAGTCCGTTATACGGTGTGTTAGCGATCCTAAGGAAGACTCGAAATCTGCTAACGCTGGTCGCATTCCAGACTGTCAACCAGCGATGACTAATGGCGCTATGTATAATCATCGTGAACGACGTCAAACGTTTATAACGCAATTTTCTAATTTAATAATGAAGTATTGGTGGTTTTAATTTAATTTGTTAAGTACTTAAGTTGTTGAGTTATTAATTTTAATTGAAGAGCGAGTTAAGTTTCACTTGTGAGTGTTTATTACTAATGCGTTATGACTTATGCGTTTTAACGGGAACGCGTATTAGGTGAATAGCGGAAACGCACAATAGAGGGAGGCGAACAAAGAATGCGAGTTCCTGGACGAATTTATCATTATGGATCGTTTTAGACATAATTTTCATCACTAAAAAGAAAATACAATTAAATCATATAACAAGAAGCCACATCGCTGATTTGAACTGCCTGACAAGTATCAAATAAATAAAAACATATATCCGTTTAAATAAGAAACAAATCCTATAAATTTAATTTGGCGAAGAATTTCCTTTTAATATTAAATAAGAAAACGGTCTTTCTAACCATAAATTTATTACTAAATAGCGATACTTATTACACGATATTAATTTACTCGAAAGCTGCCGCGATTGCCTTGATGATGAACGTTGTTTTAATTACAGGCTGCGATATATGAATGTAAGAATAATGGAACGGAGAATTCGTATTAGAATGTTAGGGGACGTGCAATGACGATGAGAACTTGCATGGCCCTGACCGGTTTATCCTCTCCTTCTAAATCGATCGTCACGAAGATTGCGGTAAACAGCGCACCCCTTAAATCATAATTCGAAAAATATTTTAGGATTCTCTAGCCATAACTGATGAACTAAAAGAAGAAACTTACTTGAAGGTTCAATTTGACATTTAGAACAGCAATGAATAAATAAGCAAGGCCCAACAAAGCTGCAATTGTTCCTTTGATAACATCTCCTATACACCCAGTAAAGAAAAGGTTTCAAAATAAGTCACTTATTATTTAGAAATTAATTTATAATTTTCGATTTTTCTCTTACCAAGGGTGTCTTTCAAGAAAAACGAATACGCATAGCGAAACCCACTTCAATGAAAATAGTTAACAACATATTTTAAATAATCTTGTTTTGAAATACTACTGGATGCCATAATACCAATTATAATAAGGATTATAATATCCACTGGCATTCCACAAGTTCACTCCTGTCACAAAAGGTGTGAATATCAATGGTAGAGTGAAAAACGAAAGGTTTCCATTTCTGTAAAAAGCATTATTTATACATAATTTTTTTTTTATTTGGCTTAATTAAGGAGTTAAATTAACCTAGATAGCTCAAATGAATGTGTCCACAGTTCATGTTGAAACACACCATAGTTGAAGAGTGATAACTTTCCAGCTATGTGGAAAATGATCATCAGAAAATCCCACCAGGAATGTTCACTTGTTTTCTCCACATAAAAATGGGTTACATAGCAAAAGACATACACAAGGAAATTCAATGTGTCTATCAGTTTCTGGCCTGTAGTATCAAATAATAAAAATTAACAATATTTCCAAAAATCAATATATACAGTGTACATTTGTTTTAAACCTACACTTTGAAACATAGTTGATAGACCGGGTGATTTGTGGAGGGATTTGCAAGAACATGTTATGCTCCATGTTATTCAAAAACTCAAGCAAGTCAAAGCAATTAAAAAGGGGAAAGAAGCTGGAGAAACAGCCAAGTATAATCTATGTAAATAAGTAGGCGAATCCCAGTTGCACAAAGCCACATACCAAGCCGTTATTCGGGTGGCAGCTGAGAGGGGAGAAGAGTCAAAATTCAAAAACGACAAATCAACACACGATGACACGAAGAGTCAACTACCAGCGTTGTCAAATATCCGCATAGTACACAAATTTTTCAGAAGTCCTGATTCAGTTTATTTGTTTTCTACAATATATATGAATTATATGTCGCATTTTATCGGAATATCGAATTATCCAATTACATTTTCTTGACATCATAACTCAACTATTCCAGAATTGATCCGGTGAATAGTGATCTTTTTTTGAGTAACTGGACAGGTAGTATTTATATCAGGTGAGTCATTTAAACAAGGTCGACAGCTTTTATTCGTGATAACTTTGTGTGAATTAATTCTTTGACTTTTTACTAAGACATACGGAAATAAATGTGGGTATTTTTCATTTTTACCATGTTCATTATTTAGTATTCTGTTTTCACTTCCAATAGTCAATATAAAATCAGAAAAAGATTATAGATCCTACGCGCTTGTTAGGGTGAGACCTAAAGAATAATAGTTTCACCTGTGCTGTTTTGGCGTGACGAATGAGCATTACTATGAAGTAGAGCATCAAGATTGGCTCATTAGGGAAAAGGAGAGAAGAGGGTTGACGGAAAATACATCCAAAATCAGTCGGGCGTAAATAGGCCCTGAACGAATATTCCAATCATCAGGACATAATAGACTCCGCCGTTCTAAATCGATACAATCACTACAATTCTGTTTCTTTTAGTCAATTTTACAGGTTACAGCTACCTACTGCTGTCATCAACCTGATGGAGCACATTCTTGAAGCATAATTTGTTATGCCAATGATGGATGCGGAAAACGGGAGTGGAAACGTTAACTTAACTACATACGAATGTTTTGGATAATATAAATTATTTTTATTTCCTTTTCAAATGTATTTTTAAAATCATAATTCACTTATATCTGCACACAAAATAATCTAGAAATGCTGCTACCCACGTGACCGAGAGCATCGTCACGCAAGTTCTGGTAACGGAGTGGGGTCCAAATGAATTCGCCGTAACGACTTATAACAAACGATATAAAGGCCGAAAAATATGAAGTAGATGAAATCAGCCCAGGGTCCTCTCGGCAGCATTTTAGTAATTCACCTCCTCGACCTGGCATAATGCCGGTCACGAGACCAACAGTGATGAAGCAGAGCAAGAGTGTAGCTCTATGAACAGGGCATAATTATCCAACAATATTAAGGACAGCGTGCTGAAATGCGCGGCGGTGAATCTTCACCATAGATGTCTAGAGACGCGCAGCATTCCGTGGGAAAGATGATCATTTTATGATCCAGACCAATTTATCTTCTTCTGTAACGATCGTCAAGAAGATTGCAGTATTAAAAAGTGTACGCCCAAAATCAGAAATGATAACAATCTTTCAATTACGAACCGTTCAAATTCTCAGTTGGGGGAAAATAGGTACCGTAAATGCCAACTGATGCCAACTGATGCCAACTTGAATGCCATTTGTCCATTTTAACGTCTAACATCCTACGATTTTGTGAAAAAAAATCATGAAGTAAACCATTCTTAACGTGAATTAAACTTCTTGATTTCCAGAAGCATTACTTTAATTAAACTTCTCTTCTTTTTAAATAAGTTTGAAATTAAAGATGGAAATGTAGTTGTCAAACTGGAAGAAGAAACTAGTTATAAAAATATTTACAAATAACGGGCGAAAGTTTGATTTGAATTTGTTTACATTTCACTAGAGAGTGGAGAGTTGCACGCAGTGTTGCTGCTGTATTCAAATCAACAATACGGTCGCGCATCTATATTAGTTTAAACACAAAACAAAACAGTAATTAACTTCCATCAATATAGAAAAAAGGAGTAGCCTCCACCGTGGCACAGAGTAATTTATCAATACAACATCTAGGTTTATACGCTAAGTTTAAAGAAATAGGGGTAACAAGAAATGGCGGTACATAAAAAAAATAATAAGTAGAACAACCGCCAGAAAAAAAGAGTTAAATTCTATGTTAGCGGGAAAAGTGTTTCTATCATTCTTGGGATCAATATTTCAGTGGGGTGTGTGGGGCGGCAGTGGTACAACGTCGTAGCGGAGGAGACGCTAGCCTAATTTAGCGCGAGCTAGTATTAGTTCTGATGGGCTCAAGCTGGCTAACGAGATCGAATATTTTCAACGAGGCCTCCCCTTTCAATCCAGTCAACTGCAATAAACGATCCTCGGTCAACGATAACAGCATTGGGCCATCCACCTTCTATAAAAATCAATGACAATAATCCATTTTATTTGAAGAAATGTTTTATTTAAATAAATATTCTTCACCTCTTTGGCGAATGCATCTGAGTGGGTAGCATGACCATTTAACCGCAGGAACTCGGCAACATCGGTCGGACTCCAATCTGCAATTTCAACTCCAGCCAAGGCCTCTTTTCGTTCGGCCGTTCCCAGATCGACGAGCTTCGGGATCTGCCTACTTCCTCCTAAGGCGGCAGCTGGCTGTGACTCAAATAAGGGCTTTGAACGGAGTCTGCGATCTGTCGCTCCCTTTCCATCCGATTTAGCGACTTTAGAAGCCGAACAACTGTGGTTTTCTGAAGTCGGCGATCTCTCTCTCTTTGATCCTGAACGACGTCCTTTTTTAGAATTGCCTTGGGATGAGGATTTAGTCTTTTTCTTCACCACGACCACAGGTTCAACTGCCTCTTGATCCAAGGTTTCAGCTTTGGGCGCCTCTAATCGGTGACCGGCCAGTTCGCACCATCCTAACGGGTAGAGCTCCGGCGATTCTGCATCCATCCATTGGTCATAATCATCCGGCCAGCCGTCGAAATGGACTCGCACTAGTCGACCAGCCACTCGAACGATAGTAGCAACGCAAATCAAATGGGAATCCACCAGATCTGAGGCTTCAACACTCATTCCAGCAAGCATCTGAGAGCCGACGCCGGTCGCTGCTGCTTTAAAAAGAAGTTCGGGAGCGGCTTCAGCTTTCTGTTGTCGGAGATAATCACTCCAGCGGAAACAATCGCCTTCATAGTGCATTAGCGGCTCTAGAGCAATTCCATTCGCCTCACAAAATCCAGGTGGAGCGATACAGGCGGATGTGACATGGCAGCAAAATGCATCCCAATCTTTGTCCTCTTCATCTTCATCCGGCTTTCGATCGATCTGGACCATAATATAGTCATTTTTTAAGACCTTAACGACCGAAGCCGGACAAATCTTGTTTCGATTGAGAGGATCGACGGCTTCCAGCTTCATTCCTACTTTGAATTCGAGGCCCGTCTGACTTCCGGCTCCCGAATTCATTCCGTTAAAAAGCTCTTCAGCGGCATCCGTTTCGAGAAAATCCCGGTTGGAACAGCGATCCAGATAGCCCGTAGAAGCGGTAATCTTGTGACCGATACTTACGGCCCATCCAACAGGGTGGATCAAAGTGGAATCTTCGTGACACCAGACGAAGCTTTCCGCCTCATTTGCAGGAGCATCGGCGTATCGTAGCTTTAAGCGTCGGCCGATGATCGTCTCCACGGTTGCTACCTTCACAGTGGACCAATTGTGGCGGTCTATAAGCTCAAGAGTCATCCCGACTCGAAATCGGGATTGGAAGGCTTTTATAAGGCGGCTGTGGAATTTGTCCGGTAGAGAATGTGCTCCTGTAAGTCTTGTGACTACAAAAGCGCGCCAATCACTGTACCTTCCCTGTAAGAAAAACATAGTCAGATATTCCTATTGAACACAAGAAAAAAAGTAAATAAAACCTGAATGGTTCGAGGAGGGATGAGAGTCTTCTTGTTAAATGCACACCAACCGACGGGGTGCACGTCTTCGGCACCTATGTTGACCCAGAAATCTTTAGAATCGTCATCATTGTAACCTTCGTACCGAAGACGAGCTTTGTATCCCATCAGACTGATAATAGAAGCTAGCCAATAAAATTTCTGGCCTCTGTTTTTAGCGGACTGTCGAGTATCCGTGTTTTCAACTTCCACCTTAAAAGAAATACACAAATACCAAAAAGAGAATAAGGCGATGTACCAAAAAGAGAATAACGTGCGTCTGGTAATACTTTCATGCCGACGCAGACAACCGAGCTCCACTTGTCGCTCATGGGTGCGTGCCGGAAACTGGAGACGGGAAGCGTGACAACCCCAAAGTCGGACAGCATCTCCACCCAATCGAATCCGCATCTATTTGGAACGTTTTAAAATTGTTAAAAGAAATTATATTTATTTTAAATAGCAATTACTTGTCATTTTCTGATTCATCCAAGGACAGTTGCATCCTGGTTTCATTGGAGTACATGTAGACATCTTTTATAAATTGACTCATGTTCTAGGTAAATAGCTGCTGCCCAGCCTGGTCCACATACCTGCATGATGTAAGGGGACATTAAAACTCAAATACTTACTAAAAGAGGAAAATAAAATCCTTGCACTCACAGATATTTGTGATATGATTGCTTCTCACTGCTGCTCTCAGTCAACTCACCTTTTCAATTTCAAGTGAGAAAGGAAAAATAAGGCTCATTAAAACTTCTAGGTTTATCACTCCTACTATAAATGCACCCAATAAATATCGACATCAACAAATACAGCCAGCATGCACAAAGTTTTTACACACAGAACTATGCAGTCTAATCCGAATTACTGAATTTACCTGATCCCTTTCAGTCCAGATATTTGCACAAACTAAAGAATTAGAAAATCACTATTAAAAATTCTAGAAGAAGAAAGAAACTGATGACAGAAGGTCTCTGCAAGTTTGTACAATGTAGCGCGGCAGTTCGCAGACGACCAAACCCAGGCCATGCCAAAACACGGTCGCTGGTCAGATGAACAACGTTGCCATGGAGCTCTTCGTGAATCCGCCATGTTATAAATTTTTTTTAGAAATTTCAATTGTGATTTTTCAAAATTATTAGACAGCTAGGACATTTTAATTTTACACCCTTTTTATTACTAAAGCATTATAGTCCTTGTAATTATAGCCTCTGTAACTAATATAGGACGACTTTGCGTATATACGAAAAGGTCCATTAAAAGTCGTTAAAAAAGAAATTAAGAAATAGTAAAATAGGAACCGAAATAGGGACCCTAAATTACGCATATTTGTTTCATTATTTTATGGACATCTCTAATGGCTTCTATAAAAATATATTTCTTAATTTTACTGATGATGCTGTGTTTTTTTTTTTTTTTTTTTTTTTTTTGCAAGAGACGAACAGGTGCGCAGTGGTTGGAATTAGCCATTGTTTGAATACAACTTGAATAAGTATTAGAAAAACACAAAAAAAAAAAAAAAAAAAAAGGCGAAACTTTATATTGTGACTGGGAGGTCGCAAATATAAAATGAGGCCACCGGTTAGAGTCATCCGGCTGGCCATTTAATTCACCGGCGATGACTATCGACTCACGCCCAGGGAGTTACGTCACACTGTGCTTACCCCTAGGGAACCGGTTGGATTTTTTCTACCGGCGATGGTCATTGACTCACGCCCAGGGAAATGCTTATTCTGGCGATAGAATATCTTATTCTGCCGACTTGATAAAAATAAATATTGGCTAGATTTATGGGGCATTTTAAGATCGAGCTGGATAACGTGCAATGCCTACTTGCTAAAATAAGCAAAGCAAAGCAAAACAAAATTATTTTATTTTTATTTTTTTAGATGTAATCTTTTATTAATTATGATATAACTCATCTGTACCCACTTGGGAACGGCTGTGTTGGTCACGACTGTTCCAGCTTACTTCAAAGATCTACCAAAGATGCTGTAACTATAGCTGGCTTTGACGTCTTCCGAGTTACATAAGCGAGTCCACTGTGGGCACTTTTCTAATGCATGCAATAACACGAACTAAGACTAGGAACGAACCAAGTCTTGTTCTTAGTTCGTGGTAATAATAATGTGCTGTTTCTAAATTGCAATAATAACATGGTTCGCCTCAGAATAGCCGTACTGATTGATTAATCTCATTCGTCAATTAATGATACCGTACTATCCGCTTTGAACCGGTTATTTAAACGATGACGCCGGTTTGCATGGTCCCGACTACCGGTCTAATACTGTAGTTCTTCTCCTCTGTTATTTAATGATGAATAATAATGCTTCGTATCAAATATTTATTCGTATTCCTCTTTTCAAATATGTATGCGTGTTCCTCTTATTTAAAAAAAAATACGTTTACAACCACCAATCGTTATTCTGAAACCTAAGATGACAATCTGAAACCTAAGATGACAAATCGTATATTTAATAAATTCCATTAAATAGAGCTATAAATTTTGTTGCGAGCCCGAAGGCGAGCTTGTAATCCAGTCGTTGTAAATGTGACCGCTAGATGGTGCTGGTGAATCTCTACTGGGACTCGAGTTGAGGTCTCAAATTTTAACTTTTGATGTACCCTTTTGCATTTCGATATAAAATCGATGCCTGAACCGATTCTTTTTATCAGTACGTCATTTTAATCAGAATGTGGGCGAGATGCAGAAAACCTAATAAAAACGATTTGTTTTTACAAAATAGTTTTCTTTTGTTTTTGTATTTTAAATTTAAGACAATATGGCAACAGTGTCCCTAGATCTTTAAAAAGAGGTAAATTCGAATGATTTTTTCCCTATTCCAATTGGATATTTATTTAAATGAGGTTTTTCCTTTACTTCAGTCGTTTTTGATTGATTGATTTGACTCCGTCAATGTAAGGAGCCATACTTCCGGTCGTGTCTAGTAAGAAGCAGAGGCTCACTTTCTGAGCTCTTTTGATCATGTAAGCAACGCGATCCACATCAATTTTTGCTTTAGAAGCAGCTGTTCCGACGATGTCTGGAGTTAAAGTTTTCGATCCCGTTCTCGGATCGATGGAAAGTCGTCGGTAAGCAGTCACGAGATCAGAATCTCCTTCAGCGATAGCCGATAATATGGACACTCCTAGTCCAGATTTACGTGGAACTGGTTTCTTCATTCCACTCTCCGTGGCACCCAAAAGAGTGTCATCTTCAAATTTGGAAGAAGAAGCGCGGCTACGATTACTGCTGACGGTAAGACGCTCTTCGCGCGTTAAAACAGTGTCGGGAACCGTTCGGGAAAAGGCTGCAGTTTTTATTTTGCTCGCGCTGTCCAGTTCGGCTGTGAAAGCGTGCGGGTCCCGATGGGGAGGATGACGAGGAAGATTTTTTGAAGGAGAAGATTTCTTGTATCGAGAATGACTTGCTTTGTGAGCTTTCAACCCTGCCTTTTTTCTAAAAAGCGCTCTACAAGTTAAACACTCGTGGAATGTAACCGACATTGAATATTACGGAGTACTGATGTGCCGGAGTATAACAAAAGATGTTGGAAAAGAGAAGTATATATTAGCTGCTGGTGCGAAAGTTAACTGTTCACTGTAGTGATTGTGTCGCTTCACTTATACAACCAGCTTTTTTTGTGTTTTATCTTTCCAATAATTCGCTTATCAGATACCGATCCGGGGCTACATAGTACAACTATACCAGTGCGGCAGTCTGTTATAATTGTTTTAATACTTTAATCTAATTTAAACACGATTCTCTCGTAACTTCTCTACCTAGAATCAGTAACCTTATTGTGTGTATTGAGACGCTGATTTACTGGCGAAATTAACTTGAATTTGAATCCAAGAACTTTTTCATCCTCCCCTCCCCCCTCCCTAAAAAATATATACTTTTTAAAACTTTTATATAAACACTTCTATCATTAATGCGCGCATGCATATATCGTTTTATCTAAATTTTTCTAACTTACCACTTATCTATTTATTTTCCTAATGGTCTGCTCTATTATCATATTAGTCATCATAATAGTACGTTAGGGGGGAGGGCGAGGACCAACACTCCTGAACAAATGATAAGGAATAATATTTCTGGTGATTCAAACATTAGTTTTTATTATAATATTTACAAATACCAATGTATACAGATTACAGAAACGAGAAGCCTAAAGATACACTGCTCAAATTTGAGAAATTTCTATTAGTCAATCCAGAAATACGTGGAACTGATGATTTTTTCATTCAACTTTCCATGGCTCCCAGAAGAGTGACATCTTCAAACTTGGAAGAAGAATAGCACGACTATGACTGCCGCTGATTGCGGTAAGACTATGTGCTCCACGAGCTAAAACAGAATCGGGAACAGTGCGGGAAAAATAAGGTGGCCGTGTTGATTTTACTCCCCCTATCCAGTTGAGCTGTGAATGTGTGCGGGTCCCGACGACAAACGCTTTTACAACTCGATTTGATAGTAGTACTGCAAGTAGCTTTGTGAGCTTTTAATTCTTCTTTCTTCCTAAAAAAAAGCTCCACATTCTAAGCATTTGTGGAACGTAAATAAATTTGTTTCATATGAAATAGTTTCTTTTTTTTCGAGTGCGAGAAGAAAAATTATAATAAGGTTGAGAGTGAAAAACTATACTGGCACATCCTTTTTGTATATACAACTGGAAGCCAACTTTGCCAGTTCGAAGACAAAATCGTTTTTTGGGAATTTATATTTTTACTTTTATATCGGACGAAAATTTGAAAAAAATATAGTTACCAGCAAAACATTCTACTAGGCCACTCGTCCCTGCTTTTTTTTCTTCGCGATAAATGTTGTAAAGGTAGAATATTGTCGATGACTCAATGGTTATGCTTGATGTTCATTGGTTAAGTCTATTTGATAATTCTTTAAGATTTTCCGTCATTTTTCAATTATTTATAATTGCACTTATAAATCCGTCAACTTGAGAGATTTTTTTCCCAACTCATTTAAGATAAAAAAAACTGCTTATAGTTGCTATCTAACGGTCAACTAAAGAACTATTTTGAGAAAGGCGCGCAATTTGTTAAATAACAACTCCCACGCAATGTTGTTTGTTGTTGCTACTTGTTGTCCCACTTACACTCATCTGAATCATGTAAAAAAAAAAACGGGAAAAATTTCCAAGTACTACCGCTGTTGACTGCCGTAATACGTCAAGGATGAACCGCAACATCCGGTCCGGCCCCCCACTAGTCATCTACCGTCTAGTAATTATAGCTTCTTTTTTTTTCTTTTTTTCAAAAACATGACTCAACCATGTGAATACTACCTGTCAATCATGTTTTTCTTAAGCTTATGACAGGTCTCGCCGTCGTGCTTTACATTTTAAATAGGTCCTATCTTCACCACTTTTTAAAATTACATTAAATTCCAGTAGGCTCATAGCTATATCTCAAAGTATACTCAAGATAAAGAACAGTAAGATAACATACAAAAACTTAGAGCGTGACCAACTATTAATGTAGTGAGATTTCGGTACCATAAAAGGTAAGAAGTTATTTTCCCATGCGCCTAAAGAAAACTAGATTACAGTTAAATTAACTTTGGTTCAATTCCTCGGTTCAATTCCACTCTACTTATTCACGAATATTATGTGGCCACATTTTTTACGCAGATGAGAAAGAGTGGCGCAATTCAGAGGAAGAAGAAGACCTCCTTTGCAATCAATAACGAGCCATTGATGACTAACAAGGACTCTACCAACGAGCCAATAACGAATAGTGAAGCACTTCAGCACGCAGTGGCCTGGCTGGCCTTCTTCGCCACTCTTTATTACATCTACGTCAACGATCTCGTGCAAGTCAATTCAAGTCGATGACACGCGCAGTCACGCAAACATTTTTTCCCACTGACCAGCAAATTGAAAAAGGCCTATTTATCAAGCCTATTGAATAATCCGTTATAGCAAAAATAGTTAAAGGTGCGTTTACACGACCAAGATTTTTCTTATTTTTTTCCTGTAAGCTCAAAAAATAACGACCTTATTTTTAAAAAATAACGAAAAATAATAGCTTGCCATTTACACGACTATTTTTATTTATTAATAAAATAAGGCAAGAAAAGATGGCGCGTCGTCTGTTTGTTTACGTTTCGCCAAATCCAGTAATTATATGTTATATGAAGGGACGTAAAAATCGCACTTGAATTTAGTTTGCTTTCAGTTTTTCAAAGTTCTAGTAAAGTTTTAAAACATTTCCTCTCTCCGGTCTGCCTAACTCTGACTTGCCATTCTTTTTTGCTTTTTTGCGTGGCTCATTTCATTTCATCAGGGCATGTAGAACTGTAAGTTCCTAGAAAATTGTAATAGAGTATTCATGGATAATTTGGATTTAAATTAATATTGAATACGTTGGAAAGTTTCGACTGCAGTTAGACTCCACATAAAGCTTCAAAATAGTGAATAAAAAGAGTTGAAATCGCTTCTTTTAGCTTGAAAAGTCTTTGAAAACGGAAAAGTTGTTGTCGGAGAGGAGAATAAAAATTATCGTCTGCGAAAAAAGGTTGAGAATAAGCAGCATCTTCTCAGAAAAGCATTCCTATTGGTTGATTCTTATTTTTAACAATAAGCTTATTGCTTGCTTATTGTTAAAATTGCTCCAGACATGTTAAGAAAATAACGTTACATTCTTATTGAAAAGGCTTATTTATTTCTTATTGTAAAAAAATAAGCCCTTACAAGAAAAAAATAAGGAAATAAGTGGTCGTGTAAACGCACCTTAACATACATTTCTATGAAAAGTTATTTTAAAAATTCGAGTTATGTATTGAATGTTGATTAAAATACAATACAGCAATAAGGATATAGCAGTATTATATAGTTGAGAACGAGTACAAAATTATATACAAAACAAAACTACCGTTGTTAGGTAACACATTTCGCGATTCGTTAGAGGGTGAAAAAAAATGAACAAGTAGTAAAAATCAATAAAAAAAGGAATTTCAATCATTAACGATGCAGCCGAACTGACCCACAATGAATGGAAATCCAGTGTTCCGTTAGGTTCGCGTTCGTTCCGGCCGGAAACACTGGTCTCATCCGGTTGTCAACGAGATGCTCATCACGCTCTGACCGATGAAGATGTAATCAAACTCCACCCCTCTTCTTCTCATAAATAAAATAATTTAACTGTCGACCTACATCATAAAAGCTCGACCTTTGTCCGTCCGGTAGACGAGTCCAGCTCTCAAAGTGTCGGGCAGTGCACATGCTTAACTCTTCTCATCATCTAAAAAATTATTATTTATTAACTTCAATAGGTAAGTTCTAAGTTGATAAGATCCAAAAATCTTTTATAGAGTCGTAATAAGATAGTTACATATATATTCTTTATAAAGTACGTGTAGTAACAGCAGTGACTAGTTGTTACACATCACGCCAGACTGGGTTTGTAGGATTGATGCATAAAAAGAAAAAGAAAATTGCGGTTTCCCCTCTTTTCCAAGTCCCAGTTGCTTCCCAGTTCTTGTAGCCTACAGTCGCTCTTAAATTTTTTGCGTGAATTTAGTTATTAATTTTTTAAAATACAAACAAAGTGCGTGAAACTATAATTGGAAAGTGATGGCATCACAAATTAATAGCGATGATTATTATTAAATAAGATATAACGAACGAATCGTCATCATGTCCAGAAATTCTAGTTTTGACCCAGTGTGAATAAAAAAGAAGAAGAATGACGGCCACCAACAATGCAGACGGACGGTACCGTTACCGGACAGGAAACCACTACTGTGCTGAACCACTTGGAGCGTGACTCTGTGTAAAGCCACTGAGGGTGACTCCCTTGCCCGCAGATATTTTTATTTTCATCACGCAATATTTTTTTTATATAAAAAAAAACTCTTGAGATTATTTCGCAATAAGTGCTTTCAAAGTGGACTTAAAAACTCCCCTCAAGGTATATACGTTTTGATTGATGTGTTAGAAACAGTTGGATGCGCTTCAAAACGTAATGGAAGTTTTTCACATTTTCGCAATATCTGATCCGTTAGAATAGTTTTTCGGGTGAAAAACCTCTATATTATAGATTTCCATCAATTAAAAACAAAAACAAAATTGTGTAGGTTCGGTGGAGGCGAGAGAAATGAGACACTTTTACAAACACGTCCTCTCCGGCCTCGTCTTTTGGCTACTCCTCTCTCAAAGTTTGAGCCTGTTCAACACTTCGAATGCAGCTGCAACTCTCGGCTCTCGAGATGACGATCAAACAGAGTTATTGGATAATAACAACGAAGAAGAAGGATCTGAAGGAAGATACTTTGGAGATTTCATCAAGTTAGTGAAGCGAGAGCTGAGCGATGATGTGGAAACTGGGCGCTCCTCTTCTGGCATCTTCAACACTACATTAGCCTTCACTATCCCGCTCTTCTCCTTCTCTCTGCCGGACAGGGCGACTGCCGGAAAAGAGTATACCAAACAGGCCGCACTGTCCCTGTTTGGTCTAGCCATTGTGGGCGGCATTGCCATCATTCCTTACGTCTGGGAAGCCTCTAAAGGCACTAAAGGAATCAAAACTTGGGCGTTAGTTAAACCAACTCATTTATTTTTTCATAAAAGTTGATTTTACTAAATAAACTAATGGTTATAGATCAAGCAGCCGAGAAAATAAAAATGATCTTGAGTTGCCGGCTTCCGTTCTCGGGATGATAGCGAACGTAGCCTCACTTGCCGGACTAGACCCGGGTAAATGCGCTCAAAGGTCCGTCTGTGAGGTCTACAGGAGCCCTGATCGCTACGGAAAACTAGCTCTACCCGTTCGCTACTTTTTGTTGTAAGTTTCAAAACAATTTAGAATCCAGCATCTGGCCTATTGACATAATCCGTTATTTATTATTGAAACTTTTTTTTTTTTTGCGGTTGTGCCTCTAATATAGAACGCAGAAATCGTCTAGGACGGATGGCACGGCGACAGACTACCAGATGGCGGCGGATTTCGGGCGGAACGGGGCGGACGAATGCGATCGGCGCTACCGGTGTGCCTTTAGCCTCATAGGAGCCGTTAACTTCCTCGTCAGTTACTTGAAACCAGCGCCACCAAATGTAAAACAAGGATAAATCAAGTGTCATCTTTTATCAACCGCTTCTTAATTTATTTGTAAAACTAAACTAGCTGATTATTTATTTACTCTCTCTCCCTTTTTTGTTGCCAAAATGTCACATGTGTTGTTGCTATTTCTTTTTCCCCAACTCTTGATTGGAGAAAAATTTTATTTATAAATCATTGTGTAATTTATTGGAAGGATTATAAAAAAGAAATGAGGAAATATGCATCGAGCCAAGAAAAATTCTTATACTGATTCAGAAACCAATAGCTTCGACAACGCCGGCTCGATCAGAGGCTCCGTTAAAGAAAAAGTGGTTACGGATGGGTACGTCCTTGTGAGAGACGGCCTTGATAATTTCTTGGGCCAATACACCACCAAGAACCGCGGCAGCCGGACTCAACTCACCGAACACAAATCTAGTGTTGGAAAAATACGTGATTGAAATAATGGACGGTAACGGCATTTGTTATTATTGTCTTACTGGAAGGTATCGTTTCCAACAATTTGGTCATCCAACTTCATTTCATGCTGGACGTGATCTCGGATTTCGTAGAGCTTCTCTAGGTCAGTTTGCTGTGATGACATTTCCGGGTCACGTTTCATTTGAGTCCGGAAGATCAAAAGTGCTAAAGGACGTACAATAAATTAGTAAATAAGAAAATCTAGTCGGAGAAAAATAAAGTTGTGCTCAACCCTTTTCATTCATTCTACCTTCTTCACCCCTTCGTCCCCGACAGGTAGAAAAAGAGAAAAAGGGGAGAAAAGAGAGAATGGTACAACATAAATCATATCTCTACTTTGGTGTAATTTCATCAGATAAAATTGACAGACCTATAAAATTCATCTCTGATTTACGCAATCAACACCAAAAGAAAGAGCAAAAAGCAATTTCATTATTCGATTATTCGAGTCATTCATTAAAAAATCTGACTGCCCCTCACTGCTGCAGCAGGTAGTCTACCTATTACTAAAAGGGTAAAAAGGTACGGCAACACTAGCAGCAGGTAGTCTATATTGAAGCACTATTTCGCATTTCAGTTGTTGTAGTTACCGCTGATTAATGATGGATATTTTTAAGACTTACTTTTCATAGCAATAAAGTGGCTCTTGATTCTGTTCCAGCTGCGTTTGTTCAAGAGAGATGCGTTGGCTTCAAAAGCAGTTTGAAGAGGCACGTAGTTGACGACATTTTTGACAGTTTTCGTCTCGGTTTGAGTGCTCTTGGGTAACTTTGACGGGCTGTCTCCTTTGACAGCTACTGGAGTAATGACATCCCTGTGAATATAACCAACATTTAATAGTGAAAATACAATTCAAGATATTGAAAGAGTCTTACTCAGCATATTCATGCTCCAGTAGATCAACAAAAAAATAGCCAGAAAATCCAAAGACATCACCAGAGTAGAATGGAATGCTGTTCTTCCGGCAGATATTGTTGATTCTGATGGATTCTTCAACAGGGGCACGGGTGGCACAGACCACATCAAAGCCAGTGAAAAAATCCTCTTCCAATGTAGACAATTCAGATTTATTGGCAGCAACCTCCACCATTGGATTCAATCGTTGCAGCCTTACAAGGGAAGCCTCAGCAACCTTGGCAGCCAAACATAATGAATTGAAAGTATTAATTAAAAATGAATGTATGAAATAGTTACATTTTGCCCAACAGCATCAGGAGGAACAAGAAAATTGGCAGATCCAGCAGCAGCATTTCTATCATCTAAAATTGTGAGTGATTTTATGCCAGCCAAGGTAATATTCTTGGCAACTTCTGCACCCAGTCCCCCCATTCCAATAAGCAGCACCCTGGCCCCACGTAAACTATGAAATATAATAAGGTGTTAGCTAATCTTTTGTCAAATTTAATGTCGAGACCTCTTGATGGAGAGGAAGCATACCGTTTCTGGGCCTCAAGCCCCCAGAGGCGAATTTGGCGATCGTATAGGGCTGCCTCAGCCTCACTAATAACAACTTCTTCTCCTGCAACCATTTTCATTAGCAACAAGGAAATCCTAAAAATCAAACGAATATGGAAAACCAGAGCAATTTAGTTTTTGAAACATGCATATTCCGTACCGATTGACGCGTGATCAGGTCCGGCAGGAAAAATTCAAACCAAAAGTATATAGTAGTCTGCTAGAAATCTAGAATCTTACCAATCGATTAGAAAAAATAATATAAATGCGTTATTTAATTTATTGAATTCAAATTCACATTGATTAGGAGTTGATAATTATTAAAATAATTTTTAATTGATTGCTGAATTATTGTTATAATGAATTCATAAGAAATATTGCAAAAAAGACAAAAATACTTAACTATCGTCTATCGACTTGAGCGATATCTAGCGTGGCTCTAACATAAAGCTGTCTGCTAGAATTTTAGCTATCGATTTTTAAAAATTGTGTAAAAGTCTTATTAAACTTTAAATCATGAAAATATACATTGATTATGTGTCTAAAATTATTCAATAAATTTATTTAGCTCTTAACTTTGATTATAATTGATTAATATAAATTTGTTTCGTAAAAAGGAATATACTTAATTATCGCTATCGATATGATCGATATCTTACTCCGATACTTATGGATAGTCAAGTGTCAACAAAATTCCAAATGGGCTCTCAGTTTGTGAGCGTTTAACAGGAAATATAATTACATCCTGATAGAGTAACTAATTGACATTTTGTGTAACGAGTTGCCTGTAAAATGGTACCTACAATTCAATCACTCTCTGTTGCTTTCCGTAATTATTTCAGTGGCTTAGACAAATTTTGTTTTCTCCACTTTTTAGGCAGCAAACTCAACCACCCTTGAAACGTTAGAGCTTTATCTTCAGCAACTCTTCTCGGGAAATGCCGGAAACGAGCAAATTCAAAGGATCCACCAAGCACTGGAAAATTTTAGCAAACAAAAAGGGGCTTGGAAAGATTCACTCTTTTTCCTGAGCCAGACTTCGAATCAACAAACTGCCATGTACTCTTTGACAGTTTTAGAGGTAAAAAAGTTAATGATACCTATTCAAAATATTTTATTGTAAAATATATACTTTGTCCTGTATTTTAAAAGGGGTTCATCACCAAAGGATGGCATGGGTTGTCAAATGAAGAGCAGATGGAGCTTCGTACCACACTTTACCAGTGGTTACTTGATAAGCATCAATTAGCTCCCTACTTTATCAGAAATAAGGTTTGTTTGCCCAGTTTTAATCTTTCTTTCTTAAACTACCATTTCTTCTTTTCTAGGCTGTCCAATTGGTTGTCCACATTGCACGATCAGACTGGCCAGATAAATTCCCTGAGTTCTACAACAACATTCTGATGCTCATTTCTTCCCCCAACACATCATCCACCATTCTGGGACTACTATTTTTGCAAACAGCTTCAGAAGAGCTAGGCACACCCAGAGATGATTTACTCTCTACTAGGAAAATTGAATTGAAGCAGAAACTGTTGCATTTAGTGCCCCACACTTTATCAATTCTGACTGGTAAAATAGAATTTCAAAATTTTTTACTCATTATATTAATATTGCATGATTATTAATAGGGCTTCTTCAAAACATTTGGGAGAAACATGCCCATTCCATAACCAGTACTCCACCTCCATCTCCAACTCTTCCCTCACTAAGTGGTCACCAGCAGCAGCAGCAGTTGACGGCTAGTGGGAGCACTCCCCTACATTCTGAAGCGGAGCCTGTAGCACGACTCGCTCTGCAATGCTTAACCCATCTTTTTTCTTGGATTCCGCTCTCGAATCACGTTACCCCACAGCTTATGGAATTGGTATTTCGGTTTGTCAGCATGGGGACTGAAACATCACTGCCACAAATGAGTACTTCAAACGGTATATTTTTCTGCCATTTTTTTTTTCAAGAATGATTTTTAATTTATTATTTTAAACAGAGCTTTCCGTTCCAGTCGTTGCCCTCGGCACAATCAACGAAATGTTGTACAAAAATTGCGTTCCGGCAGAATTTGAAAATTTTGTTGTTTTGCTTTTTAATAACTCTTGCATCATTCTTCATCACCTGGTTCATAATTCGAATAATGGACACCTTCCACAACAAACTCGGCCACAGTATGTCAGAATGATTACTATATTCTTATTAACTGTGGTTGGTATAAATCTATTTTTATAATTAGGTACGTGGAAAAGTTGGTTGAATTAGTTCACCTGTTGATGACTAATCATTTACGTCGACTGGAAGGTCGATCACTTCCTCAATTTAGTGTCCCCCAATTTCTTTCTCTATTTTTCAGTAATTATTACTTTAATAAGTAAATAAAAAAAATTTAAATAAATAACTATTTTTCTAATTTAGGTTTTACGTTTGAGCAAACTGATTGGAACCGCTATTCATCTTGCCTTGACACATGGAAGGTGTTTCTTAGTCACGTTAAGCAGTCTTCCAGTAGCGGGTTATTGAGTGCCAAAGAGGAATCCCCCGCCTTTCGATACCGTGACTCTCTTATCACCTTAAGCGAGCGCGTCCTTCTCAAAGTCCTGTTCACAAGCAATGCTGCCCAACTAGAGGAGCTCGACGACGAAGCCAAAGATGGAAATGTAACTATTATAATCATTTTCTCGTATTTCTCTTGAATTTTCTAAAAATGTAAGAATTAAATTCCCAGATGGAAACTGAAAGGCAAAAAATGTTGCGCCAATCGATCGAGATATTCGTCACTGCTGGAGAATTGGTTAATAACCAAACTCTCTCCTTATTGAACGAGCCTTTCCAGCGGTGCACAGCTGCCTACCAGTCATTAGCATCCATGGCTGCGTCAAGCAACGGCGTCGTCCGTCTAGAATCAAAATCACAGGTCAAAGAGATGCTCGCTCTTTTCCAGGATTTGGCCTCCTTATTACAATTGATTGGACGACTTTGTGAGCTCCATACTGGAGCACAGTATCAAAACCAGTAATAGATTTTCATTTTTTTCGTATACCTTTTTTTAATTTATAATTTATCTTTACAGTTTTGAAGTGGGTCGATCACTAGTTGGGAAGCTGTTGGATTTAGCTTCTAGTGGATCAGTGGTCGCTTCTTTGCAGTTTCTAGGCTGTCCAGACCTAGAATTGAAAGCTGTCATTGCTCAAGTGTAAGTAGAATTCTAGTAAACTCACTCTTAACTCAGTTTCTTAACTCTTTTTCTTTGTATATCAGTCATGCCCAGTGCCTTTCATCACTGCAAGCTTGGTGCCATTGGATATCTGTATGGATTCACGCAGACGGACCTAAAGAACTAGTCAACTCAATCATATCTGCCCTCGTCACTTGCGCATCCAACATATTCACTCCGGCTTGGCCTTCAAGTTACCAGAAAGAGCAAGTTTATTTATCCGGCCTCCAGCTTCTCACTTCGGTAGTGAACGTACTCAGGAGCGCCTCTCTATGGAGCTGCCCAGCTTGGAACCAACTCTTTGTGTCGGTCAAAGATATACGTCACTTACCACCAGATGTAATAAAGTTACGCAGATATTTTATTTATTCAATCAAGTAATTTTTTAAAATCAATTTAGATTCATCGCGGATTGATGCGCTGCATTCTCAGCTCAACGGTTCTCACCTGGCGCAACTGCAGTGCAGATGGTCAGCACTGGCAAGAGCGCCAGTCCAAACTTCAGTCTGTTATCGAGCAAACGACACATTCCACTCGCTCAGTTATAGAAGAATTGGGAAGAGATCCTTCTAATAGATTGCTTCTCCAAGGCAAACCGTCTGTTATGGCTACGCTCGCTCTTTTAGCCGATCTAGCATCATTAGTTCGTGACGAAACTACTGCTTCTAAAGGAGCTCTGTTTGGCGTTGTCAAACCTTGGATAGAGCCCACTCTCGCCTTGCTCTCTTATTACGCACGAGATCACGGTATAAAGATTTTATTTATTATAAAGTTTAAAAGAGAGTCTAATGGAATTTTTATTATTTTACAGAGGTTACGGAAGCTGTTTTCCATTTCTATTTATCGGTGTTTGACAGTTTCATGAATCAGATGGGAGTCGAGCGCACAGAGAAGGCCGTTCAGACTTTTCTTCAGACTTTCAATCAGCACAATATTCAAGAAACTCTACGCCAAGAGAATATCCATGGAATAAGAGCTGTTGAACAGTATGGTTTCCTATAATCATATTAAAATTTGTGGGAAATTTAGCGAAACTTTTCTTTTAGGTTACTGAAAATCCTCCAAATTGTCGTTCAAGAGCCTGGAACAGTATTTAGGCGCTTCCTTTCCAGTACTCTCACTCTCTGTCTTGATCACATCTACCCGTGCATTGCGCAGGTAATTATATAAATGTTCAACCATTATTAAAACGGTATTGACTTTTTATTTTATTTAGGTGCATTTCCCGGACTTGAGAGAGGCTTTCTATCAACTGCTAACATTAGTTTTACGTCATCACTGGCGCTTTTTCTTTAAAGGTAAAATCTAATTTCTCTCTCTTTTCAAAGTAGAAAACAATGTCTAATTTTTGTAACTATTTAGGTTCAGTTCTAACTACTTATGGGTCGAGAGAACTAGACCGATCTGAGCCAGTAGAGAACCAAGGCCAGTTTATAACCATGATGAACGCGTACGGACTATCATTCCTTTTACCGGACATAGCCATTTTCAAACAGAACCTCGAAGCGCTCGAAAGTTTGCAATCCAAATGGAAGCTTTACCACAAAGTAAGATTTAATATATTTTCTTTGTAATCATTTAAACTTCATTCATTTTTTATTTGCACAGGCCATATTCCGGGACGCAGTTGCGTCTCAGTTCATTAGTACGCTGATGGACGTGCTGACCAACGGCTCTCACGAACTTCTCAGAGAGGAGATAAGTGTGGCAGTGTACGCCATGGCTTCTCCCGATTTCGACGTATTTTTCCAACAGTTTCTTCCAAATTACCTGCTCAATAGCCAAGGAGTTGAAGACAATCAGAGATTGGTGTTGAAAAATGGTTTCTCAAGCGATACGGTAAAACTTAAAATGGACCACTTTTAAATTTAGGTGTTTAACTTTTGATTTATTTATCTAGGATCTTCCAACTTTTACGCAAAATGTCCATCGACTCACCAATGATCTCCGCTTCTTCCGATCGGCCAACATTTCCTATGCGAGTCTCTACCGAACATAGTGGGGAAGGTCAATTTAGTCCACTGAGTTGTTTATAAATATGATTGATTCACGCTTTTGATTTTTTGAACTTATTTAAGAACGAAAGTTCTTTTGCAATACAATTTTCGTATAAAATGTACTTTTGAATTTGACATTTAAAAGCTTTACTTGTTAGACAGTACAAAAGCAGTATGTCAGTTTTTCCAAGTTATTATTCATTTCTTTGTTCAAATGTTACACAATAACACGTATCAGAGATATTACGGGAAATCATCTTCGTCATCAAAGCCATAAGATTCGTAATCGTCGTAATCATCGTCATTTTCGTAGTCGAAGAAGTCTTCGACATCGACATCGTGAAGCGCATCGTCAAAGTGATCATGGAATCCAAACACAGCAAAGTTGCCACCGCCCCAACCACCTACACCCTCTTCATCATCCGAAAACTCTTCACCGTCGTAGTTGACTACCCAGTCAACTTTACCCAAAAGAGGGCACACTTTCCCGAACAGGCCTTTGACAAAAGAGAGATTAATGGGCGCCAACCGATTCGTGAAATCGTCGAGGATTCCGGCAGCCATGGCTAAATCGCTCTGGGTGATTGTCTCGGGAAGAGAGAGCACCTTAAGCTTAGAAAAGTGAGAGACAATGTTGGAGATCATGGGGAGAGTTAGCTCGACGCAGCGGCGGATGTGAAGGGTCTCCAAATGGGGCCACATTTTCGGAAGGATGTTCCAATCCGAAACTGGATATCCCTGTAGATAAAAGTTAGAATTATGCTTAAGAATAATCGATAGATAACAAAGATTCAGCACTCACTTTGGCGCCAATGTGGCAGCAGTTGAGAGAAACACTGGTCAACTTTGATTTGTGCTCAAATAACTGAGCAGCAAAAGGACCCAAACAGATACTACTTTCCAGGGAGACCAGCTCTGGAAGGAATGATTCGGCGGTGATTTCGGAGTTCTGCTCGCCTTCTTCAAGGGAAGCAATACTCGATGACTTGAGAAATTTCAGAGTTTCAAGATTTGTGCACGGAATCAGATCTGCTAAACTGATGTTGCAGGATTCGAATGCCAGGCTCTTCAACTTCGGACCAAAGGCTTTTAGTACAGCCTTGATGAATCTTGGTGTCATTGTTGAGAGCGTAATAATTTCCAACTAAAGTAAAGAAAAGGAAAGAAAAATGTATAAATAAATAAAATAAGATAAAAAAAAAACAAAAAAAAAAAACAAAAGGAAAATGAACTCACCTCAGGCCATTCACGGAACGACTCTTCCAAATCCTCATCCGAAGTGTCTTGATCGGGTTGCCAATCTGGCCAGAGTTCCCTGAAGAGCACCTCTTTCAAATGCGGACAAAGTTTGCCTATAGTAGGTAACCTGAATGCGTGTCGAAGTGAAACGCAGTCCAGCTTCGTCAGAGCCAAAGTTCCTATAAAAAACGATAAAACATTCAGTTAACTATTTATGAAATAAATACAAAATAAATTACCTGAAAAGGTAGGGCGAGAGAAAAATGTTTTCTCCTCATCAGTGAGCTCCAACCGGCTGGTGATGATGTGGTTACAGGTAGCCTCAAATTCTGTCGTCAACTGGTTCTCCAACTCGGCGTCCAATGTGGGCTCCAGTGATTCTGCGAGTAATATTTGATCCAGGCGGTTTTGCTGTTGCTCTCCGTTGATGCCCTCCGAACGCATCGCTTCAGCCAACGTATTCCAACTGATGAAGGACTGGACACCAAAGCTGGTTGACATACCGTCCATCTTTTCAAGCGACGGAAGATGACGAAGGGCAAAAGTGACGATAGACCAGCAACTGTAGGTCGCATTGGTGTCCCAATCAACATCTTCTAACTGAAGATGTTTCAGGGTGAAGCAAAGCGGAGTGAGCAGCTGAGGAGGCACTTGCAAGAGGCGAAGAGCGTCATCTTCTGTCCAGGGCTTTTTCTCTCCGTATTGAGGGAAAAGGGTTTCGGCAAGATCACCAAGCATGATGAGCAGGATATCAAGCGGCATGATACGAAAACCAGTGATGCTCAGGTGGGTTAGGAGAGGGCAGGAGCTGCCAACAAATTTCAGGACGGATCTGTGGAGCTCGGGAAGGTGATGAAGGGAAAGGCTAGTTAAACACTCCAAAGAGCTCAGGGAAGTGATCAGCTGTTTGGTTTTCTCTATTGTGGTAGTCTCCTTCATGGATTTAAAGTTGAGCTTCAGATTGGTCAGAAAACTGGCACGGTTTTCAATTGTTGGAATGAGCTTGGGATTTGGTTCTGTTCCCGGGAAGGCAACATGTGTTTCAAGCTCCTGGATGCTATCATCCAGCACACACTCCAGGAAAACCCAGATGTCAATGATGTTGTCATTGAAGAGGTTATAGTTTTGGTAAAATTTCTCCAAATACTTGTTCCTGTAAATTGAAGGAATGTCATTATTACACTGAGAAATTATAATGCTGAATATAGATAACCGTTTACCTCATCTTATCATTCATGAATCCCAGAAGGTAGTGATTTAGGCGATTCCTCACAAAAGTGATCACATTTTCACTTTTCAGGAAAGAACAGGCAGAAATTAGAGATGAAAAGGCCACTAATTCCACCTGCCTCTCTTCGGGTCGATGCTCCCGGCAGAGAAGAAGATTGCTCAATAGCTCTTTGTAAGATACCTCAAAGGCTAGCTTCTCCAGTCGTGGGATGACAAAACGGTCCATGTCGCAACCAGCCCACAGTCGTCTACTGTGATTAATTAGATAATAATGATTTTGTCACAGTATAATTTGAATTCTAATAAGTTACAGATTTCATAGGCGGTTAACTTACCAATTATATTCTTCCAAAGTTCTCCCTAATTTTTATATTCTCTTGACCTCTTCTATAAATTTACAACAGACATGTGAAACGAAAAATTTAGAATTTCCATCAAGAACGCAAAAACGAGTGATGATCGTCGAATTTTTTCGTCTGCTCGCCAATCGTAGAATGCAGCATTGCAATATTTTTGTAAAGGTATGCCAGTATCACGACGGAGCAAATATTATTATATTACCACTTTATCGAAAGCTTCAGAAAAGGTCAATCAGGAAATATGCAACAAAGTTCGAAAAAAACTATTAGTTTACGAGTAATCAAACTTTGTACAGCCTTGTTTACATTTTTCTCCATAAGACCATGATAAGACTGTAGAAAATCATCGAAAAAGACATGACAAACGGGATGCCTATCTCAGAGTTGCCAGTTCTCAGCAAATGTTAAAAAATTTTCTGACGGAGCTCTATGGATTTGAAATGTCATGAAAGAATGTTTTTATTCATTTATTCTTTCTCAACGTAGGACATATGCGCCATACCAGGCGATACCAGTGAGAACGAGTAATAAAACTTGGGGTAGTTTAAGCAAAAATATAAATGGTAATAGAGTAAAAAAAAAAAAAAAATTATGTCAACGGTATACGTAGTCGAGTACCTGTATGTAGTATATGATTACTACGCGGACACACTTAACTTGTTACATCTAATGAAGCGCATCACTCTGCATAGGAACTATTATATG
This sequence comes from Chydorus sphaericus, assembly GCA_030141595.1. Taxonomy (NCBI): domain Eukaryota; kingdom Metazoa; phylum Arthropoda; class Branchiopoda; order Diplostraca; family Chydoridae; genus Chydorus; species Chydorus sphaericus. The sequence continues at coordinate 7,610,861 of CM057933.1, forward strand.
GCTCCTCGACTATTATTCTTCCTTTCTTATAAAAAATACAAGATGTGAAGGACATCCAGCTAATCCGCCGCATCCTATATGAACATCATACCTTCTCTCTGATACCAAATCGGCCCTTTTTAGGGCCGCCACTTAAAAGGAAGAATATCATATCGCAAGCTCAATCAACCCTCACAATCTGTTGTAATATTTGGCTATGACAAAAGTTATACGGACGTTAAAATTCTTAACTAAAAATTTAATATGAGGCTTATCTTATATCAAATGGGAATGCTACTTAAAATGTAGATCTCAATTTCCCCTCTCGTGGCCAATAAATACTTTTTTATTAATTAAGTTTGGTTTCTAAATGGTGCGATAATAAAGAGCTATTTCCTCCAGGTTCTCAGGGTTTTTTTCTCGAATTTTATCCTTTTTTATTTATCTGCATCTTGTATGAAAAAAAAATGAAACCGGTTACAACTACTTTTAGCTAAAATACGCTTGCGATCTGTGGGTGTCCCATGCTGCGTCGCTAACTACGGCGCCCCGAACCAGGAAAGACCGGATAACTTCTGGCGTGCTGCGTGCACTACAATGTTCATGGCAACGCCGTTTGTTTATATTACTTTAGCCAGAGTAGTCGATCGATAGACTCAGGTTCGCTGCGAGAAATTAAATTGAAAATTGAAATTAAATAATCTATCCCTGTATTTTAAGAATTTCCAAGTAGACTATGAAATGCAATTACAAATATTGGATCAATGAAATATGTCGTAGTAAATTTGAACTATAGAGACGATACTGTGGGAGCAAAAAAGAAATATTATAGAGAGGAATAAAAACATTTGACGAGAAGGAATTGCCGGATTAACAACGGGTTGCAAGTTTTGACCGCGATGTTACAGTTCTCGCAACCAGGTTAATTGTTACATTTCCCTTATGCTAAGTTTAACGTACTGCCGATGTAGTATAATCTTAATATTTTAGTTAGATATGGGACTCAAATTATTTCTGTATTTACAAAACAGGTTCTCCAATTAGCCCAGTGACTATTTTTACAACGAGTAGCCATACACGAGTTCAATAGCGCCTTATAACGAGTTCAATTATTACAAATACAATTAGTACTTGTTTTTTAACATTTTATTCTAAAGTAATAAAAATTCCAATGCCGCGACTTTTGACAACATTCTATGGATACAGATTATCACTCGAATCCCGTTCGATTTAAACTGCCGAACTTGGAGAACGTCAACGGTACGTGCCAGCATAAAAATAAAATAGTGCCAGCATAAAAATAGAGTAATATTTAAAAAAAGATTTCACTAAACTAAGCAGAATATCGTTTAATATCAATAGCCAAATATTGGAATGGAAGTACTAATTACCAGCTGATCATCGCACAAACCCAACAGTTTCCCCAGTTATTTGATTAAAATGATGAGACTATCTAGGAGGGAGACAAATAAGCAGCCCATTGGAGACGATTGTGGTGCCTTGAAAATAACGAAGCGAAGCGCTTCTGGAACAAGGAATTATTGAGCACATCAAGGCGTTCTACCTTCTTTGAATAGGATTGATTCTCATCTGTAGTGATGGAATCTTCCGTCAAAGTCTCTGCTGTGACGCTGCTGGATGCCAATAATTAATAGTGATTGAATGTGTTCACCAAAGAGGATTTGTTCTTCTAATTCTTAAGAGGAGCGCTCTCCAAGATATGCCCGATTGCAAGCTCATATTTATTTTTTGATAACCCATAGAAAAACATTGAAAAGGAAAAAGAAACAAAACATGTAAATGCAAGCATAAAAAACAGGATAAAGTCTAACATTAAATTAAGTAGAGAAATCTAGAAGTATTGTGAGGTACTTAACAGAAAAATCAAATAAGGGGTAGTCAAGGTACAAAATAATTCGTAAGTGAACAACATATAAAAAATCCGGGATATAATTCTGTTCTATAGGATTCTTATTAGTACGAAAATCATTTTTTCATTAGTTTGGCCATTCGAAATAGAAATTTCGTGGATAAAAAAAAAACAAAAAGCGATAAAATTCCTCTTTACAATCATTCTGCTTATTTGAAATCAGAAGAGAGGGTTTCTTCAATTTAGCGGAAGGAGGACAACTGCTCTTCCAGCTGGTGCAATTGTTTCTTCATGGAAATGACTTTTTCTTCAGTCAAATCCAATTTCTTTTGATCAACTACGTAAGTCACCGGATCGCCCAACCTCAATGAAATAGAATCCATCTCCAAAACATTCAAGCGAAATTTGCAAATGCCTATCTCATGGGATAGCTCCGAAACCCGATTTTCCCTCGACTCTTCACCTTTAAATAAAATAAGAAAAATAAGAGGTATTGTTACTTTAATAATAATTTTATCTAACAAACCTGTAGCATTCTCAGTAATGATCAAGTGCGCTAGTAAATTCATCTTTCTATTTTCCTCTGGATCAGGCCCTGGATAGAGAATAAGCGTTAAAAAGTTGTTTACAAAATCTCATGTTGCAACAGAATAAGTTGTACCTTTGTCGGAAGCGGACGAATCGTCAATAGGTGAAGAAGGTAGTGTCGGAATCGTAGTTAATGATTTTGGGTCAAAACACCCAATCAACTTCCAATTAACACCGTCGTGCAAAAGGAAAGCGTATAGACTGGACCCAACAAGTGATGTGTGTCCATCATTCGGCAGCAATTTCAAGAGCTCTTTGACAGCATCCGGTATGCGCGGTTCATCCTTCATAGCTTGCAAATCGCGAGTATCGTGAGCAGCAGATCCAACAATATCAGTTGGTTTCATGACCTAATGTAAATAAATCAAAATCAATATAATTCAACATTGAAAAATGGAAATCTAAATAACAATACAAATTACCAAAATGACGGGACGATTTCTACGATTACGGACGCGAATGGACATCATCCCAGAATGGTAGGCAGATCGGAAACGATTCCAAGCAACCAACTGGACTGATGACTGCTTTTCTGTTCGGATGTTGAGATCGACGGCATCATCTAGAGTTCGAAAATCCTCCTCTTGCAACAACATTGGAAGCTCCTCGCTTCGAAACTGCTCGTCTTGCAGAAATTTTCGCATCTTAGACATGCTTTGATGATGGACTTCTGTGCTCTTCTTCTTCTCATCAGTCAGCTTCTTATCTGTGCGCTCATGACAGTTGCTCACAAGGGCTGAAACAGCAAATTCTGCCATAAGGTGAGTTATGAATCCTTGAGGCTCAAGCACTGGTGGTAAGGTTTTCTTCCTTAATGGTGACAATAAAGGTACTTCTTTTTCTTCAGTATCTTTCTTATCTGTGCAGCCAGGATAGTTGAGTGTTGAAAGAGCAAATTCTGCATCTGAACAAGAATTTTGGTGAGCTCTTTTGTCAATCTAATTTTTAAAAAGAAAGAAAAAAGGGGGTACAATTAGATGATAGCAATTTCATAAGTGCAGGTAGCCAACAGTGATTGCCCTTTTTGCACTTAGTTATTAGTTATGATAATTGACCAAAACAAAAATGTTATGAAATTACCTGCTGAGAGTATAATCCTGAGCCTGGGGAATGGCTCTGACAATCATCCTCCTGTAAACAAGCCTTAAATACATTAAAAGGAAAAAAAGAAAAGCTTCTTTAAAATAAAATTGCAATAAATCTACTTACATCACTCTCCATTTCAACATCTCTTTCTTCATTTTTATCGTTGCTCAAAGAAGGTGAGACTACGTATAACGACATTGTACGGTATGAGTACAGCCGATATGGGCGTACTTCACTTGTCTCTTTGTTTCACCAAATAAATATTAAACATTCATTACCCCGACCAAATCCCGTAAAAGGATTTCGATCGACATTTTGGACGAATAATTACCGTTCAGCGATAGTGAAAACTCTTTCTCTTGAAATCAAAACTACTAGTTGACAAGTGACACACTATTAAATGAGCAGCCGCTAGCAAAGCACACATAACAGATGACCAGAAGCCGCTACCCGGCTACCGGTAATACATTTGACGTAAATAACGCACATCGCACCCTACAACGGGTGTCACTAAAACGTGGACGTGGACGTGGACGGTGGACTCCCTATTCTGTGAACATAAGAGAGTGGAACCGCCCCTACAACTACAAGAAGTTACTTCATCTACCGCCAGAGGGCTTATGTAGCACTTTCCACCATTTTCAGTTTCCAGTTTTCGGTTTTCTACTTTCCAGTTTCCACCTGTTTCCACAAACATCGTTTTAGTTAGACAACGATACAACCGGTTTCTGAGTAAAACGCGCTCGAAGCCTTCAACAGATTCGTGAGACGTGATCACCTGAGCACTGTTCTGAGTTCTCTCAGCAAATAACTAGTACTCGCTCACTACTTCCTGACTTCTTGTCACTGAGATATTCTTGAACACAATGGATGACGAGCAAGAGACGTCCAAATTGTGGAGGGTTAGGAAAACTATCATGCAGGTAAGATATGAAAACTATGTGAAGTATCGCACGTCAGGCAAGTAAGCATTCTATAATGTCTCATCTTTTTGTGTCTAGCTTTGCCACGATCGCGGCTACTTGGTGGAACAGAAGGAATTGGATCAGACTTTGGACCAATTCAAGGATCAATTTGGTGGAAAGCCCATCAGGTACAAAGTTATTGACTTGATATAGGTATTGAGTGATTTTAAGCTGTTAATTACTGTTCTTCACATGTTACAGTGAGCATCATCCAGTACGAAGTGATCTGGATGTCTTGTTTACCCACAATGATGATCCAACTGATCAGATGTTTGTCTTCTTTCCTGATGAACCAAAGATTAATGTCAATACAATCAGAATGATCTGCCAGCAGAGGATGAAAAAAGAAAACATCTCAAGGGCCATTATTGTTGGTCAAACTAGCAAAAGCATGACACCTACAGCTAAACAAGTGAGTCAGTGTACTTTGTTGAAAACTAAAACTTTTTTCCCTAATTTTTTTATTCTTTAGTCATTGGTTGACATGGCCCCCGAGTACATCCTGGAATCCTTCAATGAAGCTGAGCTTCTATTCAACATTACTGAGCATGAATTGGTTCCAGAACACATTGTTCTCACTCCAGTAGAGAAGCAAGAGCTCCTTGCCAGGTACAAACTGAAAGAGAATAACTTGATGCGCATCGAAGTTGGCGATCCTGTGGCGCGCTATTACGGGCTCAAACGAGGACAGGTAATGTTGAACAATAACTATCTTAAAAAAAAAAATCTTTATAATTCTTTTTGACGTTTAGGTGGTGAAAATCGTGCGTTTTTCTGAAACTGCTGGTCGTTACATCTCCTATCGACTCGTGTGGTAAAAATATGGAGCATTGCGTAAAATTGGTCACTTGTCCCGTTTCTTGCTGATCGTTTCATCTCCTATCGACTCGTGTTTTAAGAATATGGAGCATGGCATACATATTCGATATCGTTCACTTCTATCGGTCACCTGTTCCGTTCCTCTTTTTTCTATTTTCTTCATCTTATCTTTCTTCTTTTAAGTGTTGCTTTATCCATGGCGTTACCTTCGATCTGAATAAAGGCTTAGTTTTTCTCAGATTTCAAGTTAATTTTATCTAGGTGTCATCAATAGTTGTCTATTTTTGGAACAAAACGAACCCTTTTAATAGAGAGTTACGACCAGTTTTCCTACTGTAAGGACATAGAAGGGGCAGACGTGTGTAATGTGAATGGATTGACGTCAGGGATTTCCCTCAATATTCTTGTACTTCTTTAAAGGGGTTTTACCGCAAAGGGGAGGCACTCCCAATTTTTCCTCCTCCCTTAGTAGGCCTCTGGCTTCTCCTTTTAAAACACAACGACTACGACGAAAGCGGGCGACTTTTCTCCTAAAAGGCTTAAATCTCAGTTCAGTCAGCCAACCCGCTTTAATCAGCAGCAGCTTTCTTTTTATTTTGGTCTCTTTTTGTACTGTTTGGTTACGTTAATATTTGTCATCGTGTAATATTTTTAAGAAGTGGAAATCATTACTTGAGAAACACTGCTGGTTTGGTGCTTTCATCGTACCCGAGAAAAAAGGAGCCGTCCACATAACACAAATACGTAAGAGTGTATTACCTACTCTTTCCCTGGAGTCATTTAATGCCGATTAAATTGATTTTTGACACCTTATCAGATGCTTCTCAGATTTCATCCCTTTAACAAGATTCAAGAATTCAATCCCCTTAGATAGATGAGCGGAAGGTAGAACTTTTCTCTTATTTTTTTCCTGAAATAGTTTAAAGAGCCGCACAAAAGAATTTGTGCTCAGAGGGTTGGGGGGATTCCTCGTAGCGGTGGCAGTCTGTCATCGTCCTTGAATCGCTTGACTGATTCACCCCAGAGAATCTGGTCATGATGGTCGCAATTCCTCTTTGTGAGCTACGTAGGTACTACTTTTCTCAGGTGATGCCTGTAATATAATCAGGTGAATCTCCCAGAGCGGCTACGGCGACCGCGACTCACCCTCCTGTCCAGCATCTCTATTTTTTTTCGTAAACAGAATCGAGATTTTATCTGTTATACTGCTCTTGTACCGTCATTCTAGATTGTACGAGAATGACCACAACTTTTTCTCCTTTAGACGGTCGGGAATCTCCCATTCATTTTATGACGCAACTTCTGACTCAATGTTCTACCCATTGGCCATTACTAATAATTCAACGAGCTTTGCACTTGGTTCGTTTACCATAAATTTCCTTGCCGAAAGATATTCTCTTTTTTTTACACGACAGTCGTGCGGAAATTGATGGAGGTTCAGACAACAAAACATTTGCATACCTAAGAAGAAAAGGAGCGCATCAAGAAAACGGCAACCCGGATGCGCTTACGCCAAAAAGAAGGAACAAGATGTACAAGTATCGATTAATACAAAGTTAACGGAAATAAATGTGATGCATACGCAATATTATGTTTACGTGGTTTCAATGTAATTCATTTGTTGTTTTATACCATCAAATATCAATGCACCATTCTATGATGCATTTATTGTTACGTATATAAATTAAGGATTACCGGTATCGATTGGCAGTCCTCTAAGATGTGTAGTAGTAAAATCGTCGTAAAGTCTAATAAAAATTTATTCTGTTCAAAATGAAGAAAAACATACTTTTAACCACAAAATCAGCATTTTTTCCAAAATGTGTGAAAACGTATTTTGGGCCGCGTTTCAAATAGAAGAAAATAGACGGCTAATTACAGTTGCTAATTATACTAAATTTGGCAACTTTGGCAACTGGAAGTCGTTAGTCGAAACAGGTGATAGTCAGCGTCCCAACAACAGTGTTGCTTCACGGAAAGCGGGAACGGCTCTATCGCAAGGCTGGGCGTTCTTTTAGGTTTCTATTTGACTTTTCCACCTTTCTCTTTCAGCTTTTTTAGTATTATTATGCCTCAAATATTTCATATGATTCGGCCAGAACTTAACTTTTATGAGTTTTATCTCTTGTGATTACCAGTTTTAGTATTTTGTCTGATTGGGAACGGACAGGGTGGGTGACGAGTCTCGCCATGTATTACCGTGGGTCCATGGCTAGTTACTCTCCTAATATGTTAAACTGCCTATTTATGCCGTAAAAATTAATTTTCTAAACTTTAAATTGATTTAAAATGCTTTCTTTCCCTCTGTGTGTGTGCATTCTGTAAACTTCATAAGAGGCTCTCTCAGTTAGGCCTACACTTTTGGCATTTTAACATATTTCAACCGCTTTACTTTGTTTTCACAGGTAACCATTTTGAAATGGAAACATCAACTACATGTTATGTTTGTCATGCTGACAAGACCATAGCCTTCAACAGATACCTCAGCTTTTTTCAGTATTTACACAAATGATTCTCTTTTATGAATATCTTACCAATTACCCAATTTTGTTCCTAATACTTGCACACATAAGGTTTCCTAGCGGGCTTGGTCACTTGCCTGATCAAGTCTGGAGGATCAAGTGGCTGACTGCACTCAAGTTTTCACCCGACATCATTGATAAGCCCCCAACACAGATAGAAAGAGGATGGATCATTTGTGAACGACATTTTGCCGATTCTTGCTTCATCGATGGAAAACTACTGATTCACGGATCCGTCCCTGAATTATATTTGGACGAAATGAGAAGCAACGAGGTTATATTCTATTTTCCCTTTAAAAATAAATTTAAATTTGATTTCCGAAATATTTTAAATGTTTCAGATTGAAGTGATCACTCTTTCCGACGATGACAACAAACCGGCTAAGTTACATCCTAATCTACCAGAGGAGATTGCTTCCAACCTAGATTCAATGAAAGTTGGCCCGGATGAAGACGATATTATGATTCTGCAAGAGAAAGGAAGAGACGAAAGGTCTATAGTTGATTCAGAAAGCGACATGGCTATTGATGCCAAACCTGGTAATTTTATTCAGTTAAAACTAGATCTTAATCAGTGAAAAATTCTTTATTTACATCTAATTGTTATTCTGGTAGAAGAGCCGCAGAAAAATGACAACGGCGAAGTTGGCTTTTTACCTCCGGACGACGAATCTTGTGCTTCCACGATTCTCTTTGAAGAAAATCGTACCACTTCACCTCGTTCGAAGATTTCCCACACTACTGAAAATATCCAAAATGATCGTGAAGAAATGATAGTTGATTCTGGTAAAAAGCGTTCTAATCATAATACATCCTCCATTTAATCCGTATTTAATACTTAAAGATGAGGGAGAAAGCAGTCTAAATGAAACGCTCATGTCTCCCGACACTATAAACGCCCTTTGTGAAAATCTTATGAACGGGTTTGCGGTAAAATTAAATCATGATTTTGAATTTGCACTTAGTATCCAATTCAAATGTATATTTGATTTAATTTCCAAGACCAAATCTTTCTTGAATGTGGAAGCGATGGAAATGTTCTCCGAGTATTCCATCCCGAATCAGTCGGCGGGAGTTCCCATCACTAATCCGGCTCCTCCGCGTGAATTGTTTGAGGTTCATAAATTAATGTGCTTATTTTAATCGTTTTCAAAGTCACATATTTTTAACTGCTGACATAGAAGAAGGGATCCGTCAATCGTCTAGTCCCAATGTCTGAATGTAGCTCTACGTCGAATATTTCATCCCCTTATCCAATCGACGACAAAATGCACGGTATAAAAAATTTGCTCGAGCAGTAATAAATGACTTTTAAAATCTTCTTTCGTGTTGGTTATTTTAAGCTCCTATTGCGGAAGTCACCTCTAATCCACAACAAACTCATCGTTTGTCAACTATGCCAATCCATTCGTTGACCGGCATGAATCGTTCTGCTCGCACTACCCTTCCGGTATATAACTCTGAAGTAGACGATGATCCGATGGTCGCCATGGATGTTACTCCGTCGGTGGATTTCATTGTCGTTAGTCCGTTCCGGCTTTCAAACACCATTCTTGCTCGTGACTTGTTTCCGGTAACTTCTTTTGTGAAATAAATGTAACCAATTCATTACAATTGAAAAACGTATCAGGACATGAATGCACTTGGCTCTCCGGTTGATGAACTTTCCGGTTTACCGGACTCACCCTCTGGATCGAACGATGTCACTTTGGATGATCCCGAGGAAGAGCCTGAAGAGCAGCCCGTCACAAAGCCTCCACTCGGTAACAAACCCAAAACCGACAAGTCTAAAATTGCGAATTTGCATTTAATTATTACATATTACTTTAAATTTAGGCCATTGTGGAAAGGCTTATTGCAAATTGGGTTGCATCTGTGACAGTTTGCTCACGAGCCGTCCACCTTGTGGCAATTTCTTCTGCCTGGATGATGCCAACTCCTGTAACAAGCACGGTAGAACTTGCCGTTTTTCACTTGAATCGGATCTGTTGGGCTTGGATATGAACGGTGGACTGGTCGAGAAAAGACGTGAAAGGAAGCTAGAAGCGTTCATCAGAGAGAATGACGGCCTGCAGAAGCGGCAGGTGTTGAAGGAGCTCTACATTACACGCAGCGACATGGAAAAGACCAAGAACGAGAATGACTCATTACGTTCAAAGCTGAGAGACCAACAGGAAGAGGAACGGTACTTGAAGAACATGCAGCGTCGCCGGCCGGTGGAATCGCCTTCTCCATCCGGAACGAGTATCCTCGGGAAGAACGGTATGCCGCTGAGCGAGACTCTCCTGGATCAATGGGCTAATTTATTAGACAAGAACAGACCTTGTGACTTTGTAGCTCAACTTCTTTCCGAAATGTTTACGGATCACTACCTGGCGACCGTTCCTGAATTGCAAGAGAGTCAAATTCACGCCATCATCAGTAAGAATATTTTTCTCAAGATTTTGTATGTTTTAAAATTTATTTTCACATTTATATTAGCTGCAACGATGAAGCGGTTCAATACTTGCTATTTGGGCGAAAAGAAGAAAGGACGCCCAAGCGCACTCACTAATGATTTAGTGAAGGAATTTGTCGCAAGTGTTCATTCAATTTACCGCCAATAAATGGTGATGTAGCAATAGAAGATGCTGTGCCACTAGTGATTCAGTATTCAACCATCAAACTTGTGCTCATCCTTTTAATTACTTTTTGTTCACCGTACGTCTGTAATTACTTTCGTACATTATAAATGAATTTTCTTTCTTTTACTTTTTAAATAGAAACACGGATACTTTGTAAACTGGATGTTGAAATAAACTCGTTTGGTTTGCTGATTTAATTCTTTATATGTTTCAAATCTGGGTGTGAAGTTCTAGAAAGTTAAAGGTCGTGTGTGTGCCAGGTGATGAGAGGCATCTTTGTTAACTGGTCCAGCAAGTGTGTTTTACACTGAAATACTGAATAGATCAGTTGTTCAAGCAGAAGTTCACTGCGGTACCGTAATCGTTTCGATGAGCTATATTATCTTTGAAAAAATTAAAAAGCTTGATTCGCCATTCGCGTGAGACTTGGGAATGTTGCCGAATCGTTTATTGCTTATCAAAGTTAATATAATTTAATAAATAGCGGTAAACATATTTTATGAATGTTTTCGATACCGTACAGTAATCATCCCTTGGGATGAAGCGCGCGGCGGAAAGTTGAAAATTCCGTGTGTGATTCACGCTCCAATCCCTCTGCTAACTATTTTTTAAAAACATGATTGACGCATGAAAAACACAATAACCGTTGTCGATAAATAGAAAACGATGTATTAAAAAGGCACGTAATAGTACGTTTACGGTTTGATGATGATATTATAACAGCAGTAAATGGCGCAAGGAGTCATTAATGGGTTTGTTTTTCAAAATCAACGACATGTTAATGAGCTAATAATTTCCGACTATTGGGTGGTGGGCCCCGGTATGTTTTAAATATTTCATTCTCATATTCGTCATTCTCACTTGCGTCATTAAATTCCGTCGTCGTCGTCGTGCGAAATTAGGTTATACAGTAGGTCTTATACCGTAAACTTGAGTATAAAGATGTACTTAAAACACACAACATCGAAATAATCTAGACAATGCATTCTGTACTTTAAAAAAATCTTGAACGTATGGAATTTGTAATTAAACTAATACGGGTGTTCTCCCTGGGGTGCGGCTACCTACTGTAATCGTGGGTGCATAGAAGTCTCGTTATAACGACGACGAAGAATTATAACTTTGCTATCCTTTTAAAAGCAGCAAATGTTCTGTGACCACACTACCAGATTCTAAAATAAATTCTATATCAATAAGACACAAACACGATCGACATCGTACCTTTTAATTATTTTTCTAAAGAAAAACAAGGAAATTCGCTCAACACCTCGCAGAAAAAAAGTACATTATAATCGATTTCGTTCTTCTATTTAACAAGACATGGATCAAAAAGGTCGTCATCAGAAAGGGACGATTCTGGACCACTGTAATAGGAATAACCATCGTTTGAACGTTCAGTATCATGGCTATCGTAGAAGTAACCGGCAGTTTTTTTAGCGCGTGTAGGCGAATTCAATTCGACATTTGGGTTTAGGAGCGGACAATTGCTTCTCCGAACATCATGTGGAAAAGCTCTTCTAAAACGAATGTGGATGGGCGTCAAGGGACTAGTAAATGCGTCAACAACATTGAGAGCCAGCTGCTTGTTGGGTTCGTTCAATCGGATCTTGCCCGGAAAGGAGACGTTTTTCAACTTGGGCATTTTTGGAAGGATGTCGGTCAGCATAGGCATCGTCAGCCCGGCGCACTGGCGGATTTTTAAGGTCTCTAACTGTGGCCACATCTTAGGGATGTCACTCCACTTAGAATGAATACTGGCCTATTGTTAAAAACAGATATAATTTTAGTATAATAATAAGGATTAAATAAATTATTACAGAAGCTTACGTTTGTGCCTATATGGCAGCATCTGAGAACGATTCGGGTGAGCGCGCTTTTCTCTTCGAAAAGACTTGACCAAGAACCAAGGCAAAATCCGCTCTCAAAATATTTTAGTTTAGGGAGAAATGTGGAAGCACACACTACAGATTCGTCTTGTTTCGAGATCAATAAAGAAGACTCGTCAGATAGAATGCGCAAGGATTCCAACTGAGAGCAAGAAACAAAGTCGGCAAAATTGATATTATAACCATGTTCGATCGTAAGGCTTTTCAATTGCGGACCAAACACCTTCAATATGAGTTGTAAATCTTCCGGTGCGAGACTATGGACGGTGACCGAGTGGATCTATGTATAAAACAGGAGAATAATAAACTATATCAAAAGTCAAGACAGAAAAAGAAAGCTCTTTACCTTATTAGACCATCTAGACATGATGGACTCTATGAGCTTTGGACAATGCTCATGCCGCAACCAAGTGTTGTCGAATCCAATTTCTTCCAAGAAGGGGCAAACGGCTCCAATACTTCGCAGGTCATCTTTATTTCGTATGTTGATCCCATATAAATTTTTCAGCGACAGGAAACCTATTTGTAATAATGTGTTATAATTATATAAATATATATATATATATTATCATATATTAAAAAATACCATAAATAATTAAACAAAAACAAAAAGGATATTATACTTACATGCAAATGAATGAGGAGCGACCATCGGCTTCTGCTTGAAATTATAGAGTTGGGGAAGAAAACAAGATCGGTTAGAGGCCTTTAAGCACAAGTCATTGAATAGCGCTTGAATTTCCGTGTCCATCTTCTTACGAGTAGCGTTGAGGATTGTGATTGCTTGGCTAGTTTTGGCTGCTTCCATCATCTCCAAGAACGGAATATTGCGAAGGACAAAAGCGGCCGTAGAGCGACTGAAAGCCGCACCTTTCATAATACCTCCATTCCCAAAGTCCAAATAACGTAGAGAAAAGCATAAAGGAGTGCGATATTCAAAGGGCACCACTATTTGTGAAAGTGCTTCAGTAGTAGCCCAATCTGGTGTATCATACATATCCGGAAACAAGTCGTCTATGAGCTCTCCGAGAATTATTGCGAGCATGTCTCTCTTCCTTATACCGAGCGTGGTTGAAATGCACAAATGAGTGAGTTGTGGGCATGACTTACCCACAAATTTTAATACAGATCGGTGGGATATCTGTTCATATCCAATTTCCTTGAGGGTGAGACTCGTCAAATGACGGAGTGAACTCAGAGAAAGCATTATCGCCTTCAGTTTCTCCGGTACGGTTGTCTCATTTCGTCGAGTTAGAGTGAAATCAAGTGACAGTTTATGGAGTTGACTGGACCGCTTGGCAATAGTGGTCCCAAGTTTGACATTAGGTTCACAATATGGAGAGGAGACAGGTATTTCAAGTTCCAAGAAGGTCTCATCCAATATGCAATCAAGGAACACCCACACATCTATGATGTCTCCCTTGGCTCGTTTGGAGTTTTCATTGAATCTCTCCACAAAGGCCTTCCTGTAATAATAATATAAGTAATTAGACTAATGAAGGTTGGTTTCATGCTTAACAACATGTTGGATTATCTACCTCATTTCATCACTCATAGTTCCAGCAATGTGCTGCTCAAAGCGATCCCTAATGTAGCTGATGAGTTTCTCACTCCTATATAAAGGATTCACAGAAATAAGAGCAGAGCTGACCACCTTGAGTTTCTTTTCCTCAGGATGATGATCAGGGCAGAGTAGAAGGGTGCTTATGAACTCCTTGTAAGAGACTACAAAAGCCAAGTACTCCAGACGTAATACGACGGATTTCTTCATTACGCTTACGTTGACGTGTATTATAATTGCCAGCACCTGATAAGATAACAAGGTTTCATAGCATAAAAAAGAATAGAAATTCAGATATAATATCAAGCAACAATAATACAGTCATTTAATATTGTTACTTTTTAAACGACGAAGAGAACACAATTTACCGAACTTGATGGTAACAATTGTTTACTTTTTCCTGATAGTCGGCTAGTCGCAGCCGCCATATTGTAAACATCTAAGCGCTACATTGCCGGTTTTTTACTGCTTTATATGAAGTGTTGCTGGCTTGCCGCCATAATGCGCCCTGCCCAGTTGACACTTGGCAAACGCATTAACGCGGTCGCGCATAGCAAAAGTCGTGAAATCAAATTTTGCGATTTGCGCGTTATATAATTACTTTAACGTACACGCTTTTCTTGCATCTTTCGTTCGCCATGTTTCGTACAATAGATACAACGAACCGAAAATAAAGCGCCCTTTATAAAACCGTAGCATCTGGTGAGTGGTAGCATATCTCTAAATTCTAATTGGATTTTTTCAATGATGGCAGTTAAGTTAACTTAGTAAATCAATTTAAACGATATTAAAATTCCGTATTTAAAAAAAATTATAATATAGCTTAGTACTATGATTACTATATTTATATTCCGATTTCCGCACTTCTCGTTATGTGTTCCGCTTGTAACAAAAAACAGGTACTCTACCATCATTTCACGAATTGGGCACTTTATGATAATTTTTCGGGTACAGTTCATCACACTTTCGTAATAATTGTGAATTAATTTTATAAAACCCAGCTAGCCGCTTGGAAGTTGGAGCTCATGGCATTTCAAAAGACATTTGGGTAATGGATTAAAAGTTGATCACTAGATGGAGTGGGTCCTACGATGACAAAATCTGTTGCAAAATCTTTTTTCTCTGAAACGACGTCTGGGTCTGGACGATATACAGTCGGAGACCCGAGACCGATTCAAGAGGTTTTTTTACTTTCGGCGTCCGTGAAAAGAAAAGCATAAACTAATAAAATAGTGACGAGTTTTGTGGTGTGTACTCTTCATCGAGAGATCCGCAAGTTCCAGGGGATTTTAATCGAGTTCTCTGTGGCTTCAACTAAGGTATACGTGAAAATTAGTTTTTTCCCTTTTTTAAGGGTCTCTCTGAAATGTGATGTGATATCATAAATGTCGTATTGTCTGTGCCTCTGCTTAATGAAACACTATTTTTATCTAGACTTCAGCAATGGATTCTGATGAGGGCATTGATGATGAGTATTCAGACACTGACAATGAATTCACTATGGTTGAAGAGTCAAAAAGTCAGACTGATTGCCAGGAGCTTGATCGCTACAAAGTCTTGACAACAGAGCAAATTTTGGGACACATGAATGAGGATATTATGGTGGTACAAAATGTTGTTTAGGTATGAAATTCAACCTATTTTGTTCTCTAGTAAAGTATTTTAATTTTATTTTTTCTCATTTCAGATGCCCACTACGGTTATTAGAATGCTCCTCAATCACTTTTGCTGGGATAAGGGCAAACTAATGGAGAGGTTATATGATGGGGACCAAGAGAAGCTTTTTAATGAAGCACACATTGTTTACCCCATTGTCAAAGCCGCGGCACTTGGTCTCAACGTTGAGTGCCAGGTTAGTTTCTCATATTATTAGACAAATTTGAATGAATCTTCATTTTTTCACATACAATTTCTTTTCCAGGTATGCTGGTCTACCCCACCTTCATCTGAGATGTTTGGTCTCGAATGTGGTCATCGAACCTGTAATTCCTGTTGGACAAAGTACCTCACGATGAAAATCATGTCCGACGGAATGGGTCAAACCATATCGTGTGCTGCTCATGATTGCAATATTCTTATTGATGACGCCACTCTAATGAAACTCGTGACCGACCCTGAAGTACGAAAAAAGTACCTACATCTCATCACCAACAGCTTCGTTCTAGTATGACTTATTGTCCCTTTTAAAATATCAACTACAGGCACGTTATTAATTTTTATTCTCGCTTATAGTGCAATAGGTACTTGCGATGGTGCCCAAGCCCAGGTTGCAGCAGCGTAATTAAAGTGACGCAAATTGAATCACGCCCAGTGACGTGTCGCTGTGGTCACACGTTCTGCTTTGCTTGTGGCAGCAACTGGCACGACCCAGTACAATGCGCCCTGTTCCTCAAATGGATCAAAATGTGCGACGAGGACTCTAGCACATCAAAGTGGATCGCCTCCAATACCAAGGTCCGTAACAATTACAAGCATTTAATTCTTTATCAAGCTCTAATTTTTATCCTTATTTATTAGGAGTGCCCTAAATGCATGGCTTCAATTGAAAAGAACGGCGGCTGCAATCACATGGTCTGCCGAAAATGCAAAACGGATTTTTGTTGGGCCTGTTTGCAAGCTCTTGGAGCTGGGCAAGTTTTGTGTTATCTTTTCTTCTCTGCTATTATTGTCTTATTTTTTTATTTATTTTTTTTTTGTCGCCAAATAGTCATGTTTGCAATCGCTACGACGAGGGTGACGCCCGATCCAATAGTGCCTCGCAGGCGAGAGCTGTATTGCAGCGCTATTTGTTTTACTACAACCGATACATGAATCATATGGAATCTCTTCGCCTAGAGCACAAGCTGTATGCAGCCGTCGAGGAAAAGATGGAAGAAATGCAGCAGCACAACATGACATGGGTTGAGGTTTGTTTACATTATTAATCAGGTGATTTATTTGTGAATATAACGTCGTTTTGTTTTTATATAACATCAGGTTCAGTTTATGAAAAAGGGAGTGGATGTTCTGTGCGAATGCAGACAGATACTGATGTACACCTACGTCTTTGCTTACTTTCTCAAAAAAAATAATCAGTCAGCCATTTTCCAGGTTAGTTTTCCGTTCCCTTTTCGGAAGCAGATTATAAATATTTCTATCTCATTTCAGGAAAACCAGAACGACCTGGAATCAGCCACTGAAATGCTCTCCGCGTACCTCGAGCGGGATATCACGGAGGAAAATCTCGTGGATTTAAAGCAAAAGCTTCAGGATAAGTACCGGTATTGTGATCTTCGCCGGCAGGCCTTGATGGAACATGTCTACGAAGGATACGACATGAATTTGTGGGAATATAATTAGTGAAAACAAATGCGGTTACATCTTTTCTTCTACTCTCTGACGGCTCTTTAAGGCTTCTATGGTTCAGCGTAAATCTTGAAGCGTATTTTTTTTATTTGGACTGGTTGTAGAGGAGGTTCAACGTCTCTTCTTACATTGGAGTGTATTCTCTTTTCTATTGTCAAGTTCGAAACTGTTGCAAATTCGTTTTATTACGGTATTGTTCTGTTTGAACGGCGATTTATAACAATCTCAGAGCTCTTTAAATTAAAAAAATCTACTTTTTTCTTGTTCTTTCAACACGTCTTTGATTGTCGCGCGTCTGCTTTTTTTTCTTTCTTCCATGTTTTGTGGACAATACAGTTACTAAATAATCCATCAAATACATATTTTTTTGTGCATACACCACTTTTATATTATTTTATTTTTAGCTTGAAAAACAGTTAACAAGAAAAAGGTTTCAAATTTGTGTACTATAAAATTCACACTCAAACAGTTAATTTACGCGAAACAATTGCGACGAAGAGAAAATATGCGCAACAAAGAAAATGAAATTTACATACAGCAAAACATGGCTCAAAGGTACTTGGTCATTGGATTACAATGAAACTGGTTGCCCTGTTGGTGATAATAGCACAAATGGATGAACGGGAATTGATTTAAACATTGATCGATTTAATCATCCTGCTTCCTCTTTTCGGCAGAAATGATATATATCTAAACTTATAAAGCTGAAGCAAAAACCTCCCACCCGGCCACGGCTTAAGCTTTTAACTCGCGAAAAAGCCGAAAACCTCAACTTAATAGTAACCAAAAAATCGAGCAAAAAATTTAGAATTTTATAAGCCCCATCCCATTTCCACCGGAAGTCGGTGACGAAAGTAATGAGCGTCGAAAGGCGCCAGCATCGTCTGCAGACCGAGCTCGAGATAGGGCAAATAACATGGGCACCCGTTGCCGAATTCCTTTGACTTTTGCTCGGCTCATAGTCCATTTAATCGGTGAACTTTGATACCAGCATACGTCTAAATTCAGTGGAATTCTAATGAACCCTGGATCGGTGAAATACAACCTGTAGTTGATTTACAGTGAATTAAAAACTAAATTTACCACCCTCTTTACCACCCTCAAATTCACATAGCCCAGTTAAAGATTCGTAGCTCAAATGTCGCCCATAGCGCCTCTGGTGTTGAGTTCCGAAACTGAGTAAAATACGATAGTTCTAGGCTCTGACCACCAGTAGGCCACACTTTTTAAGTGCTGTTCGACTCTACTTTCTGATCTGGGTTTACCTACCACCACAACAATATGGAAGACACTTCCCCCCAAAAAAATCGCTTTTATGAGGATAATGAAATGATTTTGGGCAAATAAAGAAGTTTTTCTAAAACTCATTCAATGAACTTTACTAAAATGTATTTTTAGAGAATGTTATTGATGTTTTAAAAGGGCTTTAAGCTAGAAATTGTGAACTAATTATTTTTTTATTTTTAAGAAAATACCGCTCATGTTGGTGTTAGATTAAGCCTTCAAATACGTATCGAAATTCACTTTAGCTCGAGCATTTCTGCGTGAATGGTACACTAGAGCTACGTGGAAAGCATATCTGACGGAATGATGCACTAATTATCCCCAGTGTTTGAAAATGCTATTTTACAGTAGCTCACAGTTTGGAACACTTAGCTAATCAGGTTACAACTTTATCTGAATCAACATATTCATATTGTATCCAGTAACGGGAAAATTTATTTTCCAACTAAAATTTCTCTTCATTATGTAAATCCTACTATCCTGATATGCTTTAATACGATAATATCCCAGTAATGTTAAAAAATTGAGGACCTGATCAAATTTTTGTTTAAGCCATAAGCTTTATGCTATATGTCACCTTGATATTTTTTGTAGAGGAAGCTATATCCATTTTTGCAATGGGAAAGCTTAAACTAGGATGGCTTTAACTATCCTATGTTGGAAGTTGGAACTTTGAACGAGGAAGCTGAAGCGGTGTACACGTATGCACGGTGCTTTCTGCAACGGGAAAGCTTTCTAATACATGAAGTTTTCAGGTTCATTTTACCATTCCTAAAAAAAAACTAGATCCATTTTCTAATTTCTATGGCTTTTTGCAACGAGAAAGCTTTAACTACCATTATGGTTATAACAATTCGATATTGGACCGGAAGTCTCGCCGTAAGATATGAGCTTTACATATTACATCATCCCGATGGTGTTCTTTTTTTAAATGCAGAACCAAATCCATTCTGCAACGGGAAAGCTTCAACTAGGATGGCTCTAACGATCCTGTATGGGAACGAGGACCATGAAGCCATGTATACATTGGTACAGTGTTATCTGCAACGGGAATGCTTTTACTATACAGTTTACAGGTTCTATTTACCCTTGAAAGGAAAGCTAAATCCATTTTTAGAGCTTTTTGCAACGGGAAAGCTTCAACTACGGGCTAAAATTATTTGATTTCGGAAAAGTAAAGCTTATGGTATAAGCCAATAACCTATACATAATCCCGATTTGTTTAAATGGGAAACTAAAGACCCATTTCTGGAACGGGAGAGCTTCAACTTGGATGGCTCTATAACTATCCTACACTGAAACGAAGTGCTGGAGCCATGTACACATTTGCACGGAACTGCTATCTGCAGCGAGAAAGCTTGAACTATACACTTTATAGCTAAATTCTTTTCCTAGGACTTTTGCAACGGGAAAGCATAATACCATAAGTAATAAGCTTAACATCATCCCTATGTTTTTAAATGGGGAACTAGATTCAATTCTGCAACGGGAAAGCTCGAACTACTGTCCTTTATTGGAACGAGGAAGCGAAGCTGAAGTCATGTACACACTGGCACAGTGCTTTCTGCAACGGGAAAGCTTTCACGTACAATATAAAATAGATAAAATAATATAGCTAAGGCTCTATAATCTTTTAGCTTTAAAGCGGGCAACTAGTAATATGATAATACGCACGCACGGATCCGGGTTATTTACAGGAGTTATTTACTTTTGTTTACTTGTTCCAACGTTCACGCAGCCTAGCTTTAAGGCTAACAGTCACGGGCTCATGAGAGAGTTTGACGATCACTTCAGCTGGAAAATCCTTGTAAACTAATTAAATTAAACTAAAATATAAAATAAAGAACTAAAAAAGAAATGAATTTCCTACAAGTTACTCGAACCAAATCCTGATTTGAAATTAACTTCAATGGTTTAAAAAGTCGTTCACAAACTCATTTCGCAAAGATATATATTTTTAAACAAGATCAATTAGATTTAGACAAAAAAAGAGCCATTAAAGAATATGTTTTCATTTTACTACAGTGGGGATAATCATAACAGGTTTAGCAGCGGACCCTATTTTTCCCCTTTTTTCCTTATTAGAAACTAATATCTATCAAGAGATCTTGGTCTCATTTTAAAAATGCTAAGCAAAATAAAATAAAACGACAATTAATCCTCAATTCAATTTTCACCTCTGAGCTCCTTTATAATTGTAGCAATTTCCATTTAAAAAAACAGGCAAGGAAAATGATAAAAAAGTTACATTATTCAAAATATAACGCTAGCTGCGTAGGGAGGGAAAAAACAAAACATTTGCAGTGCCTCCTTGTTTCCAGGCGCTGGGCTTACTGGTCTTTCTTCTCTTCTTCCTCTTCCTTGCCAGCAACCGATTCAGCTGTAGATTCTTCGTACCTAAATAATAAGAGTTTATGAATAAATTTTAGTGTAAATTAGAAACATTACAAGTTACCTGAACATTTCTTTGATGTCTCCCCTAACAAGAGCAAGAATCAGAGGCGTTCCAAGACACACCGGGACCACATAGAGCAGGGCAGGCTGAGCGTGGCGATAAAGCTGACCCATACAGAAAGTGCACACAAGTCCAAGGATGTAGGCAGCGATATTCGTGTTGACATAAATATTTCTTCCCCTCTTCAGGCTCTGGTCAAAACGGAGGAGGAGCGCAATGAAAATTCCAGGAAAGATTATGTCACCCAATCCCAGCATTATAAATTTGTTGGCACGAAAACCATTTTGAAGAAAATCAACGGGGAAAAACACTAAATTAAAAATAAAGTAACATAAAAATTTATCGAAAACAATTTAAATTCTTGTTTAATACACAACAAAAAACGATCTTAACGTTTTAAAGGAGCATCATAGTATTTGGCGACCGTCACCGTAACGTCCGTTCCAAACACCCAAAATATGTCGTAGAAGAAAAAGCCTCCGAGAAGAACGCAACCCGTCATGGCGTTTTTCAAATGAAAATTCTGCTCAATACTCAGTACGGCAAAAGCGATTGCGAATAAATTGTTAGCGATCCAGTGCTGCAATTTTTAAAATTTTTATGTAGTAAATAAAAAATAAAAAAAAATATGCATTGTATCACCTTTTGAAGGTAGTACCAGAGAAAAATGCCATTGCAAACGGTCAGGCAGATCAAGTCATGGGAAGAATATTCGTACAAGTCAATTTGCAGAGACTTTGACAGGTTGAAGAACGGGAGGTTGAAACAGAACTTTGGAACCGAATCTGGGATGAATCGGTTAGCAATCGGAGTCAACAATTTGATCAGAGCACGGATCCATAAGCAGAAATAGTAGATTTTGATTAGGATAATTAAGAAATTTGGGAAGTAATTCGGATAAGCCTGGAAAAATACAAGAAAATGATTATAATTCAGGTGTCTGGTAAAAGATAAAATTATAAAAGAAAAAAAGTACTTGGTAAAGGTAGAGGCTCAAAAGGGCTGTGCTGGCAATGAATGGGTACAGGGCGGCAAATTTCTCGTTCATCAGGAGTCGTGGAGCTCGGGGTCTTAATGAACCAAACTTGACAACCTAACAATGAACAAGGTAAAAAAAAAAAGTGAAAACGTTATACAACATCGTTTCAAAAAGTCGTGGTACAATCGGACATTTTACACACCGTAATTATAAAATTATGCCGATTCAAACTTGAATATTATACCTTTACTTCTTGTTGTTCAGACAGGAGGGAGCTGAAAATTGTCTCTCCTGATTCCTGTATAGATTTTAAGATGTTACAAAAATGTGGAATCGTGCAAACCAGAAAATAATTACTTGATAATTACCTTTTGCTTTGTGAAGTGACTGACATTGAGTGAACGAAAAGCGCCAATGATAATTGGGAAAAGAGCCATCAAAATCAGACTTCCGTATGCAAAGGCAAGTCCTTCTGGGGAACTTGTTGGCCTAATAGCTAAAGCATTGCTTTCTACCGTGAAATTTGCCTCAATTTTTTGGGCAAACAACTGAGCCATAATTTGAAATTGATTTTAATTGAACTCTCGTAATATATACCACTTGATGGTACTGGTTTCTCAAAATACACAGATCACCAGTTAACCCTTTGGGATTTGGAAAAGTGTTTTCAAGAAAGAACTCAGGTAACATTTACGTTACAAACAGCCAAAAACCACGCGATGACGTGACCGGAGACCAAACACGAGGCACTTTAAATAATCGTCTGCTACATGGTTACCCATGTTGCGCGCTCACCATTTAGTTACGGTAGTGTGCGTGCCGCGTCGTGTCACATGAAAAATAATAAAATCATATATAAAATTCAATAACAATTTCAGCAGCTATGAATGGCAACAGCGAAGGAGGTGTGTGATTAAAAAAATAATAATTAATATTATGGAACAGTTATGAATGATTAACAAGGATTTAATAAAAAATTCTGGTGAACAAAATTAAGTAGCACCATGGTAGCACATGGATATAAATCATAAAATGGGCGAACCATTCTTGTACGGAACATTGTTTATTACTTTGATAAAATAAAATGAAGCGATACAATACTGTACATAGCAGAAAAAATCATGCAAAATCAAGACAAACGAGAGAAAATACATTAAATCTGCACAATAATCGCGGTGCTCTAAATCTCTCTATGTTGCCTTGCCTCGTTTAAGCCTCTTCTCTCTTTCCCACTAAAAATAAACAACTTATACAACCAAGACGGACACAGGATTTTTTTTTATCCGTGGTAAGGAACGAATAAGAAAATACTTATTGCAGTTAAATTAAATAAAAGAGGAGATACAAAAATTCAGCCTAGTGTTTCCAATAAAACCTGAAGCTCTTCAAACGTCAGCTTCATCTTTCCGGTCAATGATGTCTTACGTCTTAGGACAAAGATTTTGATGAACAGCAGATGACTGTGGCACTTCATACATTTGTTGAACCTGAAATAGAAAGAACAAGAATAATTTTTATGATATCATTTTTGCAAATCGAAATGGAATTACCGTTCTTGGCGCGGAATATCGACGCCGACGCTTTCCGTCGAATCCGCAATATTATTCTTGATGATGGTGGCAAAATTCTTTAGAATCAACCTCAGCGAATAGCAGGCAGTGGTTACGTATACTTCATACGTGCTATTTAGGAGCTCGGCTATGGGTGGCAGGAGCAGCACGCACAAATCGAGACTTAACAGATAGCTAAAATAAATTTAATAAATTATCCTGTTCATAAAAAAATTCGAAGGACGTCAACAAAGTTAAAAGAAAATTCCATAACTTACGGTCTGAAGTTAATGAGGCTGAGTATATCAACCATCACTGCCGGATCGTTCATTTTGACTGCGGTTTCCAAGGCAACCTGTAAACATTTCAAGTATTAAAAGAGTTAAAAAAAACCATACGAAAAGATAATAACTAGATTATACCTTTCCGTCTTTGCTCCGCCACAGATTGCAAACGATCTGGAGATTACGGTGCCTGTTACACAACACAGTCATCATGAATCGATGTTGCGGTACAACATTGGCCATCAATTCCAGCTCCATGTGCTCTAAGGCCAACAGTGAACTCGAATCATCATAGGCCCTTGTACCCTTGTTGAAGCCGGGGAGGGACGGACTGCTCCAGCTGCCCATTGACCTTCGAAGCTGAAAGGAGGCCTTAAAACCCCAAAAAAAATCCTCATTAGTATAGTAAAGAAAATGGAGATAACAAAACGCTTCAAAATTACCGGAAGGAATTTGTCCATATTGAGACCGGCTACCCAGTCTGTTATTGCCGAAACGTGGTTCATATGGTTATTCTGGTTTTGAGATAGAGTCTTAATTCTGTCCTGCCGGTCCTGGAACTTAGTGGACAAAGCTGGCCGACTAGCATTGTTATTGGAGTTGCGGGTGCTGAACCACGACGAGGAATAAGAGTGCAAATTCAGTTTAGACTCATTCGGCGGACGTTGCACATTTCCTCTTCTATATAATCAAAAGGACACGTTATTATGACTGGAAATAACAAATTCAAAGATTTATGTTTACTTTGAGTGGTTCTTCCAATCAGAACGAGAGGGATTGAGAATCTCTTTGGTCAAATCTCTACGAAGAATGGAATTATGGTCACGACAAGTTAAGTTTCGACCTCGTGAATTCCGTCTGCCCGATGGAAGCTGTTTCATTCCTTTACTCATTTGAAAGGTTGTTACAGGTGCAGGCCTAAATGGGCTGCTCTCCTGGTCGGGCGGCGTCTTGTTCAGCCGAGGATAGGAAGGCCGGTCGATCGGACAACCCGCACCTCCATCGGATTTGCAGGCTCTGAGCGGTGACGTGTGCTGCTGGATCAGATGTTGTTGTGACGGACGTATCACTACAGGATCTATGTGTTTTTAGAAAACAACCAATTGATAAAATGATCTTCCTAATAAAAAAGGACTAGAAGGGTAGCTATAAGTAGAAGGAATGAGAAAGGAAAGAAATTTGAAAGATGGGGTTGACTGAAAGATTTTGTGGTATTCACCTGGATTCTTGATGTTGTCTGTTTTAGTGAGTTCATCATCATCCATCTCCAACCTCAACTTATCATCTGACTCCTGGAAAACTAATTGCAAAGATATCTTGGACATCCACTTGGTCCGATTATCAGTTTGCTTTGCAGACAATGTCTGTTAACAAAGACAGTTGAATTAGTTAAATTAGGAATCGTGCAAACGAAATTCAGGATTTAAAATACTAACCTTTAGTTTACTTAGTTGATTGATAGTGAAGAGCCAGTAAGCACTAATGAGTATAGGAAAAAGTACTGCCAAGACCAAGCAAACATCCTCAAGGGAACTTGCAGACCCAGCCAAAAAAAAGCTACCAACTCCGATTTTCTCGTGTTTTACTTTAGCAACCAGCTCCGCCATTATTGGCAATTAATTTAGGGAGCTCACTGTCAATTCAAATCATTAAAAAAACGTTTCGTTATCAAGTTAAAAAATCAGGAAGTATTTTATATGATCGAGAAGGACCGCGAGTAAGCCAGTAAACACTAAAACAAACGTGATGATAAATTGATAATGATGATGAAATTGATAAAGTAACTACTGACACCAGGACTTTGCTGACACTGACACTCTGACAGATCAACTGCAAACGTTGCAAGTTGAAAGGGTGTCACTAAAACGTGGACGTGGACGGTGGACTCCCTATTCTGTGGACTTCAAGAGAGTGGAACCGCGAAAGCTCCGCCCATGACTCCACCCACTAGTTCCACGGAATAGTAGCGTAGAGATTTTTGCCCTTTGGCCACCCTATTCCGTGGACCCTAAAAATGTGGACTTTATCTAGTGGACGTTATATATATATTTTTAAATGAAATGATGTGCTGTTAACAAATTATTACTCCATTATTTTTAATATTGGACCCAAAGTCTTGGAAAACCCATCATACTCAGAATAGGGTTGAAGCAGATACCGATGGCAATTAAGCCGGCGATGGACCCCCACGAGACAAGTACCGAGTGATAGACAACCCATCATGATTGGGATGGGTTTGAGGCCGGTGGCAAAGCTGGCAACCGGTGAGCGCTTTATTTCGGTGACGCTAAACTTGTGGTAAGAGTCATGCGGGTTAACATGAGCATTTGAAGTGGATTAGCGGCGATAGATTTGCTTGTGACCGGTGGACGTTACTAAAAAATTACTAAGTACGGTACTTAGGCACTGGGCGAGGGTCATGCGGGTTTAATTGGTGAACGAGCCGGAGCTCTGTGTCCGTCACAGGTGACTTTTTATTATAAGTTTGCACGAGTTAGCGGGATTGAGATTGCGAAAGCTGCATGTACCGTTCTAAAGGTGTACTAGCATAAAAAAAAAACTGCAATTGGGTCCACGGAATGACGTAACAGGGTGCTAACGGAAACAATGTGGTCCATGGGTTCACATATTTCAAATGAATGCAGTATTTCAAACGTCTATATGCACCACAGTTCCACATTTTCTGAGTCCACAGAATAGGGTGTTAAAGGGCTAAGTCCACGGGTTTCGATGGGCGGAGTCATGGGAGGAGTTTCCGCGGTTCCACTCTCTTATGTCCACAGAATAGGGAGTCCACCGTCCACGTCCACGTCCACGTTTTAGTGACACCCAAGTTGAAACTTGCAAAGGAGAAAATATTTTGTAGTCTGCTGTGAAAATCCAGTTGCCAAGCGTAACCGGTGGCAACGCTGTCATTCCCCGTCTGTCCGTCAAGTGCGATCGTTGATAATTCCGTACTTACTAGTAAAGACTCTTTACTGTCTTAACGCGCGGAACTATTCGCAAGTGTTTAACTAAAGATATGCTCAATAATGTCATAGTACTGCCACAATATATTAGAGAACTGCAAAGTATACTGTGGTACTGAGAATGTTTGTTTTTTTCGAAAGCAAATAATTAAGTCCCGCTAAAAACATACGACACTTTTTTCCTTACCAAAAATATAACAAGTGGGAATAGTTTAGAAATGTGTTCCTGTTGAAAATGCTGTGAAACAGTTTCTTCTTTGTTTATGAATCTAAAACACACGAGCTACGTACATTTAAAAAAAAATTGGAAATAAGAAAATGAGAGTTTAAAAACCAAAACATGAGATAACATTCCAAGGTGAAAAAAAAAAAAATTGCTGCTTCTTAATATTGTTACTTTATTCGGCTTACTCATCCTTCGCCTCCATCTCGTGAGAAAACTCTTCGATAGCTCGATAGTCATCGTACCTAACCAGAAATTCATATTAATCAATTGTGATGCATTTAAGAAAAGAATTTGTTTACTCGAACAGAGCGTTGATGTCTCCCTTGACAAGAGCTAGAAAGAGGGGCGCTCTAATGCAGGCAGGAATCAAGTATAGCATAGCTGGCAGGACATGGCCAGAGAGGTGTCCAACCAGGATAGCGACCACAAGTCCGAAGATGTACGCAATAGAGGACACGTTGAAATAAAAGTTGGATCCTCTCTTGAGGCTGTCGTCAACGCGGAGAAGGAGGGCGACGAAAATGTCAGGGAAGACAATGTCACACAATGGAAATGTAACAAAGTTGTTGGCGGCCAGTCCGTTTTCAAGTAAATCGGTTGGAAAAATCACTATATATAAAACAAAGGATCGAAATTTAGAACGAAAAAAAAATATTTTTTTGAATTTAATAAAAACCAAATAAGTGTTTTACGTTCAGAATGAGCTTCGTAGGATTTAGCGACCGTCACCAAGCAATGCACTGTTTTTGAGAACGTGAGGGAGATCTAAAAAAAGAAATGGACCCCAAGAAGGATGCAACCCGTCTTGACGTTGTTAAAATGAAGGAGCTCAATGCCACAGACGATGAAAGCCAATCCCATCAAGTTATGGGCGATCCAGTGCTGAATGTAATTTTTTTAAATATTTTTCAATGTGTAACTTCCAAATTCAGACGACTTAGGCCTTCAGTCCGGCAGTCCCAACTCGCAAAGTCGAGTAGGCGTGAATTGACAAGTGATTTGGTTTTTCAAAGTAATTGTTTCACAATTTAAAAGATATTATGAAAAAGTTCCGGCTGACGACTACCATCACAGGAAGCTCTCCGACCTGCTTGCACTTAGGCTCGACGAGCTGATTAGGTAATTCTAAATAACTGAGGCGTAATTAGAGGACAACTATGATATATGTGCGTTTATACAAATCTTAACAATGCTGATATTTTATTGACAATCGAACGGTCTATCGAGTCAACAACATGGTATGAAGTTCTACAAAATGTAAATACAAAAAATTGTTGGTAAATACTAAGAGCTAGATGGAGCTCACTCCTTTTCGCTTGCCGCACTTCGGGTCTGCGGCACTTTCCAGTGACAGTCCCTTGGGGCATTTCATCCTGCAGTTTTTTCCTTTCCTTTGCACAGGAACTCAAAAGTTTGATGTTGTTTTCGTTGTTTTCCTTCTTCTGTGCCATTCGTCATGATAGGCTGTTGCTGGCTTACCGAGGTACATCGTTGTATAGTGAGACCGCGAGGTCAGAGGAGCACGTACACTCGCACTAATTAACGTTTGCGGGCGCTTGATAAAAGAGAAATCCACCGAAAACAACGATTCGTCCGATTCACATATCGATCGACTTACTTGGCTTCCGAACCCTTCTTCTCGTCCCGCGTTCATAACCATTGTGTATTTGTGTAAGACCCCGTGCAAGTATTTGTCCACCAAAACCGTCTACAATGTCGAACGGCTCATCGGCCGCCGATTCGACGACCCCGTTGTCGTATACATGCAAACCGAAGATTCAGGTAGAATACAACATGGTTCGAGATTAAGACTCTTCCTGAAAAGATTATGGTTCTTTTCAAAATGAAAAAGATCGCCGAAGACCACTTGGGAGAGTGTTGCGAATACATAGCCGGCCTCAACGTTCAACTGATCAACGAGCCAACGGGCGGGAGAGTCTATCTCGCTCGCCGATGCAAAAAAATTTCCGAAAAACTTTGGGTCCAAACGGCCCGGCATACAAAATGAAATCCAAGTTTAAAAATAGCTAAAATATCATTAATATATTGTTTCTATTGTATATATGTAGACGGATCAACTATATTTAAGAATTTGTTGGGCCTATGTTAATGAACTCGTGTATTCGATCTTTTTTTAGTCTAGATAGCATAATTTATTTTAGTTACTGTTGCTCTTACATAGTTACATGTATAAGAATTCAAAAAACACGGTTTCGAAATAAAATAATAAAATAAAAGTGGAGTTCAGGAATGAATAAGCCATGACTTCAAATGAGTTTCTACTTGACGCTTGGCTGCAGTGATCTGTGATGAGTCGTACCGCAAGGACGGATACATATCAGCGCAATGAGAAGCTCCTATTCATTAAGCAAAAAATTATTGCGTTGGAAGATATATATTATCTAATGACTTGATCTAATAATAAAATGCGGAATTATGTAAACAAATAGTATTTAACAATTTACCTTTAATATAAATAGCAACATTCCCTGTTTTGTTGGAAGTAATTCCAAGAAATGATACTGGATCAATGGACCCATTGGAAAACACGGTTCGATTCAATACCAAATCATATCCGTTATAGATTATATTAGTCAAATATACAGCTTTTCTAATTTGGTTTTCATTGAAATTAGGACCAAAAAGGTCGTTGCACTGCTGACGTATAATAAAATCAAGGGGAAAACCATGACCAAATGGTTGATCAATCGAATCGGATGTCGCAAATGATGCTAATTCGGTGCAGAGTTGGTAAATCCACTGACGGTCTATTACCGTAGTAAACATATCCCTCATTATTGTAGAAAGTATTTAGAAATGTATTGCATAAATATATTGAACAAAATTACCGCCTGACAATACAGCAGAACTATTCCAATCGGTAGTCTGATAGTATTGATTAAAATGGTTGTAACTAACATCGAGACACCTTTCATTATACACAGCAGTCAGCATTATATCTGTACATTAATGTTATAAGTCTTGCATTACATTCATTTTTTTCCGGCGCTCTATACATGATAAACCTACTATTAACGACAGCAAGCCGGTTTACAGGCGCTCCAAGTGATGGATTTGTCATTGTATTACACAACGTATTCTGTATCAATAATAACATTTTGGGGTAGTAACTATTATAAAAATATATTGGTTATTAGATATATTAGGCATACTATGTTTGGTCCAAAATAATAGGGGTTATTATTATATTGAACGTTAGTTCCAAAGTTAATGGCCAAATTTGCAAACAGATTGGCCACATCAAGTGAGTTAAATGGATCAAGTGGTTCGCAGAGTTGAAAGAGATCTGTAGCATTCAATGTGCCCTCTTCTTTTATCATTTGTAGTAGGTCAATAGTACCTTCTTTTATGGCATCAGTGCATTTTGTGCCTTGTTTAGATGTCTGTAAAGATTTACTAGGAAGAAATGAGCCCATTCGATCCACATTCCTGCTTTGATAGATCCATCGTCAATAGTTGCTTCTCCCCCAATCATCAAAAACACCGGACCGCCTCTTGCTTTGTTGTTAAAGAAGGTGTCATTGATAAAATATCTCTGCAAGATGGAAAAATCACAGAAAATATTTTATCTGCCTTTCTTAATTTCCTTACCTGATTCCATGTCATAATGTTTGATACGTTAAAATGGTCCAACTTTTGTTGAAACCAGTGATTGATAGGAGCGGAAGCAGCTCTTGTCGTGTCATCATCGAGAGAATTGACTGCAGGTCTCGCTTTATTATTACGATTGATACGGCCGCCGAACATCAGTCCTCTTGTAGGGTAAATTATGGACAAAATTGAGAGTATGTGGATATAAATGATGAGACGCTGCATTTTTCTGCAGATACAGAAGAAATTAATATATTATTAGTAAACCTATATTATTTGGAAAAAAAAAAACAGAACGAGATATTTTATACACGGAATTTCATGTCGTTGTAACCTCGGTTTTAACTTTTATTATATTATAAATTAAGGAACTATTACTATTACTAGCGATGTTCCCGCCCCATGTGGGGCGGATTGTGGGTAGTGTGACCAACTTTTTAGTACTGTGCATCTAATTTTTAGCAGAAATCGTGATATATATTTAATTGTACAATCACGTCTTTTTTTGGATTCAAACTTTAAAAAATTTTAAAACAGAAAGGGGAATAACTGATTGACCACCTATTTTTAAAGAAGTGAGTTTATGGATAAACTTCAAAACATTAACAAATCAATACCCCAATAAAAAAATTCCAAATGAAATTTGCTTTGACAGAGTCATAAGTGAAGGTCCTTTAATTCACGACCAATAATTGATTAATTTAATTATGTCATGATTACCAACATAATTATGATTTTTCAACAATGAATAATTGATGACGTTTTAACAATCCGCATCTCTTTTCACGTATTTTAGGTTTAGGAATTTAGACTTATTTAAATATTTAATTCGGATGGGTGAAAACCGATTATATATTTCGTATCATACTATCCATTAAGAATCTCGAGGCATCATGAGAAGAGGCTAAAACTAAAATTAATAACCTTTTTTATTATGTGACGAAAGTTGGTATGCTAATAATTAGATGCGGTTGCTAGTTGCAGTATTATACAACACATTATGTAGTAGCCCCTTTCATTTAGGCCGTTTGGCCCGTGTTGCCCGTGTGGTCCCAGGGGAATAGATCGCCGAACCGACCTACCTGGATCGGGGAGACCCTTAGCCCGAGGGGTCCCAGGGGATGGCGACATCGCCGGGACCTTGGAAATTATTATATTATAGATTACCAGTTATATGCGATGAATAAGTTTCCGTTAGTAGTTTAATCAATTTTGACGAGAATCAGACTGATAGAAACTTTAAAATAGGTTAAAAAAATATATTCATCGTCATATTAACTAGTTGATAATGATTTGGCTACGGCAATATGTATAAAAAAATAATCTAAGCTCAGCTCACGATCGGTATCTATCTAGTGCGCACAGCAGCTGTTATTACTGCTGTTTCTTTTTTCAAAAGAAAGGAGCTATATAGTAGTTATTGATAACTTGGACAGCAAACGTGTCTGACCCATATTTCTTTTAATAAATTAGAATACTGTATCTGTAATTTTTATTTTTCATTGCGATAAGAATAAAGGAATGGTATAGCATATTATTCGAGTACAAACTGTAGCGCAAACTTCAACTCCACTGCAAAGATGGTGCAACCGATGCGGACGAAACTCTTATACTTAAAGTAACCCCAGACTCATATGATTCAGATACATATGCTTAAAGATTTTGAGCGTTCTCATGTTCCACTTCCCTACAGTCCCCAAGTTCCCAACCCTTATCCCTAGTAGACATTTTGCGTCCCGAAATCGGTATTGTTCCGGTATTTCAGATCAGTCTGCCGTCCTGGACCGGTCTAAAACATTGCGTTCTGGACCGGTCTGCGACTGCACTCACTGCGTATTTAGACCACTCTTTCAAACCTCTTTTGAACCGCAGCCACATCCGTCCAACATAAGGAAATAAATTCTGGTTTAAAACTAGTCTTTTGAACCCTTTCTAAACAGAAATCAATGGGAATTCATGGCGTCTTTCGTACTCATCATAGACCGGATCTGATCCGGTTTTAAATACCCTTTCACTGAAAATGAAATTAATTCGAATATTGTACCCTATCAATCAATTATCCGACATTTTGTGTTAATATAATAGTATTATTGACATAAATAACCGTTAGCACATTATCCATGGGTTTCTTAGGAACCCCTGATCACATAACCCCACCCGGTCCACCAGAAGTTCGCCGGAAATCATACTCCAGTCAACCCTTGTAATTTAATTAGTAGGCTATCTACAATTTATGTATGTAGAGCAAAAACCTCTGTCTATAAGAAGCTTCTTTCTGTTTAAACAGCGATAGTGTTTTTTTTAAAGTTTCAGCTTTCAGCAGGAAAACAGGTTTTTACAAAACAACATAAAATTATATATCATAATATGCGCCAAAAATCTAAATTTATAGTTCATGTCTTAGATTTATGAAAAAATTGACACACGCTCTCTAATTGAAAATATATGCAGATTTGATACAAAAATTCGCGAATACATCCTCGTGCTGCTATTCAGTCGGGTATAGAACTGGTTCAAGACGCGTCTACGGAACGAAAAATTTTTATTCAGGGAAGCAGTATATCAATCGCGTATTAAACCCGTTTCGAAAGAGTATTAAGAACGACAAAAACGGTATTCGAATAATAAAGGGCTTTGAGCCGGCTATAATACTTATTTAAAAACGCGTCTACAGAACGATAAAATTTCTTCAGAAAAGCAGTATTTCAGTCGGGTATTCAATCCGGTTCAAAAGAGTTTGTAGAACGAAAAAAATTTGCACTCTGAAATGGTATTTAACACAGGTATGGTACTTGTTTAAAACGCGTCTAAAGATCGGCAAACTTTTATCCCAAAAACAGTATTTAAATCGGGAATTATCTTAGTTAATTGGCGGTTCCAAGAACCTTGCTTATTTTCAGCCTGGCTATCGGTTTTTAGAACCGGAAAAAGACTACATATCTGCCGTTCAAAAATGGTCCAAATAACCGAACCACATTTGGACCGCAAATGTCTACTAGGGTAAGCTACCTCCGTAGTTCCGTACTTCCGTAAAAAAAGTAAAAGAGACATTAACTGGCATCAGAGCTATTGAATCGATTATATACCTTGATCCCGAGACGTTCGATGTTTTTTGGCGACTCTTGTAGCTATCAAGGGAAGTTGGAAAGTTGCTACGGGGACATGATAATTCAGCTTTATGCGGTCGTCGGTCATGGATTGAGCCTACAAGTGCCGTGCCAGGTCCTAATCATTTAGAAAATATGGTGGAGGTAGGGCCTACCCTTATCTGAATGATGCTTATTATTATTATTATTTTTTTTTTTTTTTATGAGCCTGTCTTGAAAAAAAAAGGATCGATTTGTTCATGTAAGTGGAAAAAAAATAAGCAAAATGTCCTTATGCAGCGGAAATCGCCTTCTTTTTCCCAACAGAGTATCTTTAGACACTTCTAAGCTGGTGGATGATGCGATATGAAGCGATTCGAGCTGAAGAAACGATCCCAATTGTCCCAACAGGTTGACGTTCAGGCAGTTCATCACTTATAAATGATTTAGATTCGCTCCAAAAACGCGGAAAATAACACGGGCATATTCCGGGAGCACGTTGGAAACCGACATGGTTTCAAGCTTTAAATAAAAACATAATTAGATAAAATAAAAAATGAATTTGAAGCAATATATAGTAGGGTCTCACTTTAGGCCAATCCTTCAAGCAGGATTCAACATCAACTTTTCCAGGAGGAGGGTGTTCGCCAAGTTGGTCGTTTAATCGCTCACATGAACGATCCAATGAGCCGCTGAACCCAACGTCTTTCAAGAATGGGCACATTGATCCAATAATGGGCATCATATTGGTATGCGATACAGACACCAAGTCCAATTTGGTTAGCATCACCATGGTACCTATTTAGAAACAAACTCTCTCTCTTCTTTTACTAGAAAGAAACCGAGTTTTTTCTGAAGTTGACTGGAACATTTGACGACGATGTTGATCGCTTGTGGCGTAACCAAAGTGTGTGAAAAAGCGGCAGGGATGTCGATTGGAAGCGGAACAAACTACAAACAATAACAATTAACAAAGCTACGCGCATGCTCCGTGCCTCAGCCGTGCAGGAAATATAATTCACAAATAGGATAATTTTAAAAAATTGGAAAATGTTTGATGCCGTGTCCAGTTATTTATTATATAATAAGTGTTGAAGTGATTTGCGGATCACAAGAATTTATAATCACGAAATTTTTATTCCTACCAAAAGAAACGCGACTTGGAAAACTTTTGATTAGAGCCCAGGTATTAATAAAGAAACTTTTAGACTCCTCTTTGTAGCATAATGCCATTCACTAAAAGTCTACTGTTACTGACTGAATGATTAACGACCCGAGAAGGAATGATTTTCTTAAATTTGCGATAGTAAGTAACCATTTCTGTGTATGGGGCCATCATCAATCAAAAAGAAACACAAAGGTCTCATATTAGCAATTAGAGGAAATAAATAACCATAAATGATCAATACGATAGCCGATAGCTAAAAGAAGAGATTAAGAAGCTAGTGCTCTTATTGTTAATAAAAAGAAAACGTATTGGGGCATTCCATATTAGAAAATTATAGAATTTAAAAATAAAAGAGGACATGGATTCCCGCAGTCTCGTTAGCCACGGTAGGTTCCAAACAATCGTTATTCCTCATTATACCTCGGCCACGTTTGTGAAATCTGAAAGATGTAAAAAAATTCATAAATAAATATTTAATGATTATTAAGATAAGTAAATTATTATAT
Organism: Chydorus sphaericus; assembly: GCA_030141595.1. Taxonomy (NCBI): domain Eukaryota; kingdom Metazoa; phylum Arthropoda; class Branchiopoda; order Diplostraca; family Chydoridae; genus Chydorus; species Chydorus sphaericus. Next base: position 7,646,225 of record CM057933.1, read on the forward strand.
TATTAATAATATTAAGATGAATTTCCTTTTACCTATTCTACAATTTCGATCTCGTCATCAAAAGGCACCTATTTTTTAAATCGAAAGGTAAAATAAGGTTCAAAATAAATAAAAAATTACTTTTAAAATTTCTCATTCATCTCATTTATTTTTCACGATAGCTACCTTGGAATGTCGGTCGATGACGTAATTCGTTGAATGATTAACTAGAGCCGGTATCATCCCAGTTGACTTAACGTGATTTACCAATTGAGTTTTTCGCCTGGAATTAATGATAAAAAATTAATCACACATACTTTTATAAACAAAATATGACATATTACTGCTGAAATGAGGCAACATTCCCGATGGTGAGAGCATGTTGAACGTAACTTTTAGTCATAATCTGGGAATATGACGTATTTGCACAAGCAGATTCGACTCTCTGAGCCCTTCCTATCAAAGCGGGCGAAATGTAGGCGCCTAAGGAGAGAGAACGAAAAAAAAAAAGAATTAAAAAATATAAACCTCAAAGTATTGGTTCTCAAGTCGCTTCACCATTTTTGTTGATAGGTGGTGAAGTAGTTTCCATCCAGGTAACAAATTTGCCATTACCAGATTGAGAGTCGAGTTGTTGTCGTCTACGTTCTTCTTTCAGTCTAATCACCTCTTCCCGTTTCTTTCGCTGCTCTCCCATTTTCCGAAGGTACTCTTTCTCTTCAGATGATACATTTTCCATGGAGGGCGCGGATGACGATGACACAGTCGGAGATACGTTCGTAGTAGCGAGCGAAAGCTGAGTTTGGTGACCAGCGGGAGAAGCAGTCACGGGCAAATGAGAATTTCCCGATGCCACCTGACTTTCAGACGCAACAGCAACAGAATTCGAGTAAGTTCTTGAAATCTGAATGTTCCCTGTAGGTCCAATTTTAACAAGTTTGTGAGGAGTTTCCGATTGAAGCTCCGATGCTGCGGGACGCTTGATTCCGGTTGTCAACGGTGATGACGGTCCGGGCAAGTGAGAGTCACCTACCTTCGACAAATCACCTGTAAATAAAATTTAGTGGTTCATGAAAAATGTGTGTATAGCTGTTTCAAAGGTAATCACTTACACTGACCTTGAGTTATCAATTTATAAACCTGTGAAAGTTGGAAAGGTTTTCCAATTGGCAAAGACTTCCACATTGAATAGGGTGGAAGGTGATTCAAAATTGATGGGAGCTTGTCAACATAATGACTTCCTGTATTAATTATATCTGTGTCTGAATAAGAATCAGATTCAGCTTCATCATCTGGGTAAACATGGGTTATGTTGCTGATGTTATCTTTTGATGGCTGCTCTTCCTTAATGGGGTAACTCGTCATTCTATTATGAAATAAAAATAATATATGTTTTAATAACATATGTATGTCAAAAATGGTAATAAATTATATCTGGAACAGTTGAATTTACCTCGTAGCAACAAAAAATAAAGTGGACGATAACTATTCTTTGAGACGGCGCCAAAAATTATCAGGGAAAATCACGAAATATATTAAGCTACTTTCTAAGTTTCTATGAATTTATGACAATCTGACAGACCCCTTTTAACAGTTTTAAAACACCACGAACTAAGAATATGCTGGTCCTTGCCAACACGCTTGCCAACACCTTCACAGACTCACAGAACGATATTGTGTTTACAAACTTTATATAGGGACCACTGCTACCTAGCGGTAAATTTTAACACTGTGTATGACTAGCGCGCGGTGAATGAAACTCACACACACTGGACTTTATTTACTGGCGCCAACTTAAAAACAATTAAACATCACAGTGAAATGGCACCAACTACTTTGTACACCAATACTACAACATTTTTAAAAATTTTATATCTAGTCTCTAAAGATATTTTATTTAATGATAAGTATTATTAACATCAGCAACAGGTTTTAATTTTATTTGCGTACCGTAATTGAAAACAACGAAGTAAAAGCCCTCTACTTGCAACCACGCCACATAATTTGGCGGGAAATGCCGAGGAAAATCCACAAAGTTTAAAGACAGTCTGTTGGCGTCATCTTCATATCAAATGTCTGAATATGAAACTTTCAACCGACAAGTTTAATAACCTTGACCTTGTCATACATATTCTTTATGTTGTGTCTTCTAAAAAAAGCCTATTTTTAATGGGGATATTTTATTTCTGTATTGTTTATACATCTCAGGAAATGCACCCGGGCAGCATCTAACATTTTGCGAGTCCCATTAAATTTTTTAAAATTGTGGATATTTACTTTCCAAAGTAAACGCACGAGTGCAGATCTTGAAAGAAAGGAAACAAGTGGCGGAGACATAAATTAGAAGTTGGGGCGCGCTCATCGTTCACTCCCTCATTGACATTTTCATCTTCTTACTAGCTCGCTTCTTTTTCGAACTCTCTTCCTGCTGCTGCTTGCTGGTTTCAGCCTGGGCGCGAAGAGTACCCAACTGAAGCACCTTGGCCTTCTGTAACGAGCACACTGTATATAAATATAGTTAGTAAAAAACAATAAATGTCAATTCTAATTAATAATTTAACAAATATAGGACTTGATAATTACTTTGAGTCTCAAGATCTTTGTTCTGCTTTATAAGATCGTCTATGTCCTGTTGGTGGGCAATATTTTTCCGCCTCATAAATTGAATGTAGTCAGCAGCTCTCTTCAGTATCTGGGTCCGGCTGGCTTGGCTGCGAGATCCATCCTAAATTTACATTTTTAAATAAAAAATATGATGATAAAAACTAAAGAAGCACCTCCAGCTCTTTGTTATATTAGTTACCTTCTGGCCCTGTAGAGATGGCACTGAATCTCTCAGTCCACTAAAACTGTCCTTAATGTGATCTCGCCGTTTGCGTTCCAAAGCATTATGGTGAGCTCTTTTGTCATCCTAATAATATAAATTTTTTTAAGTTAAAAAAGGGGCACAATCAGACAATATTCATTCATTAGTGATGCAGATGCCCAATTGAGGTGATTGTCCTCATCACTTTGTTATTGCTCATGTATACAATATATAAATATAATCATACCGGTACAACCTGCTGAGAGTACTGTTCTGAGCCTGGGGAATGGCTCTGACAATTGTCCTCCTGTAAACAATCCAAAAATAGAATTGCAATAAAAATAAGTTTGATGTATTTGAAATAAACTTACGTCACTTTCCATGTCAACATCTCTTTCATCACTTTTGTCGTCACTCAAAGAAGGTGAGACTGCGTAGGACGACATTGATTACTCGATGTTTAACTCCAAAATCAGCAATAACAAATGTGGTCAATTTGTAAATGCCCGAGAGTGTGATGATATTTTTTCTTTCCTTTATTCACGATTAGAACGAGTGGAAGACAAAATTTTACTTATTCTTTGTTACGATGAGATTTTTTTTTCGTCTACGGAATTAACGGAAACAACGTAAGCTTCAAAGCAGAAAAAGTTTACGAAAACCTGGTTGAACCGATAAAGCCTTGAAGACGGGGGGACCAAGAGAGACGTACCCCAAGGCTGTGTTCTGTGCAATCTAGACACGTATTTGGCGGGAGTTTAAAACACAGGAAACAAGCTTAAAAGAGGTCTCAAGTTATCTCTAAAAATCGGACTTGTCTATCTCATAGTCACCAGCCACAGTCACCTTCATCTATTAGATCTTTTTTCGTAATGGTCATATTGCAATATTGATAAAACAAGATGATTGCAAAGTAAAAAAGCAATACAAATTCATTGACAAACAATAATTTAATAAAATGCATCACCCATCTTGGACAAATTAAGCCGGACATCTATTCTTCTTGCATTTCGTCTGTCTTTCTGGCAATACTGAATTAATGATGCGTCCAACTTTACCTTTTCGTCACCAGATCGAGGATTATTCCGAACAATACGGAAAGATACTTTCGATTCAACGGAATTCCATCGATTGCGTCACAGCTCCTTACAATGCATTTGTAAACGACCAAAGTCCTTTAGATAAAATAAATTTTATATTTTATAATATTAACAAAACAGGAGAGCTTGCTGCGTGCCTGCGTTATAAAACACTTTGAGATTATCATAAATAAAATTATTTAAATTTTCAACTCACTTTTTGCCTTATGCCTCACTTATGACCTTATTTCCAGCTGAGTGAAACCGGTCCGCCGCACATGTGGAGTTATTTAGCTCAATGTAAAACTGATGAAATTGTCACGCAAGAAGAGGGAAATTGTAAAAAAAAAACGAGTTTTAACTATTTAAAATTTCCAATGTATATTATGTATATTATCATACAATATAACTGTTTCTCAATTTTATTAAATATGATGTCGATGATTTACAATAATCTATAAACTAAATAGAAAGCCATAGTTTAGGATATTAAGGCTTCTAGATCATGTGATATCTTAGCCAACCTTTAAAAATATTTCGTTTCGTAAAAGTGCCGTATGCTGCAGAATTCATGCAAACGCTACCATGAATTTGACTGAGATTTCAAGCTTTGCGTCTACTAACAGATAAAACAGTTTTCTAATTGATTCTGTTCTAAAATGGGATATACGGCCTAAACAGAACAAAAAATAAAAAATACTTAAAAAATGTTTTCTTTATTTCTCATCTGAGTTAATGAACACAAAAACAAATAAACTTGGGATCCACGAGAAGGTAATGAACGGAAAAACAATTTTAGCAAAGAAGTTGAAAAGTAAAAGTTACTCGTAACTTGAGGCATTTTCATAGGGGTGATCAAAGCGGATTCTGAATTGATCCTGTCCCTCTGGTTTCTTCACCCAGTGCCCGATCCCATCATGAAGTAGCGACGCCATAAGTAACTCGTTTGTTTCGCCAAATTTTCGGGCGGCCTTTTTCAAAGATCCATAGGAATTCTTCCAGTTTTTAACTAGAGCGAACCATTCAGGCATCTTTGAAACCAACGACGTAAATCGCTGAAAGAAGGTCCTCTTACAGAGAGTCGAAGAAGACCCATCTTCCAGGAGTTTCCCTATTCAATAAGTCAATTAGAATCCAGTAGAAAATCATACTATTACAAGTCGATATACCATTGATGCTCTCGACCTTTTCAGGCTGAAACCATCCATTCACCCAGCAGACGCTAATAATGGGCGATACCGGGATCCAAGAGCCTTGAGTACTCATTGAAATCGACTGAGTGGTACCGGCTAGAACGGGCTCCACAAAAACAAAAGGAGCAGGGATACCCTAATGGTAAAAACTTGTTAAATGATGGTCATGAAATAGATAGAATAAAGTTTTACCCGAATGTTCTCCACTCTTTCGATCAAAGAGCTCCGTAATTTATCTAGTTGAAAACAATTGCCAATCACCACCTTGAAAAATAAAGCTCTTAGAAAAAAGATTTAAAATCATAATATAAAAGATGTACCGTGTGGAAATAGATGGGATTGATAATGTGCGTTAAAAGAGATCCTTGAACTCCGACAATATTCCATCGGGTAATCTAAAAAGTAATTAAATCATAAATAACGATGTAATAATTATAAAGAGATAAACTTCATTACTTTATCGGTGCAAGACATCGTGAACAGATTTTCACCAAATAGAAATCCTTCATTGGATTGGATCTTCTTTTCTGTAGATGGTACTGTCCCTTTATTTCCCCCCCAAAATTTTATATGATTTCAAACTATTTTAGAAAAAAAAAATTAATCAAAAAAGAGTACCGTCGCTTCCTTCAATTTTGGTTCGAAGTGAAGATCCTTGTTCAGAAGCCGAGCCACAAGGAGCCTTGCTGACATACAGATGAAAGAGGATGTGATTTTTGATCCTCAAACGGACACTGCCAGCCGGTTCAAATATGGATTCTTCCAAATGATTTAAATAGCTTTCCAGCTGGTCGTAGAGAAAAGAAACGAGGCCTCTACGAGCCAAGATCTCTGCGTGACAATCATTGAGTGATTTTCCATCCAAAGATAGATTGATTCCGCTGATGGATTTCGATCCTGTGGCCACAGAGATGACCCTAGATTCGTTAGTTTTGGGTCCGCTAGTCATCACTACTCCGGCAAGGGTTTTGTAGTTGGGGATCGACGGATCGGCACTTTTCATACTCTTGTACGTACTCTCAATCAGCCTAAAAAGGGATGCATGATAACAATTGAGCAATTTTAGAAAGAAACGATTTATTACCAAGCAATATGGTCTCCAAATTTCGTGAAATGAGGGTCTTCTGTTGAAGATACTCCGGGAGCTGGATCGGGAGCAACTGATCCGGCGGGTTCCTTTAAAACTAATCAAAAGTTGAATGCGTTTAAGGAATTGAATACGGTTACATATGACGAATAAAAAAACAAATTTTACCGTTTGAATCTGCACCAAAATTCTTCTTTCGACTTTCAGCTCCTAATATCTTCCAATCGAATCCTCCCGTTTTTGCGGCTGGTTTTAAAGTACTAGTGAATCCATCTGCTTGCGATATCAGCTCTCCTGGTTCGGTTTCCCCTGAAGTTCAGTTTAAAAAAGAAATATAAAACTATAAAAGAGTGAAACTCATGGAACACTTTTCGTTGTGGTACCCTTTTCACTTTGATTTCCAACTGATTTGGCGTCGGCTTTGGTGGGATTTGTAGCGTCCAGTTCCTTCAAGTACTGACCAAGCTCATCTTTTCCAGCCAGTTTAGAAGGCTTTTTCTGCTTCTCCACTCCGCCTTTCTGCTCGTTTGTTCTCTCCCAATTTTCGGAAGACTTCTCATTCGGCTTTGATTGGGTTTGGAGGTTCTGTAAACGACCCTTTAAACCAGCTCTAACTCTCTTCAGCTCGTCGATTTTTTCTTGTAGATTTTCAGATTGATTTTCCAGCTGATCCTTTTCGTTTATAGACGACAGGGCATTGCGAGCAGCTTCATTCTTCGCATCTTGCTTTCGGGGACCAATGCCGTAATAACTTCGCCCATTCAAAACCACTGAAACAATAAATAGCTTTTACATATTAAATATAAAGAAAATGAAATGCCAAATTTAATAAAACCTCTGGCAGTGAACACCATATTATGGGGTGGCCCTTCTGCTTTCACGATGTTAATTTCAATTCCTGGCTTGAGACGAGTCAAACCGGAAACGCAATTGTCCATAATAATAGTGGGTCTAGCAGAAGATGATGTTGGATAATGATGATTTCCGGTAGAAAGAATAAATGACAGCGCATTTCGAGCTGCTTCATTCTGCGCTGCTCTTTTATCGGGTCCAACACCTTCAAACTTCTTGTTTGCACCAATTTCCACTGAATAAAAAGGATCTTAAAAAAATAGAATCAACTTAAATTGGGGAACAATAATAAAATTACCTCTGGCAGTAAATGTTTGAAAAGATGGCACACCCACTACCCTGATGATATTGATTTTCACCCCAGGTTTGACCAGAGTGAAGGTATACATTGGATTTCCAGTAAATTTTGCAAATGGGTCCGGTTCATCATCTGAGACATTCAGACCTTTCAGTGAAGGGTCTTTGATGAGCATGAAGTAATAGAGCACCAGTTGGGCAGCCCTGGCTATGGCCCCAGCTTCATAGTTGTTGTCCGCTTCAAATGATTTGCCCCTGACAAAGACTGAAGCTGTGAAAATAATGAAAGGTGGCTGCTCCTTCTTTGTGATGGTGTAGACCAGATCAGGTTCAATCTCCTTCAGCACTGCTTCACAGTTGCTCTGAAAGAGAATTTCTGAAACACTTCTCAATGTTTTCTGGCTCTTTGGTGGAGGAGGGATCTGCTGATCTTCAAAAGGATTGCCCCAAATGTCTATGTTTGTTTCAGATGGAGATGGGTATCCTAAAAATCATTTGTAATTCATGAGGAAATGTGTAATGTATTTGAATACGTGTATATTACGATATTTATCAAGGGCAATAGGCCTGCTGGAAGTGTTGTTTTCTTCAGCCGAAGAGGGCAAGGGCGAACGCCCTGTAAATCATTTTAAAATATTAGATATTTTTAAACAGAGATATGAGTCCTAAATAATAATTTATACCTCGTTTCATACAGGTTTTCATATTAGACCGAGTGGAAATAGGTGGAATAACGTAGCATATTAGTGGAGAATTTCAATGTTATCAGAAAAAGATTCTAGCAGGTCACTGCAGGTGAAGGTTGAATTTTTCGGTATCACTGACGGCCGAAGCTTCTCATTAGATTTCGGGTCTCCCAGGGGACCCTTACACACCGTCTACTGTGAAGGAGAGAAAATAATTTTTGACAGTCACACAGATGCCTAGTAGGAGTAGCCTGGTTGGAAATTCAGCCAGTCCCGAATTCCCGATAGATTTCCCACCGTCGCAGAAGGGAAAAGGTCTCATATTTCCTCTAAAATGCCCATTTTGTTTCGTGTGTGTGTACCCTAGTTTTCTTCTAAAAATCTGCGACCTTGACTCGTCCTTAAGAATTGGCCCCCCTTTGCGTTGGTAATTATAAAGAGCTCTCTTTTCAACATAAAACTCCGTCTCGCTTGGTTTCTCTTTACATTTTCACATTGTTATATGCTCGTCTTTGTTTTCAACGCTAGTAATGCTATTCTTCGCTTTCCTTTATTCTGAGTAGAGTTCTGAGTTCAGGCGTCGCTACTACACTTTCGTACACACACGCATTAGAACAGAATACAGAAAAGACATGTAAATCCTTTGGCTATTTTTGAAAATCACTTTTTAAAAAATATATTATTAGTGGACTTTTTTGCACTTTTCTTCGTACACTAGTTCAGAAGTTCAAACATCAATATTTTCTCGTTTTTCTCTTCTCAACGTGCTTGATTTCGAGTGCGGTGCGGGCGCTCTCCCCGGCTGATGTAATGGCAGTTGACCACATCTGTGAAGGCGGTCAGCACTATCCTGCCCATATTTTACTAAGCCGTTTATCAGAAGCGCATTATTTAAAAAATGCATTTAGAAGCATTTCCGACCAGGTTTTCCTTCAATTACGTCATCCTCGGTACTGTCTCCTACCAAATTTTCGAATCCGCTTTAATTATCTGTGAGCATAAACGACAAAATGTTACAGAAGCTAATAAGAAAAATGCTAACAGAAGAGAGAGAAATCCCTATTTGAACGGACCGCTCGTCTTGTCGCGGATCCTCACCGCCAGACGGCTAGGGACCGGACTCATTGGAGGATCTATTACTGGTATAATTGCAGCTTCGTTTGGCATTTCTTTTCATATCTTGTATTACTCAACATCAAATTTCTCTATCAAGTTAGTTTTTTCTTTATGTGTGCTAATTGATAGCATAGATATTATATAATGTTTAATAATTTTTTATTTCAGGGCTACAATCTGTACCCTTTGTGACGATCGTTACCGAAGAAGGGGATAAACGTTCGGGGATATGCGAGCCAAACATCTGCCCGGTATTTGAAGACAGCACGATTCTTCAATATTTTTCAAACACAATTTTTCGTTCCATTCTCTCTCATCTTGCTACTTGCATTTGAATTAACGCTCATTACTGAGAACAATCCGTTCATTTGCATTTACTTGGAAAAATAAATACGTGAAACATAATGTAATTATGTAATCCGAGTGTAGCGTAGACATATCTTAGTTACGAAACACTACACAAGTTTTGTGATGCGCGAACTGTGATCACCATCATCGTCGTCTAGAAATCAAGTCGTGAATGCGCAACTTATTGGTCTGATGGCCATTTCAGTGACATTTACTCCTAGAGTTTTCACAACAGTTTTATTTATTCTTTCTTCCTTTCGATTGACGGTTAATAGCGAGACAGGTATTGCTATCGATATAACCCATGCTTGAGGAAACACTTCCTTTTTTTTCTTTTATCGCTTCTGAAGTATCATCTCAAGGGAAAGCGGGAGGAAAGGAAAAAAGAGTGACAGCGTATAATATCTTTTGTTGCAGGCTTGCAGCAAAGTTACCCATGGTGAATATAAAGTTCTGTAAGGAAGGTATAAGGCAAGAAGAGAAAAAAGTGCCGCGCTAAATTGAAGCATAAAAACAACCTAAAAACTACAACATATTAAAAATAGGAAAAAATTGTGCTAGTCGTCGATCCCTTTTTTAGTATCATCGAACCCTTTGACAATTTTCACAGCTCATAGACTAGGCTATGGTTACATAAAGATGATCAAGAAAGATTTTTAAACATACTTTTATAATTCAAGTAATGGGATCTCGAATGAAATCCGGATGACCTATGAATCGATTACAGTAATGATTTGTTACTTGAGCCCGTTCCCGATTAACAATACGAGTAAAGAAGGTGCTCTTGATTTCTTCTTGTATACGAGTGTAACGGTTCGTCATCTCTATTTAATACAAAAGAGCATTTAATTGGAGTGCGAATATGCATGAAAAAATATAAACAAAACCTTTCCGCTGCAGATGATGTTGTTTAACAAGGTAAAATCTCTGAAAAAGAGACTCCCTTGGGCACCATGACTGTTGCTGCTTCCGAAATAGCAATTTCGCACGAAGTTTTAGGTGTATAATGATTGAAATCTTCAGAGTCCATTCTTTTTCCAGCTTCAACACAGCAGAGTTATAAATTGATATTGGCTGGTTTGACAACTAATACAGTAGGCCACCACTTACGATCATAATAATGGTATCAAAAGAGATTATTAGTAATTTATGCGCCCATGTATGTAAGGCAATTTTAAAAGCTTATAATAAAAATTTAGTTGTAAGGTTATCGCCACTTAACGACCGTAAATACTTCTTTAACCCAACGGAATGTAGGCCCACAGCATTTTAAAAATTTTAGCCATTATTACAAAAGAAAATTATTTATATTCTCTGTAATGTAAATCTATGAATAATACTTAAATTATGTATGCGGGTATAAATTTCGCATAATATAGATATTAGATAAGAAAAATCTTTCGAGTTTAGCGGAGTTTAGGGCATCAAAATATAACAGGGAAAAAATCCATTAATTTTTTTAAACATTCTGGACAAAACTTTTACTTATTTAGAATTTGGCCAATGATTCTTTCATTCTTAAAAAAATTTAATGCAATTTTTTTTAAAAGTTATACTTTAAATCCTCCGTCAGATAACAGCACTCAGCACATCACTTGAGTTGACTATTTTTGTCTGCTTGCGTGTTGTCGTGAACATCAACAAACAACTACTTGACATTTATTCCAAAATAAGATTATTCTTTCGTTTGTTCATGATGGCACTTATCACACAAGCAAAGTGAAAATAATATTTTGAACTATATTCTCCTATTTATTCAGTTTACTATGACAAGATTTTATTGTGTAACTTTATTATAATAGGCAAACATTGGATGATTTCGTCATGACGGCTGATGTGCTCAGAGAAGATAAATTGGGAACGGTCTACGCCGGCAAAGAAAAATCTACTAGCCGATCTGTGGGCGTCGGAAAATTTGAGCGTCAAAGACTTGAATTAACCGACTCTCAACTAGAAATTTATTTCAACATCCAATCAAGCTTGAGGTTTATATATGCACATTATATATTAACAATCATTTTTGTAATCGGGTACACACATTTTGGTTTTATAGTCATAGAAATATTCTGAATATTGAAAATCATTTCTACACCAAGAATAGTGTCTACATGATCACGGATTATTCTGGTCAAAATTTACACAAAATCCTGCAGAATCCAAACTGTTTATTTGATGAACGCCGGTATAAACCTTATTTATAAATATACCTTACCTTATAAAATAAGAAAAATATATAAATACTAATAATATTGCTCTTCTTTTTTCAGAGCTGCCAACTGTGCGGTACTTATTGCTGATGCTTTATTGCACTGTCACAGCCGAAATGTTTTTCACGGCGAGCTAAGCACTCGTAATGTGCTCTTTGGAGGAGGAGATATAGTCAAAATTACCTTTGGATGGCATGTTGCAGCTTTGGAGTCGCCGTAATACTCTAAAATTTATTTTTTATTTTTTATTATTTCTAAACTGGCAAACATTTTTGCTTCTATTGATTTTAAATGCTTTATAGGTATACCTTTAATTACAGTCCACCCGGGAGACTAGAGGGTTATGATTTTGCTTCAATTCTATCTCTTGAGAGGAAAAACGATAGCTGGACATTGGGAGTTATTTGCTATGAAATGCTGGTCGGGAAATTGCCTTTCTTGGAAAAGCAGATCGAAGATCCGTAACTTTAAAGTTCTTTATTCTTATATTTAATTTGTTTCTTAATACATTTTTTATTATATTGATAGGGTGAAATTAAGTTTCCCTTCTCACATGACGGAAGAAGCCAAAGATCTAATAAAGAAGCTTTTGATTATCGATCCCAAAAAACGGCTGGAGCTTCCCAGAGTGATGACTCATAAATGGATTGAAAAACATATTACGTCTGGGGTGAAGTCAAGGTAAATCGTGCCCTTCTGTATGTTGAACTCTTAATTTCAAAATACTGATTTACACTGCCTGTTACCATTTCAGACTGGAGTTCTTCATCTAACAATTGATGGAAGCTAAGTTAGCTTATCAAATATAAATTTCTTAAAGTTATGCCTCAAGAAATAGCGCCAATTATATAACCATCACTGGCGGCAAGCCGCAGGAGAATTGTATTTAATATATCATAGGGGCCATTCATAAAATACGTAACGCAAATTTTGGCCTTTTTTTACCCCCTCCCCCCCTCTCGTAACAAACCGTAACAAACTCATGACCCCCTCCCCTTTAAATACGTAACAACGTTCCATACCCCCCTAAAAACCAAGATAATTATTTTTTGTCGGAAAAAGAAATTTTTTAATGCACACAACACAAAAAATTGGTTTTCTGAGGCAACAAAATGAAATTACATGAAAAAAGGTAAAGCAGAGCCGATTTTCATGAAATTTCATTAAAATTCTTGAAAAATCGAAAAAAAATTGGGAAAAAACCCAAGTGTACGTAACGAAACCCGTAACCCCCCTCCCCCTCCGTAACAAACCGTAACAAAAGTCTACCCTCCCCCCTCCCCTCTTTCGCGTTACGTATTTTATGAATGGCCCCATACTATAATCATATGTACTTCACACATTATTATAGGCTCATCTACTTTAATTGCATTTCATGATTCTGATATTATGAATATCTTATTATTGTAATGCCGGTGATGGCCACTTAATATAATGAAGCAGAATTTACAGAACTCAACAGCCATTTGCCTACACATCATTTCTTACATTCCAGACCATTTAGCTAAAATACACTTTATTGTTGATTGTATTTTTTAAAAAGTGCTTGCAAGCACTTTTAGATTTCATGAAATCTGAATGTTTTATACATCAAGTGCTTCATTGTGAGTTTGATTATAAACTATGACTATGAGACTAGAACTAATAAAATAACTAAGTAAATAAACTACTAAAATAACATAATATGAAAATGGTCAAAACAACGTCCTTTGGTGGTTTTGAATGTTGGATGAACAGCTGATGGTATAATTTGTTAATAAACCACCGAATTTGTATATTTAATTTTAACCGAATTTCACCAAATTTAATTAAATTTAATCCGGTGGTAACCGCCGTAACTAGATATTAGGGGTTAACACACTGTTAGTATGGACTATTTCAATAGTATCGTTTGAAGTTTGAACTGAGAGGAAAACAATGCGAACACAGTTCCCCACCACCAAAATTGCTACTCCCGAATTATACGCATTGGGGCGAATCACAAAAATGGTCATTCCAACTGTTGAAATAATGAATGGGCCTCGCCCTGTAAAGTTAGCTCAGATCAATCCGAAATAATAGTCTCTATTCTAGTTATATAGGATCCCTTTTTGAAGGGGAACTCTTCAACAACTAACTTTATGATTTTAAAGTTTTTAAATTATACTTTACTTTGAATTTTGTAGCAAAGGTGGGTTTCTTATAACTCAATTGGATATCTAAAGGGCACTATTTAATAGTTCGTTGTATATAAATTTATAACTCAAATTAAAAGTTACGACTTCAATTAAAAGTAGAATAATTAAAGCCTTTTTGGTTTGCTAACTAAAATGGCGCCGAAATGCCGAAGCTGACGTGGCCGGAAATGAGAACAGGGTTTTCTACTTTTCTATACCCCGTATTCCATCCATCGGTTTATTTATATATACCATTCATTCTCTTACTGCCTGCATTGTAGCTTCTTCCCGTTTCAGGTAAAAAATAAGTGTTTGTCGGATATGTAATATTAATAAGCTTGTGAATTCCAAGAAAGATCTCTTCATCTGTTATTAGTTAGTCTTACACCGGATGCCTCATTAAAGTCCAGAATAAAAAGCTAGTGGTGCTGGTAGCAGAAGAGATTTTCTGGGGGAAAACAGATGGTCCAAGAATGAACGTTCAACCGGCTCTAAAAAGGAACCTACGCTCCAGTATAATAAAATGTTCATTTAAAAACTTTTATACCTTAATCAGTTCGCGGTATGAATTTTACTGTACAGGTAGCCAACTGCTGTTACCAGCCGGGAAAGAGAACATAGCAGATGAAGTACCAAAATTAGATGGTGGTGTCACAAGGGAAAATGGAGACCTGCCATTCGTGAAGGGTACCTTGTCTCTAGTGCTGCCATTTGTAGATCGATTGTCCAACCCCCTGATGGAGAGGACAGTTGCAAATCAGACACAAGATGTAACACTGGTTGTTGGTGATCTGGTCTGGGCTTTTCTGTCAGGTTCACCTCTGTGGCCAGCAGTAATCACACCTGATCCCAAGAATGGGGCTCACACTAAATTGAAAGGTTTGTTTTGGTTCTTACCTATCAGTTTTTACTATTTTTTTTTTTTTTTTTTAATGTTGTCTACTTTTAATTAGGTCCTCTAAAGTGCTACCATGTAGAATTCTTGGCTGATAATGGATGCCACAGTTGGCTAGGAAACAGCAATTTGATTCCTTTTGAAGGTGGATATGAAGAACTAGTTCAAACAGAAGAGTTTAAAAAACATGTAGGAATTTTTAATTATATTTTTAAAATACAAAACTAAAGTTTTCCATTATTTATAGGCTATAAAAAAGACAGTTTTATTCAAATCATTGCCGAAACTTGACGACAATATGGTTGGAAAGAAAAAGAACTGGGCGATTGCTTTGGAAAAGGCTAATGAATTCTTCAAACTTTCCAGGTACTTGTTTATTCTCATCTTATTCAGCTCAAATACAAGAAAATAATGATATTTTTTTTGTTAGAACGAACCGCGTCAAGAACCTGATTCAACTTCGAGAAGAAGAGCAGAAGGCCAAGCTTGAGCTCAAAAGGAAAGCGAGCACATCAGTAGGGGACTGTGAACCGAAGAGGAAAATGCCAAAACGAAGCGTGGTTGAACCCAAAAAAGTAGAAAAAGAGGAAGAGTCCCGGCAGTTTAAAAACAAGCCCGACAAGGAGATGAAGATTGAAGTCTGTGAGCGGTGCTCTGCAAGAGATGGGTGCCTCCTTCCGTGCCAGAAATGTCGTACGGTCTATCATGCTACTTGCATAACAGCGGATGTTCAAGATGGATCAGAGACCTTGATTTGTCCCCGATGCAGCTCTGAAAAAGAAAATCTATGCTGCCTTTGCGACAGACCTGGAGATGGTGGCCGACCTCTAATGGCTTGTGACGTGCATTTGTGCAGTCGACGATATCATCACGAATGTCTCCAAAGTTTTCATTCGCCTTCTGCTAAAGTGGATGGAACGCCTCCCCAGTTTACCTGTCCGGCTCATTACTGTCATACTTGTGTTGTTGAACTTGGTGAGCTTTATCAACCGGATAAGAAGCCATTGTTGCGATGCATAGAGTGCCCCACTGCCTACCATTCAAGTAAATTCTCAATTTTTTCTTTTTATTTATTATTAATTCTAATTTTTCACAGGTGAATCTTGTTTGGCTGCTGGATGCGTCAAACTTTCCACTTCTCAGATGAAATGCTTCAAACATGTTCCGACAACCAAGACCAAGACTATCCATTACAACACAAACTGGTGCCAGGTCTGCACGGAAGGCGGAAGTCTGATATGCTGTGAGAGATGCCCTTCTTCCTTCCACCTTGGATGCCTTGAGATGGAGAAAGAACCGGACGGCTCTTATCTTTGCGGCGATTGCACTGCTGGCAAAACAATTCTTCATGGAGATATCGTGTGGTGCAAAATCGGAGCTTTCAGGTATACACACATATTTTTTAAAAATAATTTTAATGAATATATTAAAATATTAATTTTCAGGTGGTGGCCTGGAAAGGTACTTCCATTTGATGCCATTCCTGTCCAACATCAAAAGCACAAGCCTAAACCGAGTGAATTTCTCGTCTACTTTTACGGCAGTCATAACAGTGCTTTCGTTCACCGCGGCCAAGTCTTCCACTACCAAGAAGGCGTAAGTTTATTTGAAAAAAATTGATTAATATTGCTTCCTTTTTTAAATAAAATTTATTCAAGGATCAAGGAAGTTGTCGTTTCTCAACGAAAAAAATTTCCGCAAATTACGCGTCGGCTCTTGAGTTAGTTACACCCCAATTTAATCAACGGCAACAGGAGCTCTCTCTTCTTCACGCTGAACGTCAATCTAAAGTCAACAAGGTATTATCTTTCTAATTTTCTTTTAATTCCTCTTTTTAAAATGTATATCTTTTAGAAACCTCCCCAGTACAATAAAATCCGATGCAATAAACCTATCGGTAGCGTCAAGCCCATCGAAACTCCAGAAGCTGCCTCTATTTGTAACTGCAACGACAAAGTAACGGACGAGCCTTGCGGTCGTTATTCTAATTGCATCAACAGGTATACATCTAAATTCTATTTTTAAATCAACCTTTTAAGAAGAAATAATAATTCTTGCCATTTAATTAGGATCCTGCTGATTGAATGCAGTCCAAAAAATTGCAGCTCCCAGTGTGTCAATCAGCGGTTCCAGAAGAAATCTTATCCGCCGCTCTACATCTTCAATACCGGCGGAAAAGGCTGGGGTCTTAAATCCAAAGCCGATATCAAAATGGGCGACTTTGTGATCGAGTATTGTGGCGATCTCATCGATAACAACGAGTTCCAGAAGAGACTCAAGGCCAAACAGGATGCGAAACATGAAGCTTACTACTTTCTATCACTGGATAACCACAGGATGATCGATGCCGGACCGAGCGGCAACCTTGCCCGCTTCATGAACCATTCTTGTCAACCCAACTGCGAAACGCAAAAGTGGACTGTTATGGGAGACACGCGAGTCGGCCTTTTCGCTCGTCACGACATCCCAGCTGGCAGTGAATTAACTTTCAACTATCAGCTGGTTTGCGCCCAAGATGTAGCCAATGAGAGCATTATGAGGCAGGAAACTTGTCATTGCGGAGCTCCAAATTGTGCTGGTTTCATCGGTGCGAAACCCAAACAGGTAAAAACTAAATACAAATTGAATGCTTTGTGATGTTATTTTAAATTATGATTTTATTGTTTTTGGATTAGGAGATCAAGCTAGCCAAAGGCAAACACGAGAAAAAGAAAACTAAACAGAAGAGGACCATCAAAACGGAATCGGAAGATGACTGCTTCCTCTGCTACGATGGCGGAGAACTGGTGATGTGCGACGTGAAAGATTGTCGCAAAGTGTACCACATCAATTGCCTCGGATTATCTGCCACTCCTAAAGGTTTAATATACTCTATTCTATTTTCCAATTGAATTTCAAAGAAGAATAAACGTCTCTTTTAGGCCACTGGACTTGCCCTCGGCATCAATGCTACGAGTGCCACCGCAAAGCCAGTCAGTTCTGCTCAATTTGCCCCAACTCCGTTTGTCCCAATCACGCTTCAAGTGCTAGATGGATGAAGCATAAGAATGTGGGTCTGATATGCAAGGATCACTCCCTCAAAGATGTGAAACTTTATCTAGAACGGTAGGCTAATGTGATGAAAATTAACGAGCCTGTGTTTAGTGTAATTTTATTCAACTTGTGCGTTTTTGTGTTTATATCAGCCTTTCTGCATTGCTTTTTATGTTACACCTGAAAAGTTTCGTTTGATCAGTTGAAACACCTAAATTAATTCCTGCCGAAATATACCTAACCGAGTCACCTCCGTGAAACCCGTTTTAAGGGAAAATAAATATTTGATTTTTTTTTAATGCGTCGTGAACTTTTCTATTGCTGGACATGGAATGCGAAGTATGTTATGTGCTGAACTCGATGGACCCACTAAGGGCTGCTGCCATCTCTTTGAAAGTTGCCCTAATCGTTAAGGCCACTGGAGAAAGAGATTAACCTCTGATAACATTTCCTGACACCGGAAGTAGAAGTAAACATTTTGGTATTATCTCGATCCATTTAAATGTTAACAATTCCTGGGGACCGGAAGTATTGCGGCAGCACTTGAAAAATAGTTAATTCCGGAAGTACAAGTAAAATTCCCGTTATCGTCTCTTCGTCTCCGTAGTGACCGCAAGTCCATTGAAAATTTTCTAACGCCAAAACAATCTACTATACTTTATTAAAAAGATAATGAAAAAAAAATTCTTGTATTTCTATGGAAGAGTAAAACGCTGAGTAGTGAACATTGAAGTCAGGAAAGCAATACAATAAAAAGTTTATGGAAAAATGACAACAGCTTGTATTTTAGTTATAGCTTAAATATTTTTTCCTTTTTTGGTAAAAAATGTAAGCTATTTGTACAGAAATACACTTCACTAAAATGTCGAGAAGGAGTCAAGTTGGGAGGAGAGGAGAAAAAAAAAGGTTTATACACAAGAAAATAATTATTAAAAAATTAAAACTAATGAAGCCAATTCTTCTTCTTCATCGCCGTCAACTTCCTCTTGCTCCTCTTGTTTTCCGGCCTTAAGAGATTTAGGAACGACGTCGAGAGAACCATCGGACTCGTCCTCTTAAACACCCATATCCTCGGCAGTTTCAGCTTGCGGAAGTAAAATAATTCCTACAGCCAATTCCTCATCACTCTGCTGTAAGCGCTGTCGGTGCAAACGTCTAGTCTTCATCAAATATCGAGCCGTTACCAGCACTTCTGAAACACCCGTTGCCCTAAAGGAAAAAATACATATTTATAGTGTTTACAAAAATATAATAGTTTGTTTTTGTCTTACTTTTCAAGTTCTTCTTGTATGATTTCAGCGACTGGAGTGTCCTCATTAATGGCCCTACTCCGGCAGTCTGCCACCAACTTGTAGTTGTGAACTATGTGCACGTCCCCGTTGTGATCGTGCTGACTAAGGACGTGAAAGCGGCCTTCGTGACAGACAATCCGACCTGGACACTTGACTTTGTGGGAACAACGGTAGTATTGCTTTCCGTTGAGGTAACTTTTTATACGGTAGACGTAGCCTTCGTGAGTATCGGCAATCAAATTGGAATTCTTCCGTCGACCCTCGATCTGTTGATACCTCCCTTCCGAATCTTCTGTAAAAAAATATATTTTTTAAACTCTAGCTTTAATGCTAAAATAAAAATGTATGAAATACCTGTCATAGAATGGATGTTTTCGACCTCAACTGCACCCGAGTTTTCTTCGGACGGCTCCTCACCTAATTCTAGAGTGAGGCAGGCTGCTTGAAATTCATTTGGTGCCAACGGAACTACCCGATTTAGTCTGATTTTAATGGGGGGACGATTATTCAGAGGGTTGTCATCACCTCCGTAATCTCTTCTAGGCATCTTGCTCCCCTTAGAAGTAGCTGGGTCTGCTGATCTTTCCTCCAAATTACGTTTCTGGCCGTTGCTGGGCTTTAGTGATGCCAGTCTTGATGATGCTGCAGAATGCACTGGAGGAAGCTCCTCTTCCCCATAATTAACCAGACCAGAAATCTTCAGAGCCCTAGCCATCTGAAGAAATTTCTGGAGCTCAGTGTGATTTATGTTCACAGCCCCCTGGTAGATATATTCAACAACCAGTTGGAGAAAGCTGAAACTGACATTATTGAGGAAAATAATAGCCTGCTTGTCAGAATGATCTGTCAGCAATTCCTAGAAAAAAAGGAATGGTTAAGTAAAAGAATGAAATCATAATAACAGATGGTTTACCTTTAAATAAGGACTGGAGGCACACAGAATAAGTCTATGGGCTTTAATATGCCTCCCTTCTGCAGCTAAAGTGCAATCAGTAAGAGTATCATTTTGGCGCAGGCTGGAAAGAGTTTGGATGAGGAATGAAGACTGGTTTTTCCACTCCAAGTTGCAGGTCATCATCTTTAACTGAAAGATAATTATATATAATAATTAATTATAGCAGCTTCTAGCGAGCAAATTTTTTCAAAATTTAAAATTTAAACCACAGTCAATATTGTGGGGTAATATATTTGCTTCCTTACCAAATACTCAAACAACTATTCCTGGCTGAAACAAAAAATTACAATAGTAAAGTATGTAGTAAAGCCACAAAGCTAGATGTGTTACGCCTCCTTTTCGTGATGACTGGTGAGAATTATATTTCGTGAGTTCTAGGCAAGTTTTAGGTTATCTGTCAAAAACACTGTCGGGCACTCGTCGGCGTCGTCGACGCAGCGTTAAGAAATGGAACTAATTTGAACGTTTGAACGTAACAGTCCCTATTACAGCATCGAGAATAATTAACTGCAGTTTTTGAACTATCGTGGCCTCAAAATGCCGCGGTTAACCTCGGAAAATGTTAAACATCAGTTTTCTCCAGTTGTACCTACCGTTTCATCCCTGGAAGATTTAGCTATTGAAGCCTCATTAAACGCATTAGTAAGTTATTTGCGTCAATACTGGGATTATGAACAATATCAAGAAGTTGCTACAGTGTCATCATCCTCGGACTTTGGAAATCAATCAATCCCACCTGGCAGTGCTAGTAGGGATCATGTTGTCAACATCATTAGGAATTACATTGATCAGCATCTTGTTGGAATTGTGAACAACAAATTTAGGTAATATATTTTTAAAAAGAATATTTTCCATGATGTCACACATCAATTTATGTATTTTTTATGCAGGATGAAGTGTTTGCAGAAGCTTTATCAAAGCTATGGGGAATTTGCATCCCGACAGGCTGTCTATGATGTCATCAACCAACTGCCTCTGGCAGGTTCATTGAACAATGCTATGGTGGAATTTTAATGAACAAGTAATATCCTGATTAATAACTAGATTACCATCCACACTAAATTTATTCATTTTAAACAGGAAGAAAGACGGCAAGAATGTGTGTGAAAACTCGGAAATTGATATTTCTTTCATCCTGGATTGCGTCTTAAACGAAAGCTGTGAAAAACTCCCGATTCCCGTCACATTTCCGTTTACTGAACCAAACCCAAATCTGACGAGGGTTGTTGCCAAGCGTTCCAGTCTTATGAAGAAAATGTCAATCAACTTTCACTTGATGAAGAAAGAAACTAAGATTGAGAAGCTGGCCCCAGTTATTCTCTCATTGAGTTCACTACCAAACTTGACCAGCCTTACTCTGAAACTTCTCTACGGGCAGCACAAATCGGTCATCAAACTTTTGGGAAAGTCGTGTCCCTCTCTCGCTCATCTTGAAATGGGCTGCGCTTTCTATCTTGACGTAAAAGATATGCTGGCCCTCATCCTTGGGGAACTTGGCGAGCATCTGTTACCAGTAACTCATGAGATGAAATCCAAGGAAGAATCGGAATGGAGGGAGGAGAATGTTCTCCGAACTATGCGAGTACCGGCCGAGCTGCTGCCTCCAATGTGTTCTTCTCTTCGTCATTTAAGCCTGGAGGATGTCGAGTGGGTTTATCACGAGACCCATTTTTACTCCCCCGTCGTCTTTGTACTAAATCATCTCCCACTGCTGGAACAGTTTGATGGGTTCGTCACTGGGATTGCAGCCCATAACCTTCAGGATTCTAGCCTTTACGTGAGCAAGCGTGATCAGCGGGAATTTGAAGAATACTGTAGAGCAACTGCTGCTGCTCTCAAGGAACTACCAAATGAGCCCTCAAGTTCTATGAAAGAGGAGAGTAACATCCCTACTGAACCTTCTTTATTCTCAGGTGATTATTTATATGTTTCATGATTTAGTTTGTCAATGTTAAGCTTATCATTTTATATTTATAGGCACTCTGATGTTGACTAAGTTGGAATGCGTCTCCGCCGTGCATGTTGAGATGATACCGATCATCGGATCCGTGTGCCTGCTCTTGAAAGACGTCCAGTTTACCCAGAACTGGCCTAATAGTCTTCGCTTGTACGAGGAGCCTACTGCGGAAGAAGTTGGAGCTAGTTTGAAAGACTGGGCCAAGGTGAGATTCTAACTTGTCTTATTTGTTGTTCACTTTATAATGACTGATTTTCAAGAGATAGCTCGAGTCCATAACGACTTTCAACTTACCAACGGATTATGTGGGGGCTATCGTGAATTCGTTTGCACCGTCACTCAAACGCTTGACGCTCCGTAATTGTTGGGATATCAAAGTTTCGGACTTGAAGTCTCTCCTTCAATTAGAGAGCTTGCGCATCAAGAAACCGACTACCAGATTGGAAGCCATCAAGCAAGATAAAAGTGACCCAGATGGTTTCCTTCCAAAGTTGACGTCCCTTGAAAGTCAAATTTGTCTGGGCTCCTGGAATCATCTATTTGAAGAAAAATCTGGCCTTACTCACGTTCTACTCAATTGTTGTCACATCGGGACCAAGGTTCTTCACCTATATTTAAAATTTTAACCAAATTCCTGTCAATAATTGTGTTTTAAATTACAGGGCAGCCGTTGCAAGGACTAGATTCGTCTCCCCGAGATGTGGCCAGACTTGGAAGCTCTGCACATTGTCCAGTGCTCTGGATTGACACTGCCAATGGTACCCAACTTTGTTCTGCGTCTAGGCTCCCTGAAGGAGCTTTCACTGCCGGAGAGCGTCCGCGGGAATGACCCGTCCGTGGTGGAGGACATCTTGGAGCTTTTCAAGAACCGGCCGATACCAGTACAACTCCGCTTCATCCCAACCAAGACGAAGCAGGTGCCGTGCCCCTTTATGAACACGAAGAAATAAGAACCGTCGAGCACACGAATCTCCAAGGCAAAATGAAGGTGGCAGTGGTTGCGACGTAACCCATTATTTATTTGAAAATGTGTGCCCATTTTATTAATGGCCCACATGTCGGCGATTGGCCAATAAAGCTTATTTTGAAATATCGAAGAATAATTTACTTAATTTAAGCATCCCAAAATGGTAAATTTTGGTAAATATTTTAAATAAGTAAATGTATAACATTACTTTTCTAGTACAACCTCTCCATGGCTCTGGTACAACATCGCAAAAAAAACCTTGATCTTTCCCCGTGTGTCATCTGCTCTCAACTCCCACTTGTATGATCAGCGGAGAAATCTCTTTATGTACTTCCGGCTTAACTCTTAAATACGCCACTGATCAAGATTATCTATAGGATGTTAAAGAGAAAGAGGTTACAGTATAGGTTAACTTGTGGAAATAAAAAAGCTCATGCAACTATCCGAGTATACCGCGCGTCTATACATATTTAAACAACACATTAATTTGAATTAATTTTAAAACTCGTGCCTACTTAATAAATATTTAATAAATGAATTTAGTTATTAATACTACAAATCATAAAAAAGCATTGTGTCTTTAGTATCCAATCAATCAATCAATCAATCAATAAGTAATAACACTGGAAGAGCTGAAAAAATGGTGAAATTTTCTGTAGAATGAGTCATCATCAGGTAAAAATAGGAGGAGTTCATGATCCGACCTTGCAAGGTCGTTTAACCCTTTTCTGCGTAGGTCTCTGACTCTCTTTCCCTCTCTTCGTAGTCTTCAAATTTCTATCTTCATTTGTAGCTTTGAATCGTCAGCATACAGTCGCAACATGAACCTTCTCGCATCTGCTAATAAAGTGAGATTCGCTCAAACATCTTGTCATTTGTATTTGTGTAGTTTGTAATAAATTCCTACTAATTGAATGCTTAATTTTGTTGTTGCAGGCTTCCTCGGCAATCACGCTGACAATGGAGGTGAGCTATCCCTTCCACTCGCATCTAATCGGCCGTTCGGGACAGAATGTAAACAAGTTGATGGAGCAAAGTGGAACTCGTATCCACTTTCCAGATACGAATCGAGTAGCTGGCCATCAAAAGAGCAACACAGTTGTCGTCCGTGGATCAATGGCCGCCGTCGAAAACGTCCGTCAACGTATTCGGGTAAAACATTTCTCATCTACTCTACTCGTATTGCTTTCACTACAATTTTATTTTCTGATAGAAAACCACGCCGATTGAGTTTGTGATTGAGTGCCGCATTGAACGAATCGACATCATCGGTCAACCAAATCTCTCCGAGCATTTCTTGCGTGTTTACGGCGTCCTCCTCCGATTCTATCCGAAAATCGACGGCATCCACTGTCAAGTGAACATCCGAGGACAACAAGAACTCTTCGGTCAACTCAAGGAGGCTGTTGAACAATTCTGTTTAGCCACTCAGAATATTTTGGTAAAATAATTCAATTTCGAATGCTGATTCTAATCTAACCATTTTTTAAAAAAACAATCTAGGAATCGGTGGTGATGAAGATGGAGACAACTTTCGATCACGTCTGGCTAGTCAGAGATCATATTGAGAGCATCATCACCAAGTCCGGCGCCGGTATTCGACTTCCGGACGTTACATCGCTAAAGGAGCTTCCAAAGAAGTATTCCGTTTGGATCCGAGGAAGCATGGACGCTGTCCAATCTGCTTCTGTAATGCTGAGTGTAAGTCCAATTTCCGTCCAATTCAAGTCCGCTCGTGCAAAAAGTGTGCTACAGATTGCCAAGTAATTAGTATTGACTGTAGCAAAATGCCTTCATAAATTACTAATTTTCACTAAGGTCTCCCTTATAATAAGCTTTAAAAGTTGCCAAGTGACATTCAATAACAGTGTCTGATATCTCTTTTTAAAATGTTCTGTAGGCGCTGTTACCTCTGCAAGTCACTTTCCAGGCTACTTGCGGTCAGCTAGATCAACGACTTTTGGCTGCTGCTGCCGAATTGGATGTACTCTTTCAGTCGGAGCCTGCTAGTCTGGATTCAGTTACCATCCGGATTACCTCTTTTGAGAGAAATGCTCGTAAGTTTCATATTTTTTTTTATTTCCTTTTTTATTCATACAATATTTTGCATAATGTTTTTGTTAATATCAGGAAGCCTATACGAGTTGGTGCGTCTTTGCTGGGAGTTGCCGGTCTCTCAAGGTATCCTTCCTAGCATGCCTTCTACTTGGAAGGACATGGTAGACACCAACAGCTCCTTTGGTAAATTTTTTGAAAACTCGCTCTAATAATTTAGAATCTAATCATGTGTTTTATTATACAGTGCCTGCCTCCAAGAAGCTTCATGCAGCCATGGATTCCAACACCAGCAAGCAGCCAGCTAAAAGCAACAGCCAGACTTCGGATGTCAGCGATATGATGGCGTCTCTAAACTTCTTTGATGCCACTTCATCTCAGCGTATAAGCCTTTTTTAAATAAACCTTCTCTGTCATAAATGATTAATGAATTTAACATGCTTCTATAGGCTCTTCTCCTACTTCGGCGTCCAGCAGCAGTCTCGGCGGCTCTACGGTCCCCGCTTCGTTGTCGGCTTCCCGTTTTGACGTCAACTCGTTCCGTCAGCTTTCTCAGCTGCTAGAAACCATTGGTTTTACGCACTATACAGGTAATATGATTTCCATCTATAAATGTTACGCAGGTGCTTATTTAAATTTGGATGTTTTGCAGATTTGTTTATGACCAACGAAGTGGACTTCACCATGTTTACGACGCTCAACGACGCCGACCTTGTGAGCATCGGCATCAGCTCCTTCGGCGCCAGAAAAATCATGATTAATGCGATTTATGGTAAAAACCATTAAATTTTACGTGTTCTCAAGTGATGATTACATCTATTTTGTGTTTTATCAACAGAACTACGCCGCTGAGGAATTTCAGCTTTTCCTTTTTTGATGATGAACTCCGACTTGCTATTTCTTTTTTTATTACTATTTCATCTCCTTTTGATTATTTCATTTTCCTTACTTTTTTACTTTCCCAAATTTTTACTTCTTGCTCATTCAACTACTTTTACATTTTAATGCTAATCTAGACTGTATTCTTGGAATAAAAGATTTGTTTTTTCCTATATTGTTTGGCAATTGTTGGCTTATTTCAGGCAATTTAGGTTTGCTATTGAGATTTCTTAAACGTGCAACTTTTTAAGTTAGTCACCAGTTTCTCCCCCAAAATTTGAAAGCTTGATTGATCAAACACACTCACGGCGACCTCGTCTTTTTCTTACATTTTATGAATATTATTTTCCGTTAGGCAAATATTGAAGAATAAATAAGTGTTACGTGTTGATTGTAGCGGAAGCTAAAGCCTATCTCGTTCGCTCCGGCACTATTTACGATGGGACAATGTAGATATTGGATATCTGATAACTGTACTTATTCGTAGGATTGCGTTTATTCAAAACAGGGTAGAGAGCAATCGAATTCTACGTAACATCTGGAAATGGTTACCACAATTAAATTCAGATTCGTTTAAAAAACCAATTAGGTATGTGACCAATTTTCTTCCACTTATTGTGAGGCGACTAGAAAAAAAGCAAACGTTGAGAAAGCGAAGTTTTCAAGGTTTTTCTCCGTGTTTGGGGTAAAAAAAACTCGTTAGTGAACCAAATGTACTCGGAATGCATTCACAAGGGAATTCAAACCGTCGTCGTTACTGCTGCTTGTCAGAAAGAACCATTTTTAACATGAATTGGTACGGTAGTTAACCTGTTTTCTCGTCTGATGACCTGAAAGAGCTTGTAAATTGTAATGAACTCTTATTAATTTTTTTGTGTTATTGCATTTCTTAATTTCTTGTTTATCCGAGGCAAATAAATTGTTGGCCAACTGTCCATCCGTTTAATTTATTATTATCTACCATCTTTGACGAGTATTTATATATATATACATTCATTACGAGCGTCCTGAACAACGTAATTTGCAGTTTACGACGTTTGTTTTCAACCTGATCAATTGTGAAATCATTGTGATGATCCAAGAAGGATACATTCCCCCTTTTTCCTTGACGGGTATATTCTTGTTAATCTGCCAAGTAAGTTCATGTTTAAAACTAAACTTCTGCAAGGTATGTCATGTGTCATTCCCTCAATATATCATATTTTTGGTGTCACATTCCTCATTTTATAGTCTCGCTCCCGGTTTGGAACAAGACCCAGCAGTGCTGCTGTCGAAACATTTTAGAGAAGGAATAAGGCAAGTACTTCACTTATAGCAATTGCCTCACTGTCAAACAGTGGGGACTCCTCTGGGTAGATGGAATACTGTACATTTGTGAATTTCGATCCAGTCTATTCGGTAACTCAGAATCAACTTTTTAATTAAAAAAAAAAATTCCCTTGTTTCAGGTAAATCATGTGCTCAAGATTATCTTATTTGCGTAGTATATTATGTGAATAATTCCCACTAGGCTATGCTGGAAATCCTAACAACGGCGTAAGTTATTCAATAATTAAAGATCAAGCATAAAATATAAAATAAAATAATAAGTATATAAAAAAAAAATTAATTTATCTAACTTAACAGTGCGCAGGCGTTGATGAGTGCCAGCTGGGCATTAATGCGTGTTGATAAAACGGTCTCTGCCGGAATACAGATGGTGGATATTGTCCGACCGGATTCACCGGCGATCCCTAAGTCGCTTTCTATAATGTCGAACCAGTTCGTATAGTTTGCACCGGTGCTGGACCATCCGTCTGCGACCGTAGCTCTCTTGGTGACAATTTGCTCGGCTCCTAGCATCCTACCATTAACGTCGACGACCGGCTGGGTTCAATGGCTTGTTAAGGTACATATGACATAATCACCAATCAGTCCATCCAATTGGATCAACATTCTTTAGAGTGTACTTTTTTTCTGTTTAAAGCGTTTATTATCAGCTATATCTTTTAGACCTTAAGGAATGTCAGTGCAAGAACAACGACGGTTTCGCTGAATAGCTTTTTTGTATCCCTCAAACTCCTGGATGAGAACCTAAAATGTGCGTGTTTGCCTGACGGCTCGAATTTCGAAACAGTACAACAGTAATGCAATTAATCTTCAAGGTGCTACTGCAGCAGTGCAGCTGCTCTAAATGTTTACTAATCTTTTGTGAAAAAAAAAATCAATCGAGGAAGGCAAGGACTCAACCAAAGTTCTAAAATGTAAAGTCCTGATACAACTTCTGAAAGCTTTTGTCACATGTATTTGTCAACATCATTGAAAAGCATGCATTATTGAGGCATAAAAAAACTGTGGTCAATACACACTTTAAAGAGGAAAAGGACTGTGTTTTCGATAATGAATGGCGCCGACTTTTGTCTCTATTACCTTCAACCAATCTCCGAAAGCAGCTGTAACCTCAGAAAAGGGGGAAATAACTCTCAGAATTTCGTGATACTCGGCAAAATATGACGCATTCTTAGACATACCTACTGGACCGTCGATGTGAATTTTACACAAATAAAGCAAAAGACCCATTTTCAGAACCCAAGAGACGTTCAGGTGGTCGTGGATTTCAAGGAGTTTATCACCAGCATTTAGAGCATCCTCAAAGCGGCCGATAGCGGTGGAAACGTGCATTTCATTGAAGAGTTGTTTTCCCTTAAGGATAAGCTTCCTAGTCTTGCGATCCCTACAGAAGCAATCTTTGGGGCAAGTGAAACCCCAGTCCTTTTTCATAATAGCTTGGATAGCAGCTACATCGTCTTCAAATGGATTTGCACTAGACTGGTCCTCATCATCCGACATTGTTGAAGGTCCAAGATTCTTAAAGTGAGTATAGTAGCAGACGGTGACTTCTTCGCCAGGCTGAATTTCTTGCTGCGCAAAGAGGATCTCGACGCGAGTTTCTCCGTCGTATTTAACGCCCGCGTTGGGCAGGCAGGAGTGATTCACCCATCTTGAGGTTCGTGGAGCTATTAAAACTTTGCCTCCATCTCGGGATGCACTGCCTTTGAAGAACATAGGTCTTACGTTTGGCCCAGTAGGATCCTTCTTAAAGGCTGTAAATAAAAATCAATAATATCACTACAAAGACTAAGATATTGAAATGGATATTAAACGAACCTGGATGCTCACCAGGACTGGTGAACGCTGGTTCAATGATGATGCGGTAACCAGCTGGAAGCAGTTTCTTAGCGACGATGCCGAAACCTTTATTGGGAACCGGAACGATGGCCCAATCGACATCCTCTTCGCCGTAGTCGTACACGCCACACCAGTTTTTATGACGCTGCCCGGTACCCGTGTCTTTCCAGTCTAAGACTTGGCATTTTTTAGAGCAGTATGCTCGTTTCTTGCATCCCCCACAAAGTTTGATGACAGTGATGATGTCCAGACAGAAGCCACAGTGTCTCGTCACTTGGGCTACATTACTTATATCAGCCTAGGAAAAGTAAAAAAGAAATACACACATGTAAAAAAGAACTGTAAAACACTACACTGAACATTATTTGTTTGCATTTACCGAGTTTCCCGTGAGAGTGAATTTGGTTGCCATGTTGAAATTAGTCGGGTGATGAAAGGGGCAGTATTAATACAGCAGTGGTTCTCGTAAGTCGTAACTAAAATACAAATACAAGAAATGTGTTACTAGAATGATTGCCTTCAACTTAAACTCTTAAGAAATTATGCTTACTTTGTCTAGAATATGGATGAACGACAGACGATTCACAAACAAGTTTCGCCTAGGGGAGAACAAGCACTAGCAGGCTGACAGGCGACAGCTGAACACAGAACGGCCCGATGCCTCGATCACTAGGCTCCTCACTTGATGAAATGTAATGGCTACCTAGCAACCGCTGGGGTGTTTTGTGTTAAAGACTTAAAGAATATTCTTGGAATAATAAATGCCTCATAAGGTACTAGGGACAAGGTCAAATTTAAAATTCTGCGAATTAATTGCACAGGAAAACCAGAGATAACGTCTGAGGAAAACACAATTAGACAATGTGTTTTTCTCATGAATGTGAATCGACAAATTACACTAATCGAAGATATACCGGCAGATGGACCTAGCAACTAAATATCCTGAGGCTCAATTGAAAAAAAGTTTGTTTTGACCAGATCACCAGAGGTTATTGCGCACGCACCGGAATACTTATTAAAGAAATTAGAACCTGCGATTGACCCGTTTTATTCTTTAAATGATGCAGTTGATTACTAGAAATTACTTCAGGAAATTATGGGTGCTGACAACCTAATCAACTGTTTATCGATTATTATTGGAGGGCCTTTATTATGTTGTAGTATTATGCAAAACTGATCTTATAGAATGTTATGTGATAGAACACGAACTCGAATGGTACTTGCATTTCTAAATCAAACAACGATTCACAGTAATCAGTGACAGAACACGCTAACAACGTGAGCTGGTCACTCGAAAAAATTACAGTTAACTGAGATGAAGAGTTTATTACTGTATTTTTAAAAACTGGTAAATACAGAAATTTCAAGAATAAGGACTTAGTTATTGATTACATAACGGAGGCGGTCGCCAGTTCTGCTTTCTTGAACCATTCATCGCAAACTGATGTAATCTCAGAAAAAGGGGAAATAACCCGACGAATTTCGTAAAAGTCTGCTAAATATTGGGCGCATCTTGGAATATAATTACCTTTATTATTAATACACACTTTGCGACCAATCTTGAACAAATGGAATAAAAGAATATCTTTCAAAGCCCATGATATATTCAGTTTTTTGTAGATTTCAAGGATTTTATCACCGGCGTTTAGAGCGTCATCTATGCGGCCGATGGCGGTGGGGACGTGCATCTCGTCGTAGAGTCGTTTTCCTTTCAGCACCAGCTTTCTCGTCTTGCGCTCTTTGCAGAAGCAATTTTTCGGACATATAATTCCCCATCGCTTTAGGATAATTTGATTAACACCAAAGTCGTCTTCCGACGGATTTTTAGAATGAATGGATTGGACGTCGGGGTGGGATATGGTTGAGGGCCCAAGATCGTTGAAGTAGGTGTAATAGCACATTGTGACTTCTTCTCCGGGTTGTATGTCTTGTTGAGCAAACAGGATTTCGACGTGAGCGACGCTATCGTAGGAAACACCAGCATTGGGTAGGCAAGAGTGATTAACTCTTGCGATTCGTAGAGCAGATCAATGGTTTACCTCTGTACCCATGTACCACCCCATTAAACGAAAACTTTACTTCCAACGGACTTCCTTTTGGTTCTAGGTCACCAATACCTGCATGTCAACAAAATCATTTGTCTGTAAAGAGTTTGGCGTAGAAGGGGGAGTAATAAGAGTATATCGAACCTGGATGATCGTTTACGTCATTAAACGCTGGTTCAACGATGATGCGGTAACCGGCTGGAAGCAGTTTTCTAGCGACAATACCGAGGCCTTTGTTGATGACAGGAACGACTTCCCAATCGATGTCTTCCTCTCCGTATTCGTAGACGCCGCACCAGTTTTTAAGACGTTGTCCAGTGCCTGATATTTTCCAGTCTAAAACTTGACACTTTTTAGAGCAGTATGCCCTCTTCTTGCACCTCCCACAAAGTTTAACAGGCATAACTGTGATTATTTCAAGACAAAAAGCACAGTGTCTCACATTGGATGACTTCGCCTAATAATCATAAATCAGACTATATAGAGATTGATGAATGATGATTATTCAACTAGAGAAATATTTACACTCGGCTTTGATTGAAGCAATGACGTTCCAATATGTGATGTAGATGGTAGCCTCAATTTCACAGTAAATGTATTTCCTTCACTCTTTACGGCTGATGACATTTTGAATATTTGAAATACTGAAACGACTTTCTTTTATTATTCTTTCTCTAGTATACTAGGCGCGGTAGAACCTAATAACCATAGAAACTGCACGAACAGGGAGATCTTCAACTGTTCTCATAACTTCGACTTCAATAGGCTAACTGAGCCTGCATAGTATCAGCAGGAGTGATAGGACGACAAGAAAACGAATCAGGAATAAAAAAATCGCCGTTAGTAGCCCAATCATGTCTAGACAAGGGGAGTCGCATATCGACGTTTGTTGATCTGTTCACATCCCTGGTTCTGCTGGTGAGTGCGAGGCTAAGGGGAATATTCATAGAATACTCACCAAAGCATCACAAGAAACTGAGGTAAAAAAAATCACGTCTTCGGGAGGGCGGGGTCTTGCTCAGTTACGAAACCATGTTGAATTTTTGAGGATTGAACTAGGTAGTTATTATAAAACTGAACATCAATCCATTTCAAAATTCGTTCTCGTTATGAAAACTTTGTATTTTAGCACAAATTAAACACAGAGATTTATGAATTTATGAAATGAATCTTCTGAATTTAAAAACTGAAACATTAACAATTCTATGAATTAAAGAGAGAGAGCGAAAAAACTGTGATTCCCTGTGGACATAAAGAAGACTGTTAGAATAACTGAAATTTAGCAAGGCCACACTTGTTAACCGGAAGTAACGCAGATACATGAAAGAAATAAAAAAGAAGACAGTTCCATGTACGTTTAAATTTACATTCGCACAAACTTCCGGATGGTAAAAGGCATAGTATAATAGGAATCATCATTAAGGAATGGTAAGAAGGATTGAATGGCAATAAAGAACTCAATATATACTAGACGGAAAAGGTTGGTGAAACGTAATCGTTATTGAGCATCTCTTCGGGACGGTACGCAGTTACACCAAAGACATCTTCATCAAAAAGATTGAATGAAGGGATAGTAGCCAGCTGAGATGATGAATCAGGAATCGGAGTAGTTTTTGGCGTAGTGTTGAAAACCTCATAGGTACTAATTCCAGCCGCCACCTGCAATTTATGAAACCCGAAATTGTTCTCCCAAGGAGTAGAAGAGTTGCCGGAAGAGCCAGGCATCCAGCAGCCTGAATCGTTGAAGCTTTGCTGGCCAACAGAAGAGGAACGTTGTTGATCCAAGCTCCAAGAGCTGCTGGCAATTGAATTGGTGCTGCTATCGTGACTGGCGGCAGTGGGCTTAACGGACATGTTTTGCTGCTGCTCTTCTTGTTTAGGAAGCTCTGATGGGGCCATGAAAACTGAAGTAGTTGAGGTGCTCCTTCGTTTTTCAATATTGCGGCAGATCTCCCTAGTTGTCGGCTCAGCTAGGCAGATGTCAGAACTACGGCGAGAGGCATATGTATTACGTAATGGGTGTTTGGGCATCACCTCCAATCGGGATCGCTTGGCGTTTCCTTCGGTGACGGGATGATGGGTAGAGCTGCTTTCCGTGGACATCTCTCCTGCAGAACGTTTGTGACGGTAACGCTTCGAGACAAACGTTTTCTTCGGTTCTAAGTTGAAAAAAAAGATCAGATGCTGTTTATTAGTAGCTCGAATAAAATTCTAGCAGCCGACGTATTTTATATGAAAAATGCAATATTATGATTGTACCGTTAGTCATTGTGTAAAGCATTTGTTGTTTTTCTGACTGCTGCCGTCGGCGAAAGTTTAGACGCTGTTTGTTGGCTTCCAAAATAGCTTCAACTGCCTGCTCGTTGTGACTTCGACGTGCTTTAATCGCTTCCACCAACACCCCTAACTGGGTGTGATTAAATACAAAATAAGTACTTGATCCAATAATAAATGAAGACTAAACTTTTAACCCACCTTCATCTTTCCTGGCAACTTGAGAGAAATGGCTAATGACTGAAGCTCTTTATAGGACAAGGAATCAATTTTAGCTTTATCCTCCATATTTTGGGAGGGAAATATTTATGCCTGTCACACGAACAGTATGGTGGTCGAGGGGCAACTGGTTTACTCTTTAGTCTTTACTGGTTGATGCCAATAAGGATTAAGGAATAACTTGATGCAGAAGAAGCCTTAAGGCCTAGATTTTCGCCTGTTGTGGCCCGCCCCTTTTTTCTCGCCCTGAGCCCTAGCAACTCTGGGTGTCACTAAAACGTGGACGTGGACGTGGACTCCCTATTCTGTGGACTTAAGAGAGTGGAACCACGAAAGCTCCGCCCATGAAACCCGTGGACTTGGCCCTTTAACACCCTATTCTGTGGACTCAGAAAATGTGGAACTGTGGGGCATATAGACGTGTGAAATACGGCATTCATTTGAAATATGTGAACCCATGGACCACATTGTTTCCGTTAGCACCCTGTTACGTCATTCCGTGGACCCAATTGCAGTTTTTTTTTATGCTAGTACACCTTTAGTACGGTACATTCAGCTTTCGCAATCTCAATCCCGCTAACTCGTACTGACCTTGCAAACTTATAATAAAAAGTCACCTGTGACGGACACAGAGCTCCGGCTCGTTCACCAATTAAACCCGCATGACCCTCGCCCAGTGCCTAAGTACCGTACTTGGTAATTTTTTAGTAACGTCCACCAGTCACGAGCAAATCTATCGCTGCTAATCCAATTCAAATGCTCATGTTAACCCGCATAACTCTTACCACAAGTTTAGCGTCACCGAAATAAAGCGCTCACCGGTTGCCAGCTTTGCCACCGGCCTCAAACCCATCCCAATCATGATGGGTTGTCTATCACTCGGTACTTGTCTCGTGGGGGTCCATCGCCGGCTTAATTGCCATCGGTATCTGCTTCAACCCCATTCTGAGTATGATGGGTTTTCCAAGACTTTGGGTCCAATATTAAAAATAATGGAGTAATAATTTATTAACAGCACGTCATTTCATTTAAAAAAATATATATAACGTCCACTAGATAAAGTCCACATTTTTAGGGTCCACGGAATAGGGTGGCCAAAGGGAAAAATCTCTACGCTACTATTCCGTGGAACTAGTGGGTGGAGTCATGGGCGGAGCTTTCGTGGTTCCACTCTCTTAAGTCCACAGAATAGGGAGTCCACCGTCCACGTCCACGTCCACGTTTTAGTGACACCCAGCAACTCTGCAACTGTGTGTGTACAGAGTACAGACTACAGTGTGTAGGAATCATTCCCCTAGTGGTCTAGTGGTGTGTGTTCACGGCTCAGGTGCTCATAGTTCATACCTTGTTTTGGTGTGTGTGTAGGTGAGTTGGGGCTTGTTTCTTCGTACATCAGTGAATTGTAAAAAAAAGGTTTCTCTTTTTCACTGGTCTATAATTTTTTAAAGCACAAAATGCTTACTTAGTGTAATGCACTTGAAATCGGGGGTTTTATCAGCTTTTTGTAAAAAAACAAACAAAAACATTTAGCTACCGGTACGTGTAACAAAGACGAATTTTGCAACTTGCAGAGCGTCGGAAAATTACACACACTCTCTCTCGTTCGTCTTTTCCATATTGCATCATTTGGAAAACAAAAAAAAAATTATTATTTTATCTTGTGTGGCTTAACCCGGCTTAACCAATCTTATAAAGACAATTATGGAACCTTCTCATTCTAAGTATGAATAACGCATCACATTTGATTTGTATATTTTCGGTGTTTCCCGTATCTTTTCCATACTATAAATCTATTTACAGTTTTCTTTCGAAAACCAATTTCAAAGATATTAAAACAAATGTCAGTGGGTGAACATGCATAATTTGTTAAATGTTGTATTTAACCTTCGAGCATTTAAAGAAAACAGGAGAAGGTAATCTTTAAAAATGCCGAAAAACACTTGAATCCTGTCATGGTTTGTTCTAAACATGGACACTGAAGGATCAGTTTGAAGTTTTCAAAAAATATAAGACCAAATACGTTCAAATATCTTTCTGGCATTTGCCATAAAACCACCAGGATTGAATATTACGATAGGAACGATTTGTAGATTCATTGTGTAACATTTCACAAAGTGAGCACCAGGGCTTCATGGAGCGGGTTAAACCTTCACTTGGGACGGATTCCGGCGCCATTTGAAGTAGCGCAGGTACTCCTCTTCATTACCGTCCAGGTGGTTGAGATAGTTGGCCAATTGGGCAGCTAAACATGAGTAAATCTCAATGAATCAATATTTAATTTCCTAATAAAATTTCATCTGCACTTTCCGGATCCATAGTTACGGATGTTAGGTAAGACATGTTGGGCGCCAGTCGGGAGTAATTGGCTCCTCCGTAGACGATTGGCACAGTATTGAACAGTAGAGCGTTGTAGAACTTTTCCGTCACATAGTCGACGCAGATCGAGTTTTCGAATGATAAGTAGAACTTGTAGTCTCGGAGCTGAGGGTAATGACAAGTGACAAGTCACCTTCACCAGAGAGCACAAGAATGTACTTTATTTCAGCTCCAGCATTGCCTGAAGGTTCCAAATTCTAAGCTTTTATCAAGGATAGAAAGGAAGAAAACATGAACACCTATAAAAGCTACTATTCAGTCTACAGAATTGATAATTATTAAAAACTAGAAGTACATAATGTTTTAAAATAAGGGAGAATGAAATCCTTAACAGTAAAGAAGCAGACGGGCAGCCAACATATGTGTTTAAAATGAAGCTGACATTTGATTACACATTTTTTTAAACTAAAACGATAACCTAAAATAACCTATTTGGCTATTTTCATTAAAAGATTGCCATGTGCATCTTTGTTATAATTAAAAGTGTCAAGCTTCGAATATCTATAGTCTATGCCCTGCGGTAATTTGTAGGGGTGCCATGTATATGTCTTTCTATGGCGTTATCAGTTATCGCTTAGGTAGGCTTACGCTTTCAGACACTGGCCATACATTTGTTACAGATTTTTCGATTTATTTATCGATTAGTCGAAGAAATGCGATTAATCGTTCAACGATTAATCGCGAGAAAAATCGATTTTTCCTCGATTAATCGGGGTAAAAAAACTATTCGAAACCCAAAAACCGTCGAATAGTCGATGAAAAAATCGATTTTTTCTTAGTAGTGCACACCTCTGCCGCATGATAAACAATTTGGCAAAAAAATTCTATAAAATACTGACAACGGTAATTATCAGTTTTATTAGGCTTTTACATTTTATAATTTATTTTAAAGTTTACTATCAACAAGTTCACATCAAAAGCGAATTACACGACTATACATGTACATGTACATGTCAAAGCAAGGCCATAGAGGAGGTTGAGGTACTCCATTATACACACCCCATAAGGCTTAGAAGCAAACTGCACGCTTGCATAGGGTAGCGTTCCCGGCGGATTTTCCCCGAACTAATGGCGCCAAATTTGAATTCCCTTCATTTTTTTCTAAGTCCAGTAAGTCAATAACATTTCTTAGACCTCTACCTCTAAAATTAAGGTTTTTCAATCGCATAAAATTACAAACTTGATACATTCCGAAAAAAAAATTTACAAAAAAAAAATAAAGAAAATTTTTTTTTAGTAAGGATGGGATTCGACCCTACACACACTTGAGTAATGTTCTACTGAAGCCAGTACTATACCGCTCCGCCACCGACTACTTGCTTCCGAGGCAAAAATCTAAGGTTTTATTCTTGTTTCAAGGAGGCAGTTTCTAACGACGACCGCTAGATGCCACTACCCTATGCAAGCGTGCAGTTTGCTACACACCCGAAGTGATAAAGTTGCTTCAAAAGGCTTATGGGTTATTTAACATGGAGTCCCTCAACCTCCTCTATGGCCTTGGTCAAAGTCATTCACATTTTTAAAATGATTGATTGATAAAGGTGTACTGTTGAAACAGTTTCACATTTAGAAGTCGAGGTCAGTGAAGATTAGATCATGGGGGATGTAGACCAGATAATCGAAAAACTCACTGTCCCACGTTTGGCTGATTTGGCGTTTTCTGCATCTTTCAAGGAGTTGCTTAGTTCTCATTCTTCCTATCAATCCAATAGTCACCTCCTGTGCAGCAGTAAGAATGTCATCAGCTTTGTTAGTGTTCGAACGCGAACAGGCCGGCTAAAGCGGATCTCAAGACATTTGCTAGATTCTGTTGATTAATTAATAAGACCGCCTGGTGGCGCTAGTAGAGAGCCGTGCAACTGTTGTATTATTTGTCTCTGTGATAACTATTCGCTCTCTCTACGCCATACAGGTAAGTCACATGTCAAAGTGGTTGAAATGTCATAATTGATTTATGTATAATTCTAACTATTTCGCTCTCTCTACGCCATACAGGTGTCGATACTTAGTAAAGAGCGTTTCAACCCCAATACTCTTGTCTCTTGTTATTCGCGTTATTTCAGTTAGGAACAGGCTCGAACAATTTCCTGTTGGAATGAATTCAAAAATTAGGTATGTAAATTTCAAACTACATAATGGTTTTTTAATACCTAATACACATTTATTATTTGTACAGGGAAAAGTTTGCTAAGGAATTCTGTGCTTCCCTTGAGTCTTATTGCTTCAATAAAGACAACCTTAGTACATATATTTGGATTTTGGGTGTTCCTAGAGTGCATTTTGGATTAATCTTTCCAGGAGTTTGATACACACATTGCCTTACCTGGAACAGAGCCGAATCCAGAAGTGATCTCCACTATTGCCAGACGATCCAGCTTACTTGAGAAGTTAGAGATCAAATTCAGCAATATGAAGAATGAGACCAATGTAGAGAAAGTGGAACCAGTCTTCCTCTCCTTAAATTATTTGAAGAATCTGACTAGCCTGCATATAGATCATCTTAATGATTGCCACAGCTTGGTGCTTAAATTCATCGGAAGAGCCTACCCTCTACTAACCAACTTAAAAGTCCACTTTGAACTGAAACATCGTCGTCTCCGTATGCGCCATATTCTGGCCATCGTCGTCGGAGAACTTGTGGACCAACTAATTCCACCTTCTGATGGGAACAAGTCGGAAGAATCCGAGGATGAATCCATGTACGAAGACGAAGAACAGAACCCGGACGAGCCTATATGGTTGGCAGCTAAATCTTTCCAGCGCATCTGGGTGCCCACCCAGTACCTGACGCCAATCTGCTACACTCTTCGTCACTTGGGCCTGATGAGGAACGCATGCTGGAGCGAGTATGGTCAGCCCAAATACGATGCTAAGGCTGCTTTCGCTCTTCGACATCTTCCTCAGTTAGAAAAACTCGATGGGATGCAAACAAGCCCAGCCATTAAAATCCTATGTGGGGTTAAAGGAGTTGAGCTGGAGGGGGTAACAAAAGCTTTAGAAAAAGCTTGTGAAGAAGCAGCCGGTCGAATGGATGCGTCTTACCGAATGAATCTGAAGGAGGGACCTAAACTTCCGTTTCGTCATCCGATGGCGGCTGAACCAGGTACATTTTTTAGCTCTAATTGGTATGAAATCGCATTAAAATTATCGTACTTTTTTTTTTAAATAGCTCCCTTTTTGCTGACCAGAATCGATTGCGTCTTTATTGTACTTCCAAAATTGCTTCGCGAGATTAGAGATAATTGCCCCACCTAAAAGAAGTCGTCTTTTGGCAAACATTGGATGATGAAGTGATTACTTTCAAAGAACCTTCTCCAGACGACGTTTTAGAGATTTTGAATGACTGGCCGAAAGTATGCAAGCTTCATTTTAAACGTTTATCCATTAATTAACAATTGTTTTCAAATCTATCAACTGGAATCCGTCACAATGGATGAATTATCCGCTAAATACGTCAAAGTGGTCCTGAAAGCATTCGGACCGAACCTGAAAAAGCTCTCTTTGGCCCGCATTAAAAATCTCAGCTTGGCAGATTTAGTGCCTTGCGACGAGCTGGAGGGAGGACCTTCACATTTTCATAGACTGCAAGGTGAATCGTAACGGAGTGGATTTCACGTTGGAGAAAGACTCCTTCCTTCCCAAGCTCAAGAAGCTGAAAACTATGTCCTACCTGGGTCATTGGAGTCGCCTCTTGGAAGTCCGAGATGTTGACCGACATCGAACTTCACTGCTGCCACATCGGAACCAAGGTAACTATTTTTCTTGTTTTCGTAAAATCGTTTGCAAAAGCAATTTCTTTCCTATTTACAGGCCAGCAACATCTCGGTCTGGCGAGATGTTCCAGAGATGTGGCCGTCGGTGGAGTCCCTACGTATCGGGCAATCCGCCGGTCTTACGCTTCCTATGGTGTCGGAGATTGTCCCCCGTCTTGGCAAATTAAAGGGAATTTGGTTGCCGCCATCCATCATCGAACCGGAGAATCATATAAAGGACTGGTCTTCCAGAACCAAGAACTTGTTCTAGAGGAATCGAAAATGCAGTGGCTTTGCGACACCCTAAAAGAGTTTAGCAGTAAACTGAGCCCATCCGTCTCCGTTTTGTTGGCTGCTTTGGCGATGGCAAATGTCCCATTCTCAATGGTGAGATGGACGACGAACCTTCCGACGATGATAACAACTGGGAAGATATGGACGACAGCGACGACGAAGTAGATGACAACACGTCCGATGAGGAGAATCCCTTCGAATTCGATTCTTATGGCAGTGATGATAGTTTGTTAGATTTTCTTCCGCAAAAGTTTCCTGGCAATCCTTTCTTTGGTTAATGAATGGTTGCGTTACTTTTCCTTACTTTATGGAAATTGTAATAGACAGTTTTTGGAAAATAAAACAAAGAAAGGTTAAGGATCAACAAATAATACTGTAATTTATTTCTCTATTTCATAATGAGTCGAGTCCGCACTGCCACACTTGCAATAGGGTTTACCCTACGTACTACGTAGGGACGTAATAGTAGGGGATAACTAAGATAGAAAAGCTCGCTTTTTGGCTCGCCCTTATTAGAATAATTCAGTCTCCGACTGAATTAAATCCCCCCGTTTAAGTTATTTAATATTTGATAAATCTATTATATTATGCCGGGGGTCTGTAGCTTTTTTCCTTTTTCGTTCATTGCATTCTAGTTGATAACAATATTCATTTAATGTACTACTAAGTTATTGTGACGTGACACTATTTTGAATAAATATTCAATTCGAAGAGCGGATTAGAAACAACAAATACTTATACATACAAATACATTTGAATCTACCTCTCTTTTGTAAAAAATACAGGCCCAGCGTTGCCAAACAGTCTCAAATTAAAATAGATAAATATTGGAAAGGTTTTTTTGTAAAAACAAATCGTTTTTATTTTCTTGTCCTCATCTCTGCCACATTCTGAATCGAATGAGCTATTGCAAAAGGAAATCGGTTCAGGCATTACTTTAATATCGAAATGGAGAGGAGGACAAAAAATAAAATCTAAAACCTCAAATCGAGTCCCCGTAGAGGTTCACCAGCGCCATCTAGCGGTGAAATTTCCAACGACCGGATTAAAAGCTCGCCCTTCGGGCTCGCAATTATAATTCTGAGGGAGCAGGTAGCTGGAGGCTGATAGAAGCAGCACGGTAGCAGGTTGTATCTACGACTATAAAAACATGAATAAAAACTTAATAAATTATCCCCGAGGGTTAAGCTTTAGCATACCGAAAGGCCTTAACTAATGGCAATTAGGCATTTCAGAGCCTGCCACGGTCTCTGGGACGTTTAATACCAAGCATATACGCGTATTGCCAAATGTAAAACTTAATTTAATGCTTAAAACTATATTCTTACGCCTGAAATGGCTTCCTAAATGGGAAATAATAGCTATATAAACATTTATTAGTGTATATATAAATGAAAACTTATTTTAAACTCTTAAAAAATGAGAAAAAGAGGCTCTCAGTTGGGGGATCTATAGAAATTTTCAATTTAGAATTAAATAAGCTGTAACATACCTTGAAAAATAGCTAATTATCTCTTCTTTTTTTGTTTTTGAGTAGGATCTGTGCAACTTTTTTCTTAATTAATGTTAATCGTGAATTGTGTAGCTTTGACAGTTGACATGTTTTGTTGGATGTCAACATTGAAGCAGACGACATGCTATCAAGTACTACGATAGTCAATAGAGCTCCGTCACAAAATTTTTTAACATTTGTGGAGAACTGACAACTCTGGTGACTGTGTACGTAATTTTCATGCTCTCCCATAAGAGCCAATGCATTTTAGCTGTTTTTTAAGGAAGTGTAGCTCTTCAGGAGATTTTTTAAAAGGGTGGTTATGTTTGGATAAGTTACGGGGAATTCAATTCTCAATCGAAATTATTTTTTTTTTTTTGTTAGTAGAACTCAAAATAAAATCTATTTTCCTATGAGACTTTTGCCATATGAGTACGTGTAAAAAGACTTAACCCCTCTTTTTTCCACTTCTTTCCTTTAGTCTCTATTTTAACACGGTGGTTTATGGCGAAAGTCCCTCAGAAGAAATAATAATATCTCGAGTTCTACTTTACATAATTTTTTTTAAAATAATATCTATTGAAAAAATGTCCTCATTATCAACCACGGATGAATCTTCATTATCGGCGTCTTCGATTTCACTGTCCGACTGCTGCGATCCTTCAGACTCGTCAACCATCATAATGTCTCCCATAAGGAGACAGCAGTAATTTTTATCGAAACTTTGTATAAGTGAAGTTCGATTGGGGCTGATCGGTTCCTTAAATCCTCAACCATGATAGCTGCAGCAATTTTCTCTTCTTGGCCAATGATGCCTTCAGGGAAATAGAGCTTTTTCAACTTTCCAAGCTGGAGGACGATGTCGGACAGAATGGATATGTCCAGTCCTTTGCAGCGCTCGACACGCAAGATTTCCAAACTCGGTCACATATTTGGTACGCTGTTCCAGCCCAAAGAATTCAATCCCTAAATGAGAGTAAAAGATATAACTATGATTGAACTAGTGATTTTAGATTTGGATTTTTAAAATTACAAGGATTCCGAAATGGCAACAGTTGAGGACGATTCGGGTAAGCGTAGGTTTTTTCTCCATTAAAGAAGCCCACTGGCCTAAACAGATGTCGCTTTGAAAGGATTTAAGTTGGGGAAGAAAAGAGTGCGAGTTCCAAGACTCCTTGTCAACTTTCCTCGGTGAAAGAGTGTTTCTTCCATAGCGTCCAGTCAACGAGATCAGCTGCAGACTTTCCAGTTGAGTGCAGGCCACCACATCGGCCAGGTCCACTTCTTCGCAGTGCTTAAAGGTCAGATTTTTCACATTTGGGGCGAAGACTTTCAGCACGGCTCGAGTATATTCCATGTGGAATATTTCCGCAACAGTGATGGTTTCTAACTGTTTTCATAGAAATATGGATTAGATGGTTAAAGTTGATGTAGATTTTGTGCAGCATATCTCAGAAACTATTTTGAAAGTCTCACTTTAGGCCAGCCATTAAATTCCTCTTCAAGTTCATCTGCAGATGTACCATCACCAAAACGACCGTCTGGCCATGATAGAGACTGCGTGAATTGCGTCTGCCTTAATTTTAAATGAGTGGCAACGCCGCTTTGCTTGCCGTGTTTAATTATTTTATTTTAGTATTAATTTTTCAATGAGAGGGGAAATGCGTTACATCTCGATTGCAAGGCTCATTGACACAATTGAACATTTTAAAGTTATTTTTAAAATCAAAGATTCTTTAAGCTTTCATTACCACCCAAAGTTAATTACTTTTTATCATTTCTTTTCTTCGTAAATTGAAGACATGTT
The DNA here is from genome assembly GCA_030141595.1 of Chydorus sphaericus. Classification (NCBI taxonomy): domain Eukaryota; kingdom Metazoa; phylum Arthropoda; class Branchiopoda; order Diplostraca; family Chydoridae; genus Chydorus; species Chydorus sphaericus. The sequence goes on from CM057933.1 coordinate 7,689,491, forward strand.
TTACCTCTCTAAGAGCCCATGTTAAATCTTTTGAAGGCTGTGGAAAAATTTGTTACCTTATAATTGCAAGTCTTATTGGCGTAATTGAGCATTATAAAGCTATTTTTTGGATTCAGAATATTACGAGCTTTCAAATGAGCCCTCGTTTATAAAGATTTATTATTTATTTAATTGAAAAGATTCGGAAATGTTTTACTCCCGTAATACACCATCTCGGACACCATGTTAATCAAACCTTCAAAAGATTTAACATGGGCTCTTATGGAGGTAAAATATTTCTCAAATTTACGATGAAATTAATGGCGAAAAAGTAATAAAATTTGGTAGGAAATGAAAGCTTAGGGAATTCTGAATCTGAAAATTAACTTAATAATATTCAGTTATGTTTACGAGAGTTGCAATCCAGATGAAACAGATTTCCCCCATCATTGAAAAAACGTAAACAAAGTAAATATGCAAAGCGGCAAAGAGACGCAATTCACACGACGCAAGTCTCTATTGGTAGAACATAACATCTTTCAAATTGGGCACATTTCTTTGATAATGGGCAGCATATAACCGTGCCTCAGCGACACACAATCGACGAGGCTCGTGAGCAACAGAGCTCCTATAAAACAATAAATATATAAAGGTCTTATAATCATATTTATACTTGTAATGTGTCGTAAGAAAGTCAATACTTGAAAAAGAATGACGAATGAATACATTTTGTTCAATGCTGTGTGGAGAAAAAGCTATTAAACGATTGGCGATTATATTTTGGCAGATCCTTTCAAATTCAGCCATCTTTTCCATTGACTCTTGACTAGTTCTTTTGTCCTTTTCAGTCCAAGTATTGGCTATATCCATGGGCCCCTCCTCGGTAGAATGGATCGCACTAAACTTGCCTAAGAATCCCTTCACAGATTCTAAAGTAACTAGCTTATCCTCGTTGGTGATCAGCGAACGGTTCAGATTTTCTACACCGATGTGAGTAGAGTACCCATCCAACTTTTCTAGTAACGGAAGGTGGCGTAGTGCAAATGCCATCACACGCCAGCAATCGCCCATTTTCTCATCCTAATTTGTGTTTTTTTCTAATTGCAACCGGCGGAGAGTGAAACAAAAAGTAGTCAATATTTCTGGTGAAGCTCGCATGCGATGTAGACCTCCGCCGTCCCTCCAAAACAGTTCCAAATGGTCGTAGTTTGGACAGTTCGACGTGCTCTCCGAGAATGATTGCCAGTACGTCAGTCGGCGATGGACGATAGCCGCTGATACTGAAGTGGGAGAGAAGAGGACACGCGTTCCCTACGAATTTCAGGAATGCTTAATGCGACTCTTCAATTTGGAAGAGATGGAGCGTTGACAGCTGTTAAGGGAAATCAGAGAACTGATGACCACATTCACTTTCTCCACAGAGACTCCTCTTTTCATTTGGGAGAAATCAATCTTCAACTTCTTGAGCTGACTAGAATGATTGGAAATAGTTGTAATCACCTCAGCACTGGAGTAACCATCTGGATAGGAGATGTGTGTATCCAGTTCTTCAAATGATACATCTAGCAAACACTCCAAAAACACCTGAATGGCTATGATGTTCTCATTAGATTTGTTGAAAGTATCATAGAATTCTTTCACAAATTCCTTTCTGTTGATGAAAAAATTATTTGAAAGAAGAGTAAAAATTTGAACTACAATGTTGAGATCATACTTGATCTTGTCATTCATGACTCCAACAAGATTCTGGGCGCACCGATTTTTCACAAAAATGATTCTCACAAAAAACATTCTCACTGGTAAAAAAAGGTAGCAGCATTGAGATAAGAGATGAGTAAAAAAATCAACCTGCTTCCTTTTAGGATTTAGTTCTTGGCACCAAAGGAGGCTGCTCAAGATTCCTTTTTAGAACTGATCAAAAGCGAGTCGGTCCAAGCGGAAAGTTTTCAAGGGTTATATGTACAGGAGTAAATGTGAATCATGTTATAAGAATTCCTTTGAAAGGTTCTTAGTACTTCTTGAAACGGTTTTCCAATATATCTGCACTGCAGTACAACACACAGTAGTACTCCACACTGCAGTGCACCAAACTTCACTGTAGTGCAATGCAGTACATCACAATCAACAAGTTCTTAGAACTGTGCCTATAACTCATCGTCTCCTCGTCTTCAATGCAATTGAACCGCTAATAAAATTGAATTGAATAATTATTAGGATAATAATTATTGAATAATTATTAGGATAATAATTATTCATTATCTTATTAATTATCTAATAATTGTTAAAATTGAAGATAACATTAAGTCAGGCGATTTTCTAGATGTAGGAAATTCAAAAGTTCCTTGGCGATTTTTTTATGGAGGAAATATAAAACATCCTTAGCGTTTTTTTAATGGGGGAAATTGAAAATTGCCTTGGCGATTTGAATAGCGATGGCAATAAATAGTTCTTACAACTTTCCCTCTAACTTATCGTTTCCTCGAACTGAATTCCTTAGGAAGGTTCTTAGAACTTATCTAAACGGGTTTCTAGTACATCACCTTTCAGTGCAGTGCACCAAACTGCAGTACACTACAATTAACTGCAGTCACTACACTTGACTATACTGCAGTGCAGTGCAATACAGTACTTGCCAATGAATAGTTCTTACAACTTTCCCTCTAACTTATCGTTTCCTCGAACTGAATGCTATTGAACTGGTCTTTGAACCGCAAACCGAGGTCAGTCTTTAAGTTTGGCGATTTTCTTGCTGTAGGAACTTCAAAATTGCCTTGGCGATTTTTTTATGGAAGAAAACAAAAAGGTACTATCCAGGATAGTCCGCGACAGCCAATAGGGCAATCAATGTACCAATAACTTATTAAATTTTATATTTTTCAAGTTGAGGTAAAACCGAGAGGAAAATGAGGTACAAATAAGAGTAAACGAACGGAATTGAAAATTTTCTTCAAAATTAAACGATGAGGAACTCATACGAGCAAGTGAGTTGAAGTCGAGAGCAAAATGAGGAACACATACGAGCAAGTGAGGTGAAGTCGAGAGCAAAATGAGGAACACATACGAGCAAGTGAGGTGAAGTCGAGAGCAAAATGAGGTACGAGGAGAGTAAATTCTAGAAAAATGACGATTTTTTTATAGAGAAAAGTTTATAAGGGCCACCTATATGTACACGAGTAAATGTGAAACATGTTATAAGAATTCCTTAGGAAGGTTCTTAGAACTTATCTAAACGGGTTTCTAGTACATCACCTTTCAGTGCAGTGCACCAAACTGCAGTACACTACAATTAACTGCAGTCACTACACTTGACTATACTGCAGTGCAGTGCAATACAGTACTTGACAATGAATAGTTCTTACAACTTTCCCTCTAACTTATCGTTTCCTCGAACTGAATGCTATTGAACTGGTCTTTGAACCGCAAACCGAGGTCAGTCTTTAAGTTTGGCGATTTTCTTGCTGTAGGAACTTCAAAATTGCCTTGGCGATTTTTTTTATGGAGGAAAACAAAAAGGTACTATCCAGGATAGTCCGCGACAGCCAATAGGGCAATCAATGTACCAATAACTTATTAAATTTTTCAAGCTGAGGTACAACCGAGAGGAAAATGAGGTTCAAATAAGAGTAAACGTACGGAACTGAAAATTTCTTCAAAATTAAACGATGACGAACACATACGAGCAAGTGAGTTGAAGTCGAGAGCAAAATGAGGAACACATACGAGCAAGTGAGGTGAAGTCGAGAGCAAAATGAGGAACACATACGAGCAAGTGAGGTGAAGTCGAGAGCAAAATGAGGTACGAGGAGAGTAAATTCTAGAAAAATGACGATTTTTTTATAGAGAAAAGTTTATAAGGGCCACCTATATGTACACGAGTAAATGTGAAACATGTTATAAGAATTCCTTAGGAAGGTTCTTAGAACTTATCTAAACGGGTTTCTAGTACATCACCTTTCAGTGCAGTGCACCAAACTGCAGTACACTACAATTAACTGCAGTCACTTCACTTGACTATACTGCAGTGCAGTGCAATACAGTACTTGACAATGAATAGTTCTTACAACTTTCCCTCTAACTTATCGTTTCCTCGAACTGAATGCTATTGAACTGGTCTTTGAACCGCAAACCGAGGTCAGTCTTTAAGTTTGGCGATTTTCTTGCTGTAGGAACTTCAAAATTGCCTTGGCGATTTTTTTTTATGGAGGAAAACAAAAAGGTACTATCCAAGATAGTCCGCGACAGCCAAGAGGGCAATCAATGTACCAATAACTTATTAAATTTTATATTTTTCAAGTTGAGGTACAACCGAGAGGAAAATGAGGTACAAATAAGAGTAAACGTACGGAATTGAAAATTTCTTCAAAATTAAACGATGAGGAACACATACGAGCAAGTGAGTTGAAGTCGAGAGCAAAATGAGGAACACACACGAGCAAGTGAGTTGAAGTCGAGAGCAAAATGAGGAACACATACGAGCAAGTGAGGTGAAGTCGAGAGCAAAATGAGGTACGAGGAGAGTAAATTCTAGAAAAATGACGATTTTTTTATAGAGAAAAGTTTATAAGGGCCACCTATATGTACACGAGTAAATGTGAAACATGTTATAAGAATTCCTTAGGAAGGTTCTTAGAACTTATCTAAACGGGTTTCTAGTACACCACCTTTCAGTGCAGTGCACCAAACTGCAGTACACTACAATTAACTGCAGTCACTACACTTGACTATACTGCAGTGCAGTGCAATACAGTACTTGACATTGAATAGTTGTTACAACTTTCCCTCTAACTTATCGTTTCTACAATTAACTGCAGTCACTACACTTGACTATACTGCAGTGCAGTGCAATACAGTACTTGACATTGAATAGTTGTTACAACTTTCCCTCTAACTTATCGTTTCCTCGAACTGAATGCTATTGAACTGGTCTTTGAACCGCAAACCGAGGTCAGTCTTTAAGTTTGGCGATTTTCTTGCTGTAGGAACTTCAAAATTGCCTTGGCGATTTTTTTTATGGAGGAAAACAAAAAGGTACTATCCAGGATAGTCCGCGACAGCCAATAGGGCAATCAATGTACCAATAACTTATTAAATTTTTCAAGCTGAGGTACAACCGAGAGGAAAATGAGGTTCAAATAAGAGTAAACGTACGGAACTGAAAATTTCTTCAAAATTAAACGATGACGAACACATACGAGCAAGTGAGTTGAAGTCGAGAGCAAAATGAGGAACACATACGAGCAAGTGAGGTGAAGTCGAGAGCAAAATGAGGAACACATACGAGCAAGTGAGGTGAAGTCGAGAGCAAAATGAGGTACGAGGAGAGTAAATTCTAGAAAAATGACGATTTTTTTATAGAGAAAAGTTTATAAGGGCCACCTATATGTACACGAGTAAATGTGAAACATGTTATAAGAATTCCTTAGGAAGGTTCTTAGAACTTATCTAAACGGGTTTCTAGTACATCACCTTTCAGTGCAGTGCACCAAACTGCAGTACACTACAATTAACTGCAGTCACTACACTTGACTATACTGCAGTGCAGTGCAATACAGTACTTGACAATGAATAGTTCTTACAACTTTCCCTCTAACTTATCGTTTCCTCGAACTGAATGCTATTGAACTGGTCTTTGAACCGCAAACCGAGGTCAGTCTTTAAGTTTGGCGATTTTCTTGCTGTAGGAACTTCAAATTTGCCTTGGCGATTTTTTTTATGGAGGAAAACAAAAAGGTACTATCCGGGATAGTCCGCGACAGCCAAGAGGGCAATCAATGTACCAATAACTTATTAAATTTTATATTTTTCAAGTTGAGGTACAACCGAGAGGAAAATGAGGTACAAATAAGAGTAAACGTACGGAATTGAAAATTTCTTCAAAATTAAACGATGAGGAACACATACGAGCAAGTGAGTTGAAGTCGAGAGCAAAATGAGGTACGAGAAGAGTAAATTCTAGAAAAATGACAATTTTTTTATAGAGAAAAGTTTATAAGGGCCACCTATATGTACACGAGTAAATGTGAAACATGTTATAAGATTTCCTTAGGAAGGTTCTTAGAACTTATCTAAACGGGTTTCTAGTACATCACCTTTCAGTGCAGTGCACCAAACTGCAGTACACTACAATTAACTGCAGTCACTACACTTGACTATACTGCAGTGCAGTGCAATACAGTACTTGACAATGAATAGTTCTTACAACTTTCCCTCTAACTTATCGTTTCCTCGAACTGAATGCTATTGAACTGGTCTTTGAACCGCAAACCGAGGTCAGTCTTTAAGTTTGGCGATTTTCTTGCTGTAGGAACTTCAAAATTGCCTTGGCGATTTTTTTTATGGAGGAAAACAAAAAGGTACTATCCAGGATAGTCCGCGACAGCCAATAGGGCAATCAATGTACCAATAACTTATTAAATTTTTCAAGCTGAGGTACAACCGAGAGGAAAATGAGGTTCAAATAAGAGTAAACGTACGGAACTGAAAATTTCTTCAAAATTAAACGATGACGAACACATACGAGCAAGTGAGTTGAAGTCGAGAGCAAAATGAGGAACACATACGAGCAAGTGAGGTGAAGTCGAGAGCAAAATGAGGAACACATACGAGCAAGTGAGGTGAAGTCGAGAGCAAAATGAGGTACGAGGAGAGTAAATTCTAGAAAAATGACGATTTTTTTATAGAGAAAAGTTTATAAGGGCCACCTATATGTACACGAGTAAATGTGAAACATGTTATAAGAATTCCTTAGGAAGGTTCTTAGAACTTATCTAAACGGGTTTCTAGTACATCACCTTTCAGTGCAGTGCACCAAACTGCAGTACACTACAATTAACTGCAGTCACTACACTTGACTATACTGCAGTGCAGTGCAATACAGTACTTGACAATGAATAGTTCTTACAACTTTCCCTCTAACTTATCGTTTCCTCGAACTGAATGCTATTGAACTGGTCTTTGAACCGCAAACCGAGGTCAGTCTTTAAGTTTGGCGATTTTCTTGCTGTAGGAACTTCAAATTTGCCTTGGCAATTTTTTTTTTGGAGGAAAACAAAAAGGTACTATCCGGGATAGTCCGCGACAGCCAAGAGGGCAATCAATGTACCAATAACTTATTAAATTTTATATTTTTCAAGTTGAGGTACAACCGAGAGGAAAATGAGGTACAAATAAGAGTAAACGTACGGAATTGAAAATTTCTTCAAAATTAAACGATGAGGAACACATACGAGCAAGTGAGTTGAAGTCGAGAGCAAAATGAGGTACGAGGAGAGTAAATTCTAGAAAAATGACGATTTTTTTATAGAGAAAAGTTTATAAGGGCCACCTATATGTACACGAGTAAATGTGAAACATGTTATAAGAATTCCTTAGGAAGGTTCTTAGAACTTATCTAAACGGGTTTCTAGTACATCACCTTTCAGTGCAGTGCACCAAACTGCAGTACACTACAATTAACTGCAGTCACTACACTTGACTATACTGCAGTGCAGTGCAATACAGTACTTGACAATGAATAGTTCTTACAACTTTCCCTCTAACTTATCGTTTCCTCGAACTGAATGCTATTGAACTGGTCTTTGAACCGCAAACCGAGGTCAGTCTTTAAGTTTGGCGATTTTCTTGCTGTAGGAACTTCAAAATTGCCTTGGCGATTTTTTTTATGGAGGAAAACAAAAAGGTACTATCCAGGATAGTCCGCGACAGCCAATAGGGCAATCAATGTACCAATAACTTATTAAATTTTTCAAGCTGAGGTACAACCGAGAGGAAAATGAGGTTCAAATAAGAGTAAACGTACGGAACTGAAAATTTCTTCAAAATTAAACGATGACGAACACATACGAGCAAGTGAGTTGAAGTCGAGAGCAAAATGAGGAACACATACGAGCAAGTGAGGTGAAGTCGAGAGCAAAATGAGGAACACATACGAGCAAGTGAGGTGAAGTCGAGAGCAAAATGAGGTACGAGGAGAGTAAATTCTAGAAAAATGACGATTTTTTTATAGAGAAAAGTTTATAAGGGCCACCTATATGTACACGAGTAAATGTGAAACATGTTATAAGAATTCCTTAGGAAGGTTCTTAGAACTTATCTAAACGGGTTTCTAGTACATCACCTTTCAGTGCAGTGCACCAAACTGCAGTACACTACAATTAACTGCAGTCACTACACTTGACTATACTGCAGTGCAGTGCAATACAGTACTTGACAATGAATAGTTCTTACAACTTTCCCTCTAACTTATCGTTTCCTCGAACTGAATGCTATTGAACTGGTCTTTGAACCGCAAACCGAGGTCAGTCTTTAAGTTTGGCGATTTTCTTGCTGTAGGAACTTCAAAATTGCCTTGGCGATTTTTTTTATGGAGGAAAACAAAAAGGTACTATCCAGGATAGTCCGCGACAGCCAATAGGGCAATCAATGTACCAATAACTTATTAAATTTTATATTTTTCAAGTTGAGGTACAACCGAGAGGAAAATGAGGTACAAATAAGAGTAAACGTACGGAATTGAAAATTTCTTCAAAATTAAACGATGAGGAACACATACGAGCAAGTGAGTTGAAGTCGAGAGCAAAATGAGGAACACATACGAGCAAGTGAGTTGAAGTCGAGAGCAAAATGAGGAACACATACGAGCAAGTGAGGTGAAGTCGAGAGCAAAATGAGGAACACATACGAGCAAGTGAGGTGAAGTCGAGAGCAAAATGAGGTACGAGGAGAGTAAATTCTAGAAAAATGACGATTTTTTTATAGAGAAAAGTTTATAAGGGCCACCTATATGTACACGAGTAAATGTGAAACATGTTATAAGAATTCCTTAGGAAGGTTCTTAGAACTTATCTAAACGGGTTTCTAGTACACCACCTTTCAGTGCAGTGCACCAAACTGCAGTACACTACAATTAACTGCAGTCACTACACTTGACTATACTGCAGTGCAGTGCAATACAGTACTTGACATTGAATAGTTGTTACAACTTTCCCTCTAACTTATCGTTTCCTCGAACTGAATGCTATTGAACTGGTCTTTGAACCGCAAACCGAGGTCAGTCTTTAAGTTTGGCGATTTTCTTGCTGTAGGAACTTCAAAATTGCCTTGGCGATTTTTTTTATGGAGGAAAACAAAAAGGTACTATCCAGGATAGTCCGCGACAGCCAATAGGGCAATCAATGTACCAATAACTTATTAAATTTTTCAAGCTGAGGTACAACCGAGAGGAAAATGAGGTTCAAATAAGAGTAAACGTACGGAACTGAAAATTTCTTCAAAATTAAACGATGACGAACACATACGAGCAAGTGAGTTGAAGTCGAAAGCAAAATGAGGAACACATACGAGCAAGTGAGGTGAAGTCGAGAGCAAAATGAGGAACACATACGAGCAAGTGAGGTGAAGTCGAGAGCAAAATGAGGTACGAGGAGAGTAAATTCTAGAAAAATGACGATTTTTTTATAGAGAAAAGTTTATAAGGGCCACCTATATGTACACGAGTAAATGTGAAACATGTTATAAGAATTCCTTAGGAAGGTTCTTAGAACTTATCTAAACGGGTTTCTAGTACATCACCTTTCAGTGCAGTGCACCAAACTGCAGTACACTACAATTAACTGCAGTCACTACACTTGACTATACTGCAGTGCAGTGCAATACAGTACTTGATAATGAATAGTTCTTACAACTTTCCCTCTAACTTATCGTTTCCTCGAACTGAATGCTATTGAACTGGTCTTTGAACCGCAAACCGAGGTCAGTCTTTAAGTTTGGCGATTTTCTTGCTGTAGGAACTTCAAAATTGCATGGCGATTTTTTTTATGGAGGAAAACAAAAAGGTACTATCCGGGATAGTCCGCGACAGCCAAGAGGGCAATCAATGTACCAATAACTTATTAAATTTTATATTTTTCAAGTTGAGGTACAACCGAGAGGAAAATGAGGTACAAATAAGAGTAAACGTACGGAATTGAAAATTTCTTCAAAATTAAACGATGAGGAACACATACGAGCAAGTGAGTTGAAGTCGAGAGCAAAATGAGGTACGAGGAGAGTAAATTCTAGAAAAATGACGATTTTTTTATAGAGAAAAGTTTATAAGGGCCACCTATATGTACACGAGTAAATGTGAAACATGTTATAAGAATTCCTTAGGAAGGTTCTTAGAACTTATCTAAACGGGTTTCTAGTACATCACCTTTCAGTGCAGTGCACCAAACTGCAGTACACTACAATTAACTGCAGTCACTACACTTGACTATACTGCAGTGCAGTGCAATACAGTACTTGACAATGAATAGTTCTTACAACTTTCCCTCTAACTTATCGTTTCCTCGAACTGAATGCTATTGAACTGGTCTTTGAACCGCAAACCGAGGTCAGTCTTTAAGTTTGGCGATTTTCTTGCTGTAGGAACTTCAAAATTGCCTTGGCGATTTTTTTTATGGAGGAAAACAAAAAGGTACTATCCAGGATAGTCCGCGACAGCCAATAGGGCAATCAATGTACCAATAACTTATTAAATTTTATATTTTTCAAGTTGAGGTACAACCGAGAGGAAAATGAGGTACAAATAAGAGTAAACGTACGGAATTGAAAATTTCTTCAAAATTAAACGATGAGGAACACATACGAGCAAGTGAGTTGAAGTCGAGAGCAAAATGAGGAACACATACGAGCAAGTGAGTTGAAGTCGAGAGCAAAATGAGGAACACATACGAGCAAGTGAGTTGAAGTCGAGAGCAAAATGAGGAACACATACGAGCAAGTGAGGTGAAGTGGAGAGCAAAATGAGGAACACATACGAGCAAGTGAGGTGAAGTCGAGAGCAAAATGAGGTACGAGGAGAGTAAATTCTAGAAAAATGACGATTTTTTTATAGAGAAAAGTTTATAAGGGCCACCTATATGTACACGAGTAAATGTGAAACATGTTATAAGAATTCCTTAGGAAGGTTCTTAGAACTTATCTAAACGGGTTTCTAGTACACCACCTTTCAGTGCAGTGCACCAAACTGCAGTACACTACAATTAACTGCAGTCACTACACTTGACTATACTGCAGTGCAGTGCAATACAGTACTTGACATTGAATAGTTGTTACAACTTTCCCTCTAACTTATCGTTTCTACAATTAACTGCAGTCACTACACTTGACTATACTGCAGTGCAGTGCAATACAGTACTTGACATTGAATAGTTGTTACAACTTTCCCTCTAACTTATCGTTTCCTCGAACTGAATGCTATTGAACTGGTCTTTGAACCGCAAACCGAGGTCAGTCTTTAAGTTTGGCGATTTTCTTGCTGTAGGAACTTCAAAATTGCCTTGGCGATTTTTTTGATGGAGGAAAACAAAAAGGTACTATCCAGGATAGTCCGCGACAGCCAATAGGGCAATCAATGTACCAATAACTTATTAAATTTTTCAAGCTGAGGTACAACCGAGAGGAAAATGAGGTTCAAATAAGAGTAAACGTACGGAACTGAAAATTTCTTCAAAATTAAACGATGACGAACACATACGAGCAAGTGAGTTGAAGTCGAGAGCAAAATGAGGAACACATACGAGCAAGTGAGGTGAAGTCGAGAGCAAAATGAGGAACACATACGAGCAAGTGAGGTGAAGTCGAGAGCAAAATGAGGTACGAGGAGAGTAAATTCTAGAAAAATGACGATTTTTTTATAGAGAAAAGTTTATAAGGGCCACCTATATGTACACGAGTAAATGTGAAACATGTTATAAGAAATCCTTAGGAAGGTTCTTAGAACTTATCTAAACGGGTTTCTAGTACATCACCTTTCAGTGCAGTGCACCAAACTGCAGTACACTACAATTAACTGCAGTCACTACACTTGACTATACTGCAGTGCAGTGCAATACAGTACTTGACAATGAATAGTTCTTACAACTTTCCCTCTAACTTATCGTTTCCTCGAACTGAATGCTATTGAACTGGTCTTTGAACCGCAAACCGAGGTCAGTCTTTAAGTTTGGCGATTTTCTTGCTGTAGGAACTTCAAAATTGCCTTGGCGATTTTTTTTATGGAGGAAAACAAAAAGGTACTATCCAGGATAGTCCGCGACAGCCAATAGGGCAATCAATGTACCAATAACTTATTAAATTTTATATTTTTCAAGTTGAGGTACAACCGAGAGGAAAATGAGGTACAAATAAGAGTAAACGTACGGAATTGAAAATTTCTTCAAAATTAAACGATGAGGAACACATACGAGCAAGTGAGTTGAAGTCGAGAGCAAAATGAGGAACACATACGAGCAAGTGAGTTGAAGTCGAGAGCAAAATGAGGAACACATACGAGCAAGTGAGGTGAAGTCGAGAGCAAAATGAGGAACACATACGAGCAAGTGAGGTGAAGTCGAGAGCAAAATGAGGTACGAGGAGAGTAAATTCTAGAAAAATGACGATTTTTTTATAGAGAAAAGTTTATAAGGGCCACCTATATGTACACGAGTAAATGTGAAACATGTTATAAGAATTCCTTAGGAAGGTTCTTAGAACTTATCTAAACGGGTTTCTAGTACATCACCTTTCAGTGCAGTGCACCAAACTGCAGTACACTACAATTAACTGCAGTCACTACACTTGACTATACTGCAGTGCAGTGCAATACAGTACTTGACATTGAATAGTTGTTACAACTTTCCCTCTAACTTATCGTTTCTACAATTAACTGCAGTCACTACACTTGACTATACTGCAGTGCAGTGCAATACAGTACTTGACATTGAATAGTTGTTACAACTTTCCCTCTAACTTATCGTTTCCTCGAACTGAATGCTATTGAACTGGTCTTTGAACCGCAAACCGAGGTCAGTCTTTAAGTTTGGCGATTTTCTTGCTGTAGGAACTTCAAAATTGCCTTGGCGATTTTTTTGATGGAGGAAAACAAAAAGGTACTATCCAGGATAGTCCGCGACAGCCAATAGGGCAATCAATGTACCAATAACTTATTAAATTTTTCAAGCTGAGGTACAACCGAGAGGAAAATGAGGTTCAAATAAGAGTAAACGTACGGAACTGAAAATTTCTTCAAAATTAAACGATGACGAACACATACGAGCAAGTGAGTTGAAGTCGAGAGCAAAATGAGGAACACATACGAGCAAGTGAGGTGAAGTCGAGAGCAAAATGAGGAACACATACGAGCAAGTGAGGTGAAGTCGAGAGCAAAATGAGGTACGAGGAGAGTAAATTCTAGAAAAATGACGATTTTTTTATAGAGAAAAGTTTATAAGGGCCACCTATATGTACACGAGTAAATGTGAAACATGTTATAAGAATTCCTTAGGAAGGTTCTTAGAACTTATCTAAACGGGTTTCTAGTACATCACCTTTCAGTGCAGTGCACCAAACTGCAGTACACTACAATTAACTGCAGTCACTACACTTGACTATACTGCAGTGCAGTGCAATACAGTACTTGACAATGAATAGTTCTTACAACTTTCCCTCTAACTTATCGTTTCCTCGAACTGAATGCTATTGAACTGGTCTTTGAACCGCAAACCGAGGTCAGTCTTTAAGTTTGGCGATTTTCTTGCTGTAGGAACTTCAAAATTGCCTTGGCGATTTTTTTTATGGAGGAAAACAAAAAGGTACTATCCAGGATAGTCCGCGACAGCCAATAGGGCAATCAATGTACCAATAACTTATTAAATTTTATATTTTTCAAGTTGAGGTACAACCGAGAGGAAAATGAGGTACAAATAAGAGTAAACGTACGGAATTGAAAATTTCTTCAAAATTAAACGATGAGGAACACATACGAGCAAGTGAGTTGAAGTCGAGAGCAAAATGAGGAACACATACGAGCAAGTGAGTTGAAGTCGAGAGCAAAATGAGGAACACATACGAGCAAGTGAGGTGAAGTCGAGAGCAAAATGAGGAACACATACGAGCAAGTGAGGTGAAGTCGAGAGCAAAATGAGGTACGAGGAGAGTAAATTCTAGAAAAATGACGATTTTTTTATAGAGAAAAGTTTATAAGGGCCACCTATATGTACACGAGTAAATGTGAAACATGTTATAAGAATTCCTTAGGAAGGTTCTTAGAACTTATCTAAACGGGTTTCTAGTACATCACCTTTCAGTGCAGTGCACCAAACTGCAGTACACTACAATTAACTGCAGTCACTACACTTGACTATACTGCAGTGCAGTGCAATACAGTACTTGACATTGAATAGTTGTTACAACTTTCCCTCTAACTTATCGTTTCTACAATTAACTGCAGTCACTACACTTGACTATACTGCAGTGCAGTGCAATACAGTACTTGACATTGAATAGTTGTTACAACTTTCCCTCTAACTTATCGTTTCCTCGAACTGAATGCTATTGAACTGGTCTTTGAACCGCAAACCGAGGTCAGTCTTTAAGTTTGGCGATTTTCTTGCTGTAGGAACTTCAAAATTGCCTTGGCGATTTTTTTGATGGAGGAAAACAAAAAGGTACTATCCAGGATAGTCCGCGACAGCCAATAGGGCAATCAATGTACCAATAACTTATTAAATTTTTCAAGCTGAGGTACAACCGAGAGGAAAATGAGGTTCAAATAAGAGTAAACGTACGGAACTGAAAATTTCTTCAAAATTAAACGATGACGAACACATACGAGCAAGTGAGTTGAAGTCGAGAGCAAAATGAGGAACACATACGAGCAAGTGAGGTGAAGTCGAGAGCAAAATGAGGTACGAGGAGAGTAAATTCTAGAAAAATGACGATTTTTTTATAGAGAAAAGTTTATAAGGGCCACCTATATATACACGAGTAAATGTGAAACATGTTATAAGAATTCCTTAGGAAGGTTCTTAGAACTTATCTAAACGGGTTTCTAGTACATCACCTTTCAGTGCAGTGCACCAAACTGCAGTACACTACAATTAACTGCAGTCACTACACTTGACTATACTGCAGTGCAGTGCAATACAGTACTTGACAATGAATAGTTCTTACAACTTTCCCTCTAACTTATCGTTTCCTCGAACTGAATGCTATTGAACTGGTCTTTGAACCGCAAACCGAGGTCAGTCTTTAAGTTTGGCGATTTTCTTGCTGTAGGAACTTCAAAATTGCCTTGGCGATTTTTTTTATGGAGGAAAACAAAAAGGTACTATCCGGGATAGTCCGCGACAGCCAAGAGGGCAATCAATGTACCAATAACTTATTAAATTTTATATTTTTCAAGTTGAGGTACAACCGAGAGGAAAATGAGGTACAAATAAGAGTAAACGTACGGAATTGAAAATTTCTTCAAAATTAAACGATGAGGAACACATACGAGCAAGTGAGTTGAAGTCGAGAGCAAAATGAGGTACGAGGAGAGTAAATTCTAGAAAAATGACGATTTTTTTATAGAGAAAAGTTTATAAGGGCCACCTATATGTACACGAGTAAATGTGAAACATGTTATAAGAATTCCTTAGGAAGGTTCTTAGAACTTATCTAAACGGGTTTCTAGTACATCACCTTTCAGTGCAGTGCACCAAACTGCAGTACACTACAATTAACTGCAGTCACTACACTTGACTATACTGCAGTGCAGTGCAATACAGTACTTGACAATGAATAGTTCTTACAACTTTCCCTCTAACTTATCGTTTCCTCGAACTGAATGCTATTGAACTGGTCTTTGAACCGCAAACCGAGGTCAGTCTTTAAGTTTGGCGATTTTCTTGCTGTAGGAACTTCAAAATTGCCTTGGCGATTTTTTTTATGGAGGAAAACAAAAAGGTACTATCCAGGATAGTCCGCGACAGCCAATAGGGCAATCAATGTACCAATAACTTATTAAATTTTATATTTTTCAAGTTGAGGTACAACCGAGAGGAAAATGAGGTACAAATAAGAGTAAACGTACGGAATTGAAAATTTCTTCAAAATTAAACGATGAGGAACACATACGAGCAAGTGAGTTGAAGTCGAGAGCAAAATGAGGAACACATACGAGCAAGTGAGTTGAAGTCGAGAGCAAAATGAGGAACACATACGAGCAAGTGAGGTGAAGTCGAGAGCAAAATGAGGAACACATACGAGCAAGTGAGGTGAAGTCGAGAGCAAAATGAGGTACGAGGAGAGTAAATTCTAGAAAAATGACGATTTTTTTATAGAGAAAAGTTTATAAGGGCCACCTATATGTACACGAGTAAATGTGAAACATGTTATAAGAATTCCTTAGGAAGGTTCTTAGAACTTATCTAAACGGGTTTCTAGTACACCACCTTTCAGTGCAGTGCACCAAACTGCAGTACACTACAATTAACTGCAGTCACTACACTTGACTATACTGCAGTGCAGTGCAATACAGTACTTGACATTGAATAGTTGTTACAACTTTCCCTCTAACTTATCGTTTCCTCGAACTGAATGCTATTGAACTGGTCTTTGAACCGCAAACCGAGGTCAGTCTTTAAGTTTGGCGATTTTCTTGCTGTAGGAACTTCAAAATTGCCTTGGCGATTTTTTTTATGGAGGAAAACAAAAAGGTACTATCCAGGATAGTCCGCGACAGCCAATAGGGCAATCAATGTACCAATAACTTATTAAATTTTTCAAGCTGAGGTACAACCGAGAGGAAAATGAGGTTCAAATAAGAGTAAACGTACGGAACTGAAAATTTCTTCAAAATTAAACGATGACGAACACATACGAGCAAGTGAGTTGAAGTCGAGAGCAAAATGAGGAACACATACGAGCAAGTGAGGTGAAGTCGAGAGCAAAATGAGGAACACATACGAGCAAGTGAGGTGAAGTCGAGAGCAAAATGAGGTACGAGGAGAGTAAATTCTAGAAAAATGACGATTTTTTTATAGAGAAAAGTTTATAAGGGCCACCTATATGTACACGAGTAAATGTGAAACATGTTATAAGAATTCCTTAGGAAGGTTCTTAGAACTTATCTAAACGGGTTTCTAGTACATCACCTTTCAGTGCAGTGCACCAAACTGCAGTACACTACAATTAACTGCAGTCACTACACTTGACTATACTGCAGTGCAGTGCAATACAGTACTTGACAATGAATAGTTCTTACAACTTTCCCTCTAACTTATCGTTTCCTCGAACTGAATGCTATTGAACTGGTCTTTGAACCGCAAACCGAGGTCAGTCTTTAAGTTTGGCGATTTTCTTGCTGTAGGAACTTCAAAATTGCCTTGGCGATTTTTTTTATGGAGGAAAACAAAAAGGTACTATCCAGGATAGTCCGCGACAGCCAATAGGGCAATCAATGTACCAATAACTTATTAAATTTTTCAAGCTGAGGTACAACCGAGAGGAAAATGAGGTTCAAATAAGAGTAAACGTACGGAACTGAAAATTTCTTCAAAATTAAACGATGACGAACACATACGAGCAAGTGAGTTGAAGTCGAAAGCAAAATGAGGAACACATACGAGCAAGTGAGGTGAAGTCGAACGCAAAATGAGGTACGAGGAGAGTAAATTCTAGAAAAATGACGATTTTTTTATAGAGAAAAGTTTATAAGGGCCACCTATATATACACGAGTAAATGTGAAACATGTTATAAGAATTCCTTAGGAAGGTTCTTAGAACTTATCTAAACGGGTTTCTAGTACATCACCTTTCAGTGCAGTGCACCAAACTGCAGTACACTACAATTAACTGCAGTCACTACACTTGACTATACTGCAGTGCAGTGCAATACAGTACTTGACAATGAATAGTTCTTACAACTTTCCCTCTAACTTATCGTTTCCTCGAACTGAATGCTATTGAACTGGTCTTTGAACCGCAAACCGAGGTCAGTCTTTAAGTTTGGCGATTTTCTTGCTGTAGGAACTTCAAAATTGCCTTGGCGATTTTTTTATGGAGGAAAACAAAAAGGTACTATCCGGGATAGTCCGCGACAGCCAAGAGGGCAATCAATGTACCAATAACTTATTAAATTTTATATTTTTCAAGTTGAGGTACAACCGAGAGGAAAATGAGGTACAAATAAGAGTAAACGTACGGAATTGAAAATTTCTTCAAAATTAAACGATGAGGAACACATACGAGCAAGTGAGGTGAAGTCGAGAGCAAAATGAGGTACGAGGAGAGTAAATTCTAGAAAAATGACGATTTTTTTATAGAGAAAAGTTTATAAGGGCCACCTATATATACACGAGTAAATGTGAAACATGTTATAAGAATTCCTTAGGAAGGTTCTTAGAACTTATCTAAACGGGTTTCTAGTACATCACCTTTCAGTGCAGTGCACCAAACTGCAGTACACTACAATTAACTGCAGTCACTACACTTGACTATACTGCAGTGCAGTGCAATACAGTACTTGACAATGAATAGTTCTTACAACTTTCCCTCTAACTTATCGTTTCCTCGAACTGAATGCTATTGAACTGGTCTTTGAACCGCAAACCGAGGTCAGTCTTTAAGTTTGGCGATTTTCTTGCTGTAGGAACTTCAAAATTGCCTTGGCGATTTTTTTTATGGAGGAAAACAAAAAGGTACTATCCGGGATAGTCCGCGACAGCCAAGAGGGCAATCAATGTACCAATAACTTATTAAATTTTATATTTTTCAAGTTGAGGTACAACCGAGAGGAAAATGAGGTACAAATAAGAGTAAACGTACGGAATTGAAAATTTCTTCAAAATTAAACGATGAGGAACACATACGAGCAAGTGAGTTGAAGTCGAGAGCAAAATGAGGTACGAGGAGAGTAAATTCTAGAAAAATGACGATTTTTTTATAGAGAAAAGTTTATAAGGGCCACCTATATGTACACGAGTAAATGTGAAACATGTTATAAGAATTCCTTAGGAAGGTTCTTAGAACTTATCTAAACGGGTTTCTAGTACATCACCTTTCAGTGCAGTGCACCAAACTGCAGTACACTACAATTAACTGCAGTCACTACACTTGACTATACTGCAGTGCAGTGCAATACAGTACTTGACAATGAATAGTTCTTACAACTTTCCCTCTAACTTATCGTTTCCTCGAACTGAATGCTATTGAACTGGTCTTTGAACCGCAAACCGAGGTCAGTCTTTAAGTTTGGCGATTTTCTTGCTGTAGGAACTTCAAAATTGCCTTGGCGATTTTTTTTATGGAGGAAAACAAAAAGGTACTATCCAGGATAGTCCGCGACAGCCAATAGGGCAATCAATGTACCAATAACTTATTAAATTTTATATTTTTCAAGTTGAGGTACAACCGAGAGGAAAATGAGGTACAAATAAGAGTAAACGTACGGAATTGAAAATTTCTTCAAAATTAAACGATGAGGAACACATACGAGCAAGTGAGTTGAAGTCGAGAGCAAAATGAGGAACACATACGAGCATGTGAGTTGAAGTCGAGAGCAAAATGAGGAACACATACGAGCAAGTGAGGTGAAGTCGAGAGCAAAATGAGGAACACATACGAGCAAGTGAGGTGAAGTCGAGAGCAAAATGAGGTACGAGGAGAGTAAATTCTAGAAAAATGACGATTTTTTTATAGAGAAAAGTTTATAAGGGCCACCTATATGTACACGAGTAAATGTGAAACATGTTATAAGAATTCCTTAGGAAGGTTCTTAGAACTTATCTAAACGGGTTTCTAGTACACCACCTTTCAGTGCAGTGCACCAAACTGCAGTACACTACAATTAACTGCAGTCACTACACTTGACTATACTGCAGTGCAGTGCAATACAGTACTTGACATTGAATAGTTGTTACAACTTTCCCTCTAACTTATCGTTTCCTCGAACTGAATGCTATTGAACTGGTCTTTGAACCGCAAACCGAGGTCAGTCTTTAAGTTTGGCGATTTTCTTGCTGTAGGAACTTCAAAATTGCCTTGGCGATTTTTTTGATGGAGGAAAACAAAAAGGTACTATCCAGGATAGTCCGCGACAGCCAATAGGGCAATCAATGTACCAATAACTTATTAAATTTTTCAAGCTGAGGTACAACCGAGAGGAAAATGAGGTTCAAATAAGAGTAAACGTACGGAACTGAAAATTTCTTCAAAATTAACGATGACGAACACATACGAGCAAGTGAGTTGAAGTCGAGAGCAAAATGAGGAACACATACGAGCAAGTGAGGTGAAGTCGAGAGCAAAATGAGGAACACATACGAGCAAGTGAGGTGAAGTCGAGAGCAAAATGAGGTACGAGGAGAGTAAATTCTAGAAAAATGACGATTTTTTTATAGAGAAAAGTTTATAAGGGCCACCTATATGTACACGAGTAAATGTGAAACATGTTATAAGAATTCCTTAGGAAGGTTCTTAGAACTTATCTAAACGGGTTTCTAGTACATCACCTTTCAGTGCAGTGCACCAAACTGCAGTACACTACAATTAACTGCAGTCACTACACTTGACTATACTGCAGTGCAGTGCAATACAGTACTTGACAATGAATAGTTCTTACAACTTTCCCTCTAACTTATCGTTTCCTCGAACTGAATGCTATTGAACTGGTCTTTGAACCGCAAACCGAGGTCAGTCTTTAAGTTTGGCGATTTTCTTGCTGTAGGAACTTCAAAATTGCCTTGGCGATTTTTTTTATGGAGGAAAACAAAAAGGTACTATCCGGGATAGTCCGCGACAGCCAAGAGGGCAATCAATGTACCAATAACTTATTAAATTTTATATTTTTCAAGTTGAGGTACAACCGAGAGGAAAATGAGGTACAAATAAGAGTAAACGTACGGAATTGAAAATTTCTTCAAAATTAAACGATGAGGAACACATACGAGCAAGTGAGTTGAAGTCGAGAGCAAAATGAGGTACGAGGAGAGTAAATTCTAGAAAAATGACGATTTTTTTATAGAGAAAAGTTTATAAGGGCCACCTTTATGTACACGAGTAAATGTGAAACATGTTATAAGAATTCCTTAGGAAGGTTCTTAGAACTTATCTAAACGGGTTTCTAGTACATCACCTTTCAGTGCAGTGCACCAAACTGCAGTACACTACAATTAACTGCAGTCACTACACTTGACTATACTGCAGTGCAGTGCAATACAGTACTTGACAATGAATAGTTCTTACAACTTTCCCTCTAACTTATCGTTTCCTCGAACTGAATGCTATTGAACTGGTCTTTGAACCGCAAACCGAGGTCAGTCTTTAAGTTTGGCGATTTTCTTGCTGTAGGAACTTCAAAATTGCCTTGGCGATTTTTTTTATGGAGGAAAACAAAAAGGTACTATCCAGGATAGTCCGCGACAGCCAATAGGGCAATCAATGTACCAATAACTTATTAAATTTTATATTTTTCAAGTTGAGGTACAACCGAGAGGAAAATGAGGTACAAATAAGAGTAAACGTACGGAATTGAAAATTTCTTCAAAATTAAACGATGAGGAACACATACGAGCAAGTGAGTTGAAGTCGAGAGCAAAATGAGGAACACATACGAGCAAGTGAGTTGAAGTCGAGAGCAAAATGAGGAACACATACGAGCAAGTGAGGTGAAGTCGAGAGCAAAATGAGGAACACATACGAGCAAGTGAGGTGAAGTCGAGAGCAAAATGAGGTACGAGGAGAGTAAATTCTAGAAAAATGACGATTTTTTTATAGAGAAAAGTTTATAAGGGCCACCTATATGTACACGAGTAAATGTGAAACATGTTATAAGAATTCCTTAGGAAGGTTCTTAGAACTTATCTAAACGGGTTTCTAGTACATCACCTTTCAGTGCAGTGCACCAAACTGCAGTACACTACAATTAACTGCAGTCACTACACTTGACTATACTGCAGTGCAGTGCAATACAGTACTTGACATTGAATAGTTGTTACAACTTTCCCTCTAACTTATCGTTTCTACAATTAACTGCAGTCACTACACTTGACTATACTGCAGTGCAGTGCAATACAGTACTTGACATTGAATAGTTGTTACAACTTTCCCTCTAACTTATCGTTTCCTCGAACTGAATGCTATTGAACTGGTCTTTGAACCGCAAACCGAGGTCAGTCTTTAAGTTTGGCGATTTTCTTGCTGTAGGAACTTCAAAATTGCCTTGGCGATTTTTTTTATGGAGGAAAACAAAAAGGTACTATCCAGGATAGTCCGCGACAGCCAATAGGGCAATCAATGTACCAATAACTTATTAAATTTTTCAAGCTGAGGTACAACCGAGAGGAAAATGAGGTTCAAATAAGAGTAAACGTACGGAACTGAAAATTTCTTCAAAATTAAACGATGACGAACACATACGAGCAAGTGAGTTGAAGTCGAAAGCAAAATGAGGAACACATACGAGCAAGTGAGGTGAAGTCGAGAGCAAAATGAGGAACACATACGAGCAAGTGAGGTGAAGTCGAGAGCAAAATGAGGTACGAGGAGAGTAAATTCTAGAAAAATGACGATTTTTTTATAGAGAAAAGTTTATAAGGGCCACCTATATGTACACGAGTAAATGTGAAACATGTTATAAGAATTCCTTAGGAAGGTTCTTAGAACTTATCTAAACGGGTTTCTAGTACATCACCTTTCAGTGCAGTGCACCAAACTGCAGTACACTACAATTAACTGCAGTCACTACACTTGACTATACTGCAGTGCAGTGCAATACAGTACTTGACAATGAATAGTTGTTACAACTTTCCCTCTAACTTATCGTTTCCTCGAACTGAATGCTATTGAACTGGTCTTTGAACCGCAAACCGAGGTCAGTCTTTAAGTTTGGCGATTTTCTTGCTGTAGGAACTTCAAAATTGCCTTGGCGATTTTTTTGATGGAGGAAAACAAAAAGGTACTATCCAGGATAGTCCGCGACAGCCAATAGGGCAATCAATGTACCAATAACTTATTAAATTTTCAAGCTGAGGTACAACCGAGAGGAAAATGAGGTTCAAATAAGAGTAAACGTACGGAACTGAAAATTTCTTCAAAATTAAACGATGACGAACACATACGAGCAAGTGAGTTGAAGTCGAGAGCAAAATGAGGAACACATACGAGCAAGTGAGGTGAAGTCGAGAGCAAAATGAGGAACACATACGAGCAAGTGAGGTGAAGTCGAGAGCAAAATGAGGTACGAGGAGAGTAAATTCTAGAAAAATGACGATTTTTTTATAGAGAAAAGTTTATAAGGGCCACCTATATGTACACGAGTAAATGTGAAACATGTTATAAGAATTCCTTAGGAAGGTTCTTAGAACTTATCTAAACGGGTTTCTAGTACATCACCTTTCAGTGCAGTGCACCAAACTGCAGTACACTACAATTAACTGCAGTCACTACACTTGACTATACTGCAGTGCAGTGCAATACAGTACTTGACAATGAATAGTTCTTACAACTTTCCCTCTAACTTATCGTTTCCTCGAACTGAATGCTATTGAACTGGTCTTTGAACCGCAAACCGAGGTCAGTCTTTAAGTTTGGTGATTTTCTTGCTGTAGGAACTTCAAAATTGCCTTGGCGATTTTTTTTATGGAGGAAAACAAAAAGGTACTATCCAGGATAGTCCGCGACAGCCAATAGGGCAATCAATGTACCAATAACTTATTAAATTTTATATTTTTCAAGTTGAGGTACAACCGAGAGGAAAATGAGGTACAAATAAGAGTAAACGTACGGAATTGAAAATTTCTTCAAAATTAAACGATGAGGAACACATACGAGCAAGTGAGTTGAAGTCGAGAGCAAAATGAGGAACACATACGAGCAAGTGAGTTGAAGTCGAGAGCAAAATGAGGAACACATACGAGCAAGTGAGGTGAAGTCGAGAGCAAAATGAGGAACACATACGAGCAAGTGAGGTGAAGTCGAGAGCAAAATGAGGTACGAGGAGAGTAAATTCTAGAAAAATGACGATTTTTTTATAGAGAAAAGTTTATAAGGGCCACCTATATGTACACGAGTAAATGTGAAACATGTTATAAGAATTCCTTAGGAAGGTTCTTAGAACTTATCTAATCGGGTTTCTAGTACATCACCTTTCAGTGCAGTGCACCAAACTGCAGTACACTACAATTAACTGCAGTCACTACACTTGACTATACTGCAGTGCAGTGCAATACAGTACTTGACATTGAATAGTTGTTACAACTTTCCCTCTAACTTATCGTTTCTACAATTAACTGCAGTCACTACACTTGACTATACTGCAGTGCAGTGCAATACAGTACTTGACATTGAATAGTTGTTACAACTTTCCCTCTAACTTATCGTTTCCTCGAACTGAATGCTATTGAACTGGTCTTTGAACCGCAAACCGAGGTCAGTCTTTAAGTTTGGCGATTTTCTTGCTGTAGGAACTTCAAAATTGCCTTGGCGATTTTTTTTTATGGAGGAAAACAAAAAGGTACTATCCAGGATAGTCCGCGACAGCCAATAGGGCAATCAATGTACCAATAACTTATTAAATTTTTCAAGCTGAGGTACAACCGAGAGGAAAATGAGGTTCAAATAAGAGTAAACGTACGGAACTGAAAATTTCTTCAAAATTAAACGATGACGAACACATACGAGCAAGTGAGTTGAAGTCGAAAGCAAAATGAGGAACACATACGAGCAAGTGAGGTGAAGTCGAGAGCAAAATGAGGAACACATACGAGCAAGTGAGGTGAAGTCGAGAGCAAAATGAGGTACGAGGAGAGTAAATTCTAGAAAAATGACGATTTTTTTATAGAGAAAAGTTAATAAGGGCCACCTATATGTACACGAGTAAATGTGAAAACATGTTATAAGAATTCCTTAGGAAGGTTCTTAGAACTTATCTAAACGGGTTTCTAGTACATCACCTTTCAGTGCAGTGCACCAAACTGCAGTACACTACAATTAACTGCAGTCACTACACTTGACTATACTGCAGTGCAGTGCAATACAGTACTTGACAATGAATAGTTCTTACAACTTTCCCTCTAACTTATCGTTTCCTCGAACTGAATGCTATTGAACTGGTCTTTGAACCGCAAACCGAGGTCAGTCTTTAAGTTTGGCGATTTTCTTGCTGTAGGAACTTCAAAATTGCCTTGGCGATTTTTTTTATGGAGGAAAACAAAAAGGTACTATCCAGGATAGTCCGCGACAGCCAATAGGGCAATCAATGTACCAATAACTTATTAAATTTTTCAAGCTGAGGTACAACCGAGAGGAAAATGAGGTTCAAATAAGAGTAAACGTACGGAACTGAAAATTTCTTCAAAATTAAACGATGACGAACACATACGAGCAAGTGAGTTGAAGTCGAGATCAAAATTAGGAACACATACGAGCAAGTGAGGTGAAGTCGAGAGCAAAATGAGGAACACATACGAGCAAGTGAGGTGAAGTCGAGAGCAAAATGAGGTACGAGGAGAGTAAATTCTAGAAAAATGACGATTTTTTTATAGAGAAAAGTTTATAAGGGCCACCTATATGTACACGAGTAAATGTGAAACATGTTATAAGAATTCCTTAGGAAGGTTCTTAGAACTTATCTAAACGGGTTTCTAGTACATCCACCTTTCAGTGCAGTGCACCAAACTGCAGTACACTACAATTAACTGCAGTCACTACACTTGACTATACTGCAGTGCAGTGCAATACAGTACTTGACAATGAATAGTTGTTACAACTTTCCCTCTAACTTATCGTTTCCTCGAACTGAATGCTATTGAACTGGTCTTTGAACCGCAAACCGAGGTCAGTCTTTAAGTTTGGCGATTTTCTTGCTGTAGGAACTTCAAAATTGCCTTGGCGATTTTTTTGATGGAGGAAAACAAAAAGGTACTATCCAGGATAGTCCGCGACAGCCAATAGGGCAATCAATGTACCAATAACTTATTAAATTTTTCAAGCTGAGGTACAACCGAGAGGAAAATGAGGTTCAAATAAGAGTAAACGTACGGAACTGAAAATTTCTTCAAAATTAAACGATGACGAACACATACGAGCAAGTGAGTTGAAGTCGAGAGCAAAATGAGGAACACATACGAGCAAGTGAGGTGAAGTCGAGAGCAAAATGAGGAACACATACGAGCAAGTGAGGTGAAGTCGAGAGCAAAATGAGGTACGAGGAGAGTAAATTCTAGATAAATGACGATTTTTTTATAGAGAAAAGTTTATAAGGGCCACCTATATGTACACGAGTAAATGTGAAACATGTTATAAGAATTCCTTAGGAAGGTTCTTAGAACTTATCTAAACGGGTTTCTAGTACATCACCTTTCAGTGCAGTGCACCAAACTGCAGTACACTACAATTAACTGCAGTCACTACACTTGACTATACTGCAGTGCAGTGCAATACAGTACTTGACAATGAATAGTTCTTACAACTTTCCCTCTAACTTATCGTTTCCTCGAACTGAATGCTATTGAACTGGTCTTTGAACCGCAAACCGAGGTCAGTCTTTAAGTTTGGCGATTTTCTTGCTGTAGGAACTTCAAATTTGCCTTGGCGATTTTTTTTTATGGAGGAAAACAAAAAGGTACTATCCGGGATAGTCCGCGACAGCCAAGAGGGCAATCAATGTACCAATAACTTATTAAATTTTATATTTTTCAAGTTGAGGTACAACCGAGAGGAAAATGAGGTACAAATAAGAGTAAACGTACGGAATTGAAAATTTCTTCAAAATTAAACGATGAGGAACACATACGAGCAAGTGAGTTGAAGTCGAGAGCAAAATGAGGTACGAGGAGAGTAAATTCTAGAAAAATGACGATTTTTTTATAGAGAAAAGTTTATAAGGGCCACCTATATGTACACGAGTAAATGTGAAACATGTTATAAGAATTCCTTAGGAAGGTTCTTAGAACTTATCTAAACGGGTTTCTAGTACACCACCTTTCAGTGCAGTGCACCAAACTGCAGTACACTACAATTAACTGCAGTCACTACACTTGACTATACTGCAGTGCAGTGCAATACAGTACTTGACATTGAATAGTTGTTACAACTTTCCCTCTAACTTATCGTTTCTACAATTAACTGCAGTCACTACACTTGACTATACTGCAGTGCAGTGCAATACAGTACTTGACATTGAATAGTTGTTACAACTTTCCCTCTAACTTATCGTTTCCTCGAACTGAATGCTATTGAACTGGTCTTTGAACCGCAAACCGAGGTCAGTCTTTAAGTTTGGCGATTTTCTTGCTGTAGGAACTTCAAAATTGCCTTGGCGATTTTTTTTATGGAGGAAAACAAAAAGGTACTATCCAGGATAGTCCGCGACAGCCAATAGGGCAATCAATGTACCAATAACTTATTAAATTTTTTCAAGCTGAGGTACAACCGAGAGGAAAATGAGGTTCAAATAAGAGTAAACGTACGGAACTGAAAATTTCTTCAAAATTAAACGATGACGAACACATACGAGCAAGTGAGTTGAAGTCGAAAGCAAAATGAGGAACACATACGAGCAAGTGAGGTGAAGTCGAGAGCAAAATGAGGAACACATACGAGCAAGTGAGGTGAAGTCGAGAGCAAAATGAGGTACGAGGAGAGTAAATTCTAGAAAAATGACGATTTTTTTATAGAGAAAAGTTAATAAGGGCCACCTATATGTACACGAGTAAATGTGAAACATGTTATAAGAATTCCTTAGGAAGGTTCTTAGAACTTATCTAAACGGGGTTTCTAGTACATCACCTTTCAGTGCAGTGCACCAAACTGCAGTACACTACAATATAACTGCAGTCACTACACTTGACTATACTGCAGTGCAGTGCAATACAGTACTTGACAATGAATAGTTCTTACAAACTTTCCCTCTAACTTATCGTTTCCTCGAACTGAATGCTATTGAACTGGTCTTTGAACCGCAAACCGAGGTCAGTCTTTAAGTTTGGCGATTTTCTTGCTGTAGGAACTTCAAAATTGCCTTGGCGATTTTTTTTATGGAGGAAAACAAAAAGGTACTATCCAGGATAGTCCGCGACAGCCAATAGGGCAATCAATGTACCAATAACTTATTAAATTTTTCAAGCTGAGGTACAACCGAGAGGAAAATGAGGTTCAAATAAGAGTAAACGTACGGAACTGAAAATTTCTTCAAAATTAAACGATGACGAACACATACGAGCAAGTGAGTTGAAGTCGAGATCAAAATTAGGAACACATACGAGCAAGTGAGGTGAAGTCGAGAGCAAAAATGAGGAACACATACGAGCAAGTGAGGTGAAGTCCGAGAGCAAAATGAGGTACGAGGAGAGTAAATTCTAGAAAAAATGACGATTTTTTTATAGAGAAAAGTTTATAAGGGCCACCTATATGTACACGAGTAAATGTGAAACATGTTATAAGAATTCCTTAGGAAGGTTCTTAGAACTTATCTAAACGGGTTTCTAGTACACCACCTTTCAGTGCAGTGCACCAAACTGCAGTACACTACAATTAACTGCAGTCACTACACTTGACTATACTGCAGTGCAGTGCAATACAGTACTTGACAATGAATAGTTGTTACAACTTTCCCTCTAACTTATCGTTTCCTCGAACTGAATGCTATTGAACTGGTCTTTGAACCGCAAACCGAGGTCAGTCTTTAAGTTTTGGCGATTTTCTTGCTGTAGGAACTTCAAAATTGCCTTGGCGATTTTTTTGATGGAGGAAAACAAAAAGGTACTATCCAGGATAGTCCCGCGACAGCCAATAGGGCAATCAATGTACCAATAACTTATTAAATTTTTCAAGCTGAGGTACAACCGAGAGGAAAATGAGGTTCAAATAAGAGTAAACGTACGGAACTGAAAATTTCTTCAAAAATTAAACGATGACGAACACATACGAGCAAGTGAGTTGAAGTCGAGAGCAAAATGAGGAACACATACGAGCAAGTGAGGTGAAGTCGAGAGCAAAATGAGGAACACATACGAGCAAGTGAGGTGAAGTCGAGAGCAAAATGAGGTACGAGGAGAGTAAATTCTAGATAAATGACGATTTTTTTATAGAGAAAAGTTTATAAGGGCCACCTATATGTACACGAGTAAATGTGAAACATGTTATAAGAATTCCTTAGGAAGGTTCTTAGAACTTATCTAAACGGGTTTCTAGTACATCACCTTTCAGTGCAGTGCACCAAACTGCAGTACACTACAATTAACTGCAGTCACTACACTTGACTATACTGCAGTGCAGTGCAATACAGTACTTGACAATGAATAGTTCTTACAACTTTCCCTCTAACTTATCGTTTCCTCGAACTGAATGCTATTGAACTGGTCTTTGAACCGCAAACCGAGGTCAGTCTTTAAGTTTGGCGATTTTCTTGCTGTAGGAACTTCAAATTTGCCTTGGCGATTTTTTTTATGGAGGAAAACAAAAAGGTACTATCCGGGATAGTCCGCGACAGCCAAGAGGGCAATCAATGTACCAATAACTTATTAAATTTTATATTTTTCAAGTTGAGGTACAACCGAGAGGAAAATGAGGTACAAATAAGAGTAAACGTACGGAATTGAAAATTTCTTTCAAAATTAAACGATGAGGAACACATACGAGCAAGTGAGTTGAAGTCGAGAGCAAAATGAGGTACGAGGAGAGTAAATTCTAGAAAAATGACGATTTTTTTATAGAGAAAAGTTTATAAGGGCCACCTATATGTACACGAGTAAATGTGAAACATGTTATAAGAATTCCTTAGGCAGGTTCTTAGAACTTATCTAAACGGGTTTCTAGTACACCACCTTTCAGTGCAGTGCACCAAACTGCAGTACACTACAATTAACTGCAGTCACTACACTTGACTATACTGCAGTGCAGTGCAATACAGTACTTGACATTGAATAGTTGTTACAACTTTCCCTCTAACTTATCGTTTCTACAATTAACTGCAGTCACTACACTTGACTATACTGCAGTGCAGTGCAATACAGTACTTGACATTGAATAGTTGTTACAACTTTCCCTCTAACTTATCGTTTCCTCGAACTGAATGCTATTGAACTGGTCTTTGAACCGCAAACCGAGGTCAGTCTTTAAGTTTGGCGATTTTTCTTGCTGTAGGAACTTCAAAATTGCCTTGGCGATTTTTTTTATGGAGGAAAACAAAAAGGTACTATCCAGGATAGTCCGCGACAGCCAATAGGGCAATCAATGTACCAATAACTTATTAAATTTTATATTTTTCAAGTTGAGGTACAACCGAGAGGAAAATGAGGTACAAATAAGAGTAAACGTACGGAATTGAAAATTTCTTCAAAATTAAACGATGAGGAACACATACGAGCAAGTGAGTTGAAGTCGAGAGCAAAATGAGGAACACATACGAGCAAGTGAGTTGAAGTCGAGAGCAAAATTAGGAACACATACGAGCAAGTGAGGTGAAGTCGAGAGCAAAATGAGGAACACATACGAGCAAGTGAGGTGAAGTCGAGAGCAAAATGAGGTACGAGGAGAGTAAATTCTAGAAAAATGACGATTTTTTTTATAGAGAAAAGTTTATAAGGGCCACCTATATGTACACGAGTAAATGTGAAACATGTTATAAGAATTCCTTAGGAAGGTTCTTAGAACTTATCTAAACGGGTTTCTAGTACACCACCTTTCAGTGCAGTGCACCAAACTGCAGTACACTACAATTAACTGCAGTCACTACACTTGACTATACTGCAGTGCAGTGCAATACAGTACTTGACATTGAATAGTTGTTACAACTTTCCCTCTAACTTATCGTTTCTACAATTAACTGCAGTCACTACACTTGACTATACTGCAGTGCAGTGCAATACAGTACTTGACATTGAATAGTTGTTACAACTTTCCCTCTAACTTATCGTTTCCTCGAACTGAATGCTATTGAACTGGTCTTTGAACCGCAAACCGAGGTCAGTCTTTAAGTTTGGCGATTTTCTTGCTGTAGGAACTTCAAAATTGCCTTGGCGATTTTTTTTTATGGAGGAAAACAAAAAGGTACTATCCAGGATAGTCCGCGACAGCCAATAGGGCAATCAATGTACCAATAACTTATTAAATTTTATATTTTTCAAGTTGAGGTACAACCGAGAGGAAAATGAGGTACAAATAAGAGTAAACGTACGGAATTGAAAATTTCTTCAAAATTAAACGATGAGGAACACATACGAGCAAGTGAGTTGAAGTCGAGAGCAAAATGAGGAACACATACGAGCAAGTGAGTTGAAGTCGAGAGCAAAATGAGGAACACATACGAGCAAGTGAGGTGAAGTCGAGAGCAAAATGAGGAACACATACGAGCAAGTGAGGTGAAGTCGAGAGCAAAATGAGGTACGAGGAGAGTAAATTCTAGAAAAATGACGATTTTTTTATAGAGAAAAGTTAATAAGGGCCACCTATATGTACACGAGTAAATGTGAAACATGTTATAAGAATTCCTTAGGAAGGTTCTTAGAACTTATCTAAACGGGTTTCTAGTACATCACCTTTCAGTGCAGTGCACCAAACTGCAGTACACTACAATTAACTGCAGTCACTACACTTGACTATACTGCAGTGCAGTGCAATACAGTACTTGACAATGAATAGTTCTTACAACTTTCCCTCTAACTTATCGTTTCCTCGAACTGAATGCTATTGAACTGGTCTTTGAACCGCAAACCGAGGTCAGTCTTTAAGTTTGGCGATTTTCTTGCTGTAGGAACTTCAAAATTGCCTTGGCGATTTTTTTTATGGAGGAAAACAAAAAGGTACTATCCAGGATAGTCCGCGACAGCCAATAGGGCAATCAATGTACCAATAACTTATTAAATTTTTCAAGCTGAGGTACAACCGAGAGGAAAATGAGGTTCAAATAAGAGTAAACGTACGGAACTGAAAATTTCTTCAAAATTAAACGATGACGAACACATACGAGCAAGTGAGTTGAAGTCGAGATCAAAATTAGGAACACATACGAGCAAGTGAGGTGAAGTCGAGAGCAAAATGAGGAACACATACGAGCAAGTGAGGTGAAGTCGAGAGCAAAATGAGGTACGAGGAGAGTAAATTCTAGAAAAATGACGATTTTTTTATAGAGAAAAGTTTATAAGGGCCACCTATATGTACACGAGTAAATGTGAAACATGTTATAAGAATTCCTTAGGAAGGTTCTTAGAACTTATCTAAACGGGTTTCTAGTACACCACCTTTCAGTGCAGTGCACCAAACTGCAGTACACTACAATTAACTGCAGTCACTACACTTGACTATACTGCAGTGCAGTGCAATACAGTACTTGACATTGAATAGTTGTTACAACTTTCCCTCTAACTTATCGTTTCTACAATTAACTGCAGTCACTACACTTGACTATACTGCAGTGCAGTGCAATACAGTACTTGACATTGAATAGTTGTTACAACTTTCCCTCTAACTTATCGTTTCCTCGAACTGAATGCTATTGAACTGGTCTTTGAACCGCAAACCGAGGTCAGTCTTTAAGTTTGGCGATTTTCTTGCTGTAGGAACTTCAAAATTGCCTTGGCGATTTTTTTTATGGAGGAAAACAAAAAGGTACTATCCAGGATAGTCCGCGACAGCCAATAGGGCAATCAATGTACCAATAACTTATTAAATTTTTCAAGCTGAGGTACAACCGAGAGGAAAATGAGGTTCAAATAAGAGTAAACGTACGGAACTGAAAATTTCTTCAAAATTAAACGATGACGAACACATACGAGCAAGTGAGTTGAAGTCGAAAGCAAAATGAGGAACACATACGAGCAAATGAGGTGAAGTCGAGAGCAAAATGAGGAACACATACGAGCAAGTGAGGTGAAGTCGAGAGCAAAATGAGGTACGAGGAGAGTATATTCTAGAAAAATGACGATTTTTTTATAGAGAAAAGTTTATAAGGGCCACCTATATGTACACGAGTAAATGTGAAACATGTTATAAGAATTCCTTAGGAAGGTTCTTAGAACTTATCTAAACGGGTTTCTAGTACATCACCTTTCAGTGCAGTGCACCAAACTGCAGTACACTACAATTAACTGCAGTCACTACACTTGACTATACTGCAGTGCAGTGCAATACAGTACTTGACAATGAATAGTTCTTACAACTTTCCCTCTAACTTATCGTTTCCTCGAACTGAATGCTATTGAACTGGTCTTTGAACCGCAAACCGAGGTCAGTCTTTAAGTTTGGCGATTTTCTTGCTGTAGGAACTTCAAAATTGCCTTGGCGATTTTTTTTATGGAGGAAAACAAAAAGGTACTATCCGGGATAGTCCGCGACAGCCAAGAGGGCAATCAATGTACCAATAACTTATTAAATTTTATATTTTTTCAAGTTGAGGTACAACCGAGAGGAAAATGAGGTACAAATAAGAGTAAACGTACGGAATTGAAAATTTCTTCAAAATTAAACGATGAGGAACACATACGAGCAAGTGAGTTGAAGTCGAGAGCAAAATGAGGTACGAGGAGAGTAAATTCTAGAAAAATGACGATTTTTTTATAGAGAAAAGTTTATAAGGGCCACCTATATGTACACGAGTAAATGTGAAACATGTTATAAGAATTCCTTAGGAAGGTTCTTAGAACTTATCTAAACGGGTTTCTAGTACACCACCTTTCAGTGCAGTGCACCAAACTGCAGTACACTACAATTAACTGCAGTCACTACACTTGACTATACTGCAGTGCAGTGCAATACAGTACTTGACATTGAATAGTTGTTACAACTTTCCCTCTAACTTATCGTTTCCTCGAACTGAATGCTATTGAACTGGTCTTTGAACCGCAAACCGAGGTCAGTCTTTAAGTTGGCGATTTTCTTGCTGTAGGAACTTCAAAATTGCCTTGGCGATTTTTTTTTATGGAGGAAAACAAAAAGGTACTATCCAGGATAGTCCGCGACAGCCAATAGGGCAATCAATGTACCAATAACTTATTAAATTTTATATTTTTCAAGTTGAGGTACAACCGAGAGGAAAATGAGGTACAAATAAGAGTAAACGTACGGAATTGAAAATTTCTTCAAAATTAAACGATGAGGAACACATACGAGCAAGTGAGTTGAAGTCGAGAGCAAAATGAGGAACACATACGAGCAAGTGAGTTGAAGTCGAGAGCAAAATGAGGAACACATACGAGCAAGTGAGGTGAAGTCGAGAGCAAAATGAGGAACACATACGAGCAAGTGAGGTGAAGTCGAGAGCAAAATGAGGTACGAGGAGAGTAAATTCTAGAAAAATGACGATTTTTTTTATAGAGAAAAGTTAATAAGGGCCACCTATATGTACACGAGTAAATGTGAAACATGTTATAAGAATTCCTTAGGAAGGTTCTTAGAACTTATCTAAACGGGTTTCTAGTACATCACCTTTCAGTGCAGTGCACCAAACTGCAGTACACTACAATTAACTGCAGTCACTACACTTGACTATACTGCAGTGCAGTGCAATACAGTACTTGACAATGAATAGTTCTTACAACTTTCCCTCTAACTTATCGTTTTCCTCGAACTGAATGCTATTGAACTGGTCTTTGAACCGCAAACCGAGGTCAGTCTTTAAGTTTGGCGATTTTCTTGCTGTAGGAACTTCAAAATTGCCTTGGCGATTTTTTTTATGGAGGGAAAACAAAAAGGTACTATCCAGGATAGTCCGCGACAGCCAATAGGGCAATCAATGTACCAATAACTTATTAAATTTTTCAAGCTGAGGTACAACCGAGAGGAAAATGAGGTTCAAATAAGAGTAAACGTACGGAACTGAAAATTTCTTCAAAATTAAACGATGACGAACACATACGAGCAAGTGAGTTGAAGTCGAGATCAAAATTAGGAACACATACGAGCAAGTGAGGTGAAGTCGAGAGCAAATGAGGAACACATACGAGCAAGTGAGGTGAAGTCGAGAGCAAAATGAGGGTAACGAGGAGAGTAAATTCTAGAAAAATGACGATTTTTTTATAGAGAAAAGTTTATAAGGGCCACCTATATGTACACGAGTAAATGTGAAACATGTTATAAGAATTCCTTAGGAAGGTTCTTAGAACTTATCTAAACGGGTTTCTAGTACACCACCTTTCAGTGCAGTGCACCAAACTGCAGTACACTACAATTAACTGCAGTCACTACACTTGACTATACTGCAGTGCAGTGCAATACAGTACTTGACATTGAATAGTTGTTACAACTTTCCCTCTAACTTATCGTTTCCTCGAACTGAATGCTATTTGAACTGGTCTTTGAACCGCAAACCGAGGTCAGTCTTTAAGTTTGGCGATTTTCTTGCTGTAGGAACTTCAAAATTGCCTTGTGCGATTTTTTTTATGGTAGGAAAACAAAAAGGTACTATCCAGGATAGTCCGCGACAGCCAATAGGGCAATCAATGTACCAATAACTTATAAATTTTATATTTTTCAAGTTGAGGTACAACCGAGAGGAAAATGAGGTACAAATAAGAGTATAACGTACGGAATTGAAAATTTCTTCAAAATTAAACGATGAGGAACACATACGAGCAAGTGAGTTGAAGTCGAGAGCAAAATGAGGAACACATACGAGCAAGTGAGTTGAAGTCGAGAGCAAAATGAGGAACACATACGAGCAAGTGAGGTGAAGTCGAGAGCAAAATGAGGAACACATACGAGCAAGTGAGGTGAAGTCGAGAGCAAAATGAGGTACGAGGAGAGTAAATTCTAGAAAAAATGACGATTTTTTTATAGAGAAAAGTTAATAAGGGCCACCTATATGTACACGAGTAAATGTGAAACATGTTATAAGAATTCCTTAGGAAGGTTCTTAGAACTTATCTAAACGGGTTTCTAGTACATCACCTTTCAGTGCAGTGCACCAAACTGCAGTACACTACAATTAACTGCAGTCACTACACTTGACTATACTGCAGTGCAGTGCAATACAGTACTTGACAATGAATAGTTCTTACAACTTTCCCTCTAACTTATCGTTTCCTCGAACTGAATGCTATTGAACTGGTCTTTGAACCGCAAACCGAGGTCAGTCTTTAAGTTTGGCGATTTTCTTGCTGTAGGAACTTCAAAATTGCCTTGGCGATTTTTTTTATGGAGGAAAACAAAAAGGTACTATCCAGGATAGTCCGCGACAGCCAATAGGGCAATCAATGTACCAATAACTTATTAAATTTTTCAAGCTGAGGTACAACCGAGAGGAAAATGAGGTTCAAATAAGAGTAAACGTACGGAACTGAAAATTTCTTCAAAATTTAAACGATGACGAACACATACGAGCAAGTGAGTTGAAGTTCGAGATCAAAATTAGGAACACATACGAGCAAGTGAGGTGAAGTCGAGAGCAAAATGAGGAACACATACGAGCAAGTGAGGTGAAGTCGAGAGCAAAATGAGGTACGAGGAGAGTAAATTCTAGAAAAATGACGATTTTTTTATAGAGAAAAGTTTATAAGGGCCACCTATATGTACACGAGTAAATGTGAAACATGTTATAAGAATTCCTTAGGAAGGTTCTTAGAACTTATCTAAACGGGTTTCTAGTACACTACCTTTCAGTGCAGTGCACCAAACTGCAGTACACTACAATTAACTGCAGTCACTACACTTGACTATACTGCAGTGCAGTGCAATACAGTACTTGACATTGAATAGTTTGTTACAACTTTCCCTCTAACTTATCGTTTCCTCGAACTGAATGCTATTGAACTGGTCTTTGAACCGCAAACCGAGGTCAGTCTTTAAGTTGTGGCGATTTTCTTGCTGTAGGAACTTCAAAAATTGCCTTGGCGATTTTTTTTATGGAGGAAAACAAAAAGGTACTATCCAGGATAGTCCGCGACAGCCAATAGGGCAATCAATGTACCAATAACTTATTAAATTTTTCAAGCTGAGGTACAACCGAGAGGAAAATGAGGTTCAAATAAGAGTAAACGTACGGAACTGAAAATTTCTTCAAAATTAAACGATGACGAACACATACGAGCAAGTGAGTTGAAGTCGAAAGCAAAATGAGGAACACATACGAGCAAATGAGGTGAAGTCGAAGAGCAAAATGAGGAACACATACGAGCAACGTGAGGTGAAGTCGAGAGCAAAATGAGGTACGAGTAGAGTATATTCTAGAAAAATGACGATTTTTTTATAGAGAAAAGTTAATAAGGGCCACCTATATGTACACGAGTAAATGTGAAACATGTTATAAGAATTCCTTAGGAAGGTTCTTAGAACTTATCTAATACGGGTTTCTAGTACATCACCTTCAAGTGCAGTGCACCAAACTGCAGTACACTACAATTAACTGCAGTCACTACACTTGACTATACTGCAGTGCAGTGCAATACAGTACTTGACATTGAATAGTTGTTACAACTTTCCCCTCTAACTTATCGTTTCTACAATTAACTGCAGTCACTACACTTGACTATACTGCAGTGCAGTGCAATACAGTACTTGACATTGAATAGTTGGTTACAACTTGCCCTCTAACTTATCGTTTCCCTCGAACTGAATGCTATTGAACTGGTCTTTGAACCGCAAACCGAGGTCAGTCTT